>CM032455.1:120535752-120825814 GCA_019049505.1 Pachyrhynchus sulphureomaculatus | reverse complement strand
ACATTGGCTGTAAGATTAATATCTTTAAATACACCATTTTTAATTTATGGCCATTTCTGACTAAAAAGTGGTTAAAATTTGATCATAACTTGGAAACGATATCCTAATTTCAACAAGGTACATAAAAATTCGAAGTCAGCAGGTCAGAGGACATAAGAAAAGTGTACCTGGACGTTAATTTGACTAAAAGATATAAAATGGGCAAAAATGGCTATTATATAAAAGAGGAAAACGCTATCAGGATTCACGATGAATAATGCATATTGAGCTGTAAAAAAAACGTTCTTAAAAAGTCGTGTTCAGCGGTGAATAATTGATTCTGGAGGTCCAAGAAACGACTTAAATCAAGTCTAATGAGTGTCACTTTTAAAAAAAATCTTTCGTTTTGAACCGCTAACATACCAACAACGCTTATATATAACGATCTGCTGAAAAGGATCAAGAATCTAATTTACAGCTTTGCAGATGACAGTATGCTTATTTCTTCATTCACTTCACGTTCGCATATTGGCTACTCATACAAATATCCGCGAACAACCGGAAGTTATTTGATTTGGCACTATGCTCTTTCTTGTCTGAGTTGCACTATTAAACAATTAACCTAAAAAACTATTGTATATGTGTGATATGGATGGTTTTTTAGAAAAACTACCCAATAGCTATTTTTATGACTAAACATCCACGCTGAATGTTATAAACTTCGGTGTACTGCCAGTAGAACATAAGTACGGAAGAATAACACAAATTAATACAAATTCCTCAAAATATTATGGTTGGAGACTGACAAATGGAAAAGTTTGTGAAGTGCAAGTGTAGGACACTGAAATCTGATACAGATAATTGGGGAGAAGTAGTTCCTTAGGAAGGTAGAAAGGGAGTTGTGACATAATCTTTGAAACTGAACTAAAATGTTTCTAGCCTAAGATGAAAAACGACGTTTCTGACTATATGAGTCTGTTTCAAAGGTGCTGTTAATATAAGATACAGATGATCCGCCCAAACGGAAAAATGGTGGCACGTACCTCAACGACCATTGAAGATAATCTCTACAATTCTTTTGGTTTGTTACCAAGATCAAAGGAAGGTCATAATTTGCTTTTCATTGTGTCTGACGAGCTTAGTAATTTCTCTTTCCTCTGACCTCTAAGTAATCATGTGAAGCAAAGAGTTCAGCCAACAAGTTCGCTTTTTCAACAGGTGTCGTTGCAATAGAATTATCTGGTTGTCTGAGAGGCGGTATGGTGGATTTGGTGAAATTTTGACTAACTGTCTTAGCGATTGACCAAAAGGACCTGGAATTGTTGGGACAAGCGAGAATTTTGTTTCTAATTCGTTGATTGTGTGCCTCCTTCGTTTGGTCGATAATTTCTTTGCATTTGTTCTGGGCACGAACAAAGTTGTTACGATTTACACGGCATTGTCGGTAGGGAAGATGTTTAGAAGCAACAGCTTCTTTGCATCTTCGGTCAAACCAAGGTTTGCCATTAGAAGGGCATGTAAGTTTCCATACCAGCCAAAATAACATCGGAAACCTCCCTGGTCGTCTGACCAAGGGAAAGTTCGAAAATATTCCATGAGATCTTCCCATTTAGCAGATCTGTAGTGCCAAATCTTGCGCGGTTTAGGCGCCTCTCTGTCACTGATAAGGAGATACAAAAAGTGTTAAGCCTTTGAAAGTCAAAATTGAGAAAACTGTATCTTATATTTTAAAAGAACTTTATTAAACTAAATATATGCCATTTTGTTCGATGGCTATTTTTCTGGCAACACCATACTGTAGAACTTCTGTGGTTTCTGGGCAAAAAATTGTGAACAGTGGTTTTTCACAGGTCTCTTTTCAAACTATGTTAACACCATTTAGGAAGTGCTGTAGGGAAAAAAAAACAAGGTCAGGCTCTACAGTGGATACATTAAAACTTGCCCCAGTTTTTGCCGATGTGTGTGGTCTGGCGTGGAAGCGATCGATTTTTTCAATCGCTTGCTTCAGTTTTGTCAATTGTTAATAGTGGAGTACAAAGTCAGTCGTCTGGTTTTTAATTCCCCCAAATACACAACATTTGACATCAATCCGGGCTTTGCCATTGTTTGTGGAGCTTCATCCTTTTACGACCACCATCTTTTTTACACATTATTGTCGAATCTACTTTTCATCGCCCGTGCTTATGCCCTTAACAAATGGCTCAATTTCGTTATGGTTCTGTAGAGATTCGCAGATGGATATTCGACCGACGAAATTTCTTAGATTCAAATCAAGTGGCACCTAAACATCGAGCTTATTTTGGTAGCCAGCTAGCTTAGAACTGTTTAGAGATGGAAGCTTAGTTCTTTGGCTACTTACATGCCTGTCTTCCTCGATTTTTGCTAAAATTCCATCAATTTTTTCTGCCATCGGTCGATCAGTGCGAGAAGCATATTTGACATAGAAATTTCCAGAACGAAGGCGACTGAACCATCTTTTGGTTGTTGGTTTTGATAACATATGGATTGCGTTCCGCTAAAAAGGGCAATCTGGTTTTCAGAACTGAGTATTTAAGATTAAGGTCGTTCAATAATAAAGAAATTTTGCAAAAAATTTACTGTCCCATCGTTGAATCGGTAACGGTAACTTGAGTTATATACTACGGCTTAAAATAATGAATTTTTTAAAAAAAAAAATTAAGGATTATTTATAATTATGACTGAGAAAATATAAAAATGCAAAACGGCCGCTTTTTCAACAGGTGTCGTTGCACCATTTGAGAGGCGGTATGGTGGATTTGGTGAAATTTTGACTAACTGTCTTAGCGATTGACCAAAAGGACCTGGAATTGTTGGGACAAGCGAGAATTTTGTTTCTAATTCGTGATTGTGTGCCTCCTTCGTTTGGTCGATAATTTCTTTGCATCTGTTCCGGGCACGAACAAAGTTGTTACGATTTACACACCATTGTCGGTAGGCAAGATGTTTAGAAGCAACAGCTACTTTGCATCTTCGGTCAAACCAAGGTTTGTCATTGGAAGGGCATGTAAGTTTCCATACCAGCCAAAATAACATCGGAAACCTCCCTGGTTGTCTGACCAAGGGAAAGTTCAAAAATATTCCATGAGATCTTCCCATTTAGCAGATCTGTAGTGCCAAATCTTGCGCGGTTTAGGCGCCTCTCTGTCACTGATAAGGAGATCCAAAAAGTGTTAAGCCTTTTAAAGTCAAAATTGAGAAAACTGTATCTTATATTTTGAAAGAACTTTATTAAACTAAATATATGCCTTTTGTTCGATTCGATTATTTATAATTATGACTGAGAAAATATAAAAATGCAAAACGGCCCTTTTGGACTTAGCACTCGAGTAGCGGTCTTG
The DNA here is from genome assembly GCA_019049505.1 of Pachyrhynchus sulphureomaculatus. Lineage (NCBI taxonomy): Eukaryota > Metazoa > Arthropoda > Insecta > Coleoptera > Curculionidae > Pachyrhynchus > Pachyrhynchus sulphureomaculatus. Next base: position 120,822,476 of record CM032455.1, on the reverse strand, counting down.
TGATCAAAATGGTCAATGTGGTAGATTGGCCTTTTTTGCACTTTGATCTTAAGGTACAACTAATTTTTATCAGAGCCAATATTGAATTTCATCGGATAATAATTTGGCGAATAATAAAATTACATAAATAATTAATATTTTCCCGAAGTTGCAACATGCAGGATGTAATACCAAGTTACTGATACTTTATTTTCTATCATTTTTATTCGTAAAAGGAATTATAATAATAACGACCATCTTTCAAAATTTTTGAATTATATTATTATTGAATTGCTCTCAATCAGGACATCTGCCATTGCTTCCGAATTAGAAAGTGTAAAGTACTCTTTATGATAGCGTTCGGAAATAGCACTCTTAGTGCAGAGATTTATTAAGTCATCAGATTTTTCCTTTGCAAGAGGCAAAGCTTGCAGGTAGGCTAAGGGAGCCTCAGTTAAGTCCGAACACAATTTTTTTGCTCCCTTCTATTTCTTTTCTTTTTTATTTCCCCCCCCCCCTTCTGTTTCTTTCCTTCTTCATTCTTTGTACATCTTCGTCTTTGTATTTTCTGTAGAAAATATTTAATGAAATTTTTTTAGAGATTTAGACTGCTTTATAAACTCTGTCAGCAGAACAAGCATAGCTGAGTTTTGCTGCTGGCCCGCACAATTATCACATTACAGCGCGGCTTTCTTTATGTTCCTGTTATCTAAGAGTATTAAATATTTCTACATGATAGTACAAATTTCACTGCTCCCTCTTTGTCCATCAGTCTGACCCCATATGTAACAGTAAGTCAACCTAGTGCCACTCTCATAAAATGAAAGATTATACATAGCGTATTTTTTTGCATACAAAAAGAGCATACTATTCCCGTGGGGAGTACTCAGTACCTTTTGAAAGTCGAACGACGAGGTTATAAAATTTTTATCTTTTTTGCTCCTTTCTTGATCCTCTGCATATCCGCACAATGGCCCTATTGACTTAGTAAGATAAAAATTGGCCCAAATCTCATATATAGATGGCACTTTGTAGTTTGTGTGACCTTGAAGTGGTAAAATAGATTGGCCCAAACGAAAAACCACAGATTGGTCCTTTTGGCGGAACGCAGTCAATATCTTGACTATAAATAGCATATATTTTTTCATACACCTGCGCCGTCTTTGGGCCTTTATTCAAATAACATTGTAAAATGTAGCCAACTTTTGTAGAATTTCCACTAATCTTCAAGGCGCTCTCAATTAAGTTTGCGAATGCCAACAGTCTTTTGACATCTGCTCTATCTAATATAAGCTTTTAACGGACGCCAAGTATCACCTGATGCTACTTATATTACCTGAGATATATGATACTAATGCTATCTAACGAGATATAGCCCCATTACTTTTTGGACAATCTTTTATTTCAAAAGAAGATTGTCATTTTTTAGAAAACGAAGTCTCTCCGTTATTTAAACTTGCCTTCGTAATTCGGAGCTATCTTGAGAGCTCATTATTCGGCGTCAATTGCTAGTTAGCTGAATTATGTTTATTTCAGTTCCGCCACTGCTCTAATCCTAGAATAATATGTAACTTCGTCAAACCTAATTCTTAAAAGAAATTGTTAAATATATTTCGATACATACATATATATATATATATATATATATATATATATATATATATATATATATATATATATATATATATATATATATATATATATATATATATATTAAGGGGTGAAAATAGCGATTGAAGGGGAAGAAATTACGGTATTCACCTCAATTAAAGTTTCGTTTTCAAAACTGGTTCCTCGGGGGTTTCTGGAGTTGCTAAATCCATCTATCTTCAAGTTCATTTTGATCAATGCACCCTTTTGAGGGGTGAAAATGGGGAATGGAGGGGGAGAAAATACGATATTCTCATGAATTAAAGTTTTACGTGCAAAATTAGTTCCTCGGGAGTTTCTGGGATCACTGAATCTATTTTCCGACTCTCATTTTCATCCCTCAAAAGGGTGTATATGACCAAAATGACCCCGAAAATAGATTCAGCGACCCCAGAAACCCCCGAGGAACCAGTTTTGAACGCGAAACTCTAATTCAGGTAAATATCGTAATTTATCCCCCTCCAATCCCTATTGTCACACCTCAAAAGGGTGCAAAGTATGACCTTATGCCACTTATATTACCTGAGAAATATGATTCTAATGCTATTTAACGAAATAGAGCCGCAATACTTTTTGGACAATCCTTTATTTCAGAAGCAGATCGTCATTTTTTAGAAAACGAAGTCTCGCCATTATTTAAACTTGCCTTTGTAATTCGGAGCTATCTTGAGAGCTCATTATTCGGCTTCAATTGCTAGTTAGCTGAATTATGTTTATTTCAGTTCCTCCACTGCACTAATCCTAGAATAATATGTAACTTCGTGAAACCTAATCCTTAAAAGAAATTGTTAAAAATAATTTGATACACACTCATATATATATATATATATATATATATATATATATATATATATATATATATATATATATATATATATATATATATTTAAGAGGTGAAAATGGGGGTTGGAGGGGAAGAAATTACGATATTCACCTCAATTAAAGTTTCGCTTTCAAAAGTGATTCCTCGGGGGTTTCTGGAGTTGCTGAATCTATCTATTTTCGGGTTCACTTTGATGAATGCACCCTCTTGAGGGGTCAAAATGGGGAATGGGGGGGGGGGAGAAATTACGATATTCTCATGAATTAAAGTTTTACGTGCAAAATTGGTTCCTCGGGAGTTTCTGGGGTCACTGAATCTGTTTTCCAACTCCCATTTTCATCCCTCAAAAGGGCGTATATGATCAAAATGTCCCAGAAAATAGATTCAGCTCCCCCAGAAACCCCCGAGGAACCAGTTTTGAACGCGAAACTCTAATTCAGGTAAATATCATATTTTATCCCCCTCTAATCCCCATTTCCACACTTCATAAGGGTGCAAAGTATGACCTTATGCCACTTATATTACCTGAGAAATATGATACTAATGCTATTTAACGAGATACAGCCTCAATACTTTTTGGACATTCCTTTATTTCAGAAGAAGATTGTTATTTTTTAGAAAATGAAGTCTCGCTGTTATTTAAACTTGCCCTCATAATTCGGAGCTATCCTGAGAGCTCATTATTCGGCGTCAATTGCTAGTTAGCTGAATTGTGTTTATTTCAGTTTCGCCGTTGCTCTAATCCTAGAATAATATGTAACTTCGACGTACCTAATCCTTAAAAGAAATTGTTAAATTAAAATATATATATATATATATATATATATATATATATATATATATATATATATATATATATATATATATTTTAGTAAATGTAACCGTTAAAATTTATAAGAAAGTGTAGAGATTTCGGGAAAGCGGTCTTGAATAAAATACTTATTTGTTGTTAAAGAAAAACTCTATATTTAGCTGATATTTTTTCAGCTTCATCTGGAGTTAAAAACTAGAAAATAACAAAGCAGTCTTTTGGTAAGTTTATCACGTTAAAAAAAAGGGAAAAACTCACCAACCAAAGTATTTCTACATCGGAAGAGATATCACAGAAAAATACATTCAATTTAAATATATATAACTAACAGAACTACGAACAGACAAGACGAAACAACATACTGTGGCTCCGGCTGCAATGATACTGTTGTCATTTATTGTGTTTATTTCTTCAGTGGTTCAGTATAGGAAAAGTTATTTCTTGTGTTTGTTGTTAGTAAATTAACATGAAAAGAGATGGGCCTGTGTTGATTGTTAGTAAACGAGATATGACTATTAATTGTGTGATGTTTAGTTATTTAAAATATTACAGTATATATTAGTCAAATTGGTTGGTGTCTAACTTATAATTTATGGAGTGTGTTTCTTTGTTAATGTGACACATCTCAAGGAACAAGCGTTTTTTTTTTTTTATTGTTTTCTTGTTCTAGAATCAGCAAGTAGATAACGGTGGATGCACTGTTGTGATGGATAAGACCGAATATATGAACAAAACTGAAACGCTTTTACGTGATACATCAACTTACATTTAATTAAATCGGGACCCCACCACTACAATGCAAACAAATTTTAATCTTCTAATAAAAAGTCTTAAACAAAATGGAGAAATAACTGAACAGGATGCCAAGAAGCTTACTATTTATAATTCAACTTTTCCAAGGTTATACTGTCTACCTAAAATACACAAAACAGACATTCCACTAAGACCTATTGTCAGTTCGGTGAACGCTGCCACATATGAATTATCAAAGTATCTATCAGATATTCTGAGTACCTCACTTGGAAATACTCCTGACTACAATATTAAAGATACATTTTCCTTTGTAAATAGAGTCAATGGTTTGTAAGTACCAACAGATTATGTGTTGCTCTCATTGGATGTAATATCGTTGTTTACGAACATACCACTTGAATTGGTAGTTGAAATCTTGGGTAATAAGTGGGATCTTATAAAGATACGTACTAGTTTATCAAGGAACAATTTTTTAAAATTACACATTTATCTTTAAAAACACTTATTTTGGATTCAATAATAAATTTTATAGTCAAATATTTGTTATACCGATGGGCTCACCCTTTAGTCCAGTCTTAGCCACCATAGTTTTAGACCATCTGCTTGACTGTGTGTTACCAAAGTTACCGTTTGGAATCCCTTTTATGTACAAATATGTTGATGATATTATATGTTCCGTACCTGCTAATTGCACTCAAGTAATTTTAGACATTTTTAACTCTTCATAATAAACTATAATTTACCGTGGAAACTGAAAAAGATCACAGTGTACCTTTTCTAGACACAAAAGTCATAAGAAATACAGATAATAAAATCATTTTAGACTGGTACCAAAAACCCTCGGCATCTAACAGATTTATCAACTTCTTTTCTAACCATCCCTCTAACTCACATCAGTGGCGAAAGCTTTTTACACACAAACTTAAAAAAACTTTTTAATATCTTTCTCAATAACGGATTTCCAAAACACATTCTAAAAAGGATTATTTACAACTCCAATATTTATGATGGGCCCTTGGATGACAACAGACACGAACCTAAATATATTAAATATATCAAACTACCATTTATACCCGAATTAACTAACAAAATAGTAAAATTTTTTAAAGAAGTTCCTCACCTAAAGATTGCAAAATATAATAGCCTGAGGAATTGGATCTTGTTCAGTAAAGTTAAACAAAAAAACTCATCTTTTCTATAACAACAATATAGTATACAAGATATCCTGTCTAGATTATAATGGTGTCTACATTGGACAAACATCTCAATGGCTCAAGCAGAAAGTAACACAACACAGGAGTGATTGCTTAATAGGAAAGAACTCTTGTGCTGCAACGAACCATCATATATCAACGGGACACCAATTGGATTTTAAGAATGTAAAGATTCTGGAACAAGAAAACAATCACAAAAAACGCTTGTTGCTTGAGATGTGTCACATTTACAAAGAAACATACTCCATAAATTATAAGTTAGACACCAACAATATATACTGTAATATTTTAAATAACTTAACATCACACAATTAATAGTCACATCTCATTTACTAACAATCAACACACGTCCATCTCTTTGCATGTTAATTTACGACAACAAACACAAAATAACTTTTCCTATACTGAACCACTGTTCAGATTTCTGAAAAAATAAACACAATAAATAACAGTGTCATTGCAGCCAGAGCCACAGTATGTTGTTTCGTCTTGTCTGTTCGTAGTTCTGTTAGTTATATTTATTTAAATTGAATGTATTTTTCTGTGATACCTCTTCCAATGGAGGAATACTTTGGTTGGTGAGTTTTTCCCTTTTTTTTTAACGTGATAAACTTACCAAAAGACTGCTTTGTTATTTTCTAGTTTTTAACTCCAGATGAAGCTGAAAAAATATCAGCGAAATATAGAGTTTTTCTTTAACAACAAATAAGTATTTTATTCAAGACCGCTTTCCCGAAATCTCTACACTTTCTTATATATATATATATATATATATATATATATATATATATATATATATATATATATATAATATCGCAAATCCAAGTCATAGCATTGATCGTATCATTTTCAATTCAGATCTATTCGCAGCGATCTATCTACCAGCATATTGCAAAGGAAAGCCAATATGTTCGATTCGAAAAATAGCTGATGCGGATTGAAATGAACATCGGTCTTATTGTCAATAAGCGGATGAAAAATATTTCGATTGGCGAAATTAAATCACGACATCGGTCTGTTGCCATTATATAATAGAATTGAAATGCATTTCTTAATTAAATTTTGCTATTTTAGGAACTCACGATGTTTGCCATTTATTGGAATAAATGGAAAATCGATTTTAGACTAGATAACTTGATAACCCATTTATATAAAGATGTAACGAAGCAAATTACTTATAGTAGACTAGAATAGCGAACAAGAAATCCATATAATTGTAGTATTGTTCAAAATATGCTTAAAATTACACAATATTTTTCCATAAACTATAAATATTACGATCTCATATCGGTTTTTAGGTAATTTTATATTTTTATATGAAATTTATAGTTAATTAAGAATTATTCCTTCACAATGACGATTAAACATATGTTAAATTTAAAAACCTATATGATAATCTAATTATCAAATAGAAATTTACATTTTCTATAATAATTATTATAGAAAATGTAAATTTCTATTTGATAATTAGATTATCATATAGGTTTTTAAATGTTAAATTAAAAACCTATATGATAATCTAATTATCAAATAGAAATTTACATTTATAGGTTTTTTATCATATAGGTTTTTAAATTTAACATATGTTCCCTTGGTCTATTATAATAGACCAAGGGGGCGACGCGAAATTTTGACCTGTCGACTAACCATCTGCTTAGTTGTTCATTCTATCGGAGGAGTCGAATATAAGCCTTTAACGTTGATTTTGCGGCCTTTGTGCCCTAGAATGCCCAAAATAAGGCCCAAAAGGCTACATGCAAAAATGGACTATCGTTTAATGATTTGAATCAAATATCATAACATATGTTGACACTAAAAAAGTCGAACGTCTCAAAGGGTAGGGGCAGCAGAGACCGGACCCAGCTTTAGGGCCCAGAAGACGTCGATCCAAAAATGTACTGTCATTAACTTACTTACTTAATCCTTAGCCATGATACCTCTCGGTGTAGGCTAGTGTGAGTGGGTTGAGTTAGGTTTGGGTCTTCCATATTTCTCTCCATCTTTCTCTATTTCGGGCTAGCCTTGTTGCTTCACCCCACCTCACTCCTCTCTCCTCCATTGCTTCCCTTACTTCCTCCCTCCATGTTCTTCGTGGTCTTCCTCGACTTCGTTTTCTATTCTCTCTTGCTTCATACACTTTTCTTACTAAGTCTTTCCTGTCCCATTCTTTGTATATGTCCAAACCACCTCAACTGACTTTCTTCTATTTTCTCCTGTATCGGCTTCATTTCCAATATTTCCCGTATATCAACGTTTCTTATCCTATCCAGTCTTGTCCTTCCTTCAATCTGCCTGAGGAGTCTCATTTTAATGCTTTGTATCTTACTTCTGTGACTTTGTGTTGTTGTCCACACTTCAGATCCGTACGTAATTATTGGTGTCGCCACCCTTTTGAAGATTTGTAGTATTGTTGATTTTGATATTTCTTTTTTGCCTAGGAATGTGCCCTTGATACTATTAAAGAGTTTCCCCGCAGCCCCTGTCCTCGCCCTAATCTCCCCATCCAGCCCTCCATCCCTCGTTATCCTTGCATCAAAGAAAAAAAGTTTTGGCATTGCATCCAAATATTTGAAACTCTCCACCTGCTGTATCTTTTCTCCTCTTTCCGGAAATTTCATCCCATGACTAATAAGCACCAACTTTCATTAGAAAAAAATACATAAATATAAAAGAATTTCAGTTAAAATTGAATAAAATGAAATATGACTAATATATAAATTAATTAAAAAAATAAATTACTATAAATAAATTTTCCAAATTTAGTACTTACTTTATGAATATGAGTAATATTACTATATAAACAGAAAATATTGTTATCAGATATTTTATATCATCTGATTTACTTACACATTATTTAAAAAATAATGTATGCAATGCGGTTGTTAATTAAATTGTGTAATGGTAATCTGATGGTTTTGGTATTATTACTCCAAATATATATATAGAGAATAATAATTACAAATATATGATATAGCACAAGCTGTATATTATTACAAATCTCATTATATTTATTTTACAAAATTTCCGAAAGATGTGAAATTTTAATGCAAAATTGCATTCATAGTTCTGCAATTAAACTTGAAACTGTACATTTAATCTTTTTGTTACATCACTGACCTTGAAGATAAAATTTATATACGCTTTTTTATACTTTTATTCATCAAAAAGATTTTTTAGTTTCCCTTGGAAAAGATTATTGCATTCATGAAAAATCGACCTAAGAAATCACGAAAAATGTTTTTCGTATGGTTTTACAGGAATTGATTATAGTGATTCGTCAATAAAGATCGATTTGTATGCCCCAGCAGAATCGATCATAATGGATTCGTCAACAAAGATCGATTTGTATGGTTTTACAGGAGTCGATCATAGTGGATTCGTCAGCAAAGATCACTTGTATGGTTTTACAGAAATCGATCATAGTGGATTCGTCAACAAAGATCGATTCGTATGGTTTTACAGAAATAAATCATAGTGGATTTGCAACAGAGATCGATTTGTATGGTTTTGCAGGAATCGATCATAGTGGATTTCCAATTTCAGTCGGTCCATCCATCCATGGATCTGTCTATCTATTGGCACAATAACTCTTTAACAACACTAGGTATCCATTTTAAATTTGACAGACATATGTTAGTTAAATTAGGAAAGGAACTTATAGTTTTTTTAGAGATATCATTTCAAACGAAGAGGCTGGTAGAAAATTTTGTATAATTTGAATCATATGAGAATTTTTCCTGGCTACTGCTAAGATAATAAACACATCTTAAGCATGATTATTTATACTAAAACAAATAAGGTGCAAAATTGATTGGAAATTGGGTGAGCGAGGTTGCCTCGGATAAATCGAGTTATCTTCTTCTTACGACGCCGTCCTCTCAAGAAGGTTTGCGATCCCTATAGCCAAACGAACTTTAGAAACTGCTGCTCGAAAAAGATCACTCAAAGCACATCCAATCCACCTTCTCATGTCCTTCAGCCAAGAATTCTATCGTCTTCCGATCGATTGTTTGCACTTTATTTTGCCTTCAATAATTAGACATAGCAATTCGTACGTTGGGCCCCTCATTATATGTCCGAAGAATTGAGTTCTTCTTATTTTTATGGTTATTAGTAATTCCTTCATTTTGTTCCTTCTTTCCATTTTATGTATCCAGGAGGTGCAAAGAAGACGTCTATAAATGTACGTTGCAAAAGATTCCAGTGGTTTCTCTGAACCGGGGTCAAAGGTCTAACACTCATATCTATACAATAGCACGGAGAATACATACACTCTCGCTATAATCATTCGGAGTTCGAGATTAAGAATTGGGCGATGAAAAAATGTATTCACATTCATGTATGTTACTCGGGCCTGTTTAATTCGGGAATATATTTCCTTTCTTGGGATCCACTTGTCATTTATATTGGTTCCCAAATATTTAAATATGGAGACCAGTGCTACAGTGTTGTCCCTAATTTCAAGGAATTTTGGTGGTAGATTTTTCTTTGTTATTACCATCCACTTGGTTTTTCTTAGATTCATAGTTAATATAAATCTTTCGCTGGCTGTTATGACTCTAACTAAGTTGGGAATGTGGCACAATGATAATACTCAGTATATATCACCACTACACCAAACACTTTATATTTTCGCTCGACTCGCGTTTCGCTGACCATGTTAGCTTCATCAGGAGCGATGATTGACTAAAGCTAAACTACAAATCTACCCTGTTTATATGTTACTTAGCCTAACCCTTGAATTACTCAGGCGGAACTAATGGCATAGGCACGGCCATCAGTTCCGGTCAAGTAACCAGTAGAGGGGATTATAAGGAATAGACCCTCTGTCTTTTTTTAAACTACTTTTACATTTTATAATTTCCATACTTTCGTATGCGTGCAACAATCTCCTATCAGATACATTTTTTATTAATCTTAGATTATCTAATGTTACAATATGATCAGCTTCAAGGGCATGTTCGTCAATGCTAGACTTTTCTGTTCTACTGTATTTTAAGTGTGCTAAATGTTCTTTAAATCGTGTTTTAATTAACCTTTTAGTTTGCCCAACATACTTTTTGTCACAATCATTACAACTAATTTCATAAATTCCACTTTTCTCACAATCAGTAATCTTATCTTTGGGATTTTCTAAGATATTCCTCAGATTGTCTGATGACTTATAGACTAAGGTGAGGCCGACCTTATTAAATACCTTATTGAGTCCCTTGCTATATTTCGGATCATATGGTTGGAGACATACTTGGTGTTATTTTCTTCGCGAGTAAAAAAAATGGAATTCTGAATATTTAACCTAAACTTCTGTCTATTTATTAGCTTATTTACTAAGTCATCGTCATAACCAATAACTCTAGTTATATTTCTAATACGATTCCTTTCTTTATTAAAGTTTCGTCTATTCAGAGGGAAAGTGACTAAACGATGAACTAAAAAATGTAATGAGGCTAATTTGTGTTGTTTGCAATGAAATGAATCATTAGGAATATATCTATCTGTTACTGTGTCCTTCCTATAGATATCAAATTCTAATCTATTATTATTTTTAATAATTAAAATATCTAGAAAAGGCAATTATCCGTTGTTGTTGTTACGACTCGATTGATCAGTTGCTGGAGATCTTTGATATTATTTGCTAATAGAACAGTATCATTAACATGTTGTTCAGGGTACTCCCATTAATTGTTAATCCATAAATGGATTCATAGATGGCCTCATTAAATACAGTATCAGAATAAAGACTGAACAAAAGTGGTGAGAGAATGCATGCCTGTCTTACACCTTGGGTTATTTTTATACTTTCGGATTTTTCCAGCCCAATTTTAACTTCCACCGATTGATTTCAGTACAGATTTTTAATAATATTTAAATCTCTTTTGTCGATATTTGTTGTTTCTAGAATTTTTATTAATTTCTCGTGCATCACAAAGTAGAAAGCTTTATTGTAATCTATTAAACATGCATATACATTTCTACATTCATATCTTTACAACGCTGGACCAGTACATTTAATGAGAATAAAGCTTCCCGTATACCCATGCCTTTTACTTATTAAGTGATAACCGTCACATTTCATTGATTTTGACTTTTTTGGAATTGGGATGAAAGTCGACTTTAGCCAGTAAAGCAGGATTTGTCCAGTTTCATCTTGTTAAATAAGATTACCAGTCTATTAATAAATGGACTTTAATCCAAAAATATTTTGAGGATTTCCCCCTTTACCTTAGCTGGACCAACTGCTTTTCCATCCTTGTGTAGTTGTATAGCATGAATAACTTCTTTTCTTATTATTTCTGGCCCTATCTAGTTATAGGTTCGTTTTTTTAAGTTATTTTTTAATAGTTCCAATTTTTACAACCGTGAAGTAACTATCATTTAAAATATCGAGTTGCAATGCTTATAATGAATTACCGTTTAGTATAAGAAAATCGACATCAAAAGTTCAGTATTTATTTTAAAACGACATGCCAGAAAACAAGCCAACAGTTTGTTGTCGGATCTAAGCTCGGAAAATTAAGAAGATCTTCGAATTGGATCGAAATTTTTTGCCAGAACAGAAGAATGGTAGTACGTTATAAAAAGTCTTGAAAACTAAAAATACTTGGGGGTTTTAATAAAAAAAACAATAGAAAATTATAGATGAAATAAAAGATACAAAGGAAATTTGTAAATTTTATAAGAGACAAGACAGGAGTATTTAAAATGAGAAAGTGCTAATATTTTATGGTTGTGATAAAAATTTACGAACCATAATGATTCGAGTAGGATACCACGTTAGGTATGAATATGAAATAAGATCCGGTTAAGAAATAGTGTGGGATTAACGTGCTACAGTTCAATAGTCATGAAAAATTGATTTCTGTTAGAAATTTCCAGCTCAATAGAATTTGACGTAATGTTCCAGTACTCTCTTTAGTTTATTTTTTAAATAGTGTATACAAATATTATAAGATATTTTCCTTTAATTTTCATTGTAAAGCGAATAATTACACATTGTGTTATTGTGGTTAAGACTTTTAATATTTTGAGGCTAGCATTTTAATATTTCCATTATTTTCATTTTTTTTTTAATGTTCTTGCACGATTTTCTTCATTTTCTAAATGATGTGATACAAACATTGTCTGGTTATCAACTTGGACGCTTCAGGTTCAGGAGCGATAAAGTTGATATAAATTTTATACAGCTAAACAAACAAGAGTTAGATACCTCAAAAAATTGACGCGTGATGCCATTGAGACTACTGATGCTTAATCGTCTCCGGCGTTGGTACAGACAGAACAATACCATTTTATCAATAGGGAATAGAGATATGATGCTTTAAAAATTTGTTTCCATTTCTGTTGCGGAGAACACCTATAGTTATCTCTGGAATAGAAGTTTATGGCTTCCTACTGTACCTGACAACCCCGAAGTCCTACTTAAGCCTTTGCTGAATTAACGCGTCTGACTGTTATGAACATTATACTCTATTGGCAAAGTAACTTTTATTTATTATTGAATTTCAGTGGGTTTACTAATCCTTCGTGACAGGTTTTTTACCTAATTGGTGAAAGGGAGCCTTGCGTGGTCAAGAGATACATTAACGACCTCGAATCACCTTGATCTGTCAAGCAGCATAACTTGCGACGGAATTTCATTGCAAATAATAATTGTTCATTATTCTGAAAGGAACTAGAGATCTTGAGCAACCAACATATATGATGTAACGGAATTATTTTCGTTGTGTATCATCTGCATAGAAATATAATATATAATGACGAAGTACTCTATAAAATTTTCAAGTGTACAATATACACGAAATTACTGATATTAATAGAATAAAGTCAAGCCACCATATTTTTTTAGTTGTTCTCAAGAATTAAGACTTTTTGTTACTTTTTTTACATAACCTTAAAAATGCATATGTCGATCAGCGAGTTTAGTTATTGTATAGGATTAAATGCTATTGTAGTAGGAATTTTATTTATTATTTATTATGTACATGATTATGACAAAGGATAGTTACTCTCAAGTTAACAGGTAGCAAGTTGAGTGGCAATGCTAATAGAATAGAATCTAACTATGTTGGGTTCCATAATGTTAAATTTTTGAGAGACATCGATGTCTTTGGTCTCTTGGTTTATTATTATTGTTCTTATTATTCTTATCCATACTTGACTTTACATTGTTTTACTCCTAATATACTAGATAATACATAAATAAAACGAAAATAGGAAGAAAATACGATTTAGGCCTAAAAATTTATTAAGGTCCAAAGCTGACATTGATGAACAAAATTTATGCAAATTTACCGCTGCGGAAAATTGTGTTGTAAGCTTAGAAATTTTACTGCCAAGAATCCGTAAATAAAGCGAAAAAGGTTGAGCATGTAATTAAATTTAAATTTTCGAAGGAAAATTGACGATAATTGACTAAAATAAAGCAATTACTTAACCAATATTATTAATTATTAAATAAAATTATCCTTTAATTAAGGCAGTTACCAGTAGCGTGCGATAATTATGGAGCAGTTGGAAATAATTACCCCTTTAAAATATGTGTTTTTGAAGGATATTTAGGTCCTATCAAGCTAATTTATTATTAGAGGACAAATTTTACTTTTCCGCCTATAAAAATATTCCAACAGCATTTCTCTTCAGTGCTAATATGACTGTATTTATCTGATTTGGCAGTTTGTGACTTTTTATTATTTCCAAAACTTAAAATGCAGTCGAAAGGATGATAAGCTAAAAACTAATTATGGCCATTAAACACTTGGTAAAAAGTTCTTTGTATTAGGAAGACATTATACTACTATACACACACACACACACACACACACACACACACACACACACATATATATATATATATATATATATATATATATATATATATATATATATATATATATATATATATATATACAATCATTCGGTTAATAGGCGAAACTACCCATTACGCGACGATAGTTAAATGAGTTTTCAACGAAGTTTTTTTCCGACCTTTACTGAAAATTGATGACCTTCAAATTTTAGTTTTTTTTATATATCAGATAAATTATTAAAGGTAATGCACTCATGATAATCTTCGTCCAATCTACACCCTGTGGAGAATATTCCAGAATTTTTTACCAAAATTTTTTGATCATTACCTTTCGAGATAAGGGGGGGGGACAGCGACTTTTCGCAATTTTTTAAAAACAGTGCAAAGAAAAGTGTGCCGAAGTATTACAATATATATATTTTTGAACTCGTATTTTTACAAGCTTTCATTTGATACCCCACCCGATGACCTGTAAAAAAATTTTTTTTACTTCCGATTTCACCCCCCAAAACTAATCCCTTGAGTGAAAATTTGACTTTCAAAACTACACGGCTCTGATGATGCCATCAATTTTATTTTTCTATGTAAAATAGTTTCGGATAAAATCGCGTGTGACAAGCGAACAGATAGACAGACGGACAGACGGACAGACAAACATATAGTTAGACGGACAGACAGACGGACAGACAGACGGGCAGACAGATGGACCGACAGACGAACAGACAGACGGACAGACACCCAAGTGATCTTATAAGTGTTCCGTATGGAACACTAAAAAACGAAATAAATAACCAAACACCTTAATTGAACTGGTAGCTTTTAACTTGGCTAGCTTGAAAAATTCTTGGCTAAATCTTTTATTTAATCTATTTCGATTTTCAATATTTGTCATGTTGTTGTTAGTTAACTGGCACAGGCTGGATACGACGCATATTATTACACGCAGTTCACGTGTATTAATCGTAACATTATATATATATATATATATATATATATATATATATATATATATATATATATATATATATATATATATATATATATATATATAAGTATGATGATGCCGAATCATTTCCTATTTCTGAAGCAAAGTAAAACTGTAAAGTAAAACGAAATTTCGTGGAAAAATATAGCACCTCGTGAAAATAAACATACAAAATAATATACATATACAATACTCATTCATATGAAGGTCCTAGTTTGGTAGCTAGTTTGGAATATATTTCGTAAAAATGCCTTACGTAAGAAATAAATTTGAATAAAGCATTAGGCAGAATCTTCAAAATCCTCTAGATTTCAATAAATATGTTTTTTTTGTTGACCCAATTCAGAATTATTTTACGTAGGGGATAATAGGGTAGTAGTCAGTCAGAATAAACACTGTTTCTATAAGGCTATTAAACGTTCTATGCGGAAATTAGTCAAGATACGTTCCTATTCATAGATGTCAATTATAGTTATTTAAATTAGCTGTTTATATCAATAGTTCCTCCTTGGCCTTGCTACAGTGGTTTTTATTCTAAATGAATTTTTTATATCTTTTAAGATTATAATCACTACCACTTCAATATATCTGCCGTTGTGTCGTATTTTTATTAGCAAGTGGTCCTGGACTGACGCTATCAGATCTTAAGTAGTTAGTTTTAGTTTTCGTTCCTCGTATTATTTATTTTATACCATTGTCGAATGTCGCTTCTTTCTCCAATGGAGTCATTCCTGCTACTTTACAGACTATTCTCATTTCTATTCTGTATTTTGTTTTTGATGTTTCGGGTTAGGCTTCAGCTGTGTACGTTATTATAGGTTTAATTGTGATTTTATAGGTTCGAGGTTCATTTCAATTCTTAGTTTTTTTTCACCATATTGTGTCGAATAAGTGTTCCTGTCAGCTTTGTGTGTGTTTCAATTTCTATATTGATATCATCAAAACTCGATATATCCGTGCAGAGATATCTAAATTTCATTTCTTGTTTTTTCGCAGCTTACATCCTAACGAAGATTTAGATGTTCTCATGCACTTTGTTTTATTGTCGATATTAGCATTCCCCCTTTTTGGACTGTACTGAAGAGCGTTCTCGTTTTCTGTTGCCAGCACGGCGCGGGCGCCGACAGCTTAGCACAATATTTTCTCATTCTACATTTTTTCAGTTTCTTTTTTCTTTTTTTTTATGGGTCTAGTACACGTGCTGCAGGGAAGTCCCTAAAGCGTTCCAGGAGCGGCATGTGTGCGGAAAAACCGATTCACGTTGTTCTTGAAACGCTGTAAATTGTACTCGGTGGGAAACACAGCGCTGGGCAAATTATTCCAAAGGGAAGATGTTTTCCACATAAAAGACTGCTTGAAAAGCGTTGTACGGGGAATAACGAGCTGAACCTTATACGGATGTGAAGCACCAGCGCGACGTGTATTTCTAACATGCAACGCTTTGGGAGGATTAAGCGGGCTACATCTTTTCCATGAAAATACTTGTAGAACAGACTCAAGTCGTTCTTCGATGTTCCAGCGAATCAAGCCCGCTGGTCAGTTCCGGGTCTCCAATCAGACGAACAGCTCTTCTCTAAACAGAATCCAACAAATGCAGTGTATGTTGGGAGCGGAGCCCTAAACATGGGAGCAGTATTCCATAGTTGGTCGAATTTGAGCTTGGTAAAGAATTAAGAGTTGTTGTGGAGTGTAAAGGTTTCTGGTTCGAAATAATATTCCTAACCTTTGAGAAGCTTTACTAACTTGTCTAATATTCTCATCCATTATTCTATTGATAGGTAGTGGACCTTGGTAGTGCCCTTGGTATCTCTTTCTGCAGGTATGGACTCCTTAAATTCGTTATTTATTTGAGCAACGATGCCAATTTTTTTAGTAAATATTTCTATGGTTGTGACGATGTTGTGTAGTACGAGTCTTTTAAAGAAATAGACTCTATCGAAAAATTGTTTAAGTCATTTGAACATTGAAATGCTGGCCTATTTTACTTTATTGGCTTTTTAGCACATTTCTTTAAGAGGAAAACGTCATCCATCCAAGACTTTATTGGTCTTAACTCCTGGTATCTCTCTGCTATTAAAATGTGCGCGTTGATCTCGCTTGTTATCATATTTCTTGTTGGTTTAAGAGTTGTGGTTAGAAATTTTATCGCTCTTGACTTTCTTGGCTCTTTTTCATCTTCTTCTTTAAACGGCAAGATTATCAGTTAGATTTGTTAGTTGTTATCTCAATTTTTTTCAACGTATTTGAACCGCTCATTTCTATTTTTAGGTTTATGAGGTAATATTTGCACATACTTTTTGTCTATAAAAATTTTGTCGTTGTGTGTTCTCTCTTATTCTTCGTTTTGGGAAGGTCAAATTCAATTTTATTTTAGTGCTTCCATTTGCGCCAGAAGTAGTAACTATTTTTTTTTCTATGTATCTAAAGAAATGTAAAAACGTCAATGAATTTAAAAGGTATCCGATTCATCACCAACGAACATTTTTGCCCGCCCTTACCCTAAACTAAATCTACACATATATTTTCAAGTAAGAAATCATAAATACAATTTTATGACACGAAAAATGGAAGTGGAGGGTGCGAAAAATCAGGGAGTGTCAGAAAGTGCGTAAAATTAGATTTTTATTATGGCTGTCAAGTTTCTTTGTTGCCTAAGTCGTAACACGTGCAGAACGTGTTAAGTTAAATCTTTCTGGTTAAATAAGATACGTGAACCAATCTAAAAAGGTTTATTCTGAGTGTGTATAATGGTATGTTGTACGTACCAGTATGTACGTAATATATGCAGGAAAATACAAAAGAATTTAAATAAGTTGAAATATGATATTGCTCGTAGAGTATACATACAAATGTAAATGAGCGCTTCGTTGGTTGGTATTTTATGATAAAGTAAGTCAAAAATCACAGCTTATCAAAAAAAGCATTTTGACTTTCCCTATTAAGGGAGTATTGTTTTGGTGAAAAAACCATCACTCAAGACTTTTGAATTTCTTCACATTTTTCAATTTCCTCCAGTGTGAACGTTCAAAATAACTTGGAAATTGAACAAGATGATGAAACTATGTTTTTATTTAAATTTTACTATTTTATTGAACTAGAAAAGAATTACCTTATCATTTCATTAACAGGATTATGCTGAAACCTTAGATCAAGCCGATTTATAAGTCAAGAGAATATAGTATTTAATACTTTAATACAGAAATATCCCGAGAACTACTACTTTTATTTGGTTTACAAATATAATATATTAAATATATTCATTTATATAGATTTCCCTACCAAGAAGGAAGCGAAGAACTCTGGTGTTTGGTCTAGTAGTTGTCTAGAATGTCCATCTCTGGTCTGCTGGTTGTGCTAACTTTGTTTCCTTTCTCAACCCTTTTAACTTGTCTCTGCTGCAAAAAGTATTCGAAGGAAACAGTCTTCAAGGCTTATATAGGGAAAACCTACAAAAAGAATATTTGAAATATTTTGAAGCTAGGTTGGTTAGATGGTTGTAGGCGGGGTAGGCGATTGTGCTTCTTTGTGTACTGCTACCTCTTTGCTTATTGTGCTCCCCTCTCTTGATTATATGGGTATCGTACCTTTATTAAGAAGATTCTTTAACTTCCTACCAAGCACTTCATGTGGTAATTTCTGACTTAAAGCTGTACATTTATACAGGAAATGCATAGTTTTTTCCTCTTCACCACATAGTCTACTTGGTGTGTGACCATTGCGGATATCAATTTTCTGTAAATGTTTTCTGAGGTGACAGTGACCGGTAGTCAATCCCACCACCAGTTTAATCTGGACCCTTGTTGAACAAAGGACGTCAGTTGATGACTCATTTCAATGTATTAAACTGTTTTTATAAAACCCTGTATGTACATATATGTATATATATATATATATATATATATATATATATATATATATATATATATATATATATATATATATATATATATATATATATATATATATATATATATATATATATATATATATATATATATATATATATATATATATATATATATATATATATATATATATGTATATATATATATATATATATATATATATATATATATATATATATATATATATATATGTATATATGTATATACTACTATACTGTTTCTTTTTTATAAAATAAAAGGTTCCTAAATTAAGGATAAAAAAAATTAGTAGACCTGCTTAAAATCCTCTTTCTAGTGATAGTTTCGTCTTAGAAATTATTTTGTCGTCACGTCACTTTCTGTCCTAACAAGTAAACAATTATCATCATTTTTTGTAATGAATAAGGTTGATTTTAAAATTTATTAAACCACATTGTGTCAATTAGTTACTTAAATTGAAAAGAACATCAGTAAGTTGACTGAAGTTATGATGCTTTACAGTACAAGGCCCGAAACTGGGTTTCCATTATTGAAAAAGATAAAAATAAAAATAGCAAATTGGGTTAAAACTCCAAAAATTGTTAAATTTCCTTCTTGTTCTGAAACCTTAATTCCCGATTTTTATATTTCATCTATAGATATAGTAAATTTGTAATTTAAACTGTGTCTCTACATTAACTTCGTCATTTTGGCTGTAGCTAAAGATATATAGAGGTGTAAATAACTGCTTGTAGACTTTTTGTCTTTGCAATTTTTTATATGGTGAAAGAATAGGAGATCAATTTCGGTTACTAAGAGAAAATGGGAGGTCTGTGACATGTGTGAATATATATTATCGGTATATATTTAATAATATATATTTAAAATGTACCTCTAATTATAATCTGAGGTGCAAAATACCAGTCCAGCATAAGTTTCCCTTAAGATAATAATGCGCCGAAAAAGATATTTTATATATTCCAATAATAAAAAGTTTTCCGCGAATCTCAAATAAGAAAAACTTTCGTTTTAAGGAAACCAACTTGTTTAAAATAAAAATTCTTTACTTAGAATATTTACGTTTTCCTTTAGTCTTCTTTCAATGGCTCTGCCACTCCCATAGGAAATCAGGGCGTATTTAGATAACTTAAAACCCTAAAAAGAAACCGGAGAAAAATTTTAGTCATGTTTAGACTGCTTTTAAACAATTTATGGAGCAGTACTTGCTTTTGACTGTTTTTTTAATAAAAAATAATAATTGAATTATATTATATTAACACAAAAATAAATCCTTTCCTTTTTGATTGTGAATGTTTATATCTTTACCTTTTCTTTGGAATGGGAAGTTCTCTCAAGCAGTGTCTTTTTTATACAAGATTCGATATGTTTACTACTTATTTCAGTCGCTGCAAGATCATCTTACCGACTCCAACTTCACTTGACTGGAGAACGACAAAAAAACATCGTCTTTTTCAGAGAGGCGCGAATTACCTGAAAAGTATGCAAAATTTCTAAAGAATATTCAGGGATATTTTTTCTGATCGAGTTGTATTTAGCTCAAAAATAAACAGACATTTTGTTAATGCAGGAAAGGTATGGAATTGTAGATTAATTGCATAAAAAAGCGATCTTCTATTACTAGGCCCTTTTTTATTGTCTTGTGTATGTGTAAATTTTTAAAGTTGTAAGAGAGTTTTTTTCCGTTCGAAAGCCCTCCTTTGTTAACTGATTTTCTCTAATGTAGGAAATGGGTGAAGCTTTTAGAGTTTCATTGCCCCAGTATTGGATTGGTTTTACTGTGTTGGGAAGAGTCTAAAATTTGAAAGTTTTATTACAAGAGAGAAAATTTTATTTGGGAAATTTCCTCACAAATCATCGGTTGGTTTTATTGTGTTGGAAAGGGTTTAATAATCTTTAAAGGTTTCATGTTAAAAAAAATAATTTGGAGAGTAGTCTCCCCCCCCCCCCGATTATTGTTAGTTCTGCACGGAACACTTATTCGATGACTTCGGTGTCTGTCTCTCCGTCTGTCTGTCTGTCACACCCCCGATTTTCTCCGAAACTATTTGTAATAGAAAGTTGAAATTTGGTAATAAAATAGGAATTGATGGCCTCATTAGAGCCATACAGTTTTGAAAGTTAAATTTTGACTTAAGGGGTTAGTTTTGGGGGGGTAAAATTGGAAGGTCATCGAGTGTGGTTTCGAATGAAAGCTTGTAAAAACACGAGAGTATATATATATATATATATATATATATATATATATATATATATATATATATATATATATATATATATATAATGTAATACTTGCGCACACTTTTCTTTGTATTATTTTTATAAAGTCGCTGTCCCCCCTTTATCTCGAAAAGTACTGATCAAAAAATTTTGAAAAAATTCTGGAATATTCTCCACGGGGTGTAGATTGAACGAAAATTATCACGAGTGCATTGCCTTTAATAATTTATGTGGTATATAAAGAAAACAAAAATTTCAAGGTCATCAGTTTTTAGTAAAGATTGGAAACAAACTTTGTTGAAAACGCATTTGGGGTGTGTTTCGTGAAGTCACTGATCATTTTATACCTTCGTAATAATGTTTTTTATTTTAAAAGCAACTTGCACTTGACCGGTTATTTTTTTTTAAGATTTGAGAAGGGTCGAAGTTTCAGAGTTTTTTTTATTCGGGAGATGACTAACTTTTTTACTGTAAAAATCACTCCTGGAGTCCGCCTGTGTTCCCCCTCACTCCTATGGATGTAGAAAAAGTGCTCTACCTAGGGACAGTCTGCCTATATTGTCCTTTTAACGCCCTTTAGATCTATATGCCCCCCAGTTCCCCTAGAACATGGCTACACCACTAATTGCTTTACATTTTCACTTAAAAATAATTAAAGATTAAGAAGTTGCGGAATATTATTGTACGGTTAGTAATGTTATAAGAAAAAAATTCATAGATTTGAGTTGTTACAGGCTATGGGTGGATTAGTACCTTTTTAGTGTTCTATAGAAACTTATGTGTCCGTCCGTTCATCCGTGGGTCTGTCATACCCGATTTTCTCCGAAACTATTTGACATAAAAAGTTGAAATTTGGTACTAATATAGGAATTAATAGCCTCATCAGAGTCGTGTAGTTTTGAAAGTTAAATTTTGACTTAAAGTGTTAGTTTTTGGGGTTGAGATCGGAAGTGAAAAAAAAAAAAAAATTACTAGGTCATCGAGTGGGGTGGCAGCTTGTAAAAACACAAGTTCGAAAATATATATTATGTAATACTTGCGTACACTTTTCTATGTATTGTTTTTAAAAAATTGCGAAAAATCGCTGTCTCCCTCCTTATCTCGAAAAGTACTGATCGAAAAATTTTTAAAAATTTGAAATATTCTCCACAGGATGTAGATTGAACGAAGATTATCACTAGAGCATTACCTGTAATAATTTATCTGGTATATAAAAAAAAACAAAAATTTCAAGGTCAGTTTTTAGTAAAGATCGGAAACAAACTTTGTTAAAAACTCATTTTTGTGGAGTCACTGATCATTTTATACCTCTGTAACAAAAATTTTTATTTTAAAAGCCATCAGCGTACGGAACACTAATTGCGCAAGGTTAACTTGCCCTTGACCGGTTTTTAAATTTAATATTTAAATAATCAATAGAAATTCAAAATGTCAGTTTCTGATATAAACAAGCAGGTCTCGGACTAGTAACACTACACACACACATAACTAGTAATCTGGTGATATAAGGAAGAATCTATTATGTTCCATATTAAGTCAAGCCAAGACCTTGAAGTTAGAGGCTATCTGATCTCCTCTCCTTATATCGCATTGAGCCGAAAGCATAAGCAGGATGATTTGATCAAAGAAAACCTGAAATCATCAGTGAAAATGATGGAAGCTGAATTGGTAAATTCGAAATTAAACTAAGCACATCATTTACACTACTCGTGGGTATTCACTGTTCCTTGAAATGATCTCCACTGGTGATGGATCATTATTTGCTGGCACACTGTGTGAGCTTCTTGGTAAACCTAAGTTACAGTGGTTGGCTCCTCCTCGTATTCAACTTGCTTAGTACCACTCCCTTCTTTTTCCTTAACTTCATTGACCAATTGAAGAAAAATGATACGATATTATTAAAATGTTCAAATGACAGTGTTCACGACTATCAACAGTATCTTAAAAACTGATGTAAAACATTTATTTGACGAATCTTATTGAACGTGCTAACAGCGTTAAATCTCAGAGCGAGGAGGACATCTATTGAAATAGATGATATGAACCACTATCATTGGTCTGTATATTAATAAAAGAGTAATTACTCTCTTGCATCTTTATTATATAGCATAAAACAATAATAACATTTGCGGTACGGGGTGTTTATTGCACAGTATCAAAGACAGACTACTTCATTTTTAAGTCCTTTTTTTAAATCTTATTGTCCTGTAAAGAAAACAAACTGAAATTCTGGAGTACCTGGCAAGTAGAACAAGAAGACTATTGATATTAATTTATTTATTTATTTATTTTTACTTATTGCACTTTACAGATTGATCACAAAGATCTTTCCAATTACAAAGTATAGAACTTAAATTAACTTAATTTAACTAATATCACATAATAATCTACATACACTTAAAAAAATGCACGCAATTTAGTTTTGAAAAGACTGCACTTATCATTAAATATATCTGCACTATTCTGGATTCCATTGTAGAGCATGAAAGCATTATACAATGGAGATCCCAGGTGATGATTATTATGGGCTACATCTGATATATAGAAAGTGCTATGATTTCTTGTGGTGTACGTTGGCACACTGAAATATATGTTGGACAGAAATGCCGGGTCATCAATGAGACCATTCACTACTTTGTACAAGCAGAGCATGCAATATTGTTTTCTACGTTTCTCTAAGGTTACCATCCCATAGCGTTCGTGCAACTGTGTAGAAGAGATCATAGAGTTATATGAACCGGTTTGTTTATAATGCATGTAACGCATCATTTTATTCTTTATCAATTGAAGTGTTCGCTTGTGGCAATTATAAAAGGGTGACTGACCATACTATACTCGCATATTCTAATATACTTCTAACATAGGATATGTATAGCTGTTTTATACAATTTGTACTTCTAAAATCTTTTGTGCTTCTGACAATTAAGCCATACATTTTGTTCGCTTGCTTGCTGTATAACTTACATGATAGTTAAACGTCAATTTGGAATCAAAAATCACCCCTAAGTCCTTTATCTTATCCTCATACAAAAGTGGGACATTCTCAATACTATATGTATTGCTTCAGTTTTCTAGTATAAGAAACAACAGTACACTTACTTACACTAAAGTAAATCTTATTGTCAATTGCCCATTTTGCAACGTTGTCTATATCATTCTGCAAATTCCGGCAGTCAGCAGGCGAAATGATTTTATAATAAAGTTTTAAGTCGTCAGCAAATAACAGGCAGGATGCATTTTTAACTATACCAGTGACGCTGTTGACGTAGAGTAAAAAGAGCAAAGGTCCTAGGTTGGACCCCCGCGGAATCCCGGATGTAGGTGTAAAAGGTTTGGACTCATACCCCTTTATCTTTACTACATGTTAACGATTATAAAGGTAAGATTTTAAAAAATCAATTAAATTCTCGTGGAATCCAAAATCCTTCTCTAGCTTATTCAACAATATCGTAAATGAGACGTTATCGAATGCCTTTTCAAAGTCTGTATATACAATATCCATTTGGCCTGCGTTACCGCTAATAAATTACTAATGACAGATCTACCCTCCATAAAGCCGTGCTGATAAGTACTTATACTGTGACAAACCGACGTTGATATATTGTTATAAATAATCTTTTCAAAAACTTTAGCTGCCGTTAAGAGTATTGCAATTGGTCTATAGCTCTTTATATCGTTTTTATTACCCTTTTTAAAAACTGGACATATTCTTGTTCTTTTCCACAGATGGGGAAACATTTTTGTTTTAAGACTCAAATTAAACAAAAACAGTAGCGGATAACATAATATATCCTCAAAGCCCTTAAATATGTATGGGGGAATGCCGTCTGGACCTGTTGCTCTACCGTCCTTCAACTCCCTCATTATCTCCACGACATTAACTATATCAATTTTGTCAATTAGAACACCGTGATGATTGACACTTTCAACACTATCATTACTGGTACCTAAATCATTAGAGTAGACGCTTTTAAAGTAATTAGCAAATGCATTAGATATTTCATCCCCTCCATTAAACTCCTAAATTGAAAAACATTTTATTTGGTATGTGCAATGACCCTTTTTTGTTATTTATAAAGGACCAAAATAAACGAGGGCTTATTACAATATTGTTCTGTACTGTTATCAAGTATGCACATTGAGCACTTCTTATATCCTTTTTCAGTTGGGCTCGTATTTTTTTAAATTCTAACAATACCAGTAAATCACTGGTCCTTTTATATTTTTTTCTCAATTTTGCTTTACTCGTATACTTGAGTTTATTTATTATTTCTATGTTAAACCAAATTAATGTACTATTTAAATTCGTTTAGTTTTAATCACAGTATTCCGCTCAATTTATAGAAGCAACTATACTTCTCTATATGAAATATAACTGTTCCGTATATTTTTATAGCTAAAATAACCTTTTTTAGCTATTATTATAAAGACGTTTAACAATGAAATTAACAAATTTTACTATTTTACCGTCTACTGTCAACAAACTATTTATTTATATCAAAAAACACTTGTTCGTACTCGAAGGTTAACATAGTAGTACGTCTGTCGACATCCTGCTTGCCTGTTTTGAAACTTCTGTGACGCTGTAGTATCTCGTATATTTTTCCATTAAAAATAAAGCGAGCAACATTAAAGCGTACATTTTGCCTTTGTCGCATCTAATACGCATCAAAAATGATAACTCAGACAGTTTTCTTCAACTTAGAAAACGCTCGTAACAGAAAAAAACCCCACTATAATATTTAGATTCTAATATTTTCAGTACACAGCATTAAAAATCGACTACTCTATTTCGAAGCCCTTCTTTTAGTCTGATTGTCTTGCAGAGAAAGAAATTAAGAAAACCTCTGTTTCCTGGCAAACATGCCAAGAAGACTTTTGGGATAAATTTAAATCAATGTAGTATTTAAATTCGTTAAGGTTTAATCACAGTTTTCTGCTCAATTTATTTGAAACTAGGGGGAGTTCGTTAAATTAATTTTAGTATCAGAAAATGAGTTTGTTAAACCAAGTTAAAATTCTTATCAGAAAAAATTTGCTTTGTTACAAAAGTTCCTGCAAATTAAATTAGATTTTAACTTTTACAAATTTATGTTAACCAAACAGAATATAGATGAGTTTATCGTTTAAGAAAACATATAGCGTTTATTTTTTACAATTCACCTACTTTTAGTACGGGAGGTAGCATTGCACTTGATGAAGTCATTTCATCCCGGCGGACAATAATAACAATGATAGGTTTCCTCCAACACATAAGACCGTCAGCTGCGCTGGTAGCGGTGGAGTTAAAAGTGAAAAAAGATTTAACTTGTTAAAATAATTTACTTTACACGTAATTTCAAACCGTTCAAAATTTATAAGATGATTTTTCAGATAATACTCTTTCAAAAAAATAATGATCAGCTGTATCGAAGAGGGGGGAGGAGGTCAGTTAAAATGTTAAAGTATAAAGTCATAAAGCTTTGACTGTACATCCAATCATATACGATAATGTACAGTAAAGTTGGGCAACCTTAGATATCTAAGAGGCAACTACCCCGGCTTACTCCTTTCTAAAGACATTTTTTTTCTGGGGTCTCAGGTAAAATTGGCTCCAGTGAGTCGCCAATTGATAAATATATATATATATATATATATATATATATATATATATATATATATATATATATATATATGTATATATATACATTAACATAAATTTGTAAAAGTGAAATCTAATTTAATTTCCAGGAACTTTTATAACAAAACAAATTTTTCTGATAAGAATTTTAACTTGGTTTACAAACTCATTATATATATATATATATATATATATATATATATATATATATATATATATATATATATATATATATATATTAAGTTGGGAATGTGGAATCTTTGGCACAATGATACTACTCAGTATATATCACCAATACACCAAACACTTTTCAGTACGTCTTGTTGTGTCCATGCCGTAGGTTAAAACTGGAACGATACATTAGTTGAATACCTTCCTCCTTAGAGATATTGGGATGTTGCTCTTGAACATTTGGTCCAAATTTCCGAAAGCTGTCCATCCATGCGAGATACGTCTTTCAACTTCACTGATCTGATTCCTTTTCCCTACAGTTATTCTATGTTCCAAGTAAATGTAACTCTGTATAGTCTTCATAGGCAGATCTCCAAGAGCTTGTTCCGGTAACTTTGTGATCTTGCAGTTGTTTATGTTCATTTACGATCTATATTTCCAAATTTACGCAAAAGATCATCTATCATAAAACGAATCATATCGTCACTTCTTGCTATTAACAAGATATCGTCAGCAAATGTAAGGTTGTTTAGGTACTCATCAATATTGATTCCCATCGGTACCCATTGTAGTTCTTTGAGGAGGTTTTCGAGGACCAGAGTGAACAATTTTGGTGACATGGTATCGCCCTAATGGACGCCTCTGGTAATTAAGAATTTCTCAGATTTGCTTTCCAATCTAATGTAAGAGGTGGCTTTGGAGTACATAATATTTAATAGAGTTGTGTAGCGAGAGCCAGCTCTGCGGTCTGTAACTGCTTTAAGTGTTGCCCATACTTCTAGAGTATCAAAGGCTTTCTGCAAATCTATAAATGCGATTACAAGAGGTTTCTGATATTAAGAGCATTTTTCGATTAGCGTTTTAATTGAGTGTGTGTGGTGGATCCAGATCGAAAACCTGCTTGTTCCCGGAATTGGTATTTATCTAACTTCCTTGTGATTCTGTTGCAGACCATTTTCGTAAACAAAACAATTGGGAGGGAAGGCTGATCGGTCTATAGTTCTCCAATCGAGTAGCGTCGTCTTTTTTTTGTAGAATAACACTGACAGCATTATTTCAGTCATCAGGTATATCTGCGTCTTCGAGGCATTTGGTAAATAATTTGGCGAGTGTTTCGTATAACTCTCTTCCTCCGTGCAATATTATCTCCTTCGTAACGCCATCTTCATCTGGAGACTTTCTTTTTTCATTTTTCGTAATGCGTGTATAATTTCTTAAGTTGTTATAATCGGTATTTCCCCTGAATCCACGTTTCTAACAACAGATCTGGTACATTACGAATCCGGCTCAGGAATCTCGGAAGTGTATGGTTTTTTGTAGTATTTTCTTACCATTTTTAGTAAATCATGTTTGTTTGTAATTGCTTGCTTGTTTTATATCTTGGGAAAACTTTTTCCGTAACACACTTCGACTGCAGTTTTCTGCTATGGTATTTTGTATCTGTTTTGTGTTGTAGCTTCTAATATCTTTCTTAAATTGCTTTCTTATTTCTCTCTTCTTCTTAATATCTTTCTTCCTTGCACTGTTCTTACGTAGTTGTTATCTTTCTTTCATAAGTTGTACTGTACGTTTTTTTTGTAGTGACTCATGTTTTATTAAGACGTTGGTTGCCTTTGTCATTATTCTAGTGATCTCCTGGTTACTACAGTTCACCGATTCAGTTGTGACGTTTTGGAGAGATGCATTGATCTTCTCCATCTAGGCATCTTTATTCGTTTTTAAGACCTCGAATTTTTCATGTTGACCTGTAATATTTATATATATATATATATATATATATATATATATATATATATATGTATAAATAAATATATATATATATATATATATATATATATATATATATGTATAAAATAAATATATATATATATATATATATATATATATATATATATATATATATATATATATATATATATATATATATATATATATATATATATATATATTATATATATATATATATATATATATATATATATATATATATATATATATATATATATTTCTTTTTCTTTCTACCTTTGATAAATGTAATTAAGTGTAATATGATTTTGTAGTTTCTAGCTCTAGAACAGCACAGTCACTAGATTTGTTTTGGTTTCACTTTGTTTATTCGTATATTTAAACCCTAACATATAGTCACTCTCTCTAAATTAATATTCACTGGCTATTTCCCTCCCCCCTTGAATGTTGAAGTAATAGTGTTTAGTTCTTCCTTTCTTCCCTACTCAGTATATCTATATCACCACTACACCAAACACTTTATTTTTGCACTCTATGTGCGTTTCGCTAACCATGTTAGTTTCATCGGGAGCGATGGTGAGTCAATAATGGCTCCTGATGTAGCTAACATGGTTAGCGAAACGCGCATCGAGTGCAAAAATAAAGTGTTTGGTGTGATATATACTGAGTAGTGTCATTGTGCCAAAGATTCCACATTCCCAATATAGTCTTCTTTTTTTTATCGGTTTTTTTTTTTTTTGGGGCAGTCCAGCATCCGTTTTTGTAGTTTTAGATGGACAATTTATATACATATTTAGGTAAGTTTAAGAGTATCTTTTTTTTTTGTAAAAATATTTAGAAAATTTAAAAACACGTTCAGGTAATACAATATTTTTTCTTTTTATTGCAACTTTAAAGAACTTTTCGACACAGTTTGATGCCAGGTTAGGAAATTACATTTTTATGTACAAATTAGGTGCTAATTCACGTACGATTTTTTACTGCCAGTCTTGTCGCCAGTTTAAGATCCAGTTTTTTACAAATTTTAATCCAAAAGTTTTTTATTAGTCTTTGTTCCATTTCTCTACCATGACAATTTTTGTTGCTTTTTCTCTGTGTTAAATCTCTTGAAAAAACTGTATGTATGTAGATATTAAAAGACCGTCTAATGCTGTTTGGTTTCTACTAAAGCCATTAAAAGAATGCTGAGGCTAGTAACTATTACATTTTTTTATACTCCATTATATTTACAAAGTAAAATGCAATAGTTTTTTTTTTGTTTCAATGTTTAATTGTGAAATTCTTTTATATAAGTTACGTAACTTTCTTTTATTACGATATACTATAATGAAAATGACGAAATTCTCAAGAAAGGTCTAGAATGTTCAGACGGGAAGTAACCTCTAAAGCTAAACTAAAAACTGTTCAACATTTAGGTGTTTACCAAGGCGAGAGCTTCGTTTTTTAACTTGTTATAAGGTCTAGTGTACTAATATGAACAAGACATATACATTTTATTTTTAATTACACACTGAAGAACATTCTTCTCTATTAATTTTTTTTATGGGTCTAGCACACGTGCTACAGGGAAGTTCCTAAAGCGCTCCAGGAGCGGTATGTATGTGGAAAAAAAGCGATTCACGTTGTTCTTGAATCGCTGTAAATTGTATTGTACTCCGTGGGAACCACAACCCTGGGTAAATTATTCAAAAGGGATGCGTTGTACGCGGAGTAAGTAAGTAACAGTAAGTAACAATAATTTTTTATAAAAGCATTAGACTAGAAATGTTTGAAATATGAAAAATCTGAATATATTGACATTTATTTACTTTTTCTTTCTCTTTGTCCAGACACCAATTTTTTTTTTTATCTAACATTTGTGGAACCTATCTAGACCTTTTACTCTAGGCAAGATCAATTATTAGACAATAAATAGGTGGCCGCTAGCTTTAGAAAAATATACTCAGCAGTGTTTTAAGTACCTACTATCTCTGAAGTAAAAGCAATCCGGTCGCATATTCAAGTATAAAAAAATCAGATTATACAACAAACCGTAATGTCTTTTTCTATGGTTGAGACAGGAGCAAAAATTTCTTTGTACAAAAACGCTCAATTTAATGATATGTCTAGCTGGGACAAGAAAGATAATTATAGATTCGATTGTAAAAAGTTATTGAAATTTTATTTAGATGAAGAAGATAATAATGACTATTTCAAATCAATACAATTAACTTCATAAATCTCAGATTTACTTTTAGTACAGGAAATGGAGCTCAAAAAATGGCAAAACCTCGCAATTTTTTCGTCCAGCATCGATTTGTACAAAAATTTGGGATTAGGCTCATTTCACCCTCTAGTTCATTTTCTATATCGTGCCGTTGTACGCTTTTTGTTTTTTAAGGGTGAAAACTACCCCTAATTGTAAAAAATTAGAAAATAATATTTTAAACCTTAATATGGGTAAAATTTGGTTTGGATTGGTTAAATAATGATTGTTTTATGCTTTAGGATATAATATCATAATATTTCAACCCTTAAAAACCACCCTTAATAACATTGCAATTTTTATAAAGTAATTTAATAGATCTAAATAGAAAAAAAGTAGAATTACATAAAAAAAAAAATTATTAACACAAAAATACACCGCATATTCACATATATTTACATACATAGACGACTAAATTTACAAATACAGATACAAATACATATACGTTTTTTAAAAGTCTGTCTCATTGATTCGATCTTCATCGTGGTCGATGTCCTCTTCGTCTTCTTCGATTACTGGTGGACTATTATTACAGTCTTCACCCAAGCACCCAGAACAAGTGGAATTACTATACAACCCAACTTTTCTGCACCCGCATAAAAACGCCGCACCCTTTTTTGCATTGGCAAAAAATCATTTTTAAAAGTTCATCGGGTGCAAGCGGTTTGTTCATGCGCACGGGGGGGTGTAATAAACCTTTTTTTAAGTACCATCCCCAATCTGTTGCTCGAATGTTTTCATTTCCAAACCACTGTTGAATTTGGTAGTAGCATCTTATTGTGTGCTCGACTAAGGCATCAACGAAATATACAGTCACACACGCAGACACATGAGCAGATGTTTCTTCTTCTCTGTCTTTCGATTTGAATGGAAAAAGTGGAACATATAACGTATTACTGCCAAATATACCGGTTATGTAGATTATTACGCTCCGAAGCGGGCTATTCGAATTTTTCGAAAAAAAAATTAATTGGTTTTTTAAACATAGCTCCTTCATTTTTAGTGATAGAAAGTTTTTTCAAAAACGATTTTGTAGGGCTTTTCAAGAGCTATAAGACTGTGTGAATTAAATTCCTTAAGATCCCTTAGTTTTTAAATGGGGTGAGTTTAAAGGGCTCGAATAAGGTGGTGTTCGCTTGTAAATAGAGGTTTTAAACGGCTATATCTCGCCAAATATTCATTGTACAGAAAATCTATATACAGAAAACTTTAGTCATTAAAAAAGCTACAATTTGGTACTTTATCATTTTTTTCGTATCTCCAGTATTTTCGGAGATATTTTGAAGAAAATGGTGAAAAATACGAAATTGCAAAAAATCGTTTTCTCTTTAAACTCCAATTTTTTCTAAAATTAGGCATTTTAAATTGGCCAAACTTCTTGGGTGTATTGATAATACATATATAAAGAGAATCACAGAAGGGTGAAGATCAATTTTAATTAGGGGGGTAGTAGTAGTAGGGGGGTCGTTTTCACAGATTTTTTCGTAGAAAAAAGTAGGTACCGACCTTATTTTTATTATAAGTCGCTCAATTTTCATACTAGAGACTTTTTTTAAAAGGTCTAATTATATACTTTAAAAAAAATTCTATAAGTTTTCCTCGAAAATGCAAAGTTTTCCCGTTATTTGGCTTTGAATCTTTCAAATTATGCATTTGACGAAAAAAAGCTAACCATTAACATGCCATATCTCGGTTCGTATTGGTCGTAGAAAAATCATAAAAAAAGGATTTTGCTCTTCACAGTTTTTTTAAAATGCTACAATTTTTCGAGTTAGTTTGCAAAAAAATGCATTTTTAAAAAAAAATCGATTTTTTTCGTCGAAAAACTGTTACTTTCAACCGCGAATAACTCGAAAAATGTTAGTTTTACGAAGAAAACGTAAAGAACATTTTTTTTCTTTAGAATTACTTTTTCCATCGATTCCTATAGTTAAAATGTAATAAAAAATTTCCACCCCCGAGATGGGGTGGCAACCACCCCCAAGGTTTTAACGTACAGCGGCATGATATAGAAAATGATCCTAGGGCTATTCCCTACCTTCTGTGAAAATTTCAAGTAAATCCATGCTGGACGAAAAAATTGCAAGCCAAAATGCTTCATTTCCTGTACTATTTAATTAATTAGTAAAATTAGCCAGCCAAACAATGTCATTGAAATATCGAAGACTTGGTTGTCAAGTAGTATACCCAGAAAAGCCATTGCAATTGATGACTATATGCTGTACAGGGTGAGTCAAAGATAGAGTAAAGTTCATTATTTCATTTGTTTCGGGAATGACGAAAAAATGTTAAATACAATAGTTTTAGGGAATGTTAAGTGCACAGTTTAAAATTATTTTTGAGTATACAGGGTAGTTCAAACAAGTGTGGCCGATAAAACATATGTTTTTTTAAAAGGAACTTCCTATTTTCTAATTTATTTTTAAATTCTACGTAAAATTTTATAACTCTTTTATTAATAATGTTATATACCTAAACTTAGTAGTTTTTCTAATATTTCATTTTTTTTTTTAAAAATACTAGTTTTCAGTTTTGTAAAAAATTGCCAGTAGCGCCATTGCTTCTGAAGGTGGAATACTCATAATTGGTACAAACGTTCTATAGAGATGAAAAAAAAAAATATATGTAAAAAATTTGAGTTAGATGCTACAGGGTAAATTTATGCATTTCGACCATTTTAAATTGAAAAATCTCAAATTTTTTAAATGGCACACCCTGTATATTATTATTTTTTCGGATAGATTTTACAAAACTCTCAAACTTTTATTATGTCATATACCTATTTCTAATAGTTTTCGATTTATTTTGAATTTTTCAATTTTTGCCCTTGTTTTTAATACACTTAGTTGCCAAGACAAAACAAAAAAATTTTGACATGTATTAAGCAAGTAAAAATAGTAATTTGTTGTGTGACGTATAAAGGTAATAGTTATGGATTTTCCTAAAAATGAATTAGTTGATATGGTTTATATACTGGACGAGGCGGCAGTAATGCTTTACGGAGCGAAGTACCCTAATAGACGTATACCATCTAGAAAATCTTTTCAGTGCTTAATGGAAGGGTTGGATGGTAGTGGTAGCGTTGAGCAACGGAAAGTAGTAAACCAGAGTGCTACCAATGAGGAAAAAGAAATGGAGATTTTACTTCATGTTTAAGATAATCCCCAGCTCAGCAACCGTCAACTAGCTGACTTATCTGACACATCCCAATCTACGGCTAATCGCACCACGAGAAAATAATCATCCCTTTCATATGGAACTACACCAAGAACTTCAACACCGTGATTTTGAACGACGAGTAAACTTTTGTACCACCATGAATGGAGCAATAGAGGCCGATCGAAATTTTTTATCCAAAATAATGTTTTCTGATGAAGCTATTTTTCGCAGTAATGGAGCAGTTAATAGCCATAACATGCATTATTATTCAACAGTTAATCCATTTTAGGTCCGGGAAGATCAAAACCAAAACCATTGGTCGTTTAATGTATGGTGTGGAAAGGGAATAAATGTCGATTCAACAAGACGGAGCTCCTGCTCATTACCACCGGGAAGTTCGGGAATTTTTAAACGATCGTTTCCCACAAAAATGGATCGGTAGGGACGGATTCATTTAGTGGTCCCCTCGATCATGTTCCATTTAAAAAAAAAACCATGTTATATCGGCCACACTTTTTTGAAGTACCCTGTATGCTCAAAAATAATTTTAAACTATGCACCTTAACATTCCCTAAAACTATTGTATTTAACATTTTTTCCTCATTACCGAAACAAATGAGATAATGAACTTTAGTCTATCGTTGACTCACCCTGGACCGTGAGAACCACTTGATTCCAAAGCAAGGTTTGTGGTGTACTTTAGAAACTTATTGCTAATTTAGCAAATAGAGATTGATTATTAATTAGATCATTTTTGAACAACTACGAATAAAGGTGTAGGTAAGCAACCTAATATTGGCGATAGCGGTATTTTATAGACAAGCTGCTACTAATAGTCACCAGTATCTAGATACCTTTTATATTATAATGTATATTTCACCTGTGCCTTCCGCCTATGATAGTATTTGTATTTGTATGTAATATTAATATAAATTTTTTGACGTTCAAATAATTTGTATCGTACTTATTCTTTACGCTAGTACTACGATAAGTACGTACTGTAAGTTTTATTCTCTTTTACCGGCGGTTCTAGCTCAGTAGAAGAGCCTTCACATGGAGAAACGCGATCTAAGCTAGATTAGCAGATGAGAGAACAGTCAACAGCTGCTGAACAACGGACTTTGTCCATTTTTAGTAGTTTAGATTGGTTTTTCTATACTTTGAGTAGAACTCTATAAAGCGCTGCCAAGAGGGACTGGTTAGCAACTTGCTGAACAATTACGCTATCGGTTTGTGGCCTTGAACAGCTCCCGACAGAGGGCAGATACGTCTTCAAACCTAGGCTCAGGTAGAGATGCGAATTGTATCTTGCTTATGTAATAAATTTAATTTATAATTTTTATCATGTAATTTACTTGAGTTAGAACTTTCGATAATTATTATCTAATAATAATGCAAATGCGTCAAATCTCCATTAAAGTTTTAGTAAATAATAACTTTAATAATAATTTTCATCTAACTAAGTTCACTCCAGTTTTAGTAGGTTTAAGTGCATAATCATGAAACAATATACGCGGATAAAGGTTCTAAATTTGTGATAGGATTTCCGTTTATTATTTTAAAAGTGGTCTATTGTTTGTATGAATGAAAATAATTACGAGGTTTATGTGCTTAAAGTCTGTTTACGGTTTTTATTATAATCTATATAATGGAATATGGATGGAACATGTAATCGAGAAAGGACTTGATGTTCTTTGCTAAGTTACAATTATATATTTATTTGATTAGAATTACAATTACAAAACTCTTTACTTTTTTACTTACAGGGTGGTTCAAATTGGACACTTTTAAAGGTAAACCCTTTATCTAAAGGAGACAAATGAAAACTGATATCGGTGTCTGAGGCTTAATTTTTATGATAAACGCAATGGTGAAAACTGCATATCGATATCTAGTACCATTTCAGATATACATGGTGTTTTTGAAAAATCTGCATTTTGGAAAAATGTTTGTAATTTTTTTCCTATTGAAAATTATTGATTTCTGTAAAATCATTTCAAAGCATTTTTTTACGTGGATTTCAACAGTGTAAGTTACATTTTTTTACAACTAATATTTTAATCGTTATTAACGCAAAAACATATTTTTTAAATGGGATACCATGTATATTTTTCCTTATTCGAGCTTTAAATTACCATTCTAAAAATATAGCACACTTTATATTTTGCTTAAATCTACTTGAAAATATAAAGGTTTTCCGTTTTTACGAGAGTTTTAAATGTACATTTTGTGAAGTAGGCTTTGGACGGAGCTGCCATATGGTTTAATTCAATTGTTTACTCGTAGTTGTCAAATTTTACTTCAGGATCAGTTATTGAATTATCAAATAAATCACAATGAAGTTTGAAAATTAAGAAAAATGGATATGAGAGTGTGTTTCATACAAACCGGAGAAGGCGGCAAGTAATTTGTACCACGAACGGTAGCCAGAGAGGCGTCAACCCCTCACGGATATATTCGCTCGATTGCGACATAACCTAGCTAATAGTGGCCAGTTTGAAAAGAAACGACCCAAAAGTAGCAAAGAAATCAAGGCAGATTTGGATTTAATGTGTGGGCAGGAATTTTTTTAAGGCAGCAAAGAGAACCTCTTGTTGATGAACTGCCGTTAATGGACTTTAGAAATATATTTTTTCAACACGACAGGGTACCACCTCATAAAGCTGCAGTTATCAGTAATTTTTTATCTGCCAATTTCGACAATAACTGGATAGCCAACCAAGGTCCGAACCGTTGGCCGGCAAAGTCACCGGATTTAACACCCATGGACTTTTATCTATGGGGAAGATTGAAAGACCTAATTTTTAAATTGCCGACAAACACCAGGCAAGAGTTAGAAGTCGCAGTGATACAAAGTTTTGCAGCTCTCACTCCTCTTGAACTAATCAACTCGGTAAGAAGTGTCTAGAAAAGGTGCCGCCTATGTGTAAATGAAATAGAAAATTGTTTTGTTTTAGTTTGCTCTGCTCGGAATAAATTGTTTTATTGTTGTTTTGTTTTATTTTTTACATTGTTAAAAGTACTATAGCATTTAGTAAATTTCATTGTAGTTATGACTCTTAAGAGTTACTTCTGGGATTTTTTTTTTACGATTTGACTGCTATCGGTAAACAATTGATATTGCCGCTCCGTCATTAAATGTGCATTTAAAATCGCGTAAGAACTGAAAACCTTTATATTTTAAAGTAGATTTAAGCAAAAAATAAAGTGTGCTATATTTTTAGAATGGTAATTTAAAGCTCTATTCGCATAAGGAGAAATATACAGGGTATTCCATTTAAAACATATTTTTATATTAATAACTATTAAAATATTAGTTGTAAAAAACTGTAACTTACACTGTTGAAATCCACGCAAAAAGTGCTTTGAGTATGTTTTTACAGCAATCAAAAATTTTCAATAGGAAAAGAATTACAAACATTTTTCCAAAATGAAGATTTTTGAACAATATCCTGTATATCTGAAATGGTACTAGATATCGATATGCGGTTTTCACCATTGAGTTTATCATAAAAATTGAGCCTCAGACGCCGACATCAGTTTTCGTCTATCTCCTTTAGATAAAGGGGTTTACCTTTAAAAGTATCCAATTTGACCACCTGTACAAGTGAGTAAGGAAATTCTCAGGACACGCCAAAAAAATTTATTATTAATATATTCAAAGTGGCTCATCGCTCATTTTCTTTTATATCTTTGCAGGGCGTGCTTGGTGAGTTCAAGTCCCCAACTTTTCCTCAATGTTTCAAAGAAGCAAAGTTTCTGATAAGTTGTGTATCAACAATCAAGCTAACAACCGTCTTCTGGATCAACTCCAGCAAATGTAGAGTATACGAGGGTGGACTGAAAAGTCTAGTGAATGACTGTTGGTAAGCACGATTCTTGTCACGGTTCAAAACAGATACAAGGCGCAGTTGTTTGTTTGCAGCCATCGTAAGTGATCGGTATTATACGTTTCGTAGAAATGGATAACAATGGACTATCGTGCAGTGGTAATATATTTTATTTGAAAAAGTGGACTGCGGCTCAGATAGAAACTGAACTGTGGGAGGTTCACGGGGACTCTACACCAGCACCATTTCTTATTGATGTTAAGCTTGGCCGTCCGAGCACTGCAGATTCATGGTATCGTGATGAAAGATCGTTGCATTAAGCTTGGTGACATTGAGGAGATGGTAGGCATCTTATATAAACGAGTACATAATATTCTGTATAAATTTCTAAAAATGAGAAAGTTGAATGCGTAATGGATGCCGCGTTTGTTGACTCCAGACCAAAAACGCACGCAGAAGGACATTTCGAAAATTTGCAGCTTAATTCAAAAGATTTCTGGCGTTGTTCAGTAACTGTAGACGAAACGTGGATTCACCATTACACCTCGAAAACGGCAATCAAAACAGTGGTTTCGCGAAAATGAAAGTGCACCCAAAAAACGGTTTTATAGGCGGAAAAAGTGGTGCCAACGGTGTTTTGGGACTTAAAGGATATGATCATGATTGGCTATTTGTAAAAGGGTAAAATAGTAACTGGCTCTTATTACGCAACGTTATTGGACTGTTTACACCGTGAGTTGAAGCAGAAGCGACCAAGATTACATGTAAAAAAATGCTCCTTCACCAGGACAATACTGCAGCTCACACATTGGGCGTTGCAATGGTAAAAGTGCACGAGCTGTGCTTCGAAATAGTTCTCCACTACCTTTTTTCCAGATTTGGCCACAGGTGACCTTTTCATTTTTTTCCTAACCTTAAAAATTGGCTTGAAGGGAATAAATTTTCGCCGAATAAAGATATTATCTGTGCTATAAATGAGAGTTATGCACAGTTCCAAACCTTTTTTTTTCTGAGGGAATAAAAAAATTTGGAATCGCGCTTGTCCAAATGTATTGACCTTAATGGAGCTTATACTGAGAAATAAATTTTTA
Source organism: Pachyrhynchus sulphureomaculatus (assembly GCA_019049505.1). Taxonomy (NCBI): domain Eukaryota; kingdom Metazoa; phylum Arthropoda; class Insecta; order Coleoptera; family Curculionidae; genus Pachyrhynchus; species Pachyrhynchus sulphureomaculatus. The sequence goes on along the minus strand of CM032455.1, from coordinate 120,783,492 downwards.
GGTTTCAGTCCACAATAGTATATAGCAGAAGAGACGAATATGGCGGCAGTATTTCATCGATGATCAAATTTGTGCTCTGTGTAGAATTTAAAGCTGTTGTGGAGTATACAGCTTTCAAGAACAATACAGTATTCCGAGTTTTTGAGAAATCTTTACTGTGTCTGCTGCCATGCATTTGCTCCCAAGTTAGTATCTAACAATTTGAGTAGAAATGCTAATGGAATGAGAATGACTCGACATAATTATGTCGAATTCCCTAATATTCAGTTAAAAAAAACTATTGCTGGGATTTTTATAGTGTTACATACTACTGTTTTAATCTTTGTTAAACTGTGTCACTTCCAGGTGTCTACGGATATAGGGGATGAATCTGATGAAACAGAGACTCAAATATCGACACATATAGAAGGAAAAAGGAAAACGCAGGAAGGCTAAATATACAAATAAAAAATTTAAACAAAAATATTAAAGAATTACGTGTGTAAAGGAATTAAGAGTAGGAATATCAAGGCAGGATGGAAGGTAATAAAAATGTAAGCAGAGGGACCTAATATGAGATCTCGGGCAACAGACGTAAGATGAGGACGAACCAGACGAAATGGAAACATCGATAAGAAAAGGAAATGGATTTAAAGCAACAAGTACACAACACGTAAAAGGAGGTCGAGAAGGAAAAGTAAGAAAGGTAAGATCTGCAAGCGATCTGTTAGAGGATATAGGTGTAGGCAGACTACGCATACGCCAAAATTAAATCCTTTCAGATACTTTAAACGATGTTGAATAATAGCTATTTTCATTACCTTCTATATTACTGAAAGCAATGCGATTGGTCGGTAGTTGTGTAAACTAACTTGAGCTCATTTCCAGCATTACGGAAATATTCCGCTTCTATAGAATAAGTTAACTTTTGCTAACGATAGCTATGTTAGTAGTCGCCCTTAGCCGTTATCCGAGTTTTAAATTTAAATTTTTAAACGGTATTACTTAGAGCCACAATGTGCAAATTACTAAATGGTAAAAAAATATCATTTAAAAGCTAAACAGCAGTTTTCACTTCATTCGCTGCAGCAAAATATTCAGTATGAGTAATAGCGTGCAAATTTAAAATGCTAATGAAACAATTTTAGTTCTTGGAAAAGTTTATTCCGACAAACTATCATTTTGTGCTGTTCCAGACTGAATAAAAATTCCGGGCGAACTCGATCTCAAAATTACCATAATCGATGTTTGAGACATTGTAAAACAAACTATAAACTTTTTTCCAGCCTGTTGAAGCCATTAGAGAAACTTTATATCGTTTTCCAAAACAGAACTTAACTTTAGCTAAGTAATTTAATTAAGAAATAATTAGAAATTGAGTCTTTTGAGACATTCTATAGCTGGAATGTCTTAAGTAATTTAAGAGACAGACAATTTTCAGAAATAGAGAAAATAGCTCCACCTTTTTTCTTTTGAAAGCGGCAACCTTCGCTAGGGTTGTATCAGCTGTTTTATAATATTTGTTCCATAAGATGCCTAGGAAAATTGGTAAAATCGACAGTGTGTTTTGATGAACAATCGGAAAATGAGCATCACACAAAAAGCCGTAATTCTGCTGTATAAAGGAAGAAACTTTTGGCATAGACTGATGAAATGCGGAAGTCTACATCAGTGTCTTTGTCAAATGTATCATCGAAGGACCAAGTAGGACATGTGGAGAAAAAATTCCTCTTAAAACCGAATGAGCTCTCTTGTTGTCAGAATATATAATATAAATTTCTGCGAAAATTCTTGGCCTAATTGAGATTCTAAAATCTATTGCCCACGCATAAGGACTCAAACTCTCTTGAGATGATCGAACATTGTTTGTTCGGATAATGAAAGAAAGAGAAAACTGAGGGAGAATTTACTGGTTAAAATAAAACGATTTGAAATTAATGACATATGTGCCTTTCTTGAGCACAATCGCAACGCTCTCAGGAATGTTTTTAGTGCTCCATACAGAACACTTATGAGATCACTTTGGTGCCCGTCTGTCTATTACACCAGATTTTCTCCGATACTATTTAACATAGAAAGTTGAAATTTGGCGCAAATATAGGAATTGGTGGCCTAATTAGAGTAGTGTAGTTTTGAAATTTAAATTTTGATTTAAGGAGTTAGGTTTGGCAGGTGAAATCGGAAGTGAAAAATATTTTTTTGACTAGGTCATCGAGTGGAGTGACAAATGAAACCTTGTGAAAATATGAGTTCAAAAATATGTATAATGTAATTCTTGCGCACACTTTTCTTTGAACTATTTTTAAAAAATGGCCAAAAATCGCTGTCTTCCCTCCTATTTAAAAAAATATTGATCAAAAAATTTTGAAAAAATTCTGAAATATTCTCCATAAAGTGTAGATTGAGGAGTACATTACGTTTAATAATTTATCTTAATATATATATATATATATATATATATATATATATATATATATATATATATATATATATATATATATATATATATATGTATACAGGGTTACAGGCAAAGTCGTCTAGATAATTAAGGATGTTATAGTTTAGGTCGTTTCTGACCGATTTGATTCTATGACATGATGTCCTAAACTTAACCGTTTTCGAGATATTGAAGTTTAAAGATTTTCTAAAAAAAAACATGTTTTTTTTTTTTGCTTTTTTTTGGTTCTCGAGTGCGATTTTTTGGTTATTTTTAGTTAGTCTGTATGTCAAGTATCAAAAATGATCAAAAAAATTTGAACTAGTTACTAACAGTTTCAAATGGCGGCTTGTTAATGTTTCTAAATTACGAATTTTTACCAAGTGTTTCCTACTTTACATCAATAAAGAGAAAAAAAAAATGTATGGAAGTTATTCTGCAAATTATTTTAAAAACTTTTACGTCTTTTTAGCTATCAAAAAAGGTATAATACTAGGATTTTAATAGGAAAACTGTACACAGAATGACACCTAAAGCGGGCTCGGGTAGCAAAAGGTAAATTTTTAGTTCTAGGTGAAAATACGAAAAATACACAAATAAAACAAAAAACCTTGCAATTTAATATTTTTATTAATTATAATTCGTGTTCTATATGGTGTTCTTTTCTCATTCTTTTTCTTAAATTACTTTTCACAACGCTTGTTGTGAGGTGCCGCCTCATTTCGTCAGCCGCATCAATTATTTTTTGTCTTAGGACATCCACGTTTTCGATAGGAGTCATCTGGTCGTATACGAGACTTTTCATGTGACCCCACACATAAAAATCCATCGGTGTTAGGTCTGGGCTTCTCGCCGGCCAAGGTATGGGTCCGCCTCTTCCAATCCATTTGTTGGGATAATTGTCATTGAGCCATGCACGAACACTTCCTCTGTAGTGAGCTGGGCAGCCATCGTGTTGAAAGTACATGTTTTGTCTCAAACCAATAGGTAGGTCTTCTATCAAATTAGGTAAATCGTTCCGCAAAAAATTGTCGTATTCCTCGCCATTCAAATTATCTGGCAGGAAGAATGGCCCAACCAAATAATTTGAAATTATACCCATCCACACATTTAAGCTGAATCTTGTTTGTGATCTTTTCATTCTTTTTATGTTTGGGTTGCCTTACTCTTTAGAAGCCCAATAGTGGGCATTGTGGTAGTTTGTAAGACCGTCTTTGTCGAATTTCGACTCGTCAGTCCATAGTATTTTCTTAAAAAAAGATGCATCTTCGACATCGGTATTGAGCATAAATCTGCAGAATTCTAATCGTCGCAACGGATCCCCTTCTCCAATGACTTGCACGGGCGTATAGTGGTAAGGGTGTTGGCCCAACAGTATGCATTACAAACCATACCTTCCACTGCGAAATACCAAGCTGTTGTGCGACAACATTTGTAGATGTGGTTGGGTCCACCTCAAAGAGACGTCGTATTTCGTTTTCTTCGTCTTCGTCAAAGATACGTGGTCGTCCCATGTCAGTCCGCCGTCTTTGTACGGAACCAGTTTCTCGTAGTCTTCGATAAGTTCCATCAAATACGCTAACATCAGGTACACGACGAGTAGGATATCGCAGTATGTATTCATCACGTGCACGCGACGACACTCCTTCGCAAAATCCGTAACACATTAGGATGTCAGCATATTCCTCGTTGGTATACGTTGCCATATTCACAAGCAGAGATCAAAATCCAGTTACGAGCCAATTCACACAGTCAGAAGATGAAACACAGATATTTTTGAAAAGCACGGTATAGCACATCTACCACGGACGAATCGCATGAGCAGACTAAAAATCATTCAATAATGTTTAGTGAACAGAAAAGGTCACTCGCACAGAGAGTACCCCGACCGAAAAAATGCTTACCCAACCCTTTTTTATTGTTTGAAGGTCAGATAGTAAACCGGCAATTGGTAGTATCTAAATTCTATTATTATATTACTCTACATTTGGGCCTATTGAAATCTCATTTTCTTAGAATTTTCAATAGATCCAGTAGATATAATACCGTTTTAGATAGCTAAAAAGACGTAAAAGTTTTTACAATAATTTGCAGAATAACTTCCATACATTTTTTTTTTCTCTTTATTGATTTAAAGTAGGAAACACTTGGTAAAAATTCGTAATTTAGAAACATTAACAAGCCGCCATTTGAAACTGTTAGTAACTAGTTCAAATTTTTTTGATGATTTTTGATACTTGACATACAGACTAACTAAAAATAACCAAAAAATCGCACTCGAGAACCTCTAATAAAAAAAATCGATATAAAAGCAAAAAAAAACATGTTTTTTTAGAAAATCTTTAAACTTCAATATCTCGAAACGGAGTTTAGGACATCATGTCATAGAGTCAAATCGGTCAGAAACGACCTTAACTATAACGTCCTTAATTATCTAGGACTTCCCTGTAACCCTGTATATATATAATAATAGTAATATTAATAATAACTATTTATTGATTTAAATGTAACATAATACAGTATACGAACAACGTCACAAAAATACCCCGTAGAGCGACGAACTTATCAAAAGCCGTAAGGGCATATATTTCTAAATAACAAACAAAAAAAACTTACAATCTAGCACTTACTCTAAGACTACAGTTATCCTATATCCAATTACATTGTTACGTTATTATCTTTGTGCGAGCTTATCCACATTTCTATTAAAAATAAAAATAATTATAAAGATATGTACAAACTCACATAGTAAGTGTCTTTCCAATTTTTAACTATTAATTCTCTTTAAAAACCCTTTATCTCCATCATCATAGAATTCTTTTATTTCATAAAAAGACTTTCTCACTAGATAACTAGTGAGTTTTGCCTTTAGTATTGCCTTAGGAAGACTTCTAAAACATACAGGGATGGAGTTATAAATGCAAAACATGGAATACTTTACGGTTTTTTTAATATACGAAAAGTTGCATTTATCTGCTACCAAATTCTGCTTATGTCGAATATCATAGCTGTGCTTACTATAACTCTCCGCAAACAGATCTTTATTGTTACAAACAAACATAACAGACTCAAGAATGTACAATCCTAATACAGTTAACAGCCTTTGTGTAATAAAAATATTTCTACAACTATCTCTTGTTTTTAACTGAAATATATTTTGGATGGTTGTTCATTATAAATATAAAAGAAAAAACTCTTTTCAGTCAATTTCCACTGGTTTATTTAAATTGCGATGACGCGTTTCGCTGCCGATGCAGCTTCTTCAGATCTACATTTTACACTGTCAAGTTAGGTTTAATATTCACAATTTAATATAATTTCTTAATTATAATATTACACCTAATTAAATTAGATTGATAGTATTGGAAAACCCACACAGATTTGAAGTTAGGAGAATAAGTTCAATAATGGTGAATTGCTTATATAAAATTGTGAACATTAAACCTAACTTGACAGTGTAAAATGTAGATCTGAAGAAGCTGCATCGACAGCGAAACGCGTCATCGCAATTTAAATAAACCAGTGGAAATTGACTAAAAACAGTCTTTTATTAACATATATATTGAAATATATTCCTAAAGCACCGTTTTTATAGTAACAATATTCGCCCAACATTACATGAGCCCCCCAAAATATCAGACTGTATCTAATTTTGGATACCACGTAATATATATATATATATATATATATATATATATATATATATATATATATATATATATATATATATATATATATATATGTATATATATATATATATATATATATTATATAGCTATATATATATATATATATATATATATATCTTGTCAATATGGAGGAGAGTTTTTAATATACTTTTCAGTATACACACTGATAACCAACGGATATGTGCCGAGACAAAATAATTTTATTTTATTTGTATATAATTAAACAACTACTCGTATTTACGTAGTAAACATTTGTACGCTTTTATTACCAGATTCTAGATTAAGCTACATTCGCTTATTGGCTATTTGCTATCTACGAAGCTATAATTATTATACATTATTGACTAAGAAAAAACGTGAAAATACATATTAGATCTTAAGATACATACACGTCAGTGACCCAATTAACCTAACCTAGGTAAGCATTTTATTTTTTTTTTCAAATCAGTCACCATGCGGAACACTAATTGCGAAAGTCCTACTTGCAATTGAAAGTGTTTTTTTTTTGTTTTGTGATGTATTTTGGCAGTCAGCCTTCTAGTGAAGTTTTTGTGAGATATTTGCGTTATTTGAAGTATATTCGAAGAGATTTTTTTATTTTAAACTTTACATTTGAAAGCAAAATTGTACAGGTATGCCTTTCGTGTAGAAATATTTATAGAACTGGTGCTGATGTTAGCTTTCACAGGTCAGTTACGTAAACAAAACACAAAGACGTAGAATAATAAGTTTCAGCTGCATAATTATGTTAGGACAAATAATTTTCTTTTACTTTCAAAAATATAATACCTACTGCATTTTACAGTAATAATAAATTGCTATAATAGAAGTCTTTTCATTTTTCTAATGTCTTTTTCAATTAGTTTTGTTCTATTAAGCATTAGAGAACATTTCTGATAACTTTTAAACTTTTTAGATAGTTAAATAGCAAGGCTTCAAAATTTCTTTTGATACAACCGCTAAGTTTAATTACGTTCTTATTTCTAAGTTAGTTTTTTAAAGAAGTCTTGAAAAAACTAATTAGAGAGACACAATTTTTCCCTGTTAATGATGTTTATTTTAAGTTATCCTAAAAATGAGACTAAAAGAAAACAGTAGTGTGAAAACGATCAATAAACAATTATTAGAAAGAAAATAAAAGTATGATTATATTTCTTCAACGCATTTTAGTGAGAAATTATTTTAGGTAACTGATAAAGGCAAAAAAAGCAAATTGTGGTGCAGTTCCTAATAAAATTGAAGAAACAGGCACAAGTAAAAATTAAGAAATATAATAAAAAGTGTGTGATTGTAACAGTTACGTATATTGTAGATTTTAGTCATCAGTTAATTCTAGAAGATGAAGTGGATGATCGTAATGTAAAATAAGATTATTAGTGTTCCGTACGGAACACTTATAAGATCACTTCGGTGTCTGTCTGTCTGTGTCCGTCTGTCACACCCGATTTTCTCCGAAACTATTTGTCATAGAAAGTTGAAATTTGGTAGTAATATAGGAAGTGATGGCCTCATCAAAACCATGTAGTTTTGAAAGTTAAATTTTGATTTAAGGGGTTAGTTTTGGGGGTGAAAAAATTTTTTTTACTAGATAATCGAGTGTGGTGTCAAATGAAAACTTGTAAAAACACGAGTAAAAAATATATATATAATGTAATACTTGCGCGCACTTTTCTTTGTATTATTTTTTAAAAATCGCGAAAAATCGCTGTCCACCCGCCTTATCTCGGAAAGTACTTATCAAAAAATTTTGAAAAAATTCTGGAATATTCTCCTCGGGGTGTAGATTGAACGAAAATTATCACGAGTGCATTACCTGTAATAATTTATCTGGTATATAAAAAAACAGAAATTTCAAGGTCATTAATTTTCAGTAAAGATTGGATATAAAACTTTGTTGAAAACTTATTTGGGGTGTGTTTTGTAAAGTCACTGATCATAAATTTTGACTTAAGGGATTCGTTTTGAGGGGTGAAATCGGAAGTGAAAAAAAATTTTTTTACTAGGTCATCGAGTGTGGTGTCAAATGAAAGCTTGTGAAAACACGAGTAAAATATATATATATATATATATATATATATATATATATATATATATATATATATATATATATATATAAATGTAATACTTGCGCACACTTTTCTTCGTATTACTTTTAAAAAATCGTGAAAAATCGTTGTCCCCTACCTTATCTCGAAAAGTACTTATCAAAAAATTTTGAAAAAATTCTGGAATATTCTCCACGGGGTATAGACTGAACGAAAACTATTTATTATTTAATAATTTATCTGGTGTATAAAAAAAACCAAAATTTTAAGGTCACCAGTTTTCAGTAAAGATTGGAAACAAACTTTGTTGAAAACTCATTTGGGGTGTGTTTTGTGAAGTCACTGATCATTTTATACCACCCTAACAAAAATTTTTTATTTTAAAAACAATCAACGTACGGAACATAATTGTGCAAGTTCAACTTGCACTTGACTGTTTTTTTTTTTTTTTTAAAGCCTTATTTAAATAGAACTCAATTATTTCAACTGCTAATAATCTTATCAATGTTTATTCCAATGAACATTGTTCAATATTGTTTCTATAATTTTTGTTGTAGAGCAGGAGGAACTTTCATCGGAAGCACATAATTACTGTTAGGAGTAATATTAGTTTAATGATTAAAAGTATAACGTATTTTAAACTTTGTCTTAATAACTACAACTTTTTTCATTTATAGATCTAGAAGTTTAGATTATTTAGATTCAGAATCGAGCACAATACCATTTAAGCTGCAAGTTCGGAACATTTGTCAGCTTCTGAATCTGAAGTTGAACTTGAGGTGATAGAAGAAGATTTACAAAAGTAACTGGTTATTCAATTTTTTTTTTATGGTAAAATCAAACATAAATTAAAATGCATGAAAAAATTCACTGAAATCCGGAATTAACTGCATTATATTTATTTTTTTTTAAAATGCTTTGTTTTGGTTTCAGGTGACAAAATTCTTCAGATCCAGAAGCAAAGTAGTGACACTTTATTAGCTTCGGAAACTGAAAACATTTCAAAGATTCTTATGAAAAATACTAAAAGGTTTGTTTAAAATGATTATAATTTTTGACATAAATAAATTTGATCAATAAGTCACTTTTTTCCATTTAAAAATATGTAACTTATCTATTACTAATATTTCTAAAGTAAACAATAATAAGTAGCATTGCTGAATTTGTAAATATTTTGTAGCATTGCTGAATTTGTAAATATTTTGAGGTAAAGATGCACAACAAATTTTTTTAAACCTTGTTTAGATCTCATTATTTTTGATGCTGTTCTAGGTTCAGTATTCAGATATTACCCTGAAATAGAGCCCTCAACAACAACACAAAGAAGTTGTGAACTGGCAAAAAAACGTATTGCTTCTTGAAAAAAAATAATAATAATACTGCAGCAACGTCGCTAAGTCGCTTTAAATTTTTAGTGTTATATTTTAAGGTTGTGAGACGCTAGTTAGGAATTAAAGTTAGGTGTACAAATTTCGGCTATAAGTGTAAACTATAAATTTCTCTTACAGATCTGTGCGTTTTTCTTTACAGTTTTAATAAAGTAGATATAAAATGTCTGTTATTATTTTGTTTTATTAAACCGTTTCCTTTAAGTACTAAATATCAGAAAATTTATCAATTTAGTGATATTAAGGTACACTACCGTCAGAAAGTATTTACCTACATAGTTATTTCAGTTCCAAGACAACAAAAACCCAGATAATATTTTTTTTTTTTTTCAATTTTAATGAATTATTATTTATTTTCACGTCATTTACAGGCTAGAAAATCAGAAAAATATTCATGATTTTTCAGGATTTTTCTCATCTATGTGACCTCCTTTGTTTTTAATTACCGCTTTACAGAGTTTCGGCATTCTGACCAGTAGTTTCTTCAGAGTTTCCTCGGTTATTTTAACCCATTCTGCTTTTAAAAGTTCCCACAAGTGATTTTCTGATATTGGATTGAGTTTTCGAACACACCTGTCCAAATGGTCCCACAGCAATTCGATGGGGTTCAAGTTGGGTGATTGTGGAGGCCAAGTCATCACTTCCAGGACGTCATCGGATTTCCATGGTCCAAAAGTTCTCTAATTTGTTTATCAGAATGTTTTGTGGTCGTAATCATGCTGAAAAATAAATTTCCCCTGAAAACATATCTCTTCCAGAAGGAAGCATCATCAAAATTTCTTGATATTGTTCTTTTCACATAATTCCTTCTATCCTCAAGATTTTTCTAACTTTACCATTTCCAAAACAACTCCAAACCATTACTGAACCTCCACCATGTTTTACTGTAGGCAACTGACAGACTTCCAACATCCTTTCTCCAGCTGACCGCCACACGTAAACTCGTCGATTTGAACCAAAAATTTCGAATTTAGATTCGTTGCTCCAAAAGACGGAATTCCATTATTCTGATGTCCAATTTTCATGTTCTCGGGCCCATTCTAATCGTTTACGTTTTTTCACTTACCTAAGAAGTGGTTTCCTTACTGCAACTCTCCCGTATAGTCCACCTTCTGCGAACCTGCTCTTCATGGTTGTCACGCTGATAGAGATCGGCCGCTCCAGGTTTACTTGAGCCGTAATTTCTGGTGCCGTTAGGTGGCGATTACGTCTGCTAGACATTGTTATAGCTCTATCTTCAGCGGGAGTCGTTTTTCGAGGCCTTCCTGAACGTTTTTGGTTGGAATTCCATGTCCCGCAGAAAATTTGTTTACGATGTAGTCCACCGTTCTCTTTGGCATCCGCATATCACTCGCGATTTTTCGACTCGAGTGACCATTTTGATGTCTCGCAATTATCAGAGCCCGATTTTCAACGGAAACTTATTGTTTGCGAATGATTAATTTCCAAAGGGGCAATAGTATTTATAGAATAGTTTTTATCATAGAATGTCACTAGCAATTTCCATAATCCCTAGAAACTTAAAATGAGTTCTTACTTCAATTGGAATTCTCAGAAATCACCTCAAAACGATTATCATGCAAAACTTGGAAATTTGTTCTAATTGGTTTTTAGTTTGTGATTTCACCAAAAAGGCTTATCTAAACAATTTTATGATAGACACTTGTTAAGAATTGAAATTTCTAGGTGGGCAAATACTTTTTGACGGTAGTGTATATCGGCATTAACTATTTATAATTATTATCGTAAAAGGAGACATTCGCTTTTCAGTAACAAACTGTTCGGTAAATACTTACTAGATACACTTCACAAGTAAATTTAACGCAAATCCGTCAAAAAACTTACTTCTAAGATCTTAAAAACTAAAGTACAAAATTCTGTGAAATGTTATTTTTTACAAAAAAAAACTTTTTTGACTTACAATCCTCAACGGCGATACATTTTATTACTGCATCAAATCTTATTGATTTGTTTCTATAACTGCATGTTTTTATGTCTTTTCAGAATTGTATGGGAATAGTTAGAATTAAAATGTATAAATATGTATGAGAATAGTTAGAATTAAACTGCATAAATTGCATGAGAATAGTTACAATTAAAATGTATAACACTTTATGTATAACAGGGGCAGTGGTAGCCCGTGGCTCCATAGCGTAGTGCCTTGCTTACGGTGCAGAAAGTCGAGTGTTCAATCCTACAGGTCGGTATACTTATTTATTAAATTATAAGTGTATTTGGCCACGTACATAGGTAGCAGTTGTTCGGAGAAATACAATAACGTCCGAGGCAGCACTACCGCTTTGTCTAAAAAAGGTGCTATGAAATACAAAAATGTATGTTTCGGTACTTGGACAACGTTGACGGGTATTACGAGCTCCTCGCCGATATCCTTAGGATATGAAAAAGGGTAAAATCCCTACTCAGGCGGAGAGATGAACGGTAATATGTATATATCCTTATATATATATATATATATATATATATATATATATATATATATATATATATATATATATATATATATATATATATATATATATATATATATATATATATATTTATGTATATACATATATATATATATATATATATATATATATATATATATATATATATATATATATATATATATATATATATATATATATATATATATATATATATATATATATATATATATATATATATATATATAATATATATATATATATATATTTCTGTTATATAATTTACATATAAACAATAAAAGAATGAAAGAATTCAATCAGTAAATGAGTTCTTCTCTCTCTCTCTCAATCCTTTCACCCCAATAGGAGTATCGTTGGCCCTATGCAGATGCTGCGTCAACCGTCAATCTCCAGGCATCTTGATCCTGCGCGACTTATGCATACCCATACTAAGGAGAGATCTTACTTGGTCGGACTATCTTGCCAGAAACCGTTCCCTTCATTTTCTATCTTCTACCTTCCCCGTTACTATAAGCTTTTCTGTGGCATCCACTTTCTTCATAATGTGACCAAATTATTCCTGGTATTAATTTTATTTAAACGTCCGTAATTTATCCCAAATTCTTCAAGAATAGGTACATTAGTACGGTGTCCGGTACAGGATTCTCTGAGGATTCTTCGATATGTCCACAACTTAAATGCATCGATATGTCTTTTGTCAGCTTGTTTAATGGTCCATGTTTCCGATGCGTAAGTTGCTATGGGGAATATAGGACTGGATAGCCATCTTAAGTTCGTATTTTTTGTGACAGCTAGATCTTTCCAGACCTTAGTGAATTGGATAGTCAAGATTCACAATCACCATTCTTAGTTATGAGGGATCCCAAATAGTTGTAATGGTCTACAATAGTGAAATCAGCAAGTTCATTTATGTGTGACAGATCTTCATTACGACTAACAATCTTTACCTTGGTTTTCGATCTATTAAGTGCCAATCCATAGTTTTTGCTAATGATTTCCAGGCGCTCCATAACCGATTTAAGTTGCAAGTATAACAACCGCATATCTAAGCTTACTTAAATTTTTTCCACTGACTGTCACACCCCCATTCCAGCCATTCAAAACAGACTTCATTATATATGTTAGAAAGTAAGGGTTACAGAATACAGCCCTGCCTAACGCCGGCTTCTGCGTTAAAGTGATCGGAAAAAGAATTATTCAGTTTAATTCTGCCATTTGTGTTCTTATACAGGGATCGGATAAGGTTTACAAGGTGAGTAGGAGTTCCTATACTGATTAGAATCGACCAGAGTTTGCGCTATTGTATGCAGTCGAAAGCTCTAGAATAGTCTATAAAACAGATATAGGTTGTTATTTGGAATTTCCTGACTTTTTCTATTATCTGGCGTATGTTGAGAATTTATTCTATAGTTTCTTCTTCTGGAGTGAAGCCTGTTTGTTCGGTAGATATTTGCGGCAACAGAGAAGTTTTGACTCTTTCATTTAGGATCCAGAGAAACACTTTAGCAGCGTGCGACACTAGAGCGGTTATTCTATAGTTGCTGCAACCTAAAGGGGATAATTTCTTATGCAAAGGTATAAATGCAATTTCGCACCAATCTTTCTGCCATCTTCCGATCTTCCATACCACATTACACAGTTCATGTAGCATAGTCACGGCAGTTTCTCCCATCATTTTTATTATTTCCGTAGTGATCTCGTCAGTACCTGCTTCTTTTCTATTCTTTAACCTTTGAATAGCCTTCCTGAGTTCAGATTTAAGAACACATGGCTCTTGCTCTTCTGCAGCTTCGTTGTCGACACTGCAGTCACCCACTAATTGAGCCACAAAAAGTTCTTTACAGTAATCCTTCCAAACGTCAATCATTCCAGGCATATCGGTGACTCTTCTACCCTCCTTGTCTCTGATTATTTGTGTTTTTTAGGTTTGAATTGTTTCTATAGGTATTTTACCTTTTCATAGAGTTCTTGTGGTCGACTGTTTGTAGCATGTTGTTCTAGCTTCTCACATATATTATTCCAGATGCGTTTTTGTCCTTTTTACAAACCACCTTGATTTCTTTATTGATTGATCTGATTCTCTCCTGACTATCCAATGTGTTGTTTATTAAAATCATATTTCTTCTTGTTTCTATAAGTTTTAGGGTATCGTCGGTGATCCAATGTTTTTGAGGGTGTTTTATATTTTAGCTGAGCAGCATTTGTTATCCACTTCTTAACATCTGTTCACGTTTTGACTGTATCTTCTGTGACTTCCAGAATGTTATAGTTGATTATTGTTTGGAAAAGAGTAATGTCTGACACTTTAATTCTCTTGTTTGTTGTTGTTTTTTTTAAAGATGGCTAGTTTTATTCTTATATGAGCCTTTAATAACTTGTGATTTGATCCATCTACCGTGCCTGGGCGGGATCTTACATTCAATATAGATGACCTCCATATAGAGCTGATCAGGATATAATCAATCTGATTTTTGTAGTATCCATCCGGTGACACACACACGTGGAAAGGCGTCTTGGATGATGTTTGAAGGTGGTATTAGTGATAGTGAAGCTATCATTAATAGGAAACTGAAGTAGACGTTCTCTGCGTTCGTTTCTAGCACCAAGCCCAAATTTTCCAATGGTATTCCGAATCTGGTCATTGTCATTTATACAGCCAATTTGAGCATTGAAGTTTCCAGTCACCATTATGACCTCTTTTGATGGGATTTTTGTACAAATTTTTTAAATCTTATTGTAGACTTCCTCAATTGCTTCATCATCAGAGAGAGATAGTGGCATGTACACTGGCATGATAAACCTGCAGTTTACTGCTTTTACCGTAAGGGTTATTTTAATCAGGCGATCATTGACAGGTAGATTCTCCTTGACACATTTAACAACGTTGTTATTAACAACTATGGCTACGCCATTTCTGCCTGTACTTCCACTCGAAATATAGATGGTATTTCTTTCCATTTGAAAATGTCCAGTGCCCTTCCAGTTAGTCTCAGAAATTCCACATATTTGTATGTTCTCACGTTCAAGCTCGTTTTCCAGAATATGAAGTTTCCCTGTCTGCAGGAGTTTCGTTACGTTCCAGGTGTCCAACGTAACTTCGCGACGCGATTTTAACTGTGCTCTTCCAATAATCGATTTCGCATGCGGTGCCTGGTCGCTCACATCCGCATGCCCGGTAGCCAACTTCACACTGGTCAGCCCGGAACCAACACAGAGCCGATCGCTAGTCCAGTCGCATAGCACATCGGTAAACTGCTGAGCATAAGTTCCTACCATCCAGTAAAATTTACTATAATAAAATTTCATGTAAGCGACTTTATTTAATTTCGGTCAGTAAATGCTGGTGAAATCCAACTTTATTGGAAATTGGGTATTTCTTACTACCAATATACCCAATACTTTAAAAAGAAAACTGTACGATCGGTGTATTCACCCTGTACTCACCTACGGAGCTGAGACATAGAGTCTCACAAAAATACATGTTCAGCGAGTGCACGAACGAAGAATATTCGGTATTAAATTAACGGACCTAAAACGCAACGAATGGATTCGACAACAAACTAAGGTCGTGGACGTATTGGAATGGGTGGCCGAATTAAAATTAGAGCAGTAAAAAAAGGTAAAAAGACTGATGAGATAGGCACAGTTTAGATATAGCAATATTATGATTTTATCCTCTCTTGGGTATCACTAGGAGAATTGTCCAGAGTTTTGGACTTTAAAAAACTTGTGCTCCTTTGTTTGTAAACAATTAAGGTTTTCAAAACGTGTTTTTTAGCTTAAAATGTTAATAATTCCGGTTATATAAGTTGAATCGTGACAAAAAAATAGCCTAATGAAATTTCCAACAAATTCTCGTTGGTTTTAAATCTCTCAAGTATGTACATAACCTACAAAATTGAAAAAACAGGAAAAAAAACTTTTTTTTTTTCATTTTATTGTATAGGTCGACTAAATGAACCGATCGGCTTGAAACTTTCAGAAAATATGCTTTTTGTTATAACAAAGATATCCTGGAATTTTGGTACAATGAATCCAGTGGTCACAATTGAAATTGTTATTTAAACTTTGAATTGCCCGCCATTTTATGTCATTTGGTCCAAAATGGATCTTTCATTTTTCAAAATTTAGGTTTCGACAACAATTTTCCGATGCCAGGTAAAAAAATTTTTTTGGAGTCATTTTACCGGTTTTTTACATTTGTTTATTGATCTAATAACAACAAATTCGTTTTTTGAAAAAAAAAAACATTGTTAACGGAAATGATTTTTTTAAAATAAAGGTCTCGCGATTCTTTACCAGCTTTGATAAAAAATTTTCTAAATGACCGAAAAATGCATTTATTGTTATTTGATTAATAAACAAATTAAAAAAAAAAAACGGCTAAAATGACTCCAAAAAAAATTTTTTTTTTAATGGCATCGGAAAGCTGGCATTGAGACCTAAATTTTGAAAAAAAAGATCTATTTTGGACCAGATGACATAAAATGGCGGCCAATTCAAATTTTAAATAACAAATTTAATTGTACCCACTGGGTTCAATATTTTTGTACCAAAATTTTAGGGTATTTTTGATATAACAAAAGGCAAATTTTCGGAAAGTTTCAAGCCGATCAGTTCACTTAGTCCACCTGTACAATAAAATGAAAATAAAACAGTTTTTGCCAGTCTTTTCAATTTTGTAGGTTACAACTTCTCATGGTCTGAGTTCTATGTATCAGAACGTCAGAGGACTTAACACAAAGACCGATTCTTTTTATCGTTCGGTATGTGAAAGTGATTATGACATCATCGCTATCACCGAGAGTTGGATTCAAGATAACATATTTTCAAATGAACTTTTCGACGATAGATACTCTGTATTTCGGTGTGATAGAAACCTTAATGGGATGGGCGTTTCACGGGGTGGTGGTGTGATACTGGCTATTAAGAGAGAATTGAAACCAATACAGGTTGATCTCCAGGTTGTTCGCGACAGTGTAGTGAAAGTCGACATGGTATGTAGCAAACTATTTTTAAATTATAATACATTATATGTTTTAGTATTGTACATACCTCCGCATATAACAAATGCGGAATTTTCGTCCTTATTGGAGTGTGTTGAGGCGCTCTCATTTATGTATGGTAATAACCTGTTTATTATAGGTGATTTTAACGATCCAAATTTCACTAAGGGTGCAGTTGGGGATATGAAGGCTGAGTTGTTGGGAAATTTTATGAACTTGCTAGCTCTTGAACAGTTTAATAATATACTGAATGGAAATGATTCAGTTCTGGACTTAGTTTTCTCTAACATCAATTGCACGGTATATAGGGAACAATTTCCATTGGTGGATGAGGACAGCCATCATCCACCCTTAGATATTTCATTATCTCTCAAAGTTAAATCCCATAATGTTCCTGTCAACTTATCACAAACTAAGTACAATTTCAGGAAGGCTAACTTTCCGAAGCTTTATAAAATGATATTAAATATCGACTGGTTAGATCTGTATATTCTAAAGGATGTTGATAAGGCGTGCGGTTTACTCTACCGGAATTTGTTTGGTATATTTGATGTGTGTGTACCTAAATCGGTCATTCGTAAAAGAACATTTCCTTTCTGGTTCACAGCTGATATCATTAAAGGCATAAAGCGTAAACACAGAATTTTTAGGAAGCTCAAATATTCTCATTCAGATTGTCATCGTAGAGAGTTTAATGAACTACGACGTAATGTTAAATTATTGATCGATTTGGCGTATAAAAACTATATCTCTAAAGTAGAGGATTCCATCACTGATGATCCAACTACGTTTTGGTCGTTTATTAAAGCTAAAAAATCAGCAACTTATTTGCCTGATGTGCTTAAGTTGGGCAATCTTCAATTCTCTGAGCCGGATAAAATTGCTGATGCATTTGCCGGCTTCTTTGGGAGTGTATATAGTGCGCCGTCAGATCGCGTCTCCAAAAACGATGTCTTCACCTCAAATTTATGTATCGCTCTTGATTGTTTGCTAGAGCAAACTATACTAACGGCATTGAAAGGATTGAAAGATAAACTTACTTGTGGCCATGATAATATTCCCAGCGTTATTGTGAAGGATTGTGCTCATGCTTTGTTGTTACCTTTATCTTATATATTCAATTTGTCTCTAAAAACGAACAGATTTCCTGACGTATGGAAGAAGGGCAAAATCATTCCCGTATTTAAAAAGGGTGACGCAAATGATATATCTAATTATAGACCGGTATCTTTATTACCAATATTCGCCAAAGTTTTTGAGATGTCAGTATATCAGTGTATTTTTGCACAGGTTAAAAGCCTGATTTCTGTAAATCAACATGGTTTTTTTAGCAAACGTAGTACAATAAGTAATTTGGCTTGTTTTGCTCAATTTACAGGCAATGCTTTGGACAAACGAATGCAGGTTGATGCTGTGGACAATGATTTCTCGAAGGCCTTTGATAGGGTTGACCATTCCATATTTCTACATAAGCTGGATAGACTGGGTTTCAGTAATAACCTAATTACTTTTTTCGAGTCCTATTTGTGTAACCGCTTGCAGTACGTCGAAATTCGTGGACATAAATCCTCAACGTTTAGTGCCACAAGTGGTGCACCACAGGGTAGCAACCTTGCACCTTTAATTTTTTTACTCTTCATTAACGACATTGGTGATGACATAACTAGTAATTTTCTTTTGTTTGCTGACGACCTAAAGCTTTTCCGCACCATAAGAGACTCTAGTGATTGCCTTTCATTACAACATGATATGGAGTCGTTACAGCAATGGTGTGACTTGAATAGGCTGCCATTGAATGCCGGTAAGTGCTTCTTTTTGACTTACTCGAATAAATTTAGCACCATCGACTTCCAGTATAAATTGGATAATGAAGATATTACACGTTGTAATACCTTCAAGGACCTTGGAATTATTTTTGATCCTAAACTTTCATTTGCTCATCATATTAATTGGATATGCACTACTGCGATGAGGACGTTGGGTTTCATAATACGTAATTCAAGTGGTTTTCATAACAGTAAAACATTAAAAACTTTATATTCCAGCTATGTGCTTTCACGGCTTGAATATGGTGCAGTTGTTTGGAATCCAATACACGCTAAGTATATTAAACAGGTAGAGAATATTCAAAGAAAGTTTGCCAAATTTCTTATATTAAAATATGATGGTGTGTATCCTGATAGGGGTGTCAATGAGGTCATTATAACTGAACGTTTTCAGCTACCTTTATTGACGAATCGAAGAAATTACCATCTGGTCTGTTTTCTTATAAAATTATGTAAATCTCTTATTGACTCTCCTGACTTACTATTTCAAGTAAACTTTCACGTTCCTAATAGATTGGTCAGAACCTCTCCTCTTTTCTGTTTCCCTACTGCATCAACTAATTTTCTCATCAAAGCACCATTGTTTCAAGCTATGAGCGTTTTCAACAGTACTTGTAACGACATTGACGTGAACAACCTGTCATTTGCGCAATTTGCCAAATGCTTAAAAAATAAATTGTTGCATGTATAGATATTTATTCCAAGTGTATCATTTTAATTTTAATTTTTCAGTTTTATATAATTTCTATGTGATTTTTATATTATCTGTGTCTTTTGTTCTATACTGGTACATAGTTTTATTTATCCTTAATTGTCTTGTAAATGGTATATCTGTTAGACAATAAAGATTATTATTATTATTATTATTATAGGCTTTTGAACGACTTAAAGCCAAAGAGGATTTGTGGGAAATTCTATTACGAAAAGTTCGGTTTTTTTTTTGGCTCAATCCGACTTATATAACCGGAGTTATTCGCATTTTAAGCTCAAAAATGTGTTTTGAAAATTTAAATTATTTGTAAACAAAACAGCAGTTTTTCGAGGTCCAAAACTCAGGATAATACTCCTGGGCACATCCCAGAGGGGATAAAATCATAATATTGCTGTATCTGGACTGTACAATTTCAAATGCTTTTTACTACATTAAATGGAAATGAGCCGGACAGGTGGCTTGTAGAATAGAGACGAGAAAAATATTGGAGTGTAGACCAAGGCTTTGATGTAGAAGTGCAGAAAGACTAAATACAAGATGGAGAGATGACATCAGTAAAATGGCAGGAACTCAGTGGATGAGAAGGACAGAGAACAGATGGTAATGGCATGAAATAGGAAAAGCGTACATGCAGCAATGGATTGACATAGACAGATCGTGGACGTTATAGAATTAACGTTAATTATCTAAACTCGACTTGATGGTATAGGGTGTTTGAATGAGTTATTAATTATAACATTACCAAATACAACAACTATCGTTTCTAAAATTAACTTGTTTAGTTTAAAAACGAGCAGTTTATGACTTTTGGGCCCCAATATAAACAACATCCCCTTTACAGCTCGCCTATATTTATTAATACAAACATAAAATTCACGTGCATATTCTATCCTATATATACCATTGATCCAAACAAATATGGTTGTGGTGTTTTATTTTATAAACTTTTTGGAGAAAATAACAAAGGAAAACTGTAATATTTTCGTTTAGAATCAAACTTTCCATATATAAAACACGATTCCTTCAAACCCATAGCAAGCTACGAGGCGTGTTTTTAATGTTTCGTACGGAACACTCATAAGATCACTTCGGTGTCCCCCGTCCGTCCGTCTGTCACACCCGATTTTCTCCGAAACGATTTAGCATAGAAAGTTGAAATGTGGCATTAATAAAGGAATTGATGGCCTCATCAGAGCCGCGTAGTTTTGAAAGTTAAATTTTGCTTTAGGGGGTTAGTTTTGGGGAGTGAAACCGGAAGTGAAAAACATTTTTTTTACTAGGTCATGTAGTGTGGTGTTAAATGAAAGCTTGTAAAATCACGAGTAAAATATATATTAATATATATATATATATATATATATATATATATATATATATATATATATATATATGTATGTATATATATAATACTTGTGCAGACTTGTATTTGAATTTTTAAAAATAATACAAAGAAAAGTCTGCGCAAGTATTATATATATACATATATATATATATATATATATATATATATATATATATATATATATATATATATATATATATATATATTTTTTTATTTAATAATTCGCGAAAAATATCTGTTCCCGTCCAGTTTTGAAAAAATTCTGCAATATTCTCCGCGGGGTGTAGATTGAACGAAAATTATCACGAGTGCATTATCTTTAATAATTTGTCTGGTATATATAAAAACAAAAATTTCAAGTTCATCAGTTTTCAGTAAAGATTGGAAACAAACTTTCTTGAAAGCTCATTTGGGGTGTATTTTGTGTAGTAAGTAAGTAACATTTTATACGTCCGTAACAATTTTTTTTTATTTTAAAAGCAATCAACGTACGGAACACTAATTGAGCAAGTTCAACTTGCACTTGACCGGTTATTTTTTTTTTAAGTAAGTACCGTTTTAATATATATATTTGCAACATTGAGTACCTACATCTGTTGGCTAGCCACAGATGCCATTACGAAAGCATTGAAAATTCCACGGATTGTGAAATACGTGCTGTAATTTATTTCTAAAATGCAAGAGACGTAAAAGCGTCCAAAATTCATCAGCAGATTAGTGAAGTGTATGACAAAAACGCTATGATGGGTGGATTGGTAAGAAAATGCATTTAAAGATAACAGCACAAACGTGTACGATGAGGGACGAAGTAGGCGATCATCCGTCATTAATGACGACTTAGTGCGGAAAGTTGATGACAAAGTTCGAGAAAACAGTCGCTTTACGATTTCGTCATCATCTAAGGTGTTTCCTGAAGTTTCAAGAAGTGTTCTCTATTAAACTGTGACAAAACTTTTAAATTAAAGGAACGCTCACGCCTGCTACCAACAATGCTGATTGAGGTGCACTAAGCCAACTGTTTAGCCAGTGCTTTGAAGGTGCCGAAGTTAATGAGTTTTTAAGCAAAAGTATCACTGGAATCAAAACAATAGTCCATGGAATGGAGGCATTCAACATCACCCAGGAAACTGAAGTTCAAGCAAATAATTTCAGCCCGAAAAATGATAGGAGCTATATTATAGGATAGGCGGGGCGTGTTGCTTGTAGATTTTTTGCCTCGGGTGTAAATGCTGAGACATATGTGAGACCTTAAATAGTCTGCGTCGTGCAATCCAAAACAAAAGGCGTGGCATGTTCAGTAGCGGGACAGTTTTGCTTAACGACAATGCTCGTCCACACCTATCTCATCAAGTAGCTACCTTCCTGTACCTTGGCAGTCAGCGCTACGAAACCGACGACGATGCCAAAACGGCCATGCTGCAGTGGTCAATAAACCAAGCCGCAACTTTCGATGAGGATAAAATACAGAAGCTGGTCTTACAAGTACCTTAATACAGGTGGAAATTATGTTGAAAATTAGAGAAAAAGGTCCGGGTGTTTATGTAAAGGAGGCGGCTATAGCATATACCCCCCTGGTTAGTTCTCGGAAAGTAATAAATTTTAAAAAAAATTACGACGTGACGGTCGCCTCTCTTGGAAGGCAATGGCAAACCATTCGTAGTATCATGCCTAGTAAAGCCCTCTCACCTTGGTTGCTTGGAATTGGCAACAAACTATAGGTTCCTTTTATCTGTATTACACAAAAAAAGGCACCAACCGCAGGCAAAGGCAAGAGTGTTGCCTACATTCGTATGGGATATGGCACTTCAAGAAGAAAAGAGTTCATGTAAAAATAAAATTGTTAAAAGTATGGTAAATCCCAAGATATAAGATCCTGCCTTTTTGCTTTTTCAGTGGGACAATAAACGATTCTATGCATAGTTGCCAGGTATTACGATAAACGTGTTTTTATTTTACCTGCTTTGTCTACCGCCCTCATTTGCACCTGCAATCATATAGGATCTATTTTTACCTATATATTTACTACCCGGCAACCCGGTTTGAAGCCCTTTAAGTATTTGATAATATAGGCCTAATGACCACAGGTTCCCATTAAGATTCGAAAAATACTTTTTATTATTTATATTTTTAGTTTTACTCACAACGTAACGGTTCTATTTTAATTATGTGGCGTCAGTGGGAAAATTGCAATAGTGGCTATCGTAAGAGAAAACATTTATCACTTAACGCTAAACAAATAGTGATAAATGTTTACGACAGTTTGGTAAAAAGAAATTTGAATAAACAAAGTGCTTTGCAAGAAACCAGTGAACTAACAAAAACCCCAATTTCTACCATGAAGGGTATTGTAGGAAAACCAACACTCAGGAACAGGAAAAAATGGAAAGATTTTCAAATGCATCATGTGGTCGATTGTGAAAAAGACATCATCAGGAGAAAAAAATTATTCTATGTATGAAGAGCTGTTGGTGCGGAACACTAGACAAAATAAAATTAAGACTGGTGCAGGACGGGACCAATATACATTGTGGCCGATCAACCCTTCACAGAATTCTCTTAAGAATGGGATTCACGTTCCAAAAAATCAACAAAAGGCAAGTAGTGATGGAGTCACAAAGATTACGAATCTTGTGACATACTTATTTACAAGAAATTAAAAAGTACCCATGACATTGTGCAAAAAGGGTGGGTTGATAGCAGTACAAAATGTCAGACTAACGCACCGTCAAATAAAGGTAAACGAATAATCATTTTGCATGCTGGATCTGAAAAGGGCTGGGTTTTAAATTGTCTACTATTATCTGCAAAAAACGTAAAATATTTTAGTTTGGACTATCACGAAGCCACGACCGCAGAACTTTTTGAAAATTGGTTTCAAATTTCCCTTTTTGCCAAATGTTCCCCACCAAAGTTTTATAGTTACGGACAAAGCAAGTTACCATAGTTGCCTCCTAATAAGGTTCCTAATGCAGCCAACACCAAATCGGAAATACAGGAATATATGTTAGGAAATGACATTTATTTTAACTTTAGTTATAAAAAAAGTGATCTTTTGGAAGTTTTGAAAGGCTATAAATTAAAAAAGAAATATGTTTGTGATAGTATGGCTGAGAAAATGGGACACAGTGTTTTACGGCTTCCTCCATATTATTGTGTATTTAATCCAATTGAACATATTTGGTGTCAAGTTAAATCAAAAATAAGGGCACAAAATATTTCTCCTACTTTAAGCGTGTCAGTGGTTGAATTAGTAATAAAAGTTATAAATGATATACCTTGTGAAAGCTGGAAGAATTCCATTCAGCACCTTGTTAAAGTTGAAGATTCATGTATTTATGTAACTAATATAAAACCACTGTTAATTACCTCAACTGATGACAGTGATATTGAAACCGAATTAGGCTTAAGTTAAAATATATTTTTATTTATACAATATGTCCCCTTTTGTAAAACCCATTCATTCAAACTGTATATTTGTACTTCTTATCCATTTGTTTTCACATGCATCTATAAATAAACAACTCCAAAAACACTTATAATTTAATTATTTGCATCAATGAATATAATTCTTAAGTCCATCTCTGCAACCTATCTTAAACAAAAGGTCAGAATTTTTATATTGCCCACTTAAAACGGCAAAAATCAGGATCTTATATTTTAGGACAGGCTATAATGACTTAATTTAAAAAAGCGAACCTTTTACGTACAGCCAAACAATAAACAATATTTTATTTAGACCTTGTAAACTGTATTTTAGCAAAAAACCTAATATTTTTATATAAAAAATGGCCTAGTGGAGTGCAGCGCGCGTTGACAAATTGAGTTATAGGTGTGTCGGGCAAGTTCGCTGCGGAAATTTAAAGAGGGCCATAAAATGCAGAACTTGAGGTCATATATACCATTTTGTTTCACGTGCAGGCAAGTACAAATAATGCAAAAGTTGAGTTTTCTCTACACGGAAAAATAACAAACGGTCAAACGTTCGAGTATAGAGAACATCCTTATGGTTATGTTCCAAATAAATTTAATGATTTTTTGATAAAAGTAGTGATTTGTTTGTTTTAGGAGTATTTTAAGGGTTATAAAAAGCTTGTATGTTGATGAATTTTCGTATATAAGTCTTATAATCTTATCAAAACAACGCTTATTTTAATGTTCCACCTAGAGCTGATTAAGAAAAACAGGGGGAAGTTCGACTTGTTCGATTTTAAGTCTACCTCGGAAAGAGCAACCAAGAAAATCACAAAGCGATGCCGTAAATGCTTCGGGCCTTCGTTGTTATGCATTTATCTCTGCACCCCAACATACATAGCTTATACAAGTATTACAGCCAACTGATACTGCACCGCTACAATTTACTTTTCGCTGAGGCATATTTCCCTCAACATTCACGTCAATAAACAGGAGTCCGATAAATTAAGAATAAAGCATCATGCATTCCTCTGAAAGGATGGCTTAAGCTACAGTGTCAGTACGTAGAATACCGGCACCTACATCTTTAATAATGTGATGGCCCGTGGCTCCGTGGCGTAGTACCTTGCTTACGGTGCAGAAGGTCGAGGTTCAATCCCGCATGTCGGTATACTTATTTATTAATTTATTTAAGTATATTTGGCGTGGCCACCTACATAGGTAGTAGTTTATTACTTTTTTTTTTATTTATTATCAATAAACGGGAAACCCCATTATAAAAGTTGTAATATTCAATATATAAAGTAATAACAACAGTACAGTAATGAGTACTTAGATAGAACAAAAAAAATGATATAACATTACAGTTCAAAATACCCAATCTAATAAACAGGAAACATATCAGTGGTCACACACCACTTTAATGACTTGCCCTTTAAAGCCAGACAGCGAGCCTCCGAATGGATTGATGGAAGGATTATTATTTAGGAAGAGCACGGATGTAGTCAATGGAGAGTGGACTCCATAGTTAGTACTGTGATGACCGATGACAAATATCTCATTTCTTCTTAAGCAGCGTTCTGGAACCTTCAACTGTCCTAAGAGGGGTGGACAATCAATAACATTATTTAGCAATTTAAATATCATAGAAAGATCTGACACCCTTCTCCTGTCCTCTAATGTCCGCAGACCAAGCATGCTAGCCAGGGCTCCTCTGTCACCAACCAATCCCAATCTATGAGAGCAATATCCAATCAATTTATTCTGGACACGTTCAATCCCTGCGCTGTGAACATTGTAGTAAGGTGACCATACCGTTGATGCATATTCCAGGTGAGATCTTACCAGAGAACAGTATACCTTCTTCATTGAGTCAATAGATAGATCTCTTCCGACTCTAAAAAGAAGTCCCAACATTTGGAATGCCTTTTTGGTCATGCAAGAGTAGTGTTCCCTAAACGACAACTCAGCGTCCATCCCAAATCCTTCAAAGAACTGACCGGTAACAAGTCCTCATCACCAACCTGGTACTGAAAGGTTATTTTATTCTTGTTCCTACAAAAACTAATCGTACTACACTTCCCAAGGTTTAAAGACAATCCATTATGATTGCACCAATGCACAAACTGATTCAAGCTCTCTTGCAATCCGCCTCAGTCACGATTTCACGGTACAATTTCAAGTCATCGGCAAACAAAAGAAAGCTACAGTCAGGAACAGCCTGACGAATGTTATTAATAAAGATGTTAAATAGTAATGGAGCACAGTCCCCACCTTGAGGAACTCCTGAGGTCACCTCGATACTATTGGACATAAAACCTCCCATCCTCCCACTCTCTGCGAGCGTCCCACCAACATACTCTCGAGCCACTTTACAGAGCGTTCATGAAACCCCATCTCTCTAAGTTTTGCTAACAGTTTTTGATGGCTAACCCTGTCAAATGCCTTGGAGAAGTCAGTGTAGATCGAGTCCACTTGGCATCCCCTCTCCAATGCATCCACCATTCTCATAGGTGATCAAGTTGGTAACAGTTGACCTGCTGTTCTTCTACCACTATACCTTTACAAATCCAGCTTAGTTGATCATAGACCAAACCATCAAGCAACTTAGGAATCGCAGACTGCTTTGAAATGCCCTTATAATTTTGAACATTCTCTCTCTCACCCGACTTGAAGATCGGTACAATAAAACTCTCCTTCCATAAATCAGGAAGCTCGCCCTCCGCCAGCGACCTATTAAACAAAATAAACAGTGGCCTGGTAATTCTATATACAATATTGCTTAACAAATATTTAGGTACATTGTTAGGACCACATTCAATTTTTTTAGACAGCTTAGTAATCTTATGAAATATCTCAGAAATGGTAAAAGGTTTAATTATAATATCCGCCCTGTTATCTAATCTATATTCTAAGATACATCAGCCTTACAGTATACAGTACTAAAAAAACTCCGAAAATAGAGTAGCAATGTCTTGACCGTTGTCAGCCACTTTATTGTTATAAAACATACAGCCGGGTAAATCAGATGATTTTCTGTGGTGATTGACAAATTTCCAAAATTTCTAGGGTTCTTGGAGACATCATCCTCAATATTTCTGACATAAATGTCATAATCACGTTTAACTAGTTCTTTGCAAAGGGATCTCAAATTACTAAACTGGAGATAGTCCGCCCGTAACCCACTGGAGATATAGTTCTTGTGAGCTATTTTTTTATTTATAATAGTACTTCGGAGTTCCGCACTCAAATAATGTGGAAAGTTCGAGGCTTTAAACAGCTTAATAGGTACATAAGATAAGATAGCATTATTAAGTATTTCATAAAACATTCTTGTAGCTTCATGTATATTCATGCTGGCGAGCATCACATCCCACTCCACCTCAGAAAGATAACGATTGTAGTTGTTAGCATAAATACAATAACGTCCGTGGTAGAACTACTGCGTTGTCTAAAATGTGCTGTGAAATACAAAAATGTATGTTTCAGCACTTGGACAACGTTGACGGGTACTACGACATCCTCGCCGATATCCCTAGGATATAAAAAAGGGTTAAAACGATTGGGAATTTCGTCATACCTACTTTGCAAAAATTTGAGTGTAACAATGAACATGATGGGGTGCCATATTTTTGACAATCATTCTAGAAAATTGCCCGAGTAAATTGATTTTTAAAGGAGATGACAAGTGGGCCTCCATATAGCCGCTGAATTTTCATGCGAAGGTACCTCAAAACTGAAGTTTACAGCAACAGTCCTCCCTCTCTGGCATAGTGTAAATTAATGAAAACTACGTACATAGAAGAACCTAACCTAGAAACAAAACAAAACGTAACCAAGAATATGTTTTCTTTAAATTAGATTTGAAATGATTAGCTAATTATATGACTTTTTCTAAATAATACTGGATTGTTTAGGGTCCAATATTTCTTATTTACTAATTCTTACTAGCCTCAGGGCTCCCTACTACTTAGTAAATAAGTTTCAGCGCTCGTTAATATTAATTTTAAGATAATGTGTGGCTTTAACGAATTTCTAGATTTCAAAATTTCTTAAGAGAACTATATTAGGTTTATCTTAAATGCCGAAAGTAAACATGATTCCATCGCTGTGTCCGTTATATGATACGATTTCGGTTTTGAATAGCAGCGCAACGAGGCATAGAGGAAACGTTTTTGGCAAGTACTTTAAATTATTTTGTGTTGTCTGGAAGATAACTTCAGCTACAAACATTACGTCAGCTTTCAATGGAGTTATTTAATAAATACTTCGATGCTGTTTTGACATAGCAATTACTTCCAAACCTAAAATCTTGCTTCTGGAAATTTGGTCAACTCTTTTAAAACTGCAGAGGCTTCATTTTTTGCCAGTAGCCCTCCGATTTATTTGAGTAGCAAATATCATATTGGAACCGGATTCCCGTTTTCTT
Organism: Pachyrhynchus sulphureomaculatus; assembly: GCA_019049505.1. NCBI lineage: Eukaryota > Metazoa > Arthropoda > Insecta > Coleoptera > Curculionidae > Pachyrhynchus > Pachyrhynchus sulphureomaculatus. Next base: position 120,754,760 of record CM032455.1, on the reverse strand, counting down.
AATTGCTGTGTCTTTTACCGCTCATGTCATTAATTTTTTTAAAATCTTTTGTGGGTTGTCCTGGCTTTTGTTTTGTAGAACCAGTAAGCTATTTAAAAGCATTGATTATGCTTGGTGAGCAATCATAAATTTGTATCAACATATTCTCCATATACTCTATTTGTTAAATACATTGTTAAATACATTTAAAAATATTCTTTTACGTATCTTCTTTAAGCTTAAGACTACTTCGGTAAAAAATTAAACACTCCCTAAATTTGAATAATTATATTATCTTTACGATAAAAGCCACTAAAAGAAAATGGCAGGAAATATGCGGGAGATATTACATGCGGGAGATTTTTTTTTGTGAAATGGATAACTAATTAAACTGTCTATAGTTGGGTTTGATCATTTTTCGTTATTATTGGCTAACAATAATATGACAACCCTGTAGTTTGAAAAAAAAACTAGAAGGTGTATTAATTAGCGATTTTAAATTAATAAAATTTTAATTTATCATAGGTAATAAAATAATAAAATCATTTATGGATATGTAACCCACTATTAATGAGCTAATAAAATGAATCTATCTTTATATACGATATCTAAATTAATTAATATTAATCTTGTATCGGTGGTACATAAAACAATACGGTATTTAAAATTTTTAATTTGACTAAAGATTATCCAGAATTATTCATAGTCATTTCATGAGATAGTGCTTATGTTTGCTTATTTAAGGCTTTCTTGATCCCCCCTTGAAATCTCGATTTTATAATCGACTTTATAAGCAATAACTAACTTTCTTATTTAGTCACAAATTAACACCTACGCGTTTTGATCCCTTAAGAGGCCATCTTTAGGGTTATTAGGAAGCAAGTAAGAAGAGATGTGTTTTACAATTTATAATAAAATGGGTAATTGTAGTTAAAATATTTTACCTACCTTTAAAATCTTAAAACTACTCAGTGAAGTGATGTACCTAGTACTTCCATTGTAAACATGTAGTTCTAAAACCATCATAAAATTTACCTTTCTTACCCCAAATATTAACATTTTTTTATATATTAACATTTTTTATATATGAACACAAAGGGCGTTGCTTTAAGGAAAAAGAGAGAACAAAGGTCTGCTTACAGAAGGAATTAGTCAATTGACAATGGAGGAAGGGCAAATTTTGATTCAGACGTAACAAACGGCATTCAGAATAAAGTATACCTTCAGTTCTCCAATCTGCAAGGCATTCAAATATTTCCGAACATTCCTAACACACAAATAAATAATTTTTCACAAAAATGTATCCAGAGCTAGGACATGCACATTGATAACGACTGAATTTAAACGGACTATTCAGAAGATATACTAACATGGGGTGAAAAGTGCCGAGACTTTCCAAGAGATGGCAGCACAAACAAAAACAGCATATGATTTTCAGTTAATGGCAACTTTCTTCTTGACGGGAAAAAATACAGTTAGAACCCAAGAATGGCTTAAGAAGATTTACGGCCCTTGAGCTCCGTCGAAAGCAACTATATATCGATGATTTAAAACTTAAATGTGGTCGTACAAGCGCCGATGATGCACCACGTTCCGAACCTCTAAATGAGGCAATCAGTCCAAACAACAAAAAAATCACCTTATTGTTCTGAATTACCGCAAAGCGCAAGTGAGTGGGATAGCGAGTGAAGATATCAACACAATGCGTGAGGCATATTTTGCGTGAATATTTGCATATAACAAAGCTATAGGCCCGATAGGTGACTTGCAATTTCACGATTGACAGAAAACAGCAACTTGTCGAAGATTCAGAAGGCTCTTTGGTACTGTTTCGGTGAGAGAGGGTCTGAGGTTCTCGGGAATCGATGGCGGACATGCGGGGGATTTGGAAGGCGTCCCTGATGACTGGGTTGGGGTGCTGGGACGCCTTGTAACTGTCCTCATGTGTGCCTTTACGGTTAACACACGAGGCTTCTGGGCATTTGATTATTCCTTATGAACCATGGGGCTCCCGTGATCATCCTCAGGGCCTTGTTCCGCATTGCCTGGAACTGGGCTCTCCTTGTATTGGAGAGTTGGCACCAAGTTGGGTAGGCGTAAGACCTGCCTTTACAATGGTATTATAGATCGTGAGTTTTGTTTTAGTTTGCTACTTGCTGGAGCGAATATTGTACGTATTTCTCACAAACAATTTTGCTGTTTCGAATGCAAATTTATTACTTACATTAGAGATATCAATTAATAATAATTTATTAATAGAAATTAATTTCAAACATAAACTACCATACGCACATTTTCCGCAAATCTTTGTAAAATTCATCCCAGGACTGTTTTTTCTGTGATCATATTAAGAATATTCAGAAGTGACATGGAACACCTAGAGTACACAAAAGTACAAGTAAGTATTTTCGCTAATAACTATAAGAATGTAACTCTTGTAATTACAAGATATTATGAACAAGTGGTTCACAAACAATTGTATAATTTCTTCGTAACAAGTGTGATACTTGTAGCCAATCTAACTTTAGACAGAACTGCATTTTTGTTGTTAGAGCATGGGACTGATCTGTTGGTTGAAGTAGTATATATCCAAGCTCTATTCTAAATCGGTGTCTTTCAATAATTTCTTCTTTTTTAATAACTACTGAATTACTTCTTTTTGACACTTTGAAGTGAGTATAACTTTTTACCAATTCAAGTTAGGTAGAAAATCTTTAGCCTCGCTTTCGGATGGGGGCTAATTCGGGGGCGTCAATATGCCGAGATCACAATTTTAAAATAGATTTTTGCAACAAACAAGGTTTAAACTGGAACATAAATTCATTGCACCAACACCTGCAATCAAATAAACCTCATGTACTCTCTGTGAAACCAATGTCGACCAGCACAGTTAACTTTTTCTATCCTGGGTACGACTTCTATTCTTGGTTTAGGCGTAACTGTGGAATCTGTCTTTTTGTTAGAAGCGACCTCAACGAGAGCCCCGAACAAACCTTAGGTTTATCTGCTTTCAACAGCAAGCCTGGGCTTGAACGAAAATGCAAAGAAGCTGTTGCTTCTAAATATCTTACCTACCGACAATGGGGTGAAAATTCTAACGTTGTAAATCGTGCCCGGAACAGATGCAAAGAAATTATCAACGAAACCAAGGAGGCACACAATCAATGAACTAGAAACAAACTTCTTGCTTGCACCAACAATTCCAGATACTTTGGGTCAGTCGCTAAGGCAAATTTTACCAAATTCACTATAACACCACTCACACGGCCAGATAATTCTACTGCAACAACACCTATTGAGAAAGCTAGCTGAACATCATGAATCATATTCTAATGTTGATTTTCAAGGAAAAGCACCACCTACTATTTCTATAGTGCAGTCAAGGATGCCAATATTGTCTTCAGAAAGCGTATCATAAAACGTATTTTAATGAATTTAGACACCAAAAAAGCTTCTGGCGCTGACGGAATATCTGCCATATTACTCAAAAACTGAGCGAGTGAACTAACGCCAAATTTCTTTAGACTTTTCAACTTATCCTACAGAAAGGGAATATTTCCTTCCTGCTGGAAATGCGCCACAGTTCAGCCAATACCCAAAAAAGGCAAGACGACCTTGCCAAACAACTACCGACCAGTCGCATTACTTTTAATATTATCGAAAGTCATGGAAAAGGCTATCAATCAGCATCTTCTAAAATATCTTGAAGAATTCAATATTTGGATTGATTCAGCCCATACTTGGTGGAGATCCATAACTAGAAGTTTTGCAAGAAGTAAAACACTACTTAAATTTCCATTAAATTTTTTTTTTTTAACACCATGACATGTTTCGCTGTACGACAAAATACATTTTGTAACAAACCATCTGAAGAAGCTGTCGTACAGCGAAACATGTCATGGTGTTAAAAATAAAAAATTTAGTGGAAATTTAAGTAGTGTTTTACTTCTTGCAAAACTTCGGATTCAATATTATTAGCGATCATCAATATGGCTTTCTTAAACATAGATCAACAGGAGATCTTCTAACTAATGTAACACATCTTTGGAACAACGCAATTGAACACTGTGGAGAATCTTGAACGGTTGCCCTTGATACATCCAAGGCATTCGAACGTGTTTTTCACAATGGAATGTTGGCTAAGCTACGCTCTTCTGGAATGTCTGAAAACTTCTGTTTATGGATCTCAAGTTTCTTCAAAGAGCGTTTTTTACGAGTGGCAATCGACGGGTTTCTTTCTAACACCTTCACTATCAACGCTGGTGTACCCCAGGGCTCCATACTGTCTCCTACTCTCTTTCTCATTTACGTTAACGATCTGCTGGAAAAGACCAGGAATCCAATCTATAGCTTTGCAGATGACAGTACGCTTATCTCATCATTCATTTTGGATGCTCGCACATCAGCTACTCATGCAAATATCCACAGACAGCAGGAGGTCGTTCAACTTAAGAAAGATCTGGAAGAAATTCTATCTTGGGGTGACATTAACCAAGTAGAATTTAACGCTACAAAAACCCAGGCGGCAGTTTTTCCTAAAAAAGCTAACGTTGCTGAACTCGACATAGTTATGTCGGGGCACTCCATTCCTCTAGCATCGTCACTCAATTTGCTGGGCGTTTAATTTGGGAGCAAATATATCTTGGCATGAACAAGTTGCAAGCATAGCAAAGAGAGCTTCTCAAAAGTTGGGAATATTCTTTCGAACCAGAAAACTTTACACTCCACAACAACTGTTAATTATATACAAAGCTCAAATTTGACCAACGATGGAATACTGCTCCCATGTATGCGGCTCTGCTCATAAACATACACTGCATTTGTTGGATGCTATTCAGAAACGAGCTGTTCGCCTGATTGGTGACCCGGAACTGGCCAGCAACCTTGATTCATTAGAACATTAAAGAACGGTTGGCGACTGTACTCTATTCTACAAGTATTTTCATGGAAAGTGTTTGATTCCCGTTAATTCCTCCCAAAGCGGCGTATGCTAGAAATACACGCTAATACTTTACATCCGTATGAAGTTCAGTTTGTTACTCCTTGTACAACCCTTTTCAAGCAGTCTTTTATATGGAGAACCTTATCCTTTTGGAATAATTTGCCAAGGACTGTGTTTCCGACCGAGTACAATTTAAAGCGATTCAAGAACAACGTGAATCGCTTTTTCGCACACGTGTCGCTCCCGTAGCACTTTAGGGATTTCCAGCACGTAGCACCCATTATATATATATATATTTCCCGGCATATACGTATGCTAGGCCCATATATATACTAGTTGGGGAACTCGGCAAAAAGGGCATCAACAGATGTTCATATATAGGTTGGGACCTTCATATATAAGAATATAAAGTTTTTAATTATTAATTTTAATTATTAATTTTTAATTTGCAATATTTCAATATATATATATTGTATTTAAAAGTATTATTATTCTAAACAATTATAAATTATTATTATTATTATGAAGAAATGTCAAAAACAAAATGCGAGTGACTCACATGTATAATCTATGACCATAAATAACAATCGCCATAACAAAGACCAACACTGAAATAAAACAACCACTATTCACTAACATATTAATATAAAAACATGGCATTTACAGCAGGATGCCATTAAAAACGTTGGATGCTGAAAAATATTAACCACCTGCCATCTAAAAGAAAAGTACAATTTTGACAGGGCGCTGACAAAGTATGTAAGGGATCACTCAAAATGAATGAAAAAACCGGTTTAACCTACGTCATATACTAAAATTTTGGTATTATCCAATGGGAACTTTTTCCCTTCATACCAAAATGTTTACTATATGACGTAGTACTTAATTTGTACTAAACCGGTTCTTTCCTGGTTGTTTAACCTTTTTCCTTTTATTCATTTTGAGTGATCCCTTACATCTGTCAGGTGGTCGTCCTTTGTCAGCGCCCTGTCAAAATTGTCACTTTTCTTTTAGATGGCCAGTGGTTAATTAATTTTGATTTTTCAGCATCCAACGTTTTTAATGGCATCCCTGCTGTAAATGCCATGTTTTTATATTAATATGTTAGTGAATAGTGGTTGTTTTATTTCAGTGTTGGTCTTTGTTATGGCGATTGTTATTTATGGTCATTCTTGTTAGATTAAATTGCATGCTACATGTGAGTCACTCGCATTTTGTTTTTGACATTTCTTCATAATAATAATAATAATTTATGATTGTTTAGAACAATAATACTTTTAAATTACAATAGTTCCATATTAATAATTATAAGATTGAAATTAAAAATTGCAAATTAAAAATTAATAATTAAAATTAATAATTAAAAACTTGACTTAACAACACCAATTCTTCATGCCTAATTTTCTTTATTGGTTGCTTCGTTATCTCTTTTTCAGTTTGTGCCCTGATGAAGGTCCCAACCTAGGACTGAAATATTGGCTAAATGAATATAGTATGAACATCTGTTGATGCCCTTTTTGCCGAGTTCCCCAACTAGTTTCATAACTTAGGATTTTGTTAGATACGGCAACTTTTGCTTTCTCTCTCTTTATTTTATATATATATATATATATATATATATATATATATATATATATATATATATATATATATATATATATATATATATGTCTGATCTCATAAGACAGCAATAATGTGTCCCACTAATTCCGTCAGCCTGTTATAATATGAACTCCATGTTCCCTACTATTTCCCCAATCTAATTCAACAAAATAAACATACTCTCTAGTAAGAATCTATAAGGCAGCATTTCAAGACGGCTTCTCAAATTTTTACGTTAAACACGTAAGTTTGAATCCATCTCCAGATAAACCATTCCCTGGTGAGCAGAATCAGTACCTACCAACACTTAGTACTACACGAATTAAATATTATTATTAGGCATATATATATATATATATATATATATATATATATATATATATATATATATATATATATATATATATATATATATATATATATATATATATATATATATATATATATATATATATATATATATATATATATATATATATATATATATATATATATATATATATATATATATATATATATATATATATATATATATACATGCCTAATAATAATATTTAATTCGTGTAGTACTAAGTGTTGGTAGGTACTGATTCTGCTCACCAGGGAATGGTTTATCTGGAGATCGATTCAAACGACGTGTTTAACGTAAAAATTTGAGAAGCCGTCTTGAAATGCTGCCTTATAGATTCTTACTAGAGAGTATGTTTATTTTGTTGAATTAGATTGGGGAAATAGTAGGGGAACATGGAGTTCATATTATAACAGGCTGACGGAATTAGTGGGACACATTATTGCTGTCTTATGAGATCAGACACTGTCATCTTGGATTCACTGAGGAACCACCGTCATTTAAATTTTTTTATAAAGAGGGTTATTTTTAGGCCATATGTAAATGAAAATGGCATTTGAACCTAAATATTACTGAAAAATGATGGTGAAATGTAAATTAAAACCTTTTATGAATATTGACTTTCCAAAATCGTAGATCATATTTGTGTGAAGATAAAAAAGTTATATGCCATTAGTCTTGTATATTTTATACAGCGCGGGGTGATTTTAAAAGACACTCATTTTTTATTACGCGAGATGAATAAAATACCACTAAAATTATAAATGAGATTGGAGCCCGTTTCAGTAATTCCAATAACCAATGAAATTTTGATGATTTAATAAATTCTTTTTTATACTTCTTGAAGCGGACTCCATAAAGTTAGAAAAGGCCATAAAAAATTAATTAAAATTTTTTTACGTTAGATTTTTAAGGACATATCTTAATAAAAATTCAGAAAATTACTTTAACTTTTCCTTTACAAAATTATGATAAAGCTCTCAGAAAGCACTCCTTTTTATCGATACGATTTTATTACCTTCCATGGCCCTCTTAGAAATCTGAGCACAAAAGGACTTGATTGAAATTTCTTCTATAAATTTCTTTCCATAAACTTGACTCCTAAAAGCGCTTTTCTCCATTATTACAGGATAAAATGGACGAAGTGTATGTTAGACTCGATAATAATAATGGATAGTTACCATTCATTATGAAAGATATTTACTTAGTTTCAAACTTTTCAAATTTATGAACTCGCTTAATCAATTGCTCTTTGAAATTGATTCTTTATCTTTAGAGAGACGGAAACTGTTTATCTGATCTGCTTTTCTTGTAATAGCTCCCTGGAATAAAATTTTAATAAATTAAAAAAAATAAAAAAAAAGGTACGGAAAAAACCTGTATATATACATATATATATATATATATATATATATATATATATATATATATATATATATATATATATATATGTATATATATATATATATATATATATATATATATATATATATATATATATATATATATATATATATATATATATATATATATATATATATATATATATATATATATATATGTATATACATATATATATATATATATATATATATATATATATATATATATATATATATATATATATATATATATATATATATATATATATATATATATATATATCCACCCAGATTACCTACTTAATTCACAGGAAACGCTTACAAGCCTGTTCACAGAAAATGGTTACAACCGGAAACTTCTGCTAAAAACCAGGGATGAAGTTAACAAGCTCACTCATACCCAACATATTCCCCCAGAGCCTCCCCCCCTCACCAAACCAAAACCCTTCCCCTCCTCTCACCGCCCCAATCGAAACTAATTGGTCGTTGCTTTCTCTGCCTTTCATGCCTTCAGTCTCACAAATAAATTAATCCATACCCTGCGTACTGTTCCTAACATTAAAGTTGCCAAATACTATTTTTTCAAAAATAGACGTGTTTTCAATAAATTGAAGGCTCCTCTGCCAGTTCTCTCTATGTCAGATGTGGTGTATTCAATCCCTTGCTTCAATTGCCCATCAACTATATCGGTCAGACTTTTCAATCTCTCAAACGTCGTATTACACTTCACAAAAGTGACACCAGATGCCATCCGCAAAGATGTGCTTTGGCAATCCATTCTGTAGATAGCGGTCACTCTTTCAACTTCAATGGAAAAGAGATACTTCATTTTTCAAAAAATCTGTTCAAAAGAGAATTCCTAGAGATGTGTTACATTAATGAAAATCCCCACAACATCAATAGAAGAACCGATCTAGATGGTTTGAGTAACATATACAGTTTTCTCCTTTCTTGTGATGTCTCTATGTCAGGTGACAATTCCCTGTCCTCATTCGAATTATGATATTTTACCTTCAAAAATGACTGTCCGTTACGAACAGACCAACTCCCAATTCTCTAATTCTCTCTCCTTTCCTCTATTTTGTTTTGTTCCCCTTATTTCTCTAGACTTATTTTTCTAGACTTATTCGTCTGACTTTAACGGTTCAGTGATTTGTTGTTTTCCCTTCATCTTGGTATTATCATTCTTATATACACCCTGTGGTGAATAAACCTTCTTTTTCTTAAATTAATTAAAATTTACCCAATAATTAAATCGACAAATTAACATAAATATATAAATTAATTAAATAAATTGATTCAGAAATTAATATAATATTCCTCCGTCCTTTTCTGTGTCTCTTTTGCTAGATCTCCTGTCCCCCTTTCTACATAAAATTTATGGTCGTCTTTGATCCAAATTTCCCTGTCGATTTCTAGGTCGTTCAATTAGCAATTTCTTAATTTCTTCTCTCTGTTTGACCTTTTATATATTTTTCATTAGACCAGCTCTCTCTCCCTCTCTCCGAAGGTTTACAATTTCGGTTTTTAGGTTTTCAGAATGGTCCCTTTCCCTTCTAAGTAACTGTCACTTGTCATTGATATGTCAATCTCTTAGGGCATGGCGCCGGCCACAGGTGGTCCGTCCGGGTGAATTAATTAATAATTAAAAATGTTTTCAGCATCCAGGGTTTTAAAACACATTCCTGTTATTAATTTGATCTTTTTAATTTTGTATATTAGTGTATAGTGTTTATTTTAATGGATTGTTAGTCGTTTCTGTGTTATAATATAATGGCCATTCATGTTAACTCTGCTTTTCACTATTCATGTGAGTCTTTTTCTTTTTATTTTTATTACAGTTTATACTTCATTGTACTTTTACATTGGTTTATTAAAAATAATAATAATGGTTATAATTCGAATAATTGAATTTCTCTGCCCAAGCTTTCTCAGTTAGTATACTGATTCTCCTTTTCAGTTTTTGTCCTGAAGAAGGTCCCAACCTAGGACCGAAATATTGGCTGAATGAACATTGTGTGAACTTTTTTCACGCCCTTTGCCGAGTTCCCCAACAAATTTTATATTTAAGAATTTTGTTATATACGGCAACTTTTGCTTTCTTTCTTTATATATATATATATATATATATATATATATATATATATATATATATATATATATATATATATATATGTGTATATATATAGGGAGGAAAAATATTTTCATCGTCATGCCGGCGGGACCCCCCCTAAAATTTGCTATTTGTTTTAGCTCAATTAGATAACGTTAATTCATGCCTCATCGAGGTTAAAGTTGTGAAATTCGATTTTTTGCAAAAAAATCGTGGTTTTTCCCTCATAAAATGAAAACCATTCGTCCTAGAAACCTGACTCTTGTTTCATTTCATAGGAAATGTTGTTGTCTTAAAGTTACTTCTACCCCCTACCACTTTTTTGTTAAAACTTTTATAGTTGAAGATATTCACCATCCAAGACCGGACATGATTCGAATCCTGATTCGAATCCTCAAATTCGACCTTCGACCTGTTTAGAAAACGAAAGTGAAAAATGACAACAAAGATACTTAACTTAAATCCTTTTTGACCATTTCTTGTTTCATTTGTATTATAAATAATTATAAAAATACATTCTTATACAATATATAATAAGACATAAAATTGTCATTTGTTTCAACTTTATAAATAATTTTACGAATTGCAAGGTAGTGGGTAACTACCTGATATTTAGTTCTATTCTTTAAAAGGTTTGTTTTTATTACAAACACGGTATTGCTAAGGACCCTTTTATCAGAGAATTCTACCTAGAGTGTCATATACCACATATTTTTGTTCCTTGTCTGGGATGCCGGGGAGAAGTCGGAGAGTTTTAGTTTACGTTTGCCTTTTAAGCAGTGAATATTTCAACAACGTTCGATTAGTGATTTTTCTGTGTGTTTAAGTTTTATGCAGTTTATTTTATAATATACAGCCAGTGAAACTAAACACCAGAGCAGCTGCAAAACTTTAATTTTTTGGGAGAAAGCTAAACTACGAACCAGACACCTGAAAGATTGTGTTGCAAAATTAGAAAAACCGCAAGAAGAGTGGAAAAAACTACGAAAAACGGTAAAAGATCTAAAAGCACAGCGCAAAATAACAAAGTAGAAGCTTTCAAGTCACAATTAATAATTATGTAAAAGCGTGGTTTAACGCCCCAAACCCACTTTGGCCCCCAAGACCTACAATCTTTTGTGGAATTCAGACAAATTGTTAAAAAACTTGCAGACAAGGCACTGTATAAAATGATAAATCATCTATGGTTTCATAATTCGGAGCTAGTCGCATTTTCTCATTTTTTGATGAAACTTTAGAAAAAATATCAAAACGAGCATGGCTGCAAGATGTATAAAATTAATTTCAATTGAAGAAAAAAATTACGATTATAGGGATGTGATTTATTGGATAAAAAAATTGATTATTTTGTTTCTCATCAAACTCTAAATTTTTTCGAGAGATTTGAAATTGATACAAACTTTTTAAATACTGATCCCGATGAATGGTGTGACAATTCACACTATTTAAAAGCTGACAAAATAGTAAACAGTTTTAAAGTTGTCAAGGACACAGCTGAAAGAGGTGTAAAATTAATTCAAGACTTCATTTCCTGACTGACGAAAGATGAAGAACAACGAGAGTTTCTGTTACAAGTCGTATCTGAATGTAGGAAAATTTTTCCTGGGTCTTCAAAGGCCACCTTATCTAAGCCATTACCACCTTGATCTGATAATAAATTGTAAATATAAATAAAAATAATAACTTCTTTCCTTTATATTGCTTCCTTTTTCATAACTAAAGTTTAAATAATAAAATGCATTTGAACATTATTTCTTCTCATTTTTATACCTTTTTGTTTTTCTTTTCTCCTATATCCTCCATTTTCAATTTGGATTTTGCTCTATTCACTTTTCAAAACACTTTTAACTAAACCCATTTTTATGTACATACTGAAAAAATAAATAAAGTAAAATCTAGAGAGCCGATATCATTGAATCTTGCAATATTTTTCATAAAAAATCAATTTTTATAAAAAGTCAAAAGTTCAACCTTGATGAGGCACGGGTTAACGTTATCCAGTTGAGCTGAAACTTTACCAATCTTATTTCTTAGTCAATTGGCAACTTTTAGGAGGGTCCCTTCAAAAAAATTCAAACACTGATTTTTTGTGATCATCCCACATATGTACATACATATATATATATATATATATATATATATATATATATATATATATATATATATATATATATATATATATATATATATATATATAAATATATATATATATATATATATATATATATATATATATATATATATATATATATATATATATATATATATATATATATATATATATATATATATATATATATATATATATATATATATATATATATATATATATGTATATATATATATATATATATATATATATATATATATATATATATATATATATATATATATATATATATATATATATATATATATATATATATACAAAAATTAACGATATTTTCGTCACAATTGTGTGTGTAATGTGGACGAATACGGCAGAGTGACCTTCTTTTGATATCGACCCTGTTTGTTTGTGGTAATACATCATTTTTAAGATTATTATTTAATTAATTTAATTGGGACTTCTTATTTTTTTATATTATTGATTTGATATTTAAGACATTAACAATGCACAGAAATACAATTACAAACTCCTATTTAAGAAATGGGAAAAAAATATTAACTGAAGTTAGTCTTATGTTAAATTGGACTTAATACCTGGATAGTTATTTACCCTAAAAAAAACTTGATTTTTCATTTGCCTTTATTTCTTTTTCTATTACCCGATTACCTGACTGTCGCAATGCGCCGTCATCCGAAAAGAACATTTTCTCTACGAGAAACATGGATATTCTGTTCAACATTGGCAATATGTTATTGAAAAAGGACACGAAATCGTCGGAAAATCATCTACATACTTATAAACAAAGTCTAAAACACAAAAATATTGTATTACAAGCGACTTAAAAATAAAGAAATACTTACACAAAAAAGGAACGAATATCTTGTCGTCTTCGACAATTTGGAAGAAATACAAATGGAGTTCCTCGTTAACCAAGATTCGATCAATTAGGTACTGTCAATTTTTTCAACTACTGAGGTACCCTCTTTAGGCACAAATTAAAACAACTAGCACCTTTGAAGCCAAGTAAATCGATGGCATTTAAAAATCAATTAATTTAACATATTGTTAGTTTTTACTGACCTATTATCGGAGTAACGAGAGTTTAAAGTCTTCCACACGAGTTATACTGACTAAGTAATATTTAAGCCATATATTTGTCAGAGGATAAATATTTAAGAATCATAAAAGACCCATATCAGGGCTACTATTCTCCATATTAATAAATTTTTAATCAAGAAATATTTAGAGACATGTTCTGCTACAATAGTGATATGTAAAAATCGTTGAAAAAATGTACATTTACCGAGCCGTTATTCCTGTTTTGCTATAAATTAAAGAACTACACTGTAGGTGTCCTTTATCTTAAATCAGGAGACTAAAGTAAGATTACAAGCTGCTAATGGACTTAAAAATTTGATGTTAATATATACTATGCGGCAAATATTTTTCGTGCTGGTGCTAAATACCAGTACCATAAACTAGTAGCATGGTTTACAATTTTAATATGTCATTTCAACTTTTCCGATTTTCATTGGTAATTTTGGCACGCTATATTGACAGATTACTAAAATTTAATATTTTGTTCAACATTTACACATTTCGTTGCAGAAATGGTAACATGGATTAAAGAAAGTATAACACATACTGTAATCAAAAAAGTTTCAAAATCGAGGTTGTTTAGTTAGTAGCATCTCTTGAATGAACGCACACGTTTCAGGTGTTTGGCATAAGTATAACACATACTTTTTAAAATGGCAAAAAAGGTATCTGCACCTTATACTCCTGAGACCAAACAACAAATCTAAACAATGGCAAGGGGGAATCTGCACCAAAAAAGGCGAAGACCGTTCCTTCGGCCGGAAAGGTTATGGCGACTGTCTTTTGGGATTCGCAAGGGATAATCCTCATCGACTATCTGGAAAAGGGTAAAACTATCACAGGTGAATATTATTCATCGTTATTGGACCGTTTGAAAAACCGAGCTGCAAGAAAAACGCCCGCGATTGGCCCACAAGAAAGTCATTTTCCATCACGACAACGCACCAGCACATACCTCAGCAGTTGTGGTCGCAAAATTAATGGAAATAGGATTCCAACTCGTTTCACATCCCCCCTATTCTCCAGACTTGGCTCCCTCGGACTACTGTTTGTTCCCCAATTTGAAGAAATGGCTGGCGGGACAAAGATTTTATTCAAACAAGGAGGTGATTGCAGATACTAATGGATATTTTGCAGACTTGGACAAATCCTATTATTCGGAAGGGATCAACAAACTAAACCAGCCTCGTAGCAATGAATGCAAGAACAAGTCTGAATGAATTATCATAACTAATATTAATTGAAATATCAAAAATGATTTAAGTAGTTCATAAACTCATGAATGATAGATATAAATCATTAAAAATTATAGAGAAAGCATTGAACATCAACTAGGTAAACAATTTGAAAAATTTTGAAAGAAGGTGAAAATAAAAGTTTGCGCAAAATTTGTTTCACACACTTCTAAATCCAAATCAGAGGTTATTGAGACTACAGTATCTAGAGAAATCATATCAGCTACTAGGAACAATTCAAACCTGATCTCAATTGTTACTGTTGGAAATTAAAATTATTACCGCAAGACTAAAAAATACTCAAAGGTTCAAAACACTGATAACACTAGTCTACAAATTTTTTTTTTTGATAAGGGATAAATTAACGGAATATATTTATCTTTTCCATGCTGAGTTTAAATATATTCTCAGATTTTATCCATCAGGCAGGGTTTTTTTGTGGCACGTGTTTAAAATTTTAAAATAAATAGTACTTATAAAACACTGAATATAATAAATACAGGGCTAATTTTGTCTAACCTAAAAAGTTTTATATAATGATTTTCGATCATATTTTGCCTTCGGGATGTCTCCAGCAGTAGTCGGCCAGCATACTGGGACTCCATTTGCCTTGGTACCTTTTTTCCATAGTAGAAATCTGGTGATGAAAATGCTCACCAAGCTCATCAGAGACAGCAGGGAAGAAGTCTAGGTGGGAGTCCAAGAAGTGAATGTTTTAAAGACATATTGCAGCCCATTTCTTTGGATAAAGTCAGAAGATCACTCACTATTTCACTATAGGTTTTCTTCTTTATTATTGCCAAGAAATCCACAGCAGATATTTTTGAATGATTTCCACGCTGCTTTTTCCGGTGGATGTAACAGTTCCTCAAAATGTTCAACATCCGATATTAATGATCTTAATTTGGGGCCCTATAAAAATTCTTTAATTCAATTTTGCATCACTTATTTTAGGAAATTTAGATTTCAAATACATAAATGCAGCAGAACCTTTATCCATTTTATTTACATAATTGTTTATAAGCACCAGTCTTATGTGCAGGGGAGGTAAATATACCTTTTCGGGATCCACTAATGGGGTATTTGATACATTTTTATGCCCAAGAATAAGAGATTCACGTTTAGACTATTGTTTTCTTATGTAGTGAGACTCCTTATCCCTGCTATCCCATTCACACAAGAAACAGCAGAATTTCGTGTATCCAAGTTGGAAACCTAACAATAAAGCTATAACCCTCAAATCACCACAGATATTTCAGTTATATTTAGTATACCGAATTTTTTCTAACAGCAATTTCATATTTTCATATGTCTCCTTCGTATCATTTGCATGCGCGACAGGTATTGATGGTAATTCATTCCCATTATGGAGTATTACAACCTTGAAACTGACTTTCGATGAGTTTATAAACAATCGTCACTCATCTGGCTGGTGTTGATGCCCAAGAGCATCCATTACTGCACAAACATCATTAGAAAAAACTACATGGCCTTCTTTAGAGAAGTTGTCACTGAAATCACTATGGCGTATACGATAAACGCAGATCCTTGTATCTGCCAACCTTTGAGTCTGGAACTTAAAAGCTCAGCTGGCTGTTTAGATAAGTTTAAATCCCGTATAAGATCATTAAGATCATCTTGAGAATGAAATGTAGCGTCACTTCTCTTGGTTTTTCTGTCTTCAGTATGAACTGGGTTGGAGTTATCACTTAAGGTCATGAAATCTGGAAACTTTGACACAGGATACTCTTTACTATATGGCACAAGTCTAATTGCAGATGCCAAATTGAAGTACTTAACTGTATATTTTGTTTTGGACGTAATTCCTTTAATGTTAGTTAAGCAGAAATAACAACCAGTTAAATGGTTCTTCCGTTCCCTCCAAATCATAGGGACTGAAAACTGCATATGAGTACCATTTTTCCAACAAGTAAGAAGCCTAACACATGATACACAGCATAAATTTGGGACCCAGTCTTTATCAAAATCACCAGCTTTACACCCAAAATAAAGCTCATAACATTTTTTCACAAGCGGTGTAAAATTTCGGCTCTGAGACTTGAAGGTCAGTTCACCACACACGTAGCAGAAATTGTTTGGTTGATTTACACACTTCTTGGCATTTTGAAACGTTTATAAAAAAAACTTACAGATAAAAACAATAAACAGCACAAAAATAAGTAACACGTGTTACCAGACTCACTACAATTGCAATACTGGCTACTGGCCCTCTGTTTGCCAAAAAAGTGCAATATTTGTACAAGATAGGACAGGTTTGAACATCGTTAAGCCTGGATAGAGTTAAAACATGTTTCAACATAAATAAGTCTGCCTGGTGTCAAATTATTTTGAATACAAATTCCCACTTCTATATTTACAAGACTTATAACAATGAAATCCTAATATAGAGAAGTATGTTACACAAAAATGACTGTCACAAGAAAACTATGCATCTGATAAACATATTTGAATTCAGCATAAAAAACTGAACTAGGGTCTCTATTCAGTTTCCTTCTGAAAAAAATCGTGTTGACCAGTGTAATTTTTTTTCTATGATAGCAAAGTTACCTTCTTTAGAGATTTATTGAAAATATCAATGGCAAATACTACTAAGTACTTACTATTTAAGAATAAAATTCAGCCTGTTCGACCTGCTTAGCATAATTGTTGCTTATTACACTACAATGCACGCCACACTTCGTTCACTGCTTGACACTAAATTAAGTCTTGTGTTCAACCATTCATCGTATTCATTTGATTTACCACCTTGTAACTTTCTAGAGCATTATCACAAATTTTAATGAAATTCAAATGATAGTTTTTCGAGGACAACCTCTATGCGTGCCTTGCAAGCTATCCCATAAAATAAGTTAGCTCACTTCACATTAAATTGAGAAGAAAATATATGAAAAGGAACAATAAAAAAATGCTTTTAGTCTAATTTTAACATCAGCCCGGAAAATTAATTGTTGTTGTACTTAGTGTTTACGTCCAAACTACTATCGTAACAAAAACAGATTAAATTAAAAAATATATCTCAGATATTTTACAAACAAGTAGCTAATTTACAAAAATCTAACAGCTAATATTTTGTGAAACAATATCTTCTGCTTATTTTTATTCCATTTTTTTTGACACTATTCTTAAGTTAACCTTTATATTTAAACGCATTTAATGTTCTTTTCTCAGCTTTGGAAAAAATTTAAAAGGAACATAAAAATAAACTCTATATTATAAAAAAATAATAGATGATATTTTCAAAATATTTTATTCATTTCTCAAAAAATTCTTCTAAATAATTTAGGCAAAATATTAAACTGAAATTTATAAATTTATTAAAAGTAAATAATAAATGATTGTAAATAATTGGTATTATAATTCTTTATTGTTAGATTCAAGGGAAGTCCCTTTTCAACCTAATAGAATTAACAATAAACAATTTGACAGTAAAAGGATAAAATGATTTTTTTTCAACAATTTGTACACAAAAGGTCTTCAAATACGGTACACAATATTGTGTAAAAGTAACATAATGGTTTTTTTTCTGTATAGCGTACCCTGGAAAGTGGCAAAAGAACAACGGCCTAAATGGTGCGGGGTATAAAAGAAATATTGGTGTTTTTTAAGGTTTGTCGGTGATTCTCAGGAGCTTGATATCGTATCTTTTTTTAATAAAAGATGCGCTTACGGCTCGCCTTTTTAGAGAAAATTTGATATTACTCGGGGATGTTTTGACAATTAATGTATAATAAGTTCAAATTTTCTGACTGACATATAAAAGATTAACATAAATTGATTTTAAAGATTAATAAACTACATTAAATTAATTCTTTACATAAATTTATATTAAAGATAACACAGCCCCACAAAAAAAAAAGTGGGGTATACTTTTGATGCGATATATCAGATCCGTAGTATTTTTTGCCCGCTAATCACGAATAGAACTGTATGGCTCAATCCAACCGATGAATATTAGCTTAGCGTGTCCGAATACATATTAATACATCTTTGGATTCATGAAAAAGCTTGAATCAATTTTTTAGGAGTATATTTTTCTTAATTTTTACTAATTTTTACCTATTTTTTGAGGTTAGAAAAAATTGAGATGTGATGGCGATATTCTGACGTCAGATTCGTGATCAGCGGGCAAAAATACTATGGATCTGATATATCACATCAAAAGTATACCCTACTTTTTTTTTTGTGGGGCTGTGTAATTATTGCCTGTAATATTGTGTATATATAACGTATTTCGTTTCATTCATTTTAACCAGGAGAGCCAACTTAACAGTCATTCAATAATCAAAGATCAAAATTGTATATAGAAATGATAACTGAAATGATGCTTAGTAAGTTCTATTATGTTTCAATAGGGCATAGCTTTTAGTAAATACAATTTTCTGCAAAATATCGAATAAAGAGAACAAACATGTAATAGTAATAAATCATTGTCTACAACATAATAACACAAACAATAATTGCGGCTCTCGAATATAGAAAAGTGATGCTAGTCGTAGAGGATGATGTCTGTCTTAACGGTATTTCAACAATAATAAGCCTTTATACATCTAGATTGAATGAGAGGCTAGCAACATAGCGTCCCTTGCAGGAAAAAAAAAACAGTCAAAAGTTGACTCTCAACAGTCAATTTTATTACAATTTAAAACAAAACAAAACTGTGAATTGATGGTTACATAAATTCCTTTTTAAATGAAAATGACTGTTCAAAATCAGCCTTTGGATTTTATCACGGCTAGATCAGGGTACTTAATTACTAGTTTAGTAGATGTCGATGTGCGTTAACAAGTTGTAATTATTGAGTTTATTAGTAATAAATCAAGGCTCCCGCTTCCAATGGATCAACTCCATCAAGTACCTGGGCATCCAGTACGATAAACAACTTGTCTGGAAGGACCAGGTCTGCACTGTCACCAGGAAAGCGCTCCAGTAAGTTGCTGTCAAGAACCAAGTTACAAATTTACAACACCGTTATAAAGGCAGGCCTCACTTACCCCTGCCCCACATGGTCCCAACTCTCCAAGACAAGGAGGGCCCACCTCCAGGCAGTGCAGAACAAGGCCCTGAGGATGATCACAGGAGCCCCATGGTTCATGAGGAACCGACAAATACACAGAGACCTCGGTGTGCCTACCTTAAAGGCGCACATGAGGAAAATCCAGCTAAAGTTTTTGGAGAAGGCGTCCCAGCACCCCAACCCATGCATCAGGAACGCTTTCCGACTCCCACCACATGCCGCCGCCAATTCCCCAGACCGTCTGATCCTCTCTCGGATGAAGATGATAACGCCCCTCGCCCGCCGTGATAGAAGACTGTTAATCTAGATTAGGTTATAATATATAATAAAGTCCTAGTTTAAGTTAACACTAAGTCCCAGGTTAAGTTAGCGTAGGTCTTAGGCTAAGGTAGTTTTAAGTCTAGGATAAGAAAACCATGTCACAAGAAACACATTTCCTAGGTTAAATTAATACAGGACCACTAGTTTAAGAGCTTAGGTTAAGGTAGGATAAGCAGTCACTTTAAAATTTTGTATCTTCATAAATATAAGTAAGAGGCATAGCCTTACTTTATAATCCAATAAAGAGAACAGAGACATTATTGACAATTAACAATTTAACTAAATAGTTGAGAAGATTGTGTGCCGCAGATAGTACTGTGGCAGTTAATTGTATTAAAGTCAACATTTTACTGTTCTAAAGTTCACCAAAAGTTGATTCAACAATAGAACGTTCAAGTTTATTGTGCATAACTCAATTTGACCGCGCAACAGTCAATTTAATTGTGAAATACTCAAATTTGGTTGTACTACAGTCAATATACCGGTTCCATACTCAACTTGAATGTATAGCAGTGAAATATTTACTTCACAAGGATCTATCTCGATGTAAAACAGTCTAATTGACTAATTGACTATTGAGTGATCAATATATATATATATATATATATATATATATATATATATATATATATATATATATATATATATATATATATATATAAATGTATATCACCTTCTGACTCGAAAATAAATTGGATTTCTACCAACTGAAGCCATTAGCTGGATTTTGTTCAGGCTTCCGAACAAACGACTATCTACATACCGTAAAGTTGATAATTGAGAAATCCCTAGAATACACAACAGACCGCTGATACTAGCTTTGTAGATTTCCACAAGGCATTAGACATCATTCAAATGGATAGTATTATGGAAGCGCTGATTGAGAGCCGGATTGATTACCGATACACCACCTTAATTCAGAACATATATAAGGCGGCCACAATGGCGGTTAAATTATATAGACTTCTAAATAACATCAGAATTGAGCGAGCAGTTTGGTAAGGAGACACATTATCATCAAAACTTTTCATAACAGTCCTCGAATACGCTTTTAAGAGAGACTTAACCAACTATGATTCGCGCACAAATATGATTGTCATTGCTCTCATAGTTTAACAGAGATACAAATTATGTCGTTATTAGTCTGAAGAGAAAAAACATTCAACTAGTGTTTAGCTATGGAACTGAGACGTGTGCATTTACTATAGAATCTGCACAAAAACTGGGGATTGCTAGATGTCGCATGGAGAGGTCAATGCTTGTTGTGACTCTTAATGACAGAATACGCAACGAAGATTCCCAGATTCCAGATGTCGTAACGCGGATAGCTACTCTGAAATGAAAATGGTCAGGACACATTGTCAGATTTGGAGACATGAGATGGATTCTCAAAATATTGGAATGGAGACCAATGGCAGATAAGAGCGGCAGAGGTCAGATGATATTAAAAGGGCCGCTGGCAACTAGTTGCAGATTACGCAGAATAGGCAGAAATGGAATTCTGTAGGGATAAGGAGCAGTGGTCGCAGAGGGATGGTTGATGATGGTGATTGATAAATATATTTTGGTCTACTAGGACCATGAGAACGTTGAGCACGAACTATACGAAAGAGGTTTTTGGCTATTGACCAGTCTATTAATGTAAACTTGGAGAATTAATGCCCTGTTTTTCAGTTAACCATGAACCGCATTCTTTTTTAGTGTTCCGTACGGAACACTTATAAGATCACTTCGGTGTCCGTCTGTCTGTCTGTCTGTCTATCTGTCCGTCTGTCACAACCCGATTTTCCCCGTCTGAAACTATTTGTCATAGAAAGTTAAAATTTGGTAATAATATAGGAATTGATGGCCTCATCAGAGCCATGTAGTTTTGAAAGTTAAATTTGACTTAAGGGGTTAGTTTTGGGGGGTGAAATCGGAAGTGAGAGAAAAAATTTTTTACTAGGTAATCGAGTGGGGTGTCAAATGAAAGCTTGTAAAAACACGAGTAAAAAATATATATATATATATATATATATATATATATATATATATATATATATATATATATATATATATATATATATAATGTAATACTTGCGCGCACTTTTCTTTGTATTATTTTTAAAAAATCGCGAAAAATCACTGTCCACCCGCCTTATCTCGAAAAGTACTTATCAAAAAATTTTGAAAAAAATTCTGGAATATTCTCCACGGGGTGTAGATTGAACGAAAATTATCACGAATGCATTACCTGTAATAATTTATCTGGTATATAAAAAAAAACAGAAATTTCAAGGTCATCAATTTTCAGTAAAGACTGGAAATAAACTTTGTTGAAAACTCATTTGGGATATGTTTTGTGAAGTCACTGATCATTTTATACTTCCGTTACAACATTTTTTATTTTAAAAGCAATCAACGTACGGGACACTAATTGCGCAAGTTCAACTTGCACTTGACCGGTTATTTTTTAATAATCATACACGTGCTACATAGCAGCTTTATCATTTAACTACCAGACTTGCTATTAGAAAATAAATCTGGCCTGAAAGTAATAATAGTAGGTGCTACCCAATATCTTACATTTTCCACGCTGGCGAATACTTTAGGTTCAGTCCAGCTAAGTTTATTGGAGTAAATAAAAGTAAAAACAGTTGCTAGGAGGGTCAGCGTGCCGCTATAAAGGAAAATAAATCGCGCAAAAATATAAATGTGCCTCCAGCCACTGCTGCACGTTCAAATTGCTTAGTTTCCTTTTGTTTCGTCTTTTCATGGACTCCAGGCATTTCTTATCTTTAATTTTGTTTGTAATATTGCGTAGTTGTTTATATTATGGGGTAATTATAAAGAATAATTGTTTTAGTGAAGCTTTTATTAGAAACTTCGTTGCAGCCGCAGTAATACCAAATTGTATTTAGTGAGTTTAAGCTCACAAATTATTGTCGGCTTGAAAACGTCTCTTTAGTTTCATATTTTAGTTTTTAATTTATGCGTTTATAAATATTGAGTCCTATTATCTGGGGGCACGGTAGTGCCCCCGCCAAGTCGAGCAGAAAGCACAGCCCTACCATCCTTTTCTCGAAGCCACTCACGGCACTTTCGACTCCCCTGTAACTTCATTTTGGATAAAGCTAGAAGTCTGAATTTTCAGTGACCAAGGGGACATACTATACTAGCTATATTCCTAAATTACCTACTATTTATACCTTATACTTTATGAACTATCGTCAGTCGAAATTCTTTAATTTTGTCACTGACGCACTCACCGATCATCAAAATTCTAAGGTACTTCTACAGACACACAAACTTCAAATTTTGCATTTAGTTAGTGTTTAGCTTATAAAGGAAGGAAAAACTGAAACATCCTGAAATTTCAGTCCCGTTTTCTAAATGTACAGTCACTTAAGCCAAAAAAGAGGGTCAACCTCGGGATGAGAGATAATAAGCTGTAAACTTGTACAAACCTTTATTTTGGCATTCTAAAAGTTGTCTCAAAAGTCTCATAAAATCCCGTGTCCGCGTCTTAAGATATTCAAGGTCAAAAGTCACAAAAATCGGTTTTTCGCAAATATCTCGCTTCCTATGATTTCAATGATATTTACATTTATTATAAAAATTGTAGAGCATAAAATTCTCTATAAATCTTGTTCTAAATATTTTTTTATACGCTTAACCGTTTTTGAGATAGAGCGCGGAGAACGCGCAGCGCTCAGCCGTAGATAGAATTATGCAAGGTCAGCCTTGAGTCCCGGTACATAATACGTCGTGTGAAGTTAATTAATCATTAAAAAATCCATAATTATGAATAATTTGTATTATTTATTAATTAATATATTATATTTAATAATATTTTACATTTATCAAATATATTCGTTTAATAATACTTACCTACTTCGTGTAATTAAAAAAAGTGAAATACTTTAAGTATATTTTAATTATAAAAAAGTATGATGATGCTTCCATGACAGCAGAGCTAGAAGAGACTATAGTTATTAAAATAGGAGCAAAAGTCACGTTAAGACGAAATATTGACGTGAGTCTTGGCTTAGTCAGCGGTTCTATCGGTATAGTACAAGGACTAAAGGTTGATCCTGAAAATATAAATAAAATTAAAAAAATAGATATTACATTTAATAATAAACATCTTTACGAACTTGGTCCAGTCAAAACTAAATTTGAAATTATTAATAGAGCTTATGTTCATCGCGAACAGTTTCCGATATGTATAGCCTATGCTATTACCATACACAAAAGTTAGGGGCTAAGTCTAAACAGTGCACTGATGGACATCGGTTCATCAGTGTTCACATGCTTGTGGCACTTTCGAGAGTGACAAGTCTGGGCAGATTACATCTAATTAATGTCGACTTCGGTAGTATCAAAGCTCAGGAGTCCGCAGCGTTGAATATAATCGACTTAGAAGCACTTATCGTCTAGACTTGTCAAAAATTGTTACATTATAGCCTTTGAGAAAAACCAACAGAGACAGGGAGTGGGTTTTAAGAAAATCTATAGCTATGAGATCCCATCAAAAACATAAAATCTAAAAAAATGCCAAGTCTCGTAACGCAGTCCTACCACCACAAAAAGTTGTGAGATCTCATGTAAAACCAAGTCAGTTATTTCAGTTAGTATCTATGGAAGTACCTATTCAACAACTTTGTAATAAATTGTTATCTATTTAGTTACCTACCAACATTTATAGTGACCGTATCAATATTAGACATCTTTATTTCTATAATAAATATAATGACTTAGCAATCGCACGGCAACATAATCACATAAGAATAATCTATTATTTAAAATACTTTATTCTTAAGTGCACTGTTTAGACTTACTTAGCAATCGAAATAGTATATTAGATTGTTCTTATGTGATTATGTTGCCATGCGATTATATTTATTATGGAAATAAAGATGTCTAATATTGATACGGTCACTATAAATGTTGGTAGGTAACTAAATAGATAACAATTTATGACAAAGTTGTTGAATAGGTGCTTCTATAGACACCAACTAAAAGAACTGACTTGGTTTTACATGAGATCTCACAACTTTTTGTGGTGGAAGGACTGCGTTGTGAGACTTAGCATTTTTTTACATTTTATGTTTTTGATGGGATACATATATACAATATAAGTATTCCGTATACGCTAATTACAGATTACCACTGATAAATTTTGGAGTTAACAGCAAAATTAAATTTCTGTCAACCTGCGGAACAGGCGGGCTTCAGAAAACAACACCCAAGACGACTGGAACGCATGTATCGCAGAAAAAAACTTAATGGATAGAAGAGGAAAACAAATTAAAGAAGAATATTGGGAGACATTTACTAAAGGGATGAAAAGTGATCTGTATGGAGCTCAAAGGAAAGTCTGGAAAATGTTAAGACGGAACAAACTTAATATAAAAGACATAGTACAAACTAATAAAAATACGATTCAAGAATGGCAAACATACTTTGAGAAATTATATAAAGAAGAAGAAAATAATGAAATCGTACTGTGCAAGAAGTAAATCTAGAAGTAACTTTAGAACATACAGAAAGAATAATAAGAAGTTTTAAAAACAGAAAAGCTTCACGACCAGACGACATTACAAATAAGAAGTTAAAATATGGAGGATAAAACCTATATCAACAACTAGCATAGCTTTTTACAAACATAGTAAAACATGAACAAATTCGACCAACTATGGAATACTGCTCCCACGTTTGGGGCTCCGCTCCCAAACATACACTGCATTTGTTGGATTCTGTTCAGAGAAGAGCGGTCCGTCTGATTGGGGACCCGGAATTGACCGGCGGCCTTGATTCGCTGGAACATCGAAGAACGGTTGGCGACTTGAGTCTGTTCTACAAGTATTTTCATGGAAAGTGTTCGAAGGATGTAGCCCGCTTAATTCCTCCCAAAACGGTGCTTGTTAGAAATACACGTCGCGCTGGTGCTTCGCATCCGTATGAGGTTCAGCTTGTTACTCCGCGTACACCGCTTTTCAAGCAATCTTTTATATGGAGAATGTCATCCCTTTGGAATAATTTGCCCAGCGCTGTGTTTCCCACCGAGTACAATTTACAGCGATTCAAGAACAACGTGAATCACTTCTTCCGCACTCGTGCCGCTCCTGGAGCGTTTTAGGGACTTCCCTGCAGCACGTGTGCTAGACCCATAAAAAAAAAAAAAAAAAATACCTACAGATTGAAAAACTAGCATAACAATCCCAATATTCAAAAAAAGAAAAAAGACGTCACCCGAAAAATACCGAGGAATATTGCTCCTAAATACTACCTTAAAACTATTAACAAAAATCATACTGGAAGAAATGAGCAAGGATATTCAAATAAGAGAGGAACAACAGGGATTCCGCAAAAATCGATCTACCATAGACACCATATTTATAGTGAGGCAGATAACGGAAAAAGCTAAAGAATTTAACAATCCTGCGAAAACGTTTCGTTGACATGAATTAAGCTTTCGATAGAGTGCAATTAACAGATATAATAAAATTATTACAGGAAAAGCAGACAAACCAGAACCTAATAAAAATCATACTTGGCATTAACACAGAATGTAGAACAAATATAAAAGTGGGACAGGAAGTAAAAATAAACGCCGGAATAAGACAAGGCGATTCACTTAGTCCCTTTATCTTCAACCTCGTCATGGATAGAATAGTGGAGAATCTTCCAAAAACTAGAGGATACAAAATGGGCAACACACACTTCCACACAATCTGCTATGCCGATGATGCAGTTCCCATCTCTGATTTTGAGGACAACCTTCAGAAAATCTTTCATGTCTTCAATTTGGAAGCGAAAAAACTAAACATGATTGTCAACAGGATCAAGACAAAATATATGGTAGCTTCAAAAGAATTTTTAAGATGCAAGCTGGAGATCCAAAGAAGTATTATTGAACATGTTAATAATTTTAAATACCTGGGAACAATGGTAACAAGCTATGGAGACTTAAGAAGTTAAACAACAGTCTATAAAGGCTTCACTAATAGTATTGACGGATATGGTATGTAAAAATAAATACCTCACAGTGGAAAGTAAAATAAGAATATTCAAGACAACAGTGAGACTGATCCTCACATATGCTGTAGAAACGAGAGCTGACACATGTAAAACAGCACAAATGATGAGGACAACAGAAATGAAGGTGAACAGAATCCGCCACAAAGATCTACAAGAACTAAGTAAGATCCAAGAAATATCCAAATGGACCAGAACTAGAAGAAAACAATGGAATAAACACGTAGATGGTAAAAAGGGACAAACTCAATAAACCCTGCGGTAGAAGAACTAGATGCAGACCTCCGAAAAGGTGGAAGGAATGCCGGACGTCAACATCGGAAGAGGCCTAATGGGGATAAAACAGGCAGTATGCCTACTTATCTGACACACCATATAAGAAAGAAGAAGAAAAAGAAGAAATTTGAAATTGATGTCTGATTTCGTTCAAGATTTATCATGTTAATAGACCGATAGATACACAGACGGACAGAAATGGGTGACTATGTTTTTCTTGATCAAGGGACTCTAAAACGTGTAATAAAGCAAAACGCTTCGACGGTGATTTTTTTAAGACGGCACCACTTCTAGTGGGGATAGTTTTAACTTTCCCTTTAGTAAGGAAAGTTAAAACTGCAACTTGAATTTTTGTACAAGACAGAGTTTCTTTTAGGACTTTGTCAACTGTACTGTCAGTTAAGTAAGAGCGGTATAAAATTGCTCAAAACAGGGACATATGGAAGCACATGGGTCAGGCCTATATCCAAAGGATAGAGAATGGCTAGAGGAAGAAGAAGAAGAAGACAAGGTCTTCCATTAAAGTTTAGTTGTAAAAAATTTATAGTAAAAAACTATTTGACAAATGAAAAAAATCTATAGGTAATTATTTGTAAGAAATAATATCATCTAAATGTGAAGCAGGAGGTCTGTGGTTATATATCGAAACTTTAATTTAGTCTAGGTATTCTTCTTTCCCTTCTTTAAAGTCTTATATATTCCTATCTTTATAGTAACTCCTAGTTATAACTTATATCATCCAAATTCTCAACAAAAACAATTATGTTACATTGTGAATGTGTCTTTTAGGTCTTTGTTAAGTTGTACAGTTAGTCAAGTAAGAACGGATCTCCTATAACTTGTAGTCAGTAGAAAAAAATTCTTTTTTTGTTGGTACCCCCTCAAACAATGCTTTGTGAAAGGATATTTATTTCTAACCTTATTTATGGTACATTATCGAACATGAGTGCTACATATGCTTCGCTCTTCGAGGCTGTGTTCCTATGTAATCATCCAAAAAGTCCGAAAATGACGCTTACATCGGCTTCTAAGAATACGGCCTAGATGGGGGTATTGCTAGGAAGTGAGTGAGATGATACTCTCAGTTAAACAAGGTTAATGATCTATTAGAACGAGGTTTGAGAGAAAAAGTGTCACACCAGGATGAAAAAATGATTAACATATTTTCCCGAAATCCTGATTTAACTTTGCGTCAAAGAGAGTGAAAACTAAAGCAGAATGTACCATTCAACACGCCAAAACAATACATTTTCGCAGATATTATAAAAAAGGAATTTCTTAGCAACAAACCAAATTTAAATAATGAAATAAATGTAGCTAGATCAATACAAAACAAAGCTAAAAATAATAATATTATTTTCACAAAAGCAGATAAGAGTAACACAATAGTCGCTATAGATCAACAACAATATATAGACAAAACATTAGAATTTATTAAGAAAGGAAATTTCAAAATATTACTAAAAGATCCGACAGAAAAATTCAAGAAAGATATTAGAACAGCGTTAGGTAAAGTTCCTAGCATCATATCAGAGAACCAAATCTCAAAATTAACAGTCATGAATCATCAGCCCCCTCTACTTTATTCATTAGTCAAATTACATAAAGAAAATCATCCTGTTAGACTGGTAGCCTCCTACATATCGGCCCCAGTTTACAAACTCAAAAGTTCTCATAGATATCATTAAAACGAACATTAACTTCACCCCAACTTAAACAATAAAAAATTCGTTAGAATTAACGGAAAAAAATTTCCAACGTCTTTCTATCAGATAATTCAAAACTAGTATCATTTGACGTCCAAAACCTTTTCCCTAGCATACCCCCGGATGAAACAGTAAAAATCATAAAAACATTCCTAATCAAAAATAAAGTTAATATCGTTATACAACAAGACATACTAAATTTATTAAACACGAGCCTCAATCAAAATTATTTTTACTTTAATAATACGTTTTATAATAGTTCTGAGGGTCTCATAATGGGTAGTCCACTTAGCCCCCTTTTAGCAGAAATATTCATGGATAACCTAGAAAAACAAACACATCGACAAGAATTTAGCAAATCATTTTTATATTGGTACCGATATGTAGACGACATCTTTGCTTGTTTTAATGGTACAGAGCGTCAACTAGGCAATATTTTTAACTATATAATCTCAATACATAAAAATATTCACTATGGAACTAGAAGTCGACAATAAAATTAATTTTCTTGACTTAACGATAACCAGACATTACAACAAACACAAATTCTCTATTTTTCACAAACCCTCACATACAGATAGTACAATAAACATAAAATCAGCTCACCCCCTACAACACAAATTGGCAGCTTACCACAGTATGTTGCATAGACTTGTAAGTGTCTCCTTATCTGTAGATGATTTTAATAAAGAATTAAATCTAATAAAACAAATTGCTGTTAACAACGGATATTCTCCTGACACCTTAGACTCAATTCTAAACAAAAAATTAAAAAATAAAGCTATTTCTTTAGTATACCCCAAGGAAGAAAACACAGGGAAAAAATATAATGTTTTAACCTATTTTGGTAACACGTCAGAGAAAATTAAAAACCACTTAAACAAATATAATATCAACATAGCTTTTAGAACAAATAACTCGTTAGGAAAATTCATTAAAAACGCAAAGGGAAAACAAAATAGATCAAAAAAATCTGGAGTGTATCAGTTGAATTGTGGTTCTTGTTATAAAAGTTACATAGGTCAGACAGGTCGCTCATTCGATACTCGGATTTCAGAACATAAAAGAAGCTATTTAAAAAACAAAAACTACTCAGCGTACAGTAATCGTCTGACAGAATCAAATCATCTTTTTGACGATAAATTTAAAATTCTACACATACAAACAAAGGCGTAAAATTAAACCTATTAGAAAATTTAGAAATAAATAGAATTAAAAATTCAGACATAATCTTAAACGAACAAAAAGATACCTGTCTGGCCCATGGTATCTCACCTTTACTCAATTTATACAATTAATATTCAGAATGGATTTCCCAGCAATATTCATTAGCATATAGTATTAATTTTATTATCTATCTACCTTAGGGTATTTGTATAAATTGTAACAACACTAATATTCAAATATCATTTTGTATCAGACGAAGCTATAGTATAGCGAAACGCGTCATACAGTTTCAGTGAAACTAAATAAAGT
This sequence comes from Pachyrhynchus sulphureomaculatus, assembly GCA_019049505.1. Taxonomy (NCBI): domain Eukaryota; kingdom Metazoa; phylum Arthropoda; class Insecta; order Coleoptera; family Curculionidae; genus Pachyrhynchus; species Pachyrhynchus sulphureomaculatus. The sequence goes on along the minus strand of CM032455.1, from coordinate 120,724,116 downwards.
GGAAATTTGTCAAAAACAAGTCTTTCATTACATAAAGCAGAATGGTTTTGTTTTTGAAAATAAGAGTAGTGCGAATTGTATGAAACGATTAGCAATCTCCGGGCTAATGATTTGAAGTCGCGGAGTACAATCAAGAAACCATTGGTGAACGAAAAACACAGAGAAAAACGCCTCGTGTGGGCCGAGGAAAACATAGATCGGGAGCAATGCAATTTCTTCCAATGAAGCTCCATTTTGAGGTTACGTTATCACCAATTTCCACTAACCGGTTGGTTCAGCGTACCTTAAAACACCCTGTGAAGATCTATGTTTGGGGATGTCTTTCGAAGAAAGGTTTTTGAGACTTTTCGTCTTTACCTACAATTCGAACGTTAAAATAATGCTTAGATTTACAAGAAGGTATTAGTACCGACTGCCAAATGGTGATTTGTCGATAAAAATGAGGAGTAGATTCTTCAAGAGGATAACGACCCCACAACATCGGAGAAGAATGTGCAGCCGATGGAAAGGGGAATCCGGTATCGCCACACTAGATTGGCCATCCCAGTAGCCCGATGCAAACCAAATCGAGAACGTGTGCAGAAGCTTCATAGTAAAAAGATGTACACAGTGAAGCAGCTGTCATGGCAAATTCGGACAATCTGAAAATCTTTGTTTCAAGAATGTGCGGAAAATCTTATTGAAAGTATGCCCCAAAGATGCCATGTGGTCACCGATGCTGGTGGGAACAGTACGAATTACTGAATCATTAATATTTTAATGGCAATCCTTTACTATTCGCATGATGTAAAAAACTTTTAAATAAATATATTTTTTAAAGAACAATGCGCGACAGGTTGTTACTTGACCGACTGTATGACTTCCTGCGATTCGTTGATAAATTGTGTTTGTTATATTGCCTGACTTTTTATATTATTAATGGTAACTATACAGAATAATTGTAAATTATGTAGTTCTTACTAAAAACTTATTTGCAGCTCAAAACCGACTTGACCAACTTTTCTTTGAACTCATCTTTTACTTTTTCATTTTTGTGTTTCCTTAATGTTATACCTTGTTTGGTTAAAGAAAGTTACAATAAAAAGAACCGGTTGTGAGTTAAACTCGTGCACCAAGGGTTCTACATACACCAGTTATAGACTATTATTAATAGATGTGTTCCTGAAACATGTAATTATTAGTAATATAATTTAAAGTTAGTTAAACAATTAATTAAATTAAAAACATATATTAATTAGAATTATCAGATATATATTATAATAATAATTAAGAAAGTTACTAAAGCTGTAGATAACCAATAACTTTATAGGCAGCATATAGATTACCACCAACATAGAGTACTCTACCAAAACCTTAACTGCAAAAAAACTTTTATTTTTTTCTGATAGGCAAGTTCTTGGTTGGTACAAGGTTAAGACAGGGTGACATCATATCACCCAAAATATTCACCTTGGTACTAGAGGATATCTTCAGGGCATTCACTGGGAAAACAGGGAACTTAACATATCCGGAGAGGGTTTTAACAACTTAAGATTTGCTGATAACATTGCACTTTTTGTCGAAAACGAAATCGAATTGAAAGAAATGCTAAAAGAATTACAAACTGAAGCAAAAAAAGGGCGATTTAGAGATGAACATCACAAAAACCAAATTCATGATGAACGAACAAACAACCATTAATGACGTAATATCCATACATGGGTAACAAGTAGAGAGGGTGAATTCATATGTATATTTGGGACAGAAAGTTACAATCGGAAAATTGAATCAACAACTGGAAGTCAATCGAAGGATATGCCTGGGATGGGAGGCTTACGGTAAAATGAAGGAAGTTTTTCAGTCCAAACTGCCTTTAAAACTTAAAAGTAAAGTATCTAACGAATGCATTCTATCAGTAACACCATATGGAAGCAAAACGGGTTCTTACACGGAAAGTTATTAGAAAATTGCAAGTTCACCAGAGATCAATTGAAAGGGAACTCCTAGGTAGATCACTTAGGGATTGCAAACCAAAAGATTGGATGAGGAAAAAAACATGGGTCCAAGACATACTTGAAAGGATATCTTCCCTCAAGTGTAACTGGGTTGGCCACGTCACCAGAAATACTGATAATTGGAGCGGAAAAGTGACCAAAAGTACTGGCAGACCTCAACAACGTTGGTATGACGATATTAAAGAATCAATGGGGCTCAACTGGTATCAAGTTGCTCAAAACAGTGACATATGGAAGCATATTAGAGAGGTCTATATCTAAAGGATAGAGAATAGTTAGAGGAAGAAGAAGACAAAGTCTTCCATAAAAGTTTAGTTATAAAAAATTTAGTAACAAACTATTTGACAACTGAAAAAAAAGTCATAGATAATTATTTGTAAACAATAATATAACATCTAAATGTGAAACAGGAGGTCTGCTTAGTCTAGATGTTCTTCTTTCTTGTGTTTAAAGTCTTATATATTCCTATCTTTATACTAACACCTAGTTATAACTTATACTATCCAAATTTTTATCAAAAACAATTACATTATCAATGTGTCTTATTGTCACGTGTGCATAGTAAACTTGGGAAAAATCAGAAAAGCGTTTTTTCTTCCTTATCTAGCACAATAACTCCACAAAAGTATACTGGCGTTTCCAGAACTAAGAATTACATAAAGGCTACGAAATATACAGAGTGTTCAATTTAAAAGTCCTTGTGGAAAACACGATTCTGCAAAAACCCAGCTCAATTCATACATCTATCATTACAACGTATTATTACGTGTCCTCTGACGCCCGCGCTCTAGTAATTTGCGGAAAAAGTCAAGCCAGTTTGGAAAGTAAGAAGTGTCCTATTCAGGGGAATTTTGGGACTACAAGCCAATAAATCTGATATACTACTCCTTGATAAGATAACAACCTCATGATTTGTCACGTTGAATTTTTGCTTGTGGAATAATAATAAATAAAGGAGCCATATGAATAAAAAAAATTATAAAGGCAATGTGGAAATATAGAAATATAAAAATAATAATTTTCAAATGCATTCTTTAAATCTAAAAAAATAGAAGCCAAAACTAATTCAAAGGAGGATTTTTTATAATTTTTTGTTTAATTTGCCCTCGGTTTGTAATACATTTTACTGCAAAAACCGGGGATATTACTCAATTTTTTATTTTAAAAAAGAAAATGGTATTTTAATCTTTTTGAACGAGACCCAACATTAACAACCCTAAAAACAGTTCAATTAAAAACCGCAAAAACAGCAGAACGTCCGAGAATTAAAAATCGGGGGCAGCAAAATTGCCTTTGTTGTGTGGTTTTATGCATTTTTTGCATTTTGTTATGCTTCACTTATTATTCTTTTTAAATACCAGAGGGTTGAGCCGTAGAATTTTTTTATGTAATTCAATTAAAAATTTTAAAAATACAAATGGAATTTAGTCAAAAAGAAAACTAAAGGATTTTCGTTATTCCGTGCGATTACTGAAACCTTATTAAGTCTACTATTTCATTACATATAAAAACAATAAATTGTGTACGAAGATTTACTTAAAACTTACTCAGAACTTGACATTGACATTGACATTGACGTTGCGTTCCGCCAAAAGGACCAATCTGCAGTTATTTCATTTGGGCTAATCTATTTTACCACTTCAAGGTTACAAACTACAAAGGGCCTATCTGTATATGAGATTTGGGTACTGAATACTCCCCACGCAAAAGGTATGCTCTTTTTCTAGGCAAGAAAATACGAAGTGAATAATCTTTCATTTTATGAGAATGGCACTAGGTTGACTTACTGCTACATGTGGAATGAGACTGATGGACATAGAGGGAGCAGTGAAATTTGTAGGATCATATGGAAATATTTAATGCTCTTAGATAATAGGGACATAAGGGAAGTCACGCTGTATTCTGATAATTGTGCAGGCCAGCAGAAAAACTCAGCATTCTAAAGCTTTTAAAAAAATTTCATTAAGTTTTTTGAGTGTAGGCCACTCAATGATGACTGTTGACTCAGTACATGGAGTTATAGAGGCAACGGTGAAGAAAAAAAACCGTATACGCTCCGAGCGAGTGACGTACTATAGTAACCAATGCCCGTAATAATCCCTTCCCTTATGAAGTAATAGTAGTTAAAAGAAATGAGTTTAGGAACTGGAAGATCTTTTCAGAGAAGTTTAAGACTGAGGCAGAGGACGGCGAGAAATTAAAAATTCCATCAGTGCAACGAGAATATTGGTCCAAAAAAGCCGTTGTACACAATGGAACCATGGAGGTGTTTCGAAAAGCTTCAGATGAGACCCTAACTTTATATTTTCTACAGGAAATATAGAGACGGAGATGTACAAAAAATAAAGAAGGAAAGAAACAGAAGGGAGAGAATAAAAAAGGAAAGAAAGAGAAGGGAGCAAAACAATTGTGCTGGGACTTAACTGAGGCCCCGTTAGCCTACTTGCAATATTTGCCTCTGGCAAAGCAAAACCATAATGACTTAATAAATCTCTGCACCAAAGGTGCTATTCCTGAACGCTACCATAAAGAGTACTTTGCATTTCCTAATTCGGAATCAGTGGCAGATGTCCTGATTGAGATTGATGAGGAAGACGCTTAACAGAAATGAGAAAAATTTAAAGTTTTAATTTTAATTAACGTCTGTTATTTTAATTTTTTTATTATATTTTATAATACAACGTTAAAATAAGCAATTCAATAATAATTAAAAAATTTTTGAATGATGTTCTTTATTATTATAATTCTTTTTACAAATAAAAATAATAGAAAGTAAAGGATCATTAACTTGGTATTGCAACCTGCATGTTGAAAAAGGAATATCAACTTCAGGAAAATATTAATTATTTATGTATTTTTATTATTTGCCAAATTATTATCAGACGAAAATTCAAGACTGACACTGATTAACAATCGTTTAGCCTTAAGATCAAAGTGCAAAGAATACCGATCTTCCACATTGGCCCTTTTGTTCAAAAGGGCTAATTTGCGTTTTTTTGCATTTTTATATTTTCTGTCATGATTATAAATTCTCCTTAACTTTTTTTTGAAATCTGTTACGTTAACCCGTAGTATATAACTCAAGTTACCCATTCAACGATGGGATAGTAAATTTTTTGCAAAATTTCTTTATTATTGAAAGACTTAAATCTTAAACAATTAGTTTCGAAAACCAAATTGACCCTTTTCGCGGAACGCATTCGATATGACCACAGTTCAACGACATTTCCGGTTTTACCGGATCAGCAACTACCTATAATATGCTTAATTTAACAATGAAATTCTTTACTATGTTGGGACTTTGGAATCTTTGACACAATGACACTATACAACAGTTGTCACCACTACATTAAATATTTTATTTGTACGCTAGCAGAAGCGATGACTGACTGACTCTAAGAATATAAACTAGACTATTTACAATAAACTTTGAATTACTCGAGGGAAACTAATTACACTCTGAGCATTAGTTCCTGTCGAGTAAACCGTATAAAGAAGTGTGAGGAATAGGTCCTCGGTTCTTATTAGTGTTCCATACAGAACACTTATAAGATCACTTCGATGTCCGTTTGTCTGTCTGTCTATCTGTCCGTCTGTCTGTTACACCCGATTTTCTCTTAAACTATTTGACATAGAAAGTTGAAATTTGGCACTAATATAGGAATTGATGGCCTCATCAGGGCTGTGCAGTTTTGAAAATTTTAACTTAAGAAGTTAGTTTTGGAGGGTGAAATCGTAAGTGAGAAATTTTTTTTTACCAAGTCATCGAGTGGGATGTCAAATGAATGCTTGTAAAAAGACGAGTTCAGAAATATATATAATGTAATACTTGCGCACATTTTCTTTGTATTATTTTTAAAAAAGTGCGAAAAATCGCTATCCCACCTACCTTATCCCGAAAAGTACTAATCAAAAAATTTTGAAAAAAATCTGGAATATCCTCTACAGGGTAGATTGAACGAAAATTATCACGAGTGTATAATTTATCTGGTATAAAAAAAAATTTCAAGGTCATCAGTTTTCACTAAAGATCGTGAAGTCACTGATCATTATATACGTCGGTATCGTTTATTTTAAAAGCAATCAATGTACGGAACACTAATTGCGAAAGTCGAACTTGCACTTGACCGTTTATTTATTTTGTTTAGACTATTTTTACGTTTTATTATTTCAATACTTTCATATTCATCTAATAATTTCTTATCCTATTCTTTATTAACCGTAAATTATCTAATATTACAGTATAATTTTGTTCAAGAGCATGTGTCTCACAATAAGCTAAATGTTCTTTACATCTTGTTTGAATCGATCGTCTTGTTTGCCCAACATATTTCTAGTTACAATCATTGCAACTGATTTCGTAAATTCCACTACCCTCACTTTCGTGAGTTTTTTCCCTCGGATTTCTTGTGGTATATTTTAAGTTGTCTGATGACTTATGGACTAACGTCAGGCTTACATTATTAAATAACTTAATAAGCCCTCCGGTATACTTTGGATTATATGATATTGAAACGAATTTCGTCAAATTTTGCTCGCGAATAAAAAAGGTGGAATTATGCATATTTAACCTAAACTTATGTATATTTATTAACTTGTTTATTAAGTTTTCCTTATAACTATCGATTTTGGGTATATTCTTAATATGATTTCCATCATTTCTGAATCTAACTTCATTTAACCGGAAAGAGACTAAACGACAGAAGAAATGTTTCAATATACCATATAATCCAAAATGTACCAGAAGATTTAATAAACTATCTAATAATATAGACCTAACGTTATTCTATTAATCATCAGACAACTTCAAGAATACTTTAGGAAATTCGAAGGATAAAATTTACGGACATGATAGAACGGAATTTATGAAATAAGTTGTAATGGTTGTAACAAGAAGAATGTTGGATAAACAAGAAGGTCGATTCAAAGAAAATTTAAAGAAAGAATTCTGAAAAACAAGAATTAACGAAAATACTCCTGAACAGAATCTTATTATAACATTAGGTCCTTTAAAATTTATACAACACGTAGTTACAACACACAAAAGTTTTTGGTCTGACATATAGAGGTCGCCCTTTTCAAAAAATCCATTTGATTTTTAGAAAGTACCAACCTTTAAAAAATACGTGTCAAAATTTCATGACATTTCGACGATTAGTTTACAAGTTACAGTGGTTTTAGTGACGTTACTTTTGATATTTTCAAAACAATGGAAAAAATCGAATTTCGTGTGTTGATTAAACACTAATTTTTGATGGGAAAAATACCGTTCAAGCAAAGCAATGGCTTGATAAGTGTTACAGGGACTCTGCCCCTGGAGAATCACTCAACATTTACTGATATGCTGAATTTAAACGCGGTTGTACAGATACAAATGATGCTGAATGCTCTGGACGCCCAAATGAGGTGGTTACACCAAAAAAATCCACAAAATTGTTTTGGATGACCATAAAGTGAAATTGCTTGAGATAGCTGACACCCTAGAGATATCAATAGAACGTGTTGGTCATATTTTGCATAAACATTTGGGTATGAGGAAGCTCGAAATGGGTACCGGGTTTGCTCACAGTGGATCAAAATAACAACGTGTTGGTGATTCTGAGCGCTGTTTGGACCAGCTTAATGACAATAAAAAGGATTGTTTTATGCAATATGTGACAATGGATAACACATGGATCCACCACTACACACCGGAATCAAATCGGCAGTCAGCTGAGTGGACAGCAGCCGGTGAAAGCCGCCCGAAGCGACCAAAGACATAATAGTCGGTTGGGAAGGTTTTGGCCTCTTTCATTAGGATAATGCAAGTACGAATTGCTATCTCATCCACCGTATTCGCCGGATTTGGGTCCCAGCGACTATTATCTGTTCGTAGACCTCAAAAAAATACTCGTGGGAAAGAGAATTTGCTCGAATGAAGAAGTTGTCGCCGAAAGTGAGGCCTATTTTGAAGGTGATTGTGTTTAATTTAATCCCTTTTAATATTTCTCGTGTTTTTCTTCTAATTTTCTCGTTATTATTATCTATTCGAACATTTTGTTTGTATCGACTTTATTTTCGGAAATTATTTTTTTCGGGAAGTTTGTTTGTTTTTTTGTTTGTTTCTGTTGGGCAGGGCGCATCGACAGCTAAGATCATTTAGCGCCCACTAGAGTTAGTTTGGTATAAATAGATTAGACTATGAAGTTGAATTCTTTTAAGTAATTGGTTATCTTTCTTTAAGTGGGACAAAAGATTTTATGAGAATGGTGATGTTGGATGGGATGCCGTGGGTGTCTCTCAAGTTTTGATGATGAATGGATTCGATTTGATGTAACACTGATAAGGGGGAGTCACATTTAGGACAGAGTGGAGGGGGACCTCTCTTTAATAGGTGTACATGCGTGGAGTAGGTGTGTCCCAATGCCAGTCTTCTCATTATTACATTATGTCTTCGGTTCAATTCTGTGGAGTTAAGGGGAGGAAATACATTGGTTTTGATGGACCATAATTTGTTGTTGGGATCTTCCAAGTCCTATTTGAGTTTGTTTTTCTTCTAATTTTCTCGTAATTATTATCTATTCGAACATTTTGTTTGTATTGACTTTATTTTCGGAAATTATTTTTTTCGGGAAGTGACCCCTTCAAAATTTATATAGTAGAATATTTTTTGGTATATCCCTTTTATCTTTTATTTTACGTGAAATATATTTTATTTCTGTATATTTTTTCCATTTCTTGTCAAATTTTGAATATTCATTGCGTAATCTTTGTAATTTCAATTCCTTTCTCAACGATCTGCATTGCTGAATATTTTATTTAAACTTAAATAAAAGTTCCTTTTCAATACGATTTACTATTTCATTTTTGCCCTAAATTATCTTACAAAAACCAAAATTTATATTAACTTAGCCAAAGACCAATAAATTTAGGACTTTTCGGTAGTTTATTAGCTTGATATAAACCGAACACGGTTCATAAACTTATTCTGTCGGCAAGTAGATTGTATCTCAAGTAGGGACTATCGATTGAAGAAAAAATGAGGTCGATCTTTGCATAATAATAATTTAGTTGGCTTTATTGAATATATAAACAGCATCAACTTCGTTACGAAAGGTAAATTACTTTGTTGTTTTATTAAAAAAGTTTAATAAGCAAACACAAATTTTTTCGGGTGTAATTTGTACTTTTTAATTATTTAATCTTGAAGGCCGTTTAATAAAAAAAACTCCCACTAAGCTGCTAAAAATGTAAGAAAGAGTATAATTAGATGAATTTCTTGCAGAGATCTCCCTGTAACGACTTTTACCAGTTTTAGATTCATCAATAATAGTTTGATTTTTAGTTGTACATTGTAAAAATAATCCTGAGCTCATTTGTAACCATTAATTTTTCATGTATTATAAACAATTTCTGTAAATTTCATAAAACAATGTAAACAAGACTTCAGAGATATGTGGAATACACTACACAATGTATGAAATCCAAATAACACGTAGCCTGAAAAGTTTTTGGTCCAGCTACTTAAAAAATATTTTTTTTTTTTGCAAAATTCGACTTTTCCCATCAATATAGTCTTCTTCAAGAGCGATACAATCAGTCCAACGTTTTCCTAACATTTGTATACTTTTTTTGTAGAAGGATTTGTCTTTACCTTCAAAATAGGCCTCAGTATCGGCAATGACTGCTTCTTGTAGCCAAATCACTTTCCTGGGAGCATTTTTTGAGGTTTGTAAATAGATGGTAGTCGCTGAGGGCCAAATCTGCAAAATACGGTGGATGAGGAAGTAATTCGAACTTCAATTCATGCAATTTTGCCATTGACTCGTGACACGGTGCATTGTCTTGATGAAAGAACACTTTTTCTTGTTCATTTGGGGCCGTTTCTTTACGATTTCTGCCTTCAAACGCACCAATAATTTTATATAGTATTCGCTATTGATGGTTTTCCCTTCTCAGCATAGTCGATGAAAATTATTCCATGCGCATCCTAAAATTCAGAGGCCATTCCATCCGACTATTGTGTCTTTGGTCGCTTCAGGCGGCTTTCACCGGATGCTGTCCACATAGCTGATTGCCGATTTAATTCCGATGTGTAGTGGTGGATCCATGTTTGATCCATTGTCACATATCGCATGAAAAATCCTTTTTATTGCACTGAAACAGGTCCAAACAGCGCTCAAAATCATCATCGCGTTGTTGTTTTTTGGTCCACTGTGAGTAAACGTGGTACCGATTTCGATCAGAGCTTCTTCATGCCCGAATGTTCATGCAAAATATGACCAACACATTCTTTTGATATCATTAAAGTGTCAACTATCTCACGCAATTTCACTTTACGGTCATCCCAAACAATTTTGTGGATTTTTTTGTTGTTTTCAGGTGTAAACACCTCATTTGGTTGTCCAAAGCATTCAACATCATTTGTGCCTGTACGACTGCGTTTAAATTTAGCATTTTTCCATTATTTTGAAAATATCAAAAATAGCGTTACTAAAACCACTGTAACTTGTAAATTAATCATCTACATGAAATTTTGACACGTATCATTTGAAGGTTTGTACTTCCTAAAAATCATGGATTTTTTGAAAAGGGCGACATCTATGTGTCAGACCAAAAACTTTACAGCCTACGTGTCATATATATAAAATTTCATTATTCACAGGAACATTTAAAATATGTAAATCACAGGAATATTTTACATTTAAAATATGTAAATTACATTTTAATTAGGATTAACGAAAAATATCGATGAAAATCTTTATTAACATAAAATTCTGTTTAAAATTAAAACACACCCATACTTATGGAAAACTTATTTATTTCCATAATACTTGGGGGTCCCAAATCATTTTTTACATTTTTATTCCGTAGGTTCTTAAATAAAAAAAAAATGTTTCAGCAGCTTCTGTGTACCAATATTGCGCGACTGGATTATTTACACAACCACGCGACCACTTAATCATGGGAAAGACTAAACTCCAACGAAAGACCTGATCTATGACTGAAATACTTCAAATGGAAGAATGAGGCCGTAGCAGCTATCACAAAAGCCCCTCGATTTATTCTGAAACCATATCTGTTTCTATATGAAACCAGCAAGCTCTCGTGGAAGAATGGGCTTACCATCCACAATACCATCATCAGATTAAGACTCGTATAAAAGCAGAGTTGCAATTCAGACAGTACTAAGCAATATTCTGGTTCATCAGAAATAGCCAATTCCATTGTGAGCTAGGGAGCTACTTTATCTTTGCCACAGTTACCCACTCCCCAGGCATAGAGCTGCTACGATCCTTAAAGAATAGTACGTGGGTCTAGCCGTCGCTAAGCCATACAAGAGATACAATAAATACTCTGTGATGAGACAGGCTGTCAAGAATTGTAAACCAGCACCGTTAAGCATCGAGATCAAGCCTTAGCATTATTTAGATAGAGCGTATTAGAAGACTGTTAGGATGTTTCCTTTTTTTTTAAATTGTAAATTTCTGCTTCTATTTTTGTTCTAAAAAGTTTTTAAAACTTTCGAAACAAAATTCTCTGGCAAAGTGTCTATTATTGTGGTACGCTCTGTTTCACTGGCCTCTGATAATAAATATCTGACCGAGATGATGGTATGTATAGCGCAAATTATTTAAGTCTGTGTCAAAGGATTTAAAATTGCCGTAGCTTACGTGAAAAGTTGAGTTTGTGGTAAACTGAATTCCTTTGATGTATAATATTCAAAGTTTTCATTTAATTGCGTTATACATAGTTTAGAATAATAAACGCTGTTATGTTGTCATTTTCATAATTCAGAATATTGCTTTAGTGGGATAATTGATAGATGGATAAGTTTGTTACTTGAAATATTGGTAGCCTAATTGGAAAAATCATGTTAGGATATTTGCCATTAACAAAGATTTGGTTAAATTATAACATATCCAGAGCGATTCACGTTGATTTTGAGTTGCTGCAGGTTATACTCAATCGAAAACCTAGTCGCTGAGGGGATATTATAAAGAGATGAGGGGATACTCCAAAGAGATGAAGTTCTCTACATAAACGGTTTTTTAAAGAGAGGGGACGAGGAGGAAAAATATGAACCTCATACAAATATGATTGTTTTCTAGCGACGCATCTTCCCAACATGAACCTCTATGGGAAATATCAATCCGGCTTCATCTACCGGACTTTTTCCATAAAATTATTTATAGAATAAACTTATTTCGCTAACTGTACGTCGATGTCCCAGGAATCCCGGTTTTCGATCAGTTTTTGGTTCTCAATTACGCTAAAATCCATCTTCTGGATAGAGTCTAACAATTGCAGACTGTGTTCGATAGCAGAGCTCCAGACATGGAAGGGGTACGGTCGAAGTTGAGCTTGGTAGTGAATTAAGAGCTATTGCAGAGCATACAGGTAACTAGAACAAAATAATATTCATAGCTTTTGGGGACCTTTTCTGGCTGCGGATATCACATGATCATCCCTAAGTTTATGTTGCTTCAAACTCTATTGTGTAATTGTCATCAAAGGAAAGAATTTCATCCAGGTGTTAAATTTGTACATGTTCCTGTTATCTATGAACTTTTACATGTGCTGTTGTTATTCGAATATTTAAGGCTATTCAAGAAACAGAGGTGCTGTCATTAATTGTATTTTTGGCTCTTTAAGAAGGATGTTAATGTAAAAAAGAGAAAGTATAGAGTTCAGTGGTACACCGGCATCGTGTAAGAAGGAATTGGAAGTAAATGCTTCATCGAATTAATAATAAATATCAATATCTCTATGGAGCTTTGTATATTTGTAAAAAGATTCAATAATTTCCGTTTTCATTTTAATTTCTAAAGGGACAAACCTATAAAATGCCCATTTCATCACACAACTGTTATATTTGCAAAATAAATTATTACACAGTCATATTACTAAAATAAAGATTTCTTTGGCTATATGCCAGGTATCAAAAGAAACACCTAGTGTTTCCGAAGATATTGACTTGAACCAACCCATACAATTGTTATCTCTCGTGAAAGAAAAAAATATTAATGAAACGAAGCGAAAGTTGGGTTCTTCAAATTTTGCATTTATTAGTTTCTCCTCTTTATTAAACATTACAAAGCTTTTACAGAAATTAAAATAACACTAAAATATTTTATAGTGGATTTCTGGTTTAACAAAAGTGACGGAAAGAATTACCTACATATATTTATACTTTCATATAACAACCATTCCTATTTATAACCCAAACAAAGCTATAAAAATATGTTTGTTTAAAAACTCAATTTACCTTATATGTTAAGTAATTATTTATATATATATATATATATATATATATATATATATATATATATATATATATATATATATATATATACATAAATTACTTATACTGTAAACTACAGAAGATTATGAGTTTTAATTGACCATTGTTTGAGTAGTAGTAGTGTAGTACTTGTAACACGTAAGCTGAAAAGTTTTTGGTCTGTCACATATTTGTCGCCCTTTTCAAAAAATCTGTATGATTTTTAGGAAGTGCCAACCTTCAAATGATACGTGTCAAAATTTCATGACATTTCGATGATTAGTTTACAAGTTACAGTGGTTTTAGTGACGCTATTTTTGATATTTTCAAAACAACGGAAAAAATTGAATTTCGTGTGTTGATTAAATACTGTTTTTGATTGAAAAACATACCGTTCAAGTAAAGCAATGGCTTGATAATTGTTACGAGGACTCTGCTCCCGACTCATCATTTATTGGTATGCTGAATTTAAATGCGGTCGTTTAGATACAAATGATGCTGAACGCTCTGGACACCCAAATAAGGTGGTTACACCGGAAAGCAAAATCCACAAAACTATTTTGGATGACTGTAAAGTGAAATTGCGTGAGATCGCTGACGATCTAAAGATATCAAAAGAATGTGTTGGTCATATTTTGCATGAATATTTAGGCATGAGAGAGCCCTGTTCGCGTTTGCACAGAGTGGACTAAAAACAACAACATGTTGATAATTCTGAGCGCTATTTGGACCTGTTTAAGCGCAATAAAAAGGATTTTTTCATGTGATGTGTGACAATGGATGAAGCATGAATCCACCATTACACATCGGAATCAAATCGGCAGTGAGCTGAGTGGATAGCAGCCGGTGAAAGCTGTCCGAAACGACCAAAGACACCAGTCGGTTGGGAAGGTTTTGGCCTCTATATTTTGAGATGTGCATTTTCATCGATTATGCTGAGAAGGGAAAAACCATCAATAGCGAATATTATATAAAGTGCGTCCGTTTGAAGGCAGAAATCGCAAAAAACGGTCCCAAATGAACAAGAAAAAAGCGCTCTGTCATCAAGACAATGTACCGTGTCACAAGTCAATGGTTACAATGACAAAATTGCATGAATTGAAGTTCGAATTTCTTCCTCATCAACCGTATTCTCCAGATTTGGCCCCCAGGAAATATTATCTATTCGCAGACCTCAATAAAATGCTCGAGGGAAAGAGATTTGGCTCCATTGAAGAAGTTATTGCCGAAACTGAGGTCTATTTTGAAGGCAAAGACAAATTCTTCTATAAGAAAGGTATAGAAATGTTAGGAAATGTTGGAGTGATTGTATCGCTCTTGAAGGAGACTATATTGATAATTAAAGTCGAATTTTGCAAAATGCTGTGTTTTAAGTAGCTAGACCAAAAACTTTTCAGCCTACGTGTTATAATGTTAAAATTCCACGAAAAGTAATAATGTATCAGGGCATTTCAGAACTACAAATAGTTGAAATTTAGGTGGACTATCCATCTGTCAAATAATGTAGTTTTACGAAGAGTCCACGTGGAAAGAGAGTATACAGATTCTTTAAAACAACGTAAGGTATCGTACTTAGAACATATATTAAGAAGAATTCGATACTCCATTCTTAAACTTATACTCCAAATAACATAAAAACAAATACGAGCTTTATCGAATCAATTTAAAATTTTATACACTACCATAAAATGTAATTCTAAATATTTTCTGGCTGTTACTGTTACTGTGAATGTTTGAAATAAAATCTGGAGGTTGCAACCGAAAGTTACTTACGCGTTAGTTAAAATAATTTAATTTACATTTGGAACAAATGAAATTTGGTTATAGTTTCCTCATCTGCAACGCAAAATTCAAATGCAATTAGAGGAATAGCCAAAACAAGGAACCTCAAAGAGATGCTAACTTAACGTAAACATAAACTTTCGCAACTGTTCGTACTCTGGCAGGTTTTGTCCCTCTGGCACAAAGGCCTAAACAAATGCTGGTAAACATGGCGACTCGTCCGGTCAATTATTAAGCTCCTAAAGGTCACTAAAATAAGGTTTGCTACAATTGTATAATTTCAACCAGCGAAAGTCATTAGAAAGTACGGAACACTGGCGAATATATTGTACAAACTACCTTTGTTTCAGTGAAGTGGACCAAAACAATGCTAAAGCTTAGACAAATCTATGTTTAACGTTAATGAATAAACGCTTTACGAAAACTTAAATATTTTAATTAGACCTCCGCAGTTTTGGAGTCATGACACCAACAGTAGCGTACTTGGGGCGTATACTATTTTTTTCTTAACAAATATTAACGCCATAATATTTTCCAGTGGATCGAAGCTTATGGGTAGATAACCAAATAATGCGTTAGAAGTTTCTGAAACATTCTCGCCCTAAAACACATCAAATTAAGTTCTTATCATATCCTAAGTGAACAAAATTGTATTGTTTTTGTAAGGTTTTAAAATATTCCTTGGGAAAATTAGTTGAAATGCAATATTTCAATGAAGTTTTCGAGTAAATTATGGATGGATTTTGGTTAATATATTAAAAAATGTCATATTTATAAACTTAAATGGGTTCTCTAGACGAGGTAATATGTATCTTGGTTCAGATATTAGGTATACAAATTAATTTGATAATTTTTTTTTGCGTTAACAATTGACGAACAGAATATATCTTGATCACGGTAAATATTCTCCATTCGTATATTTTGTCTACATTTTAGGTAACTGGTAGATTCATTATCCAAAAAAAGAGAGTGGTCTTGAATCCACAAATTATTTTATGGCTTTTTTTGACGTTTTCCAAGTGGGAAGTGGCGACAGGATGTTGCAGTAGCCAAAATAAGTGTTAGTTCGGGATATGATGAAGAACTTTCCATCCTTAAGAAAACATAAAGTTACGTGTCGTTTTTACCACGAGTGGCCAGGCATTGTAGGAAATGGTCATGATTAGAAAGATCAAAGCCACCGCTTAGAAATCGCTGGTACCATATTATCTACGTTTTGGGAGTTATAGCGCCATCTTCTAGACTTGATAAGAACATTTGCATAGTTGCGTAGATGCATTTTTTTGTATTCCAAATACAGTGCCTGAAACGCTGCTTGTTAAATGACTTTTGCGAGACCGCATTTTTAGGGTATGAAGATAACAACATTAGAAGAGGTGATACAAGTGGCTGCAAATGGTGTGTATTTAAAACAGAATTTGAAAATATTTATGTTAATATATATATATATATATATATATATATATACATATATATATATATATATATATATATATATATATATATATATATATATATACACATACACATATATATATATATATATATATATATATATATATATATATATATACATATATATATATATATATATATATATATATACATACACACATATATATATATATATATATATATATATATATATATATATATATATATATATATATATACACACATATACATATATATATATACATATATATATATACATATATATATATATATATATATATATATATATATATATATATATATATATATATATATATATATATATATATATATATATATATATATATATATATATATATATATATATATATATATATATATATATATATATATATATATATATATATATATATATAGATATTTTATGTCAATAATTCGTTGCATACTTTGCTTCCTGAGGCCTTCAGAAGATAACTTTTAATAATCTTTTTGTTTTTTTGGACCAAAGCCGTGACATGTGATATTGAGAGATTTAAAGAAAGGTAATTTTCATTGGACCAGTTAGAAATTTTCTGTTTCCTCACAGGCGTCCAAAACTCCATCATTTTCTGCTCTTACAATAAAGTTTGATTCATAAGCGTAGAATCCCAGCTTTCTTGTGGAACACACCTAGTATTTTCTAGGAGCTCAAATTTTGTCCTATTTTATGTTTGGCTATTTGTTTACGACATATTAGAAATGAATATAGCCATTCAAGAGATGTACCCCTAAGAGCTGCGTTTATTAAATAAAATTTCATTACCATGTCGAATGGTCGCTATATAGACGATTCACTCAAATAGAGGCTACTCAATAGGAAATAAAGTCTCTGGATAGCCTAATAACTTCAAGGGCGTCTTTTTATTAGTACATTTTCTGTCAAATGCTACATACTATTCCCTACTGTCCTCGTTGCTTCTGTGAACAATCTGCGTGACAAATGGTCTTGTTTTCATAAATATACACACATTTAAAATACCCTGAGAGGACATCGGTAAATATTGATATCATGTAGAATAACGACTCTAGTAGAGCATGACATTTGCCTCACAATCTACTGCAACGTGTTCTCTCCATTGTGGATTAAAATCAATAGTTATTCCGAGCATATTGAACTTGCCAGTTCCCAAACTTTGTTCGTTTAAAACTTGTTGGAGCTCTATTAGCAAAAACTACACTGGTATTATTTTGTTCAAATTTGAATTATTTTTAGCAGATCAAAGGTGAACACCAAATTAGGGGACTCTCTACTTAAAAGGGAATTTGATAATGATTTACTTTGATCTAGATTTAATTTGTAATCCCTTAATTTTAGCAAAATCTTAACCTCTGACATTTTTCCCTATAAGTTACGACATATTTCCTTTTATTAATAAATTTTGCCTGCAATATTACTCAGTCAATTTTTAATATTTTATTTTACCTTTTTGCTTGAATCTTAATAATTACTTTTTCTACAAAATGTTGAGAGGTTTTTTAAATTGATCTAATATACAATTTTTTATAAATAATTAAACATAAATCTTTGGTCCAGAACTGCATACTAACGTTTGTAACACCGTAATTTTTTTTTATGAAAAAAAACCCTTTGACAATTTTTAACTACTACATTATTTTACAAGATTAATTGTTGAAGATTGGAATATTTTTTGTAAAGTTATCCTGCAGACATGGAGGCGCTACAGTTTTCATCAGTGGTCCAACCCGATAAAAAATAATGTTAACATAACATATTAAAAAAAAAAGATTTTTCTTATATTATATATATATATATATATATATATATATATATATATATATATATATATATATATATATATATATATATATATATATATATATAATAAAAAATATAATCGCCATTTTTTGTTATCCACTTAATAACCTTTAAAATAAAATTGCAGCGCCCAGTTGTATGTAACCCTAATTATGCGTCGCGACGCCCTGGGGCGTCGTGGGGCTATCCTAAGAGAGTCGCGAGACGATACGCACAAGTCGCATGCACGCGACCTAATGAGTTAGTGCGCGGCGCGGCGCGCGTCTCATCAGCGACTCAGTACGCCCATAGAGATATTAGAATAGAGGAGAAGAAAGTTAGGTCTTTTATTCCGGCTCTTTATTTATGCGTCGATTACAAGCGTTGATGAATGAAGTGTTCTGATTTCAAGTGTGTTGTATTTAATTTACTCCCGCATATTCATTACTTAAAATGGATAAATTTATTCAAATAAATAGAAAACATATTGAAGACGCAGGAGAGAGTAGAAACGAAACTGTAGAAAAAAACGAAAAAAGTGCAGAAAAGCAGCAAAGGAAACATGGAACTTCCCCAATGTGTTGTTTATCATAAGGTACTGGCAGCTGAAAGTATGCTTTCTAATAAATTGAAACGTCAATTAAAAACAACTCACAATAATTTACTAGGAAAGCCGCGAAATTTTTTTGCAAGAAAATTGGGGGAACTGGAACATCAGTCAACATCCTTGTTGAGCATCTATTCCTTCCAAAGCACTGCTCGCCTTTTACAAGGTCGCTCACCGTATTGCCAAATGTAAGAAACCATATATTCCTTTTTCTAAAAATATGATTAGTCGTCGCATTCATGACATAGCTGAAGACATTAACGAGCAAATTGTGGAAAATCTTTCTGGTTTATTTGCCTTTCAACTGGATGAAGCCACAAACAGTAATAACGATGCTCAATTAATATGTTACGTGTGGTACATGGAAGAAACAAAGGTATGTGAGGATTTGTTATTTTGCAAAATAATGACTCATACCAGTAAGGCTAGTGATTTGTTTGAGATCGTAGATTCATACATGGAAGATAATAACATTGAATGGGAGAAGTGTGTCGGTATGTGTACGGATGAAGCTCGCGTGATGTCAGGGCAGTATGGAGGACTTCAAGCTCTCATTAAAACCAAGGCTTCAAATGTAAAATCGGCACATTGCGTCATAGATAGGGAGACCTTTGCTGCAAAAAATATTTCACCTGAATTAAATTTTGTGATGTATAATTATCAAAGTGGTGAATTTCATAAAAACAAAACCGGTGAAGGCAAGATTTTTCCATAAGCTTTGTAAAGATTTGGGTGCCTAGCATAAATCTTTACTTTATTACTGTATTTCTCGTTGGTTGTCGAGAGGTAACGTACTCTCACGTATACACGAATTAATAAATGATTTGTACACGTATTTATTGACAGAATCGCATCGTCACGCAGAAAAGTTTAAAAATACTGACTTCTTAATAAAACTGGAGTATCATTGCGACATATTTGGAAAATTGACTGTCCTTAATAAATCATTGCAGGGAAACGAAATGCATATACTGCAACTGACTGATAAAATTGCAGCATTTCAAAAGAAGTTGTTGGTGTGGAAGAGAAAAATAGAAGAGAAGCAAGAAAATACTGACTGTTGTCCTATTTTGAAAGGCTTTATGAAAGAAAAATCTATTCAAAATCTGGAGCCAGGTTTGCAATTGATATTTATTCAACACTTATCAACATTAAGTACCCATTTAAATAAATATTTTCCAGAGAATATGAATCATAACGACTGGATTAGAAACCCATTCCAATCGACCCCACCACCATCTACACTACGTCGAGGAAGAACAGCTGAACTATCTTGTGATATGAGCCTAAAACTACGATTCGATAAAGACAAACTGTTTCTATTTTGGAGCAATGCATCCCAAGAATATCCTACTATCAGTACTATGGCTTTGTGGGTTCTTTTACCATTTGCTATGTCGTACTTGTGTGAAACTAGCTTTTCTGCAGTTGCAATAATGAAATCGAAGTACAGATTACAAATAAATTTAGAAGAAGAAATGAGAGTAGCAATTTTAAAACTTCAGCCCCGATTTGAGAAGTTATGCTCAGAAAAGCAAGCTCATCCCTCTCATTAATTGTATTGTTTGTAGTTTTTTTTTATGTTTTCTAATAAATAATAATTAAGATTCTATATTCTTTGGAATTTTCTTTGAATAATAAATTAATTTTATTGTCTGTTAGAGCTCCACACAGCTATATTCTTTTAGAAGGGCGTCGCATAAAAACTGCAACCTGTAAAGGGAGTCGCAGTAAAAAAAAAAGATTGGGAACCCCTGCCTTAAGTAATGACTTGTAACCTTAGTATCACGGCTCCTTTATGTAACATAGATACACGATATTTAAAATTTGCTAATTAGTATTGCTACAAGTTTTTTCCCAACTAGTTAGGTAACGTATTATAGGTAACGTGTATATTTAAATAAGGAAGTATGTTATTTATATTTTCAGTTTCGGAATGTTCATGTTTTTTCCCTTTATTATTGACATTTTTTTGCTCTGGGCGAATAAAATGAAGTCAATAAATAAAGATAAATCGATACAGTTTTTGATGCTTTGCGTTCTTGTTTTCGGCCCGTAAACATAATTCAGTCTCCTCTTAATATTATTTTAGTACGACTCAGTTTAGTACAAAAAATTCAACCCAAATGATTACAAAAGACTATCTAACGGGATATACGTTAATGGCAAAATTAATTTAGGAAATTGACTTATCATGATATCCACGGTACGATAATAGTTTCGAGTTACATCCGTGAACCTATTAACTGCTTCGTTATAGAAATTATTCGCATAGATAAATATCATTAAGTGCTATAGCCATTAAAAGTATGTTACAAGTTTAGCTAATAAAAAAACACCTGAACCTTTGCATTTTAGTTTAGACTTATTTTTAAAATATAACAGTAAAAGTAATATAATTCATTATCTATGCAGTGGATAAAAAACTTTTTGGCACGTGGAAACCAAGCCTGGTAGATATTTAATCACGGTCCGCAATATAAAAATAACAGAATTATTTTTAGTATTTGGACATCTTCATCACCCAAGTGCCCATGCAGAAGCTGCTTCAATCTAGGACTAATTCCAGAGCTGTGGTGGGGGTGCTACTTACAGCCTCGGTGGCACATAAGCAAGCCAAACTCTACTGCCTATTTAGCTCCGTGATTGACATTCTCTGTTCTGTCGCCATGGGTAAAAGGGCCATGATGTATAGCCAAAGCACCATCTTTTCTTAAAGAAATTCTTGCATCTCATGAGACACATCTCTGCTTCATTGAAGTTTTTTGTAATTTTTTTGTTCGACGTTAATTTCGTGCCTAATGTCAAGCCCAGATATTTGTTCTTCGAAGATACTCAGGTTATTTTTTTATGGATCTAGCACACGTGCTGCAGGAGAGTCCCTAAAGTGCTTCAGGGCGGCATGTATGCGGAAAGAGCTATTCACGTCTTTCTTGAATCGCTGTAAATTGTACTCGGTGGGAAACACAGCCCTGGGCAAATTATTCCAAAGGGATGATGTTCTCCATATAAAAGACTAGTTGAAAAGCGTTATACGCGGAGTAACAAGCTGAACCTCATACGGATGTGAAGTATCAGCGCGACGGTATTTCTAACATGCACCGCTTTGGGAGGAATTAAGCGGGCTGCATCCGTCGAACACTTTCCGTGAAAATACTTGTAGAACAGACTCAAGTCGCAAACCGTTCTTCGATGTTCCATCGAATCAAGGACGCCGGTCAGTTCGAGGTCTCCAATCAGACGAGCAGTTCTTCTCTGAACAGAATCCAACCAATGCAGTGTATGTTTGGGAGCGAAGCCCCAAACATGGGAGCAGTATTCCATAGTTAGTCCCATAGTAGGTTATTGTAATTGCCTTGGATTCTTTTTTGTGAACCATATGACAGTAATCTTTGCAGCGTTGACTTTCAGGTTTACTCCCTCAAACCAATGCTGCACGTTGTTCAGTGCTCTTTATATGAGCTTTGCCACATTGGGAGTAGACCTACCTTGGATGAGTATAACTATGTCATCAGCAGATCTCTGGGCGTAAAATCCCTCTGAGTTTAGCTGAGTCAGCAACTCATCCACTACTAAGTTCCAGCGGAGCGAAGTACTCCTCCCTCTGATCATCTTTGAGTCAGTTGTGCTTGTAAGGTGTCTCCATGTAGCTTGGCTTTTATTTGCCGATATAAAAGCATGTTGTTTATCCATCTGCTTATGGAGTCGATACCATGTGGTTTTAAAGCTGTAAGCACTGAGACGAAAGATGCATTGTTAAGAGCCCCGTCTCTTAGAACAGGGTGTAGTATTTTTATTAGAGATTTGATATTATGATTTTATTTGCTTTGCATATGTGGCTAACTTCTGTCTCATAAGGTACGACTTTAGTATTACTGTGTCGTCGTCGCAATAGAATAAAAAGCATCCCGGTTGATTCTTAGGTAGCATACGCGGTGGTTCTGGTGTTTTTGATTTCTGTAGTAAAAGAGGTTGCCGATAGTCTTCACTTGCTAAACCATTAATACCTTGCTTTTGATTTGTTAATTATCTTTCAGTAACGAACAACAATTGCAACAAAAGAAAAAAATCTGAGCTAAATAAAATATGTGTATTACGTCATTTTTGTAATAGTGAACAAAATAAGTGTTTTTTTTTTTTTTTTAATTTCACAATCGGTCAAATGTGATCACAATGAAATATTCCGAGAGACAAAAGATAATGTAATCCCTCAAGAAAAAAACTGTTGGCACATGCGTATTTTGAAAGTAATCTGCAAATCGTTTACACCGAACTTTAATAAAGTATATCTTTAATAATATCCAAAATCAATAAATAAAATTAAAAAAAAAAACTAAAAAGATACGTTGGCAACTTGCAGCTCATAATAGAAGCCACTGCACACCTAACCGCAACCTTTATTTGTTATTTTGGGCTGCAGGAAATTTTTCTAAAACACCGTATGTAGTAGTAGTGATAGTTATAATATTTAAAATATAAACTCGAACTGCATTTAGTTATCTATATAAGTCAAAATGTAATAAAATTAAAAATATATAATAGTTTTTTCAGTTTTAATCATTTTTTAAATAAAAAATGGTAAACCTTACCCCAAATACCCTGTCCACAGTTTGTTAGTAAGTTTCAATTTGGCTCAGTACGCATGTCGGTTTTAATTTTCTTATCCTACAACATAACATCTTAGTTCCTGCTTTAGGAGGTACAATATAATAAGCTTACGGATTCCAATCCTACAAATCTCGTCGCAAAGGCCTAGGAAAGTCTGCTTTAAAATTTTACCTGACGTTACTTTGGACCGATATTAAGCTTCGTACAGACCTGAACCTTGCGCCGAACGACAAACATAATAATGAACCGAAAACTAAACAGAACGGAGAATGGACATTTATATCGCGGAACTGAACAACGAACGGAATGGGTTTATGCTGCTCCCAGTTTCTTGCAAAGAACTATGGAAGCTGCAGCGGCGAATATTTATATTCGTAATGCACGAAGAAAAAACGAAGAAGATGGTGGCAAATAGATGTATAAACCCAAGGAAATGCAGAAATTGTTGGCAGGTTAGAAAGTGAATAAGTTTTAAGCATTCATGGCCTGTCCAAACAGGTGTTCTGTTCGCGACTTTGGTTGGTGTTCTGTTTGTCGTTCGGCGCAATGCGCAGGTCTGTATGATGCTTTAAGCTATATACAGACATGAACGTTGCGCCAAACGACAAACAGAACAACTAACCGAATATCAAACAGAACGGAGAATACACATTTATATCGCGGAAATGAACAACGAACGGAACGGGTTTGTACTGTTCTCAGTTACTTGCAAATAACTATGGAAGCTGCAGCGGCACAGAAATAAACCGTGGATCCGCCGAACGTTCGCCGTTTTGTTTGTAATCCCATCCAAACCTCCAAACACATTCGCATTTTCATTTCGATATATACAAACAAACCGACAACTGATGGATCGGTCGTGCGCAAAAACGCGAATGGGTAGGATTTGCAAAGGCGTTCGTGGCCCCGTCCAAACTGGTGCTCCGTTTGCCGTTTTGCTTGCTGTTCTGTTTATCGTTCAGCGCAATGTTCAGGTCCGTACGAAGCCTAATATTAGTGGTGCATCGTCATCACTGGCGCAAGCGTATACCTTCCATTATTATTTTACCACAAGGTGTGGTACTTATAAGACCACCAGACCGCGTCTTAAGCGGGAAGTTGGTCCGCTGACTACACGCAGCACCGACTAGACTGAGCCGCAACTAGAAAAAGCAGTCCATGAGGAGAGCCATGCCAGTCAAAATCATCCCGGGCTAGTGATACACGAACCAGTGTGGCCTGTATAATCCTTGTTAAATTGGAACTGACACAAATTTCATCTTCTTTTCGTCCTTCAGAATCAGCTTATGTCAGAGCCTTATGATGTTACTGTTAAACATATTTGGTTGGAATCCCTGTCTATCATAGTTAGAATTACCATTCACCACTAAATGTTAGCGTCACCAATCAACGTTATTAGTTGCTTTTACCCTTTACTGTCATCTGCTAGCGTTATCGTCTGTCACTGGCAGTTGGAATTACCGCCTATTGTGAGTAGAGGGATTGTTCACTATTTTTCTTTTATTGCATCGTTTACTTCGTTACCTGTTGTGTGAATAGTCGTTTGATTCCTAACGATGTATACACATATACCGCTTAACTTTTTAGTTTTGCGCTGTGGTTGGCACCGAGAGCCAGTAGTTGTTGTGGGCTTTAATCTCTGGTTTACCGTTTCTCCCCCGGTAGTTATCCAAAGTCAGTGGGTTCTTTACTACTCGAATCTAAAAACAGTTACTCGAGATTTCATCACTGAATAGCTTAACCGAAAGTTAGCTTACCGGAAAAAACCCTATACCTGCTGTATCATCACGAAAATACGATAGATAACAAGTTCATACTAATATTTTCCGATCTGAAATATCTGGCGGATTTTTATTTATTTTGTAATGATTATTATTCTAGACCTTGGTAGAAAAAGCTCTCAATTAAAATAAAATATTTTCTAATTCCAGTCCCCAACATTAATTTCAGGAGCAAAAAACTTAATGATTGCAATGTGCTCTAATATAATTAGACGAGACGAAAAACGGAATTAATGGATTAGCGTATGGGTTTGGATTTTTTTCTTTATTAGATTGTCTGGTAATTAAAGAGTTTAAATTATCACTCTGTTTAGCAATAATGCTAGTTACTCTTATTGGATAAATTTTAATTATTTTTTTTTTAGCATTAGAGCTTAGTACTAGGTGTACAAGAAGAAGGTTAATTATAAAATAACCGGCCAAGTGCAAGTCGAACTTGGACAATTAGTGTGCGTTGATTATTTTTGAAATAAAAATTTTTGTTACGGAGGTATGAAACGATCAATGACTTGACAAAACACACCCTAAATGGGTTTTCAACAAAGTTTTTTTCCGATCTTTGCTGAGACCTGATGCCCTTGAAATTGGATTTTTTTTTATATATACCAGATAAATTATTAAACCTAATGCACTCGTGATAATTTTTGTTCAATCTACACCCCGTGAGGAATATTTTAGAATTTTTTCAAAATTTTTCGATCTGTACTTTTCGAAATAAGGGGAGGGATATCGATTTTTCGCAATTTTTTAAAAATAATACGAAGGATAGTGTGCACAAGTATTACATTATATATATTTTTGAACTCGTGTTTTTACAAGCTTTCATTTGATACCCCACTCGGTGGCCTGGTAATTTTTTTTTTCACTTCCGATTTCACCCCCCGAGACTAACCGCTTAGGTCAAAATTTAACTTTCAAAACTACACGGCTCTAATGAGGCCATCAATTCCTAAATTAGTGCCAAATTTCTACGTCAAATAGTTTCGGAGAAAATCGGGTGTGGCGGATGGACAGACAGACAAATGGACAGACACCCAACTGATCTTATAAGTGTTCCGTACGAAAAATACTAAAAAGAAATAAATGGTAAAAACCTGTATTGTATATCAAAATTATTGCAGATTTATTTTAAAAAATGATATCATCTGAATGTGTACCGTTACAATCCTGGTAGTCTTCTAAGCGAGCTGTAAAATCATTGATTATGTGTTCATCAAAATTTAAATATTGATTAAACATTATTTCCGTATTATAAATTTGCCATTAGGAGTAACTATAATGTCAAAATCATTTTTTATTAAATTATTTATCAAAATTATTATATATTTATTTAATTTTAAGTCACTTTAGAAAAATTAAGCAAAATTAACTCTATTTAACTTTCCATATTTCCATCTGGTTTTAGTTTAGATCTCAAAATGAAGCCATTTCTCTTTATAAATGAATTAAAAAAAGACCTCCCTTACACGTATGTACATCTTCTAATTTAGTTTTTCATTCTTGCTAATTATATAAAAGAGAACTGAAATCGAATTGAGTTTTTCTGACCAAGAGTTGACGTCAGAGATAGAGCATAGAATTAACGTCTATTTTAATTCATTTTAGTTGAATGGGAGCGGTGAGACCTGTTACAATGATTTAAGCGTCATTTTTCACGTTGAAAAAGACAGTTCTTGTTTCAAATTTCTTATTTGGGGTTTTCATCTAGATTCATTCTAGTTTAAATAATAAAAGATAATATCGAAAAGATATCTTTAGTGTTTTTTTGTTAAATTATATTAAAAGTATTACTTATAATGTTCCAGCAGTCACTGCAACTCGTTCATTTGGAGGAAAGGAGTTACTCATTTATAACTTCCTTACCGGCATAAATATTACAGCTCTTTTAGACAAAGTGATACTTAATTTTGTACTAATTAAAAGTCTCTTGGACAGAGCAAGTGTTAACAAAATTAAAGATTTTGCCACAGATAATATCCATCTAAAAATTGGTTATATTAGGTAATATGGAATAGGGTTGTAGAAGGTAGGAAAATGATCATTATTTATCAAGAAGCAAAATATAATAAACATAATCCATAACAACAGTTATTTTAACGACTTATATCTATTTTTAAAGCTATAATTTATATACCAAAATACACAAAATGTTTTTAAAGACCCCTTTTTTCATTTTTGTCGATTTTTAAATTCGTTCAAATTATTTTGCATTTTTGAACATTTTTCAATTTTGTCGATTTTTAAAATTTTGTAATTTTTTCAATTTCTTTAAATTTTATAATTGTTTTTAATTCTTGTCGATTTTTTAAGTTTTTGTAGAACTTTTGTTTTTTTTTTTTTTTGTAGATTTTTTAAATATCTTTCCGTTTTGTCTTTTTCTTTTTAATTTTAGTAAATTTTTCCAATTTTCTTTAGTTTTTTTTTACTTTATTTTACTGTATTTCTTAACATTATTTGTGATTTACTGACTGTTCTCTAGTACCTGACAAGTTTTCTTTAAAAACAATATGCCTTCAACCATCTGCAGCTGAATGCATAGACAAAACGACTGTAGGAGAGGAAAATATCACCTATTGATCAATGTTAGTTTCCGTCTATGGATGGAAATCCATAGACGGACACTACCGTGTAACCGAGTCGACATGGTAGCGCATCTAAGTACGTAAAATACTGGATAGCATAAGTACCATCCTCTTTCTAAGCCTTTCAAGGAACTTACAATTGAAAATTTTATTGATCGATTTTCTATAGGTTGTCATAAGAAATGATCATCGATTTGATTTTTAATTTGCATATTTACACTTTATTGGATCGAGAATAGTTAACCGCGTCTAATTTTTAAATTTGGCGGTCCACTATTATCACTCGGATCACGTCACTGAAGAATTCTGAATTACTCTCAAGACGGTGCACATATTAATCCTTCCATTTTGCTTTCTATTTAATTATTAAGTTCCTTGGATTCTTATCTACATCTGACATCACAACAGTCCTCACTTTCTCCATATTTCAAACATGAATCAGGTCTGTGCACGCAATAATTTAATACGTTACTACTATCTAATAATATCCCTCCAGCATGGTTATTACTTTCATCATCGATGGAAGTGACATCCTTTGCTCATCACAAATCTGTGATTGCATAAAAGGTAGTGTTTAATTCCAACAGTTTACTTAAATACCTACTCTGGTATTTTGAAGGTTAGGGCCTTGTGAATTTTTTTTTTTTTTTATGGGTCTAGCACACGTGCTACAGGGAAATCCCTAAAGCGCTACAGGAGCGACACGTGTGCGGAGAAAGCGATTCACGTTATTCTTGAATCGCTGTAGATTATACTCGATGGGAAACACAGTCCTGGGCAAACTATTCCAAAGGTATGATGTTCTCCATATAAAAGACTGCTTGAAAAGCGTTGTACGAGGAGCAACAAGCTGAACCTCATACGAATGTGAAGTATTAGCGCGACGTGTACTCCTAACATGCACCGCTCTGGGAGGAATTAAGCGGGCCACATCCTTCGAACACTTTCCATGAAAGTACTTGTAGAATAGGCTCAAGTCGCCAACCGTTCTTCGATGTTCCAGCGAATCAAGGCCATCGGTCAGTTCCGGGTGTCCAATCAGACGAACAGCTCTTCTCTGGATAGAATCCAACAAATGCAGTGTATGTTTGGGAGCGGAGCTCCAAACATGGGAGCAGTATTCCATAGTTGGTCGAATTTGAGCATTGTAAAGAATTAACAGTTGTTGTGGGGTGTAAAGCTTTCTGGTTCGAAACAATATTCCCAACTTTTGAGAAGCTCTCCTTGCTATGCCTGCAACATGTTCATGCCAGGACATATTTGCTCCCAAATTAACGCCTAACAGATTGAGTGACGATGTTAGAGGGATGGAGTGCCCCGACATAACTATGTCGGGTTCTGCAACGTTAACCTTTTTGGAAAAAACTGCCGCCTGGGTTTTTGTAGCGTTAAATTCCACTTGATTAGTGTCACCCCAAGATAGAATTTCTTCCAGGTCTTTGTTAAGTTGAATGACTTCCTGCTGTCTGCGGATATTCGTCTGACTAGTCGAAGTCCGAGCATTCAAAGTGAATGACGAGATAAGTGTACTGTCATCTGCAAAGCTGGAGATTGGATTCTTGGTCTTTTCCAGCAGATCGTTAATATAAATAAGGAGGAGAGTAGGAGATAGTATGGAACCTTGGGGCACACCGGCGTTGATAGTGAAGGTGTTAGAAAGAAATCCGTCGACTGCCACTCGTAAAGAACGCTCTCTGAGGAAACATGAGAGCCACAAACAGAACTTTTCAGACATACCATAAGAACGTAACTTAGCCAACAGCCCATCGTGCCAAACACGGTCAAATGCCTTGGATATGTCAAGAGCAACCGCTCGAGATTCTCCAAAGTGTTCAATTGCGTTGTTCCAAACATGTGTTACATAAGTCAGAAGATCTCCTGTTGATCTATTTTTACGAAAGCCATATTGGTGGTCACTAATAATGTTGAATCCTTCAAGATATTTTAGAAGATGCTGATTGATAGCCTTTTCCATGACTTTCGATATTATTGAGAGTAGTGCGATTGGTCGGTAGTTATTTGGCAAGGTCTTCTTGCCTTTTTTAGGTATCGGCTGAACTGTGGCACATTTCCAGTAGGAAGGAAATATTCCCTTTCTATAGGCTAGGTTGAAAAGTCTACAGAAAACTGGTGTTAGTTCCCTTGCACAGTTCTTGAGAACTATGGCAGGTATTCCGTCAGCGCCAGAAGCCTTTTTGGTGTCTAGCTTCATCAAAATACGTTTTATGATACGCTGTCTGAAGACAATATCGGGCATCCTTGACTGCACTATGGGAACAGTAGGTGCTGTTTTTCCTTGGAAATCGACAGTAGAATGTGAAGCAAAGAGCTCAGCCAACAAGTTCGCTTTCTCAACAGGTGTCGTTGCAATAGAATTATCTGGCCGTGTGAGTGGTGGTATGGTGGATTTGGTGAAATTTTGACTAACTGCCCTAGCGACTGACCAAAAGGACCTGGAATTGCCGGGACAAGCGAGAAGTTTGTTTCTAATCCGTTGATTGTGTACCTCCTTGGTTTCATCGATAATTTCTTTGCATCTGTTCCTGGCACAAACAAAGATGTTACGATTTATGGTGTTAGGATCTTCTCGCCACTGTCGGTATGCAAGATGTTTAGAAGCAACAGCTTCTTTGCATTTTAGGTCAAACCAAGGCTTGCCGTTGGAAGGGCATTTCTTCGAAAAAGGGATGTAAGCCTCCATACCGGCCAAAATAACATCGGAAACCTCCCTGGCGCAGTCAGATGGGTCGTCGGATCGAAAACAAACGTCCAACCAAGGGAAAGTTCGAAAATATTCCATGAGACCTTCCCATTCAGCAGATTTGTAGTGCCAAATCTTGCGCGGTTTAGGCGCCTCTCTATCACTGACTGGTAGAATACTCGATGTCGAAAGTAGTCTATGGTCGGAAGAACCTAACGGCGGATGTACGCTGACCGTGTAAATCTCCGGATTGATGGTTAAAAAACAGATCAAGAAGACTGGCGAACTCTCCGTCTCGATCAGGGATCCGTGTTGGTTCATCAATAAGCTGAGTCAAGCCACAACTGATTGAAAATGATTCGGCTTCACGACCTTGTTCATCGGTAGTATTTGAATATTTAAGCCAGTTGATGTTGTGGACATTAAAGTCGCCCAGGATGGCAATTTCGGCATTTGGATAGTTAATTTGTAAATGATCGATGGTGTCTGCAAGAGAAGCGAAAAGTGTTCTAAAGTTAGTATCACTTGGTGGTCGATAGAGGATACAGATGAACCTTGTGGTTGGTTGAGTCGTTATTTTCAACCACATAACATCAAAGTTGGGGGGCTCCAGAGCCTCTTCTCGCTGGCAAGAGAGGTCGCTTCTGACATAAAGACAGATTCCAAAGTTACGCCTAAATCGGGAATAGAAATCGTACCCAGGATACAAATAGTTTACTGTGCTGGTCGATGAACTGACCTTAGTTTCACAGAGAGCGAGTACATGAGGTTTATTTGATTGCAGGTGTTGGTGCACTGAATTTATGTTCGAATTTAAACCTCGTATGTTGCAAAAATCCATTTTGAAATTCTGTTCTCTGCATGTCGACGCCCCTGAACCAGCCCCCACCCGGAGATCCGAACGGGGGGCTATTTTACCTCCGGAATTTTTTGTATCCAGGTGCCTCATCATGCTATTTGGTCCCACAGTCCGGGACATCGACACAGCCACGAAACGTTAAGCAACTTCACGCAGCCTAAGCCGATGCGATGGTATCACACCGGGCGATGCTGGTGGGATCTGGGCATCTACCATCTAGGTTGTTCTTTAAGTCGCCTCCTACGACAGGCAGAACATACCGGGGGAGATATTCTATCCCGCCCCCCCCACGGGGTTCCTTCATTCCGCCTGTGGTACACTTGTCTCTGCCATACATGAATTAAAGAATATGAGTTTGAAAAATTCTGCACACTACATGTAATATAGCCTCTGATACAGGCAAGGACTATATATGTTCCCATAGTAAATTGATTGTATTGTCAATAAGACCCAGTCGATTATTAATGGTGGAAAAGAGTCTTCCTTTTTTAGGTGGCTGGATATTAAATATAATTTCACTTAATTTAAATCAATATTACCAAACATTTTTTGTAAAATAATTGAAAAGCCGAATTGAACACAAACATTTTAACAGCTGTACCAATTCAAACTGACATTTTAACAACCTCGGCATTAAAACATTTACCAAACAGAAATTTAATTGGAACTGCTGTTGAGTTAAAAACTACCAATCACACTATGGCCAAACATTGTAAATGATTTAGTAAACAATTTACTGAATAAACATACCTTGGAGAAAAAAAATTTCCACAAATTTAATGTAGATTGTTAGTTAATAAAAATGGTGGAGAATATGCAAAAAGTCAACAAATAAACTAATAAACTTTTAAAGTATTCTCATTATTTAATCAAATCACGTTTCAGTGTGTCACGCGCATCTCGCTCACCATGTTAGCATCATCAGGAGCGATGATTGACTAAATCTAAGATTAAAAAGCAAACTATTTATACTAAAAGAGTAATTTAGTTAAGCGGAATCGATTAATCGTAGACTGTATAGTTTAGGTCAAGTAACCAGTATATTGAACTGTGAGCTCCTATAATTTTAATATTTTCGTATGCGTCTAATCAGT
Organism: Pachyrhynchus sulphureomaculatus; assembly: GCA_019049505.1. NCBI lineage: Eukaryota > Metazoa > Arthropoda > Insecta > Coleoptera > Curculionidae > Pachyrhynchus > Pachyrhynchus sulphureomaculatus. Next base: position 120,691,595 of record CM032455.1, on the reverse strand, counting down.
TCCTAACAGATACATTTTTAATTAATCTTAAAGCATTTATGGTTACTGTATTATTACGTTCAAGAACATGTTCGACAATACTTATTTTTTTGATCTAGTGTATTGGCCCAGTGGTCAGAGGCAAATTTTGACGAAAAGCTCGCATTAAATGTTAACAGACTTCATTTTGGAAAACAAGTCGCTTTTTGGACGTAGAATATGACAAAAAAGTTTGCTGCTTTAAAGTGTACGCTAAGCCTACAAAATCGAAAATAAGATGAAAAATTCGGTTTTTCGCAAATATCTCTACAAATAAAAAACATATCGAAAAACTAATAGCACCACGTGAAAGAACGAGAAACTTAACAAAAAAAGTATATAGATTATTTTTTTAGTTTTGTCGTAATTTAAAAAAAAATATTTAAAAGAAAATGGCTGGTTTAACTCCTTCAGCTGTAGTGGGAATCATGCTTCCAACCTCATTTATGATTAAATTAACGGTTCTGAATACCCTTAAATATTTTGAAATCGGCAATTAAGGAGTTTCACGGGGTGCTGATTAAGAATCCGATGACAGATTTAAAAAATTCACAATGGCGGATCCAATATGACCTCCATAGAATACGTAATTCATTTAATTTCTTCGAGTAATTTGCAATTTTTGTGTTTTTAGTAACTGTTTTCTTCGTATTTTGATGTTTAAATGAAATACAATTACTTTATACTTAAAGCTTAGACGTTTATCTTTTATTTTTCACCTTTAAATATTTTTTTTTTATTTTAAATTGTATGATTAATAATAAGCAAAAAATATGTTTTTCATGAACACTATGAACAAAAAATGATATTTTTTAAGTTTTTTCTAATATCAGTAACTTTTAAAAAAAAAAAAAAATTTGTCCTACTTTTTTTTTTATACTGCTTTGGAGGTAAAATTGCCGGTGGCGCACTACAGAAGGCAAATTTTAATATTTCAAAACTCAATTTTTAAATAACACAGACAATGTGGATATTTTTTCATCATTCTTATATTGAAACCCAAGGTATAATAATGATATATGCACAAGCATTTTTTTCCAATACTATATTTTATTAAATATTTGTAATTTACTGTATGCCCGTTAAAATAATGCAAACAAAAATTTCGTTTTTAGTTTTACAAATTCTAAAGCAACAAAAATAAAAACTGTTAGTATCATGGGAAAGCTGAAAGTTTCCTCTTCAAAAAGTTATCTTTTAATTTTCTTTTTACACTCTGAAAACAGGTAATATCGACTAACTTTCGGGCGGTGCGTGTAGACTATCAAATTAACCTGTTTGACGCTCTACGCTTTTTGAATCACCTATCCAAATTTTTAATAAATTCTCACGCTGGAAAAAAAATTGTAAAATTTCCGCTTGTTCACATAGTGCTATTAGTTTTTTGATATCTTTTTTATTTTTCGAGATATTACCCAAAAACCGATTTTTTTATTTTATTTTGGATTTTGTGGGCTTAGCGTACATCAAATTAAAATATTTTCTACATCTTGTTTGAATCGATCTTGTTATTTGCCACTTATTTCCTTTACAATCGTAGGGGGCATCTGAAGATATTTTTCAAGTTAACTATTTACTTGTAGACTAACGTGACTATTTATTAAATAATTTATTCAGTCCCCTACTATATTTTGTATTATATTTGTTCCATAATGTATCAATACCTCTAGAAGATGGTTAGAATGAACGGAAGAAATTTTTTATGAATACTTAATTTTGGTCAAAATTTGCACGTACCAATATAAAAGTAATTTTTTTGTTCAGAAGGAAGACACAGCTAGGGATAATTGCTTATCATCCTTCAGGGTCAATTTATTCATTGCAAGTTCCAACCAGAGACTAGTAAAAATATACTTAATTTTCGAAGTTGTGAATGATTTATTCGATATTCAAAAAAATAACCGATACGACTCCATTAAATTTACTTGTGAAATTAAAAACTCCGAACAGTTTTCATTCCTGGACATTTTAATTATTAAAAATAATTATAAATTAGAATTGGACATCTATCAATCAATGGCAAAGATATCATACCGGATATTCCTAATGATTCATTTTAAGCAATATAACCTTGCTGCGTTATACTTTCAGGCCCATCATTTAGTTACTTTTCTTTTGTATGAGGTGCGATTGCAAAAACGAAATAAATCATATTAAGAATATGACTAAGATTAGTGGCTATAACGAAAACAAGATAATAAATAGTCATAGGTTTAAGCGAAATATTCATTATCACAACTTTTGTACACGATAACAAAATAAGACGAAATATGTTTCAATACCCTATATTCCAAAATATAGCACGTGATGTAGAAGGTGCTTAATAAGGTAGGCCTCACGATAGTCTATAAGTCATCAGACAACTTAAGAAATACATAAGGTAGTAGAAACTATAAAGATAACGAAAATGAAAGAAGTGGAACATATGAAACAAGTGGTAATAATTCTAATGGGAACTATGTTGAGCTAAAGATCAATTCAAACAAGATTTAAAGAATATTTTCAGATTCCCCAATTTCATGTACAGCAGAAATGCGGATACCACAGGTAGGATAAGGAAATGGCAAGTTAAGATAACATACTAATCGTTTAATACACTGTTGGATCAACTATTTGTTGACCACCAAGTAATGACAACGAAGAAACGATATAGAAATCACATAAAATATTTCTAGTTTACATTTAAAATATGTAAAGAATGAGAACGCTTGTGATATTAGATAGGCGACTGACGTTAAGAACGATTAGTAGTCAGCTAAATTTGAATTGATTTACCCTCCATCGGATTTTTACCACGAAATCTATGCATGAGCAAAGTGTGCGCCAAGATTGTTTCAAGGAACCTCACGACTGAGCAGGAAGCCAATCGGAGAGATGTATGTTTTGATCTTCTGCACCGCTATGAGTAGAAGTCCGAAGTGGCGTTCTCCAGTCTATTCTAGTCCCAAAAGTGTTTTGAATGAACAAATTAAAAATCAATTCTATAATGTTTTTTCATATCACCGTCAACCTCTAGATGGCCTGGCACAGTCAAGCAGCAGTTTTTAGCAAAAAGATATTATGATTTATTCTTAACTCGCCGGTTTACATATTGAATATTATTCAGAAGAATATAACCAGCTAGGTGAATATTATCCCATCCGAAGTTTTCCGGCACTGCTACGAATAATGGAAACAACGCCTCGTTGAAAAATAAAGAGGGAAAATATATTAAACTTAAGAAATATAAAGTACGAAAGGACAAGGCATTGACAAGTAAGTTAAAAAAACTCATTCAAGGTGTAGTAAGTATTTGAAATCAGCAACCTCGTTTGGTATATTTTTAAGACATTAGCATTTTACATTCTAATTTCAATAAGAATTCTATTGAAAAGTTTTTACAAGTGATGAATCAGGATCGGAAAAAAATTTTGTTGAAAACCCATTTGGGGTGTGTCTTGTGAAGTTATTGATTATTTTATACCTCCATAACAAACTTTTTTATTTTAAAAAGCAATCAACGGATCACTAATTGCGCAAGTCCGACTTGCACTTGGCCGGTTATTATTTTTTTAGACTCTTTGCTGCATTTTGAATATGCAGTTTGTCGTATATATATATATATAAAAACTCTATTTCTCTCCATCCGACAAATTCGTTTGTTGCATATTCAAAATGCAGCAAAGAGTCTAAAAAATAATAATACCGGCCAAGTGCAAGTCGGACTTGCGCAATTAGTGATCCGTTGATTGCTTTTAAAATAAAAAAGTTTGTTATGTTATATAAAACCCTTACATATATATATATATATATATATATATATATATATATATATATATATATATATATATGCTGTCTGGGTAGTCCACCAAACAAGGACATGGATGTCGGCCAGTCTAGATCAAGACACAAACGCTGAGTATCAATAGGATATATTTCAAATGCATACACCCAAAAATTCCGCGTCAGTAGCGAACAAATCTTAGCTATATCCGGTGTGAAACTGCAAAAACCCAGACATGCAAGTTAATTCAATAGCATAACGTAAAATAAGATATAGTACTTTTGTTAACAACAGCAAATAGGGTACTAATACCACCATTAAATGTATAGTAGTAAGTGTAAAAACAGAGTACTTATACCATTTTACCAATATTTAGCGGTAACAGAAAAATAAAGATCAATATAAACGGAAATACTGCTGATCTCGGTATAGAGATATCTTTAGTACTTTACTCATTTTTGCTTTTTTAGTATTTTTTTGGAAGGGTCGTACATTGAATTTCACTAGGGAGTAGTGTAATACGTAGACATGATTCTAAACGTTTGGCGATTTCACACCGGATGGCGCTGAGGATTGTTGGTTACTAACACTTTTGGAAGTATATCTTTTAAATGTCTCCTGCTTATACTGGATATTTGTGATTTTCTCTTTCCCCTAGGCTGGCTGATGAGCTTTGACATGTAGCAAAATATATATATATATATATATATATATATATATATATATATATATATATATATATGTATATATATATATATATATATATATATATATATATATATATATATATATATATATTATATATATATATATTTTCTAGTTTGGTGATTTACAGATGGTACACCCGGAGAGTCGATAGTTTCAAAGTATGTACTTTTGATGCAGGAGGAGAGCTTACAGTTTTCGTCTGTTAAAGCCGATATACATCTTTTGTTTTGCTTATATTGTTCAGATAATTAAATATATTATTACAAGGTTGTAAGTTTTCTTCTATTTTTAGATACTCCATGTTCTAAAGAAAAAAAATAGTCATTTAAAAGTGATGCTGCAGTAAAAATCTTATGGTCTATTATTGTGTGTACCTATCTACATGACTTTTGACAATAGCAGCGATTAATACACTATCTGATCCACTCATGTAAATAAAAGATTACTGCATAAAAGTTTTCAGCTTACGACATTTTTCCCATCTAATGGATAAATTCTGTCTAATAAGATTGGTGAATGAAAATAATATTTGATAAGTGGTATATAAAAAAACAATATAAAACTTACCATTTCACTAATATAAATATGGACCTTTTTTGCATACCTGGAACAAATAAAAATAATGGTATTTCTTTAATATATTTCGGGAGTCTAAATTCCATCTTTCTAAATCACTGTTCCGCAATAAAGTATTACCCACGGAATCCGTAAACATACAACCATTTGATTTTTATATTTTAATCTATTTTTAGATTCGTTTCTATGAGAGAAAACAAATTACAAATTTTACGTGATTCAATAAGCTTTCCCGAAAACAACCTTATACCCTTCTTTATAAAACTCAAACAAATTAATCCTCAAAGATTAAAACTCTTTTGTTCAGCAAACCTACCGAACATATTTTTCTTTGGAAAACCCCTTTTCTTAATTAAGCATTTCCTTTATTCACTTAAAGAAGGCTCTCCGACAATGAACTTTAAAATTGCCTGGTAAAAATCAATACGTCCAATACTTTTATCTTTAAAGCCAGACCAGTGTAACGAAAACCCTTTGAAGGATTTTGGAGCAAAATTGTTTATTTTTTCGCTTAATGTAGGGATAATCCTTCAAATTAAAGTACAAGTGCACGGAAATTTCAGAAAGCTTTGGAAGCAAAAATAACAAATCTTGTGCCTTTGTTCTGTAAAATTGTTACTTTCTGAATAATTTTCAGTTAGGAAAAGAGTTTTGACACAATTTCATGAGTCATCTTCAGGGATCTGTAACTATTTAAGAACTGACTAGAACACTGAACTCAGATTTCCGATTCAAACTGAATCACTCGGTACAAAAAACTAGGATGTGATTAATAATCAATTCGAAGAGGTATTTTTGTCTGCATAGAAGAATACAAAGTTTCACTTATATTTTTATCTATGTTAAATAGTCATGTTCCAGAATAAAGTTGGGAAACATTCTTTCCGAAAATTTTTCTGTAACAAAGGGTGTTAGACAGGGCTGCTGTCTGTCTACTACATTATTCAAAATTTATCTGAACGAGGTATTAGAGAGATGGCGAAGAGCATGTGGAGGAATGGAAATACAGCTGACCGACGAAACAACGCTATACACTTACATTTTGCCGACGATCAGGTGATTATTGCTCAGGACAAGCAGGACCTTGAATTTATCACAAGAAAACTGTTTGAAGATTATAAAAACTGGGATTTAACAGTTAACTGCAAGAAAACCAAATAATTATGTATAGGAGGAAGTTCGTTTATATTTCTTTTCCTAATTTGTTTATCCAGATAGTACCAAAGATTCTCTATCGGGTTCAAATCAGGTGATTATGACGGCAGGAGCATCACCCGAAACCTTTGTTCAGAAAACCAATTCTTGGCCAAGCGAGATGTGTGTTTTGGGTTATTGTCTTGTTGCAAAATCCATGACAGTGGCAAATATTCTTCATAAGGAATCAAATTATTTTCCAATATCTCAAGATACATTTGAACATCCATTCTGCCATTTATCTTTACAATGGCCCCATACCAGACCGTCGAAAACGACCCCATACCATGATATTTCCACCGCCATGTTTGACAGTAGGTACAAAGTACTTTGGGTCATATCTCAGACCAACTGGTCGTCTTACATAACCAGTAGAATCACTTCCAAAGAGATTGAACCAACTTTGGTCACTAAAGCTTACTAGAGACCATTGATTTTGAGTCCAGTCTTTATGTTCCTTAGTAAATTTCAATCTCTCTTTTCTGTGACGCTTTGTAAGGAGTGGCTTTTTGACAGAACGCCTACCGTGAAGATTTTCAGATAACAGACGACGTTTAATAGTCATGTCTGATACCAATACACCCTGATATTCCGGCCTTAGTTCTTGATTAACAGCAGTTTTCTTGGCAAGATAATGACCCAAACACACATCTCGCTTGGCCAAGAACTGGTTTTCTGAAGAAAGGATTCGGGTGATGAGCTGGCCTTCACACTCACCTGATTTGAAGCCGATAGCGAGTCTTTGGCACTACCTGGATAAACAAATTACTAAAAGAAATATAAAAAACCGGGACGAACTTTGGATCGCATTAAAACAAAAATGGGAAAAAATACCATCCGATTTTAGTGCTAGGCTTATCGACTCTGTGGGTAGAAGATATCAAGCAGTGATTGACGTAAAAGGATATTCCAGTAAATATTAAATATTTTCGACATCTTAGACATCTTAGTGGAATTTTTATTTTATAACAAAAATGTTTCCATACTTTTGTTTGTGCATAATTTTGTTACGTTACAAACTAAGCACATTTCTAATAATAAACAATAATGTTTTAGTCTTCAAAATGTTTGTTAGCATATACACGATTAATAAATAAATACTGTAATTGTAAACCGTTTAAACGATTGGAACAGAAACTAATGGCACTCGAAATGGATTACTGGCCAAGATCGACTGGAGTGTCAAGAATGGATAGAGGCAGAAAATGAAAGAATAAGGGATATAAGGATGAAAGTAAAAACCACGATTATTGAAGAAATTTAACAACGGCAACTCATATGGAATGGACACGTGGAAAGAATGGAAGAACACTCAATACCAAAGACGGTTCTAAAGTGGGTACCAAGCGAAAAGAGGACAACAGAGAGACCAAGAGCGACATGGTTTGGAGGTGTTCAGAAGGCAATGTCAGAGAGAAATATAAGACTCGGAAATTGGGAAGATCAAACAGGATGGAAACTGGGAACTGGAAGGCGAAGAAAGCTCTAAAAAAATCGGACTGATGATGATGATCTAAATAGTATCTTAAAATACGATACCCATAACAAAAGAGATTTTGAGTTAATCATGTAAGAAAATTTATGAATGTAAATGGTTAATTTGGTTGAAACTTATTGATACATAGAGTAGTTTTTTATATATAGTTGTTGCTTTCTATACAATGCACTCGAGTAAAGAACGTTTACACCAGACAATTATGATACAAACAAAGTTCCACTTCTTCTTCTCGAACTGCCATATCTGATACGGATGTAGGCGACAGTGACCCCTTTACCTGTGGTTTTATAGGCGTTCCACAGACAAATGGAACCTACAGTTTAATGCCGATTCTGAACGGTCAAAGTAAGAGGGTTTTACTAGGCATGATTCTATGGGTCGTTTGCCATTACCTTCCCGAGAGAAACGACCGTCACTTTGTAGTTTTTTTTTAAATTTATTTTTTTAAATTTTACTTCCCGAGCCGAGAATCAAACTCGGGGCGCCGGCGCGTAGAAGGCACACCACTTACTTTAGACATAATAATTAAAGCATTTTTTGGAAAGCATTAACGTTGTTAATTAGTAACAAAAAAAAAACAAATCCTTATTTTAGTAGTGAAATATTCTCCAAGCAAATATTTTGTATATTGTTTACACGGTATGTTTTATTCTTGAATACAATATTTTTTGTGTAACTAGTATAAGACAGGGAAACTGATCTTAGTGCTCTGTTTACAATGAAAACAATAATATAAGCTCTAAACGCGGAAGATAAGTTTGCATTGTATACATACAAATTCGTTTTAAAACCCAGCCTTTGTTCCGGTATATTACACAGAGAATTTCATTTTAAAATTGCCTCATTATATTATAAAACAAAGTAGGGGAAAGTAGGGGAAGAAGTAAGTTAACTATTTTACAAAGAAAACACTAGGTATTTCTGGGGTAAAATTCTTGAACTAGTCTGCCCATAATAGAGTTGTAATATACCCAAATAACCTACCTCAGTAATATAGAAAAATTAAAACTTTTATGTGTAACGTCAAAAGTGTTGAACAAAAATGTATTAAGCGATGTCCAAAATTATTTTTACAAATTAAAGTCCTATCTCTCTTCTATCAATGCAAGAAAAAAAAATAAAATGGGATATGGATTAAGAAATATGCAGGGTAAAATATAAGAAAAATATTTTTTTGATCGTCTAATAACACAGGCCAACGATGAAAAAACTTTTTTAATAATGTTACCTGATTCCTATGTTTTTTGGTGTGCCGAGTCCGAAAATAATAATAAAAAAGTAGTATCACCCACAAATTTTTCACATTTTAAAATTCAAAATCCGAAAAGTTTATTATCAATAATTCGAATGTTATTAGGTTGGCAATAAAATCAGAATTTTATAAGGTTGGCAGTAAAATCAAATGTTATTAGGTTGGCAGTTCCGATAAATATCACAGCTGGTTGATTTCTTCCAGTTAATATAGCCTCGCACTGCAGTGTTTAATTTACTTTAATTCACACTCAAAGTATAGCTCATGGTGATTGTAAAAACTCTCCCAACATTTTTTGTTATATATGTGGTAAGTTTGTAGTAAAAAAAGCCGGACCGATTGGCGAAGTGGGCTAAGCAGCCTGCTGTTGATCAGGAGGTCAGCGGTTCGATTCCGTGTGTCGGCTGGGTGTTGTGAGTGTTCCTAGGTAGTAGTTGTTTGCAGAAATGCAAATAACGTTCGCGGCAGTACTACCGCGTTGTTTAAAAGGTGCCGTGAAATACAAAAATATATCCGATATCCTTGGGATATTGAAAAAGGGTAAAATCCCTATTGAGGCGGGGAGGTGAGCGATAAAAGAAAATCAAAGAAACATTACTGATTTTGTAAATGTTTGCATATTTTGGTGTAGAAATCGGTTAATCAAGAAAAATGTTGGGTCCTCACAAAGTATGTTATGTTTGTGTTGAGGATCTTAGGAAATGGCATAAGAAAGAAAAGAAAGCTTTTAGATTTGCAGTACCCATGGTATGGAAAGAGCAAGAAAATCATTCAAACGACGTTATTTTTGCAGCGTTGATGTTTCTGGATATTACTCCAAAAATAAGAAAGTAATTGTCTATCTTTACTTCAGCTAATCGGCCCTGAGCCACTTCAGTCTATTGATGACGTTTTACAGATCAGTCCCGAATTTAATGAAAGTTTAAAACCACAGTTGTTTACACAAGCTGAGTTAAATGATTTAGTTAGAGATTTGGATTTGACTAAGGAAAAAGCCGAATTGCTTGGTTCTAGGCTGAAAGAAAAACATTTATTGGAATCTGGAACCTCTATTTACCATTATAGAACAAGAGATCAACAGTTTGTTCAGTTTTTCAAGCAGGAAGAGGATTTGGCTTACTGCCATGTTCCCTATTTTGAAATTTAATTGATGTCATATTTTGAGAGAACTGTGATACAAAAAAAAAATAATACCAGATACGGTTTCAGTACTCAAAAATACATAACACTTAGATTTTACTTTAAAAAGTTTTTACAAATATTTTTTTTGTTGGCCTGTGTAATTGTATTGCATGTCATTCATTGGTAAAACTTTTTAGTGAAATTTTATTTGTTTAACTTCGATATTCTACATGAAAATACAATTTTAGATGTAGAAACTACAATCCAGCCCATTTAAAAAAAATATTTTACTTTCAAAAATTATGGAAAGTGACAAAAGATATTTTAATAACTAAATCAGGTCTGAACAGAGTACGATAGGAAGAATTATTGAAAAAATAATCGTAAACACAATGAATGATTTCATAGTATATAAAAAGATATTGACCAATCAGTAGTTTGGTTTTAGGACAGACCAGTTTGAAAAACAATCAGGCGATCGTCTAACATTTTTAATTAATTTTAATGAAAAAAACATGCAGGAGGGATTTTCTTTAATATCATTTAAAACTTTGAAAAGATATGGCACAATGGACTAACAATTTTATTTATCAGAAAGAAAATGCTAAATTATTTAATTAAATAAGGAAACAGTATGGGCAGGTTTGCAGTAGATTTTTTCTCTATCGCCCACCTTTTTCAACCTGTACACTTTCAATATACCGATATTTTATCACAACAATCTATATTTGTTTATCAGTGACACAACAATCAGTGCTGTGTCGAAGTTACCAAGACTTATTATTTCCAGGTTTCAGAAAAATATTAATTAACTTAAAAAAATGGGGGCAAAGCTGCAAGTTAAATTATTTCCCAACACACGTAGGCTGAAAAGTTTATGGTCTGACACATAGATGTAGCCCTTTTCAAAAAATCCATATGATTTTTAGGAAGTGCCCACCTTCAAACGATACGTGTCAAAATTTTACGACATTTCGACGATTAGTTTATAAGTTACAGTGGTTTTAGTGAAGCTACTTTTGATATTTTCAAAACAATGGAAAAAAACCGAATGTTGTGTGTTGATTAAACATTATTTTTTGATGGAAAAAAATACCGTTCAAGCAAAACATTGGCGGGGACTCTGATCCTGGAAAATTACTCATTATTTACTGGTATGCTGAATTTACACATGGTTGTATAGATACAAATTATGCTGAACGCTCTGGACGCTCAAATGAGGTGGTTACACTGGAAAACATAAAAAAAAACACAAAATTATTTTGAATGACCGTAAAATGAAATTGTATGAGATAGCTGATACCCAAAAGATATCAAAAGAACGTGTTGGTCATATTTTGCATGAACATTTGGGCATGAAAAAGCTCCGTTCGAAATAGTTACGGCGTTTGCTCACAGTGGATCAAAAACAACAAAGTGTTGATGATTCTGAGCGCTGTTTGGACCAGTTTAAGAGCAATAAATAGGACTTTTTCATGCGTTTTGTGGCAATGGATGAAACATGGATCCATCACTACACACCGGAATGAAATCGACAGTCAGCTGAGTGAATAGCAGCGGGTGAAAGCCGCTCAAAGCGATCAAAGTCGGTTGGGAAGGTTTTGGCCTCTGTATTTTGGGATGCGCATGGAATAATTTTCTTCGACTCTGCTGAGAAAGGGAAACCATCAATAGCGAATATTATATAAAGTTATTGGTGCGTTTGAAGACAGAAATCGCAAGGAAATTGTCCCAAATGAGCAAGAAGAAAGTGCTCTTTCATCAAGACAATGCACCATGTCACAAGTCAATGCAAAGTTGATGTTCGCTTCGCTCGTTTCCTCATCCACCATATTCTTCAGATTTGGCCTCCAGTGACTATTATCTATACGCAGACTTCAAAAAATGCTCGCGGGGAAGAAATTTGGCTCCAGTGAAGAAGTTATCGCCGAAACTGCGGTCTATTTTGAAGGCAAAGACAAATCCTTCTACAAGAAAGGTATGAAATGTTAGAAAAGCGTTGTACAGGGTGAGTCAACGATAGAGTAAAGTTCATTATCTCATTTGTTTAGGAAATGACGAAAAAAATGTTAAATACAATAGTTTTCGGGAATGTTAAGGTGCACAGTTTAAAATTATTTTTGAGTATACAGAGTACTTCAAAAAAATGTGGCCGATATAACATATGTTTGTTTTAAATGGAACATCCTATTTTCTAATTTATTTTAGTTTTTATAATATTTCAATTTAAAAAAAAAAAATACTAGTTTTTAGTTTTGTAAAAAATTGCCAGTAGCGCCATTGTTTTGTGAAGGTGGAATACTCATAATTGGTACGAGCGTTCTATAGAGATAAAGAAAAGATATATGTAAAGAAATTTGAGTGTGTTTAAAATAAATTTATGCATTTCGACTATTTTAAATTGAAAAATCTCGAATTTTTCAAATGGCACACCCTACATATTATTATTTTTTCTGATAGATTTTACAAAACCCTCCAACTTTTGTTAAGTATGTCATATATCTATTTCTAATAGTTTTCGATTTATTTTGAATTTTTACCCTTGTTTTTAATACACTTACGCTATAACATCATAGTTGCCAAGACAAAACAAAAATGTAGGCATCATCAAATTTTAACATGTCTATTAAGCAAGTAAAAATAACTTAATTTGTTGTAGTAAGTGACGTATAAAGGTAATAGTTATGGATTTTCCTAAAAATGAATTAATTGATATGGTTTATATATTGGACGAGGCGGGAAAAAATTGTCTTTTGGTATTAAGGCTTTACGGAGCGAAGTACCCTAATAGACGTATACCATCTAGAAAATCGTTTCAGTGCTTAATGGAACGGTTTTATGGTAGTGGTAGCGTTGAGTATACGAAACGGAGAGTAGTAAACCAGAATACTACCAATGAGGAAAAAGAAATCGAGATTTTACTTCATGTTGAAGGTAATCTCCAGGTCAGCAGCCGTCAACTAGCTGACTTATCGGACACATCCCAATCTACGGCTAATCGCACCACGGGAAAATAAAACTATCATCCCTTTCATATGGAACTACATCAAGAACTTCAAGACCGTGATTTTGAACTACGAGTAAAATTTTGTACCACCATGAGTGGAGCACTAGAGGTCGATCCAAATTGTTTATCCAAAATAATGTTTTCTGATGAAGCTACTTTTCGCAGTAATGGAGCAGTTAACAGCCATAACATGCATTATTATTCAACATTTTGAGTCCGGGAAGTTCAAAACCAAAGCCATTGGTCGCCTAATATATAGTGTGGAATATTAAATTTTCGGATTATTGGGCCATATTTTTTCCGCGAACCACTTAACGGGCCTAAATATCTAAATTTTTTGCAAAACGAACTACCTCAGCTTCTTGAAGAAGTTGATAACTTTGAAAGGGAACAAATGTGGATTCAACAAGATGGAGCTCCTGCTCATTACCACCGGGAAGTTAAGAAATTTTTAAAAACGATCGTTACCCACAAAAATGGATCCGTAGGGATGGATTCATTCAGTGGCCCCCCTCGATCATGTGACTTAACACCTTTAGACTTCTTTTTGTGGGGCTATATTAAAGATCGTGTTTATGTGAATCCCTCTACAACACCAGTAGATATGGAAAATAGGATACGGGATGCGTGCAGTACAATAACGCCCTTTGTTTTTTTCTTTTTTTTTTTATGGGTTTAGCACACGTGCTACAGGGAAGTCCCTAAAGCGCTACAGGAGCGACACGTGTGCGGAGAAAGCGATTCACGTTGTTCTTGAATCGCTGTAGATTGTACTCGATGAGAAACACAGTCCTGGGTAAACCATTCCAAAGGCATGATGTTCTCCATATAAAAGACTGCTTGAAAAGCGTTGTACGAGGAGTAACAAGCTGAACCTCATACGGATGTGAAGCATTAGCGCGACGTGTACTTCTAATATGCACCGCTCTGGGAGGAATTAAACGGGCCACATCTTTCGAACACTTTCCATGAAAGTACTTGTAGAATAGGCTCAAGTCGCCAACCGTTCTTCGATGTTCCAGCGAATCAAGGCCGTCGGTCAGTTCCGGGTGTCCAATCAGACGAACAGCTCTTCTCTGGATAGAATCCAACAAATGCAGTGTATGTTTGGGAGCGGAGCTCCAAACATGGGAGCAGTATTCCATAGTTGGTCGAATTTGAGCTTTGTAAAGAATTAACAGTTGTTGTGGAGTGTAGAGCTTTCTGGTTCGAAACAATATTCCCAACTTTTGAGAAGCTCTTCTTGCTATGCCTGCAACATGTTCATGCCAGGACATATTTGCTCCCAAATTAACGCCTAACAGATTGAGTGACGATGTTAGAGGGATGGAGTGCCCCGACATAACTATGTCGGGTTCTGCAACGTTAACTTTTTTAGAAAAATCTGCCGCCTGGGTTTTTGTAGCGTTAAATTCCACTTGGTTACTGTCACCCCAAGATAGAATTTCTTCCAGGTCTTTGTTAAGTTGAATGACTTCCTGCTGTCTGCGGATATTCGTCTGAGTAGTCGATGTCCGAGCGTTCAAAGTGAATGAAGAGATAAGTGTACTGTCATCTGCAAAGCTGTAGATTGGATTCTCGGTCTTTTCCAGCAGATCGTTAATATAAATGAGGAAGAGAGTAGGAGACAGTATGGAACCTTGGGGCACACCGGCGTTGATAGTGAAGGTGTTAGAAAGAAATCCGTCAACCGCCACTCGTAAAGAACGCTCTCTGAGGAAACATGAGAGCCACAAACAGAACTTTTCAGACATACCATAAGAACGTAGCTTAGCCAACAGCCCATCGTGCCAAACACGGTCAAATGCCTTGGATATGTCAAGAGCAACCGCTCGAGATTCTCCAAAGTGTTCAATTGCGTTGTTCCAAACATGTGTTACACAAGTCAGAAGATCTCCTGTTGATCTATTTTTACGAAAGCCATATTGGTGATCACTAATAATGTTGAATCCTTCAAGATATTTTAGAAGATGCTGATTGATAGCCTTTTCCATGACTTTCGATATTATTGAGAGTAGTGCGATTGGTCGGTAGTTATTTGGCAAGGTCTTCTTGCCTTTTTTAGGCATCGGCTGAACTGTGGCACATTTCCAGCAGGAAGGAAATATTCCCTTTCTGTAGGATAGGTTGAAAAGTCTACAGAAAACTGGTGTTAGTTCCCTCGCACAGTTCTTGAGAACTATGGCAGGTATTCCGTCAGCGCCTGAAGCCTTTTTGGTGTCTAGCTTCATCAAAATACGTTTTATGATACGCTGTCTGAAGACAATATCGGGCATCCTTGACTGCACTATGGGAATAGTAGGTGGTGTTTTTCCTTGAAAATCGACAGTAGAATGTGAAGCAAAGAGTTCAGCCAACAGTTCGCTTTCTCAACAGGTGTCGTTGCAATAGAATTATCTGGCCGTGTGAGTGGCGGTATGGTGGATTTGGTGAAATTTTGACTAACTGCCTTAGCGACCGACCAAAAAGACCTGGAATTGCCGGGACAAGCGAGAAGTTTGTTTCTAATCCGTTGATTGTGTACCTTCTTGGTTTCGTCGATAATTTCTTTGCATCTGGTACGAACAAAGATGTTACGATTTATGATGTTAGGATCTTCACGCCACTGTCGGTATGCAAGATGTTTAGAAGCAACAGCTTCTTTGCATTTTAGGTCAAACCAAGGCTTGCCGTTGGAAGGGCATTTCTTCGAAAAAGGGATGTAAGCATCCATACCGGCCAAAATAACATCGGAAACCTCCCTGGCGCAGTCAGATGGGTCGTCGGATCGAAAACAAACGTCCAACCAAAGGAAAGTTCGAAAATATTCCATGAGATCTTCCCATTTAGCAGATTTGTAGTGCCAAATCTTGCGCGGTTTGGGCGCCTCTCTGTCACTGATTGGTAGAATACTCGATGTCGAAAGCAGTTTATGGTCGGAAGAACCTAATGGTGGATTTACGCTGACCGTGTAAATCTCCGGATTGATGGTTAAAAACAGATCAAGAAGACTGGCGAACTCTCCGTCTCGATCAGGGATCCGTGTTGGTTCATCAATAAGCTGAGTCAAGCCACAACTGATTGAAAATGATTCGGCTTCACGACCTTGTTCGTCGGTAGTATTTGAATATTTAAGCCAGTTGATGTTGTGGACATTAAAGTTGCCCAGGATGGCAATTTCGGCATTTGGATAGTTACTTTGTAAATGATCTATGGTGTCTGCAAGAGAAGCGAAAAGTGTTCTAAAATTTGTATCACTTGGTGGTCGATAGAGGATACAGACGAACCTTGTGGTTGGTTGGGTCGTTATTTTTAACCACATAACATCAAAGTTTGGGGGCTCCAGAGCCTCTTCTCGTTGGCAAGAGAGGTCGCTTCTGACATAAAGACAGATTCCAAAGTTACGCCTAAATCGAAATCGTACCCAGGATAAAGATAGTTTACTGTGCTGGTCGATGAACTGACCTTAGTTTCACAGAGAGCGAGTACATGAGGTTTATTTGATTGCAGGTGTTGGTGCACTGAATTTATGTTCGAATTTAAACCTCGTATGTTGCAAAAATCCATTTTGAAATTCTGTTCTCTGCATGTCGACGCCCCTGAACCAGCCCCCACCCGGAGATCCGAACGGGGGGCTATTTTACCTCCGGAATTTTTTGTATCCAGGTGCCTCATCATGCTATTTGGTCCCACAGTCCGGGACATCGGCACAGCCACGAAACGTCAAGCAACTTCACGCAGCTTAAGCCGATGCGATGGTATCACACCGGGCGATGCTGGTGGGATCTGGGCATCTACCATCTAGATTGTTCTTTAAGTCGCCTCCTACGACAGGCAGAACATACCGGGGGAGATATTCTATCCCGCCCCCCCACGGTGCTAAGGAAAGTGAAGGAAAATATAGTAAAAACGACTAAATATTTTCGAACATTTATTACGTCATAATAATTAAACATTAGATAAGTTAAACTATATTAAAATTATTATTAACTATTTGTTTATGTTTTCAAAATAGCGAAAGTGTATTAAAATCAAGGGTAAAAATTGAAAAATTCAAAATAAATCAAAAACTATTAGAAATAGGTATATGACATACTTAATATAAGTTGGTGGGTTTTAAAAAGTAATAGTATACAGGTGCAATTTAAAAAAATTGAGATTTTTTTCAATTTAAAATGGTCGAAATTCATAAATTTATTTTGAACACCCTGTAACATCTAACTCAAATTTCTTTATATATATATATATATATATATATATATATATATATATATATATATATATATATTATATATATATATTTTCATCTATATAGAATGCTCGGACCAATTATGAGTATTCCACCTTCAGAAACAATGGCGCTACTGGCAATTTTTTTACAAAACTGAAAACTAGTATTTTTAAAAAAAATTGAAAAGTAATAGAAAAGTTACAAAATTTTCGTAGAATTTGAAAATAAATTAGAAAATGGGATGTTCCATTTAAAAAAACATATATTATATCGGCCACACTTTTTTGAAGTACCCTGTATACTCAAAAATAACTTTAAACTATGCACCATAATATTCCCTAAAACTGTTGTAGTTCATATTTTTTCGTCATTTCCGAAACAAATGAGATAATGAACTTTCTCTTTGAAAGTATATTCTGGAAGAGTACTTGCAAGTATCAAATTGAAAATGGAGATCTGTACGTTATTTTGAATATTATATTTCACGTTCGAATGAATTTTTTGGTTTTGTTTTATCAATTTGAAATTAACAAGATTATTAGTATACTCCTTTATTTCAAAACATACCATTCTAGTAATATTATAAGCCACTGTCATGAAAAAAATAACCGGTCAAGTGCAAGTTGGACTTGCGCAATTAGTGTTCCGTACGTTGATTGCTTTTAAAATAAAAATTTTTGTTACGGAAGTATAAAATGATCAGTGGCTTCACAAAAATATCCCAAATGAGTTCTCAATAAAGTTTTTTTTCGATCTGATGACCTTGAAATTGTGTTTTTTTTATATACCAGATAATTTATTAAAGTTAATGCACTCGTGATAATTTTCGTTTAATCTACACCCTGTAGAGAATATTCCAAAATTTGTTCAAAATTGTTTGATCAGTACTTTTCGAAATAAGGGGGGGACAGCGATTTTTCGCACTTTTTAAAAATAATACAAAGAGAATTGTGCTCGAGTATTTCATTATATATATTTTTGAGCTCGTCTTTTTACAAGCTTTTATTTGACATCCCACTCGATGACCTGGTAATTTTTTTTTCATTTCCGATTTTACACCCTAAAACTAACCCCTTAAGTCAAAATTTAAGTTTCAATTCCTATATTAGTGCCAAATCTCAACCTTCTATGTCAAATAGTTTCGGAGAAAAACGGGTTTGACAGACGGACAGGCAGACGGACAGACAGACAGATGAGCAGACACCGAAGTGATCTTATAAGTGTTCCGTACGGAACACTAAAAATGTAGCGGAACTTTCGTTTTATTGGCCATTATTTTCATGATAACGTCATGCGTCAATTTAGTAATTTTATTAAACTATTTATTTCTTTAATGAAATTGACCAGTGTGCAAAGGAGTCTTGTAGGTTTTAATGATGTTAAGTAATATTCTAACGAGCTTTACTAGGTATGATACTACAGGTAATTTTCCATTGCTTGCACAAAAAGATTAAAACTGATCTAAAAATAGAAAATATGGAAAATATTTTGCCATAAATTTTTAATTATTCACCAATCATAGAGAATAAAATTAAGGTGTTTTAAGTGCAATGCTTCATGAAAAGGGCTTTCTAATTCTGCAAAGTTGCCATTGTAAATAAAACAGAGCCGGAATCAAACACTACAAAATATTTCAAAGAAAGTAGTGACCAGACTAAGCAGAAAAAAACACGACAATTAAAGCAGTAGGTATCTAATTCAGAATTGTTGTTCGCTACTCAAATAAATCTAAGTACTGTTAGTAAAAGCGACGATTCTTCGAAAAGACAGCTAAAGTTCGTAAAGCAGTAGATAGATTAAAACAGAAAGGTAACAAATATTTAACCTCAATGGAATCGGAGGCAGTGCTTGAAGGCCAACTGATCTCACAGACAATACAACATAATCCAAACTGTAAACTGAATGGTATTCAGAAATTATATCATATACAGTGCCAAAGGCGTGAAATAGGCTAACAAGACCTATTAGGCATTGCGCAGCATGGATGCAATAAATAGATTGTAACTCACCTTAAACCCGCTACTTTCATGCTTACTTGTAGCATTTAAGGTAAATGGAATATTGTTTCCTTAAAAAACTTTGGAATTTATTTTTATCAACTGATAGCAAAAATAATCTCTAATGATTAAAATATTTTTACTTATCAGATATTTGTAAGATCAGTTTGGCTTTTAATACTCCTTTATGGTGTACTGTGTGCAAAACTATATTAAACCATCACTATGAATCTTAGTCTGAATATGGAAACAATTATCGACTTTCCGTAACAAAATTAGGAATAAATACATATTAAGAAGAAGGTAGTACTTTTAATAATATCTTCCCTTCTTACAACAGACTAACCTACGAAAGTTCTGCTTTCAACCTGCCCCAAATGTAAAGATAATTTTTAAGACATTGTAAACAAACAGATGTCTGTAGGTTAGGTTTTTACCCGACCTAAATTCCGGAATCCTATGGAATTTTTTTTAGAAACCCTTTTATGCCGAGAATTATAGAATACCTTAACTATTAACTCTTGTCTGAATTAGTGCTTCATGCCGCCTCCTACCCTTTTCTGCTTTACATTAATATTTTGCTGTAAAATATCAAACATTGCTGATGACAGTACACTTATTTCTTCAATTATCTTATGCAATTATCCGAGGACAGCAGAAAGTTATACAATTTAACAAAGTCCTGAAAAAAATCTATCTTTGATTGACGGTATCCACATAGAAGTTAATACTACATAACTCAGGCCGCGGTTTCTCCTAAAAAAGTTAACATAACAGAATCCGGTATAGTTCTGCAGAGCAAGTTTCTTCAATAAGTAGCGTCATTAGACCTGTTAGGTACAAATTTAAAAGCAAATATGTTATGGGAGGCTTATGTCACATGCACAGTAGAGTAAGTTTTCACAATCTGGAAATATTATTTTACAAAATCTATTAATAATAACGTCCAGGTCCTTCTTCTTTACATTACCATTGTCCTAATTGCCCTGAGCTGACTAATTTGGAGATTCTCTATTTCCAGGCTATATTTTTGCTCTTCCAGGTTTTCTCAGGTTTGGTGGTACCCAATTCATAACTTTTTTTGACAATTTTGTTGCCTTCATCCTCTGTGCCTGATCATAACACCTTGATTGCTTTCATTCTCAAATTTTTTTTTTTAGATGTTCCCTCTGATCATTTAAGAACAGCCATTTCCGTGAACCTCAGTTTTTTTTGGTTGTTGTCCTTTATCCCCATAGCTTTGCCCCATAAATGAGACTACTTTAAATATGCGTTTCAAAGATATTATGTTTCGTTTCTTTGTAAACTAACAGCTACATGGTATTCTATTTTGAGAATGAATTATTTTTTCTGCATGAGTTATTCTCTCATTATTTTCCTTGTCATCTCTCCAGATAAAGCGTATTTACTTCAAATAAAGTTACCAACTATATCTTATAAGATATTATAAACAGCATTTTTAAATAAATTCTTTATTACTTTTTTGGAAACTCTGTTTATCTATTTATTAACTAAATATGTCGGTATACTATTTATACCTTTGGTTTTAATTAACTTTCGAACTAACCTACAATGGTTTTTTTAGTTAATCTTGTCAACTTTCCCTACCTTCCTCTAAGTAAAGGGGACCAATTTAATAACTTCAGATCTGAAAATGAAAGGCAAACAAAAAATATCTCAAACAATATTAACTATGGCTTCATTTTCATTTTACTAGTAATAGTATTGTCAAAAAAATATGTTTGCTTTAAAGGTAACGAAAATAAATCTAAGTATGCCCCAGAAAGCTTTACGAATAGCACTGCATAAACATAGAAGGATCTACAATAATTTTTTTTTTTCTTATAGAAGTATTAGTTTACGCTAGTGAAGCATCCTTAACCAAAGCTATAGAAACAAGAGTAGTTCAGTTCGAGTAGTTCAGTTTTATAAATAAATACATCATTTTTTTTTAACCGACTTCATAGCTTTAACTTAATACCTGTCCGGTATTTTTATAAGTTTTAAGAAACTTCAAGTAAACCCTGCATATGGCGATCAAGAACGTCAAGAAGAGGTGGCAGAGTGCGTTTGAGTGACATTCCACGAGAATTTGGACCTTTTAATAGCTAAACGATCAAGTGCCTTAAGTGGGTCCAGGAGTTCGTGATTGTATATTTTTCGTAAATACTTTTAAATTCAGTTGGTGCAAGAACTAAAGCCAACTAGTATTGTTCAGCAGGTAAAACTTCGTTAAGAAAATGTTAGTTCAGGTTAGAAAGATCTGACACATTAAAAATTAAGCACCAAATCTCTTATATTTTTCTAAAGTGGCAACACTTGGAATATTTGGCCTTTACTTCTTTAAGAATGATAGAGTCCCCACAACAACTTTTAATATGGAGTGATGTGTAAAGATGGTTGAAAATTTCGTCTCATCAGCTTTATTAAATCTTGAAGGTTATAACCAGAGAATCTGGTCTCAGTAAAATGAGTCAACTTTACACACACCAAACACATATTGCATTTATTCCAGAATTTTTCCTGAATAAATTGGTTTCCGAAAGATGTGGCGTAAGTGGGCTTCTAGGTAGCCCTGAATTGAAGCATGTAAATTTTTCCCAATAGAGAAAAGAGCCGGAAACCCAACGGTTCATATTTAGGTGAAATTATTTTTAAGAAATAATTTTTCAAAAACCAGTTTTGGTTTCATGTACGGTAAACATTTTTTTTTATCTATCTATTTATTTTTTACTATAAATATTTTAAAAGTAAACTTCATACCGGAAATCTAGCGGAATGTCAAAAAAATGAAAAACTTCTTTTGACAGATGATGATCGAACTTAACCTACGCCTCCCCTCCCCCGTTAGTACAAAAATTGATGACCGCTTAGAAGAGCTGAATACTGTTCTCCAGACAAGTAGCTTATATAAAGATAGCAGTTACTGTAGGAATTCAATAATGTCCCTGGCAGCAATAAAGACTTGTCTAAAATTAGAATTGTTTATAAAATTTGTGCGTAAGGGAAAGAATATTTCTGAAATCAAGAGCACACATATTCATGGCAAAAAGGTTAATAAATTTGAATCATATACGTATTTCCCAAGTAAACTGATTTAAAAAATGACACAACTTTATGTATTATTTGTATAATTTGTATAATATTATACATATATATATATATATATATATATATATATATATATATATATATATATATATATATATATATATATATATATATATATATATTTATGCTACTTACTATGAACATGGGTTTGAAAATGCGTGAGTTTCTCGATTAATATAATCGACCAAATGGATCGACATTTCAAAAATTGGTGATGAAAATAATACAAAATTAGTTCTATTTATAATGAAATGTCAGGTAGATTGTATGAAACATTGCTGTTGTTAACGAAAGTGAACGATCAACGACCAAGAACCATTAAACCTCGTTCTAAATAAATATTTAAATTTACATGCATACGAAAATTCAATTGATTTAAGGATTAAAAAAATATATCATTATAATATGACGTGCAATTTCGAAAAATGGTCATGGCAATTGGCCACTGAGATCATGTCATATGTATATATATATATATATATATATATATATATATATATATATATATATACATATATATATATATATATATATATATATATATATATATATATATATTATATATATACATATATATATATATATATATATATATATATATATATATATATATATATATATATATATATATATACTACTTACTATGAACATGGGTTTGAAAATGCGTGAGTTTCTAGATTAATATAATAGACCAAATGGATCAACGTTCCAAAAATTGGTGAGGAAATAGTAAAAAAATTAGTTCTATTTATAATGAAATGTCAGGTAGATTGTATGAAAACATTGCTGTTGTGAGAACATTGCTGTTGTTAGCAAAAGTGAATGATGAACGATCAACATCCATTTAACCTCCTTCTAAATAAATATTTACATTTACATGCATACGAAAATCCAATTGATTTAAGGATTAAAAAATATATCATATAATGCAGAAATTTTCCGGTCTGTTTTTAGTCGACGTGCAATTTCGAAAAATGTTCATGGCAATTGGCCACTGAGATCATGACATTTTACACCATTTTTATGGTGTAAAATCGCATGACCGATGGTTTATATATATATATATATATATATATATATATATATATATATATATATATATATACATATATATATATATATATATATATATATATATATATATATATATATATATATATATATATATATATATATATATATATATATATATATATATATATATATATATATCTACATATGTATATATATATATATATATATATATATATATATATATATATATATATATACACATATGTAGTATATATATATATATATATATATATATATATATATATATATATATATATATATATATATATATATATATATATATATGGTTTAAAGTCCCTTATTTCAGCAGTATACTATCCACAGTTCTCTCATTTTTCACTCCATCTCGAGACGAGTTTTGCCGCATTACGGCTCATCAGTCGAGTTAGGATCGACAAACAAGAGAACAGAATATGTATTTAAATTGATCGACTCCCATCCTACTCTCCTCATACTTTAGACGTTATATATGTACTATTTTTTTTTTTAATTCCATATAGAATTCATTTTTACTGTACACTGTGTTTCAATAGTTTCAGTACTAACATGTGACCTTTTCAGAGCATTATTAAGGAAAATCTCCAACGAAACTCAATTTTGAAGTCGGATATTTTTAAACAGTTTTAAACAGGAAATTGTAATTTTTGGTCGCGAAAAAAGTCGTCTTTCGCATTTCTTGACGTTTTAGTGGTCCGAGAGTACGAGAACCATATATATATATATATATATATATATATATATATATATATATATATATATATATATATATATATATATATTATGCTGCTACCACTACTAACCAGCTAAACTTAAACGAAACTTACAAAAGAAACACGTAGGTTGTCCTTTGTATAAGTTCAGAAACGATAAAAATTAAAGTCAACATCCTTTTAAAAAGTTGCTCTCAAAGCTTAAAAATTTCAAAAGGTAAAAATGAAACACGCAAATGCCTTTGCATCGCACCGGTGTTCTTTACCCACTTTAGCGAGAAAAGGTTTTCAAAATACTTGAGGCTCTCGAAAGTTATCATCTATCGCTTTCTTGAAAATTTTATAAAAACACCTGTGCTCTTAAGTAACTCGGATAAAAGTTTAAGAGTTAAAAAAAGAACCTTTGAGGAAACTCAGTTTATTTATTGTATGAGAGCAATAATAAAGACAAGGCTATGAAGCATCATTTACAAGAAAGAATCTATTCTAAAGTATTCTCAGAATTCCTTAGTTATAAGTAATAACATACTTTGCATAAGAAACTCCATTTTATAAATATGAACACTACCCACAAATATATAATCTAATTTAAAAATAGGCTTTTATGTAGGATATTACCAACACCAGAAAAATATTGGACACAATTAGTCCTAAATTTCTCTCTAGAAGTTTTTTAAATAAAGCCACTGACTTAAAAACAAAAATAATTTATTAAATGATTTACTCCTCCTCTTACAAGTCCACAAGTATCAAATAAATACTAAATCTGATTTTCTCATATAAAAGTAACTTAATCCAAGCATTAAAATTTGATATTCGAGATGACAAATAATTAATCACACAAAAAAAAAATTTATTTGATTCTCGTTCAAAAAAGAAATAGATTATTAAAAATAACAATTCCAAATTTTTTACTCTTTTTAACTCTTCACATGTTTGTCTATGTCGTTCGACCATCGTTCCTTTTTTGCTCATTTCATTTGAGGCGATATCGCTGAAAAACTAAGGATTTTTTGTTACTCTAAGTATTATTTGTACACAAAATTTGGTTTAAAATCGACATTTAATTTTATTTGCTCTTTTTACCAAACTGGCGAACTGGCAAACATTGAAAAATATGTTTTTTGTGGTATACAGATCCCCAAAAATCGCAAAAATCTCGGAGAATATATTACTTTGCAAGGAAAGTAGAAGAATGGAATAATTATATATATATATATATATATATATATATATATATATATATATATATATATATATATATATATATATATATATATATATATACAGTGTGGCCCAAAAAGTTATATACAAATGGAGGAAAAGTTTATCATACATATTACAAAAACATTTATTATCTTATACCATCAAATATTTTAAACTTTTGGTGCTTGATTACTGATTTACATGTCATGTAGAACTTTTTATCAAGAATAATTTTTTTTTGTAACAAGTAAGATAAAGTTTCTCTTCGTTTGTATAAAACTTTTTGGGAAAACACTCAGTGTATTAAAAAATATTTAAATAAAAGTTACAGGGAGTTATACGGCGCACATGCCGACGTTGATAATAACATTTTTTGAACTGTTAGTTCGAAGAAATTGCGCCATTTTAATTTTTTTTTTTTTTTATGCATACCCTGCATATTATTTTATTTTTGAATCCTACTAAAAATTCTAGATATTACCTGTCTAGCACACCATATATCTAAACTGAACTGTTTTGGAATTATTGTCCTTTGAAATCTAAAATAAAAAAAGACAGAAAAACTATTAATGAATACTCTAGGTATAGTTTTAAGGTAACAATTGTTCAAAAATGTCTACCATTAACAGCGAGGCAATGACCCAATCTGTCATAAACACCTTGAACAGTGTTTTGCAGAGAATCCGGGGTGATCTGTGCTAATTCATATTGAATTCCTTGTTATAAATCTTTTACAGTTTCAGGTCGACTTTGAGAAACTTTGGTTTTCAAATGACTCCATAAAAAAAATCGACTGGTCGAGACTCCTTGCAGGCCATTCTACAGCACCTCTTCTGCCTATCCATTGATTAGAAAAAATCGCATCCAAATATCTCGAACATTGATTTCATAGTGAGGAGGTGCTCTGTCCTGTTGACACAACAGATTCCTGTTAGGGGTATCCAAATTATTTTCACCGGGAAAAACACCGGCACAAGTTGGAATAACCTGCTCTTGGAGTAACTGTAAATACCGCTGTCCTGTAAGATTTCCATCGATAAAAAGAGACTAATGATATGACGTCCACAAATGCCTGCCCACACGTTTATCTTTTGTGGTCTTTGAGAATAACTGTCAATTATCCAGTGGGGATTCTCAGTAGATCAGTACCGGCAGTTATGCCTGTTAACTCTTCCGTTAAGACAAAACGTGGCGTCGTCAGAAAAAAACAATATTATGAATTAAGTTAGGATCATTATTGATTCATTCCATCATGATCTCGCAAAATTCAACGCGTGTATCGTAGTCACCTTCAGATATTTCTTGCAATAAAATGGGTTTGTATGGATGCAATTTTTATTCATTCAGTATACTACTTAAGGTACCTTTACTTATATGTGGTCTAGGCAAAGCGGACGAGTGGCTGTATGGGGATGAATAACTTTTTATCATCGCTTGTTTTAACTTTTGGAGGTTCAGATTTAGAACTATCCTTAACATGACCTAATTGTCTAAATCATTTTAATGTTTTGCTAATTACAGATTGGATAATAGGTTCTCGATTCGGATATTCTGCGTTAAAAAGATCACACACCTCCTGTTGTGCTCTTCTACGGTCTCCGAAACTAACCATCATTAACAAAGTGATTCTTCCAGTTTTGGTGAAATATACCATTATGATATTAGGCTCAAATTGCAGTTTCACAAAATGCAGCAATAAACGTTTTCATCAATAAATCATTTTTTGACGCGTTAAGTCGTTACCTGAGAGTAAATGTTTGACACCAGCCAGCTTAAAAAAAAATAATTTGATCTCCCTAATTTCAAATATTAATAATTCCAAAACAGTTCAATTTAGACATACTGTATGTTAGAGAAATATTATCTAGAATTTCTAGTATGATTCAAAAATAAAATAATATATAGCGCTTTCCATTTAAAAAAGCTTAAGATGGCATAATTTCTTCGAACTGACACATCAAAACATTTTATTGTCAACGTCAACACATGCGCCGTATAACAGCCCATAACTTTTATAACTTTTTAAACATTTTTTTGATACACTGATTAATAAATGCTATGGAATCATTATTCCATACATATGAGGCACCCTGTGTATGTATATATATATATATATATATATATATATATATATATATATGTATATATAAGATTGAGTTGCTCTCATCATCGCGATTCGCGGATGATATTGTGCTTATATCTAACGACAAAGAAGAATTGGAAGAAACGCTGAACGAACTTAACAATAAGTCCAGAGAGATTGATCTGGAGATAAACATCGCCAAAACCATGTTCATGACAAATGGCGGCTGTGATAAAGAAGCAGTACTGAACATTGAAAACGCAAAAATCACAAGAACGGATTAATACGTATCTCTTGAACAAAAAATAGTAATATCCAAAGAAAATTTGAAAGCAGATTGCGGAACATCTTCCTTTCTAATGTTCCAAATAAACTAAAAGCAAACACATTTGATCAATGCATGTTGCCAGTACTGACATACGGAACAGATACGTGGGCTTTGGATAAAGAAATTATAAATCGCCTACAAGTAGTTCAACGAGCGATGAAAAAGAGTATGTTGGGAATATCGTTGAGGGATATGCTGACTAATGAAGAAATTGAAGAAAGGTCCAATATAACTAATGTAGCTGAGAGGGTAAGTAGGTTGAAGTGGAGATGGGTGGATGCAAGACCTAGGGACCCATATATTAATCAACTGGAGGCCTAGGAATAAGAAAAGAAGTAGAGAACGCCCGCAAACCTGATGGTCTGACGACATCAAGAGACCAGTGGGATACAACTGGATAAACAAGGCCCAAAACCGAAGAAGATGGACGTACTTAGGGGAGGCTTATGTCCGACGATGGACTGAATAGCTGATGATGATAATGTATAGTAGTATATTAGAGAGAGAGTTTTTCAAGGAATCCTCATAAATATTAGAAAGTTAATGTTCGGTAAAAAAAATTTGCCGATTAGCAGCGAAAATATACGATATCTATTTAAATGATCATCTACTATAAACAAAACTAAATATTGTATTTATAGACAAAACTAATTAGTTTTTGGGTTATGTAAATATTCGCCCATGGCATATATCTCATTATTACTTTTAAATTAGTAACGTATAGAGCTGTTTACATTAACAGAATAGCAATTAACTTAAACTGCTTCATCATATATAATATGCAATGAAAGGAATAATATCAGTTTGGAAATTGAAAATAGTGAACACTCAATTCAACAAAAATTCATAAAATGCAAAAAGCGTTTTCGCTTTGTCAACCGTGAAGTAATGTCCCCAGATATGGGACAGCCGCTGATGATGAAAAAATAATTTGTATCGATGAAATGTTAATGAATTTTTGGTAGTGAGCTAATGATTAAACCGATATCTATGTTGCTGGCTGGTTTTTGGTGGTACCGTGGCCGAGTTGTATTTCCTAAAATCGCTAACTTGATTCCCGTTGTTTCACTTCGTTGGTGTCAGTGTTACAGTGGTCAGATCTATCGCAAATAATGGACTAGACTACGATAATCTATTCAACGTACTATAAAAAAATTCCAAAATATATATTATTACCATTGTCTGTGTCAGATCCCGCTCTAATAGACTTTAGACTTACTCTCTGAGTGATATTTAAGGAATGTTTCTAAGAAGTGCAATAGCAGTTTAGACAGAGTTTTATGATTTCACACAATATCGTTATGGAAGAAGAAAGAAGAATCATAATATGTTCTAAAGTTTTCTAAGGGCAAGTCAGATTCAGGATTAGCGACAACCACGACGTTGAAACTGAGAAAGCGAATAAATGGTAAAGGGTGCGTTTTTCTATTTTTAACATGAGTGAAAAAATTCAGCAAAGAAGTTGCATTAAATTTTGTTTTGAAAATGGTTTTTTGGCTTTTCAAACGTTCGAATTTATCTCAAGAGGCCGGAATTATGGGCCGATAATTCTTGGTTTTTTCATCACGATAATGCGCATTCTCACACAGCATTGGTTCTTCGCGACTTTTTCATCAAAAATTCAACTCATATCATTCCGCAATCGCCCTATTCGCCTAATTTAGCTCCGTCAGACTTCTGGCTATTCCCTAAACTCAAAAAACCGCTTCGAGGACATCGTTTTAAGGCGATAGGGGAGATTAAAACCGAATCGAAGAAGACTTTAAAGGCCATTCCAGAAATCGAATTCCGAACAACTGTTTCGAAGACTGGAAAAAACGTTGGCATAAATGCATTTTATCCAAGGGGGATTACTTTGAAGGGGAAGAAATAAATTTGGAAAAATAAATAACCCGTTTGCGTTTTATTTCAAAAGTTATACTATTTTTTGATCACAGTAGTATATATATATATATATATATATATATATATATATATATATATATATATATATATATATACATATATATATCGATCTCGCCAAAACTCTTCGCCTTAGCTATGGAAGATGTTTTTAAAGAAATCTCGTGGGAAGGTAAGGGCATAAATATTGATGGAACTTACTTAAGTTATCTGCATTTTGCAGACGACATATTTTTAATCTATTCGAACATTAAGAAAGTAGAACAAATGCTAGTAGAACTAAACTCAGCGTCACGGAAAGTTGGTTTTAGAATGAACTTTAAAAAGATAAAGAGCAAGGACGGTTCCCAGATTAAGATAGATGGTACCATCATAAAAAACACAAACGAATATACATACCTGGGACATAATATTACAAGTGGGAAATAAAACCAAACATTAGAAATATCCCGCAGAATTGGACTAGCTGGGGTTGCCTTTAAGAGATTGAACTATGTATTAAAAGATGGAGAATTTCTCATAAATCTAAAAAGACAAGTGTTTGATTTTTGCATTTTGCCTGTCGCCACCAATGGACTCAAAACTATGCCTCTGATACAGAAAACTGCAATTAGGTTGAGAATAATGTAAAGAGCCACGGATAGAACAATGCTGGGAGTTGGGTGGGATATATTGACTTTTATGGAATTGTTTCTCGAATCGTGTTCACGTCCTCGAAAAAGGATCCTTGCAACTTTATTTTAATATTTAAAAATAGTAAAAACCTGCAATATGATAAATCAATTGAACAAATTCACAATGAATAATACCCCTACTGTCGTCGAAAAAACTAGCATTGTTTTGGTTATTGATAGAAGTTTTCGTATTTTTCTGGCTGTCTGTGGATCCTCCTCCTCGTCAGTCCACTGTCCTCCGAAAGGACATGTAACATCATGACAGTTATCCTACCGTTGTAGCCCAGGCTTCTCTGTCCCGTCTATCTCATCATGGTGTTCTGAAGCTCCTCTCTCGGGGTTGCCAAGACTACGGTATCATCGGCATATCTAAGATTCAATATTCTAGAACCCCCCAGAACTGCTGCTCACTGCCATTGAACAAATACCTTACGCATGATGCATGCACTATATATATAGAAGTATTGACGATATTATGTACTCTTGGTGCATTGCCGCGCCAATCTTGAAATTTTGGGAATAGATGTTTTTCACACGTACTGTGGCTCTTATCATACAGATTTTTAAGAAGCTATATTAGATGGTGGAAGACTCCCAACTCTGCTAAAATTTTTCACATGCTGCTCCATTAACTGAATCAAATGCTTCCGAATAATCTATAAAGCATAAGTATATTTCTATATTGAATTCCCCAGATTTCTCAGTTATTTGGCGAAGGTTAAGAATTTTAAGTTCATGGGTGCCTCTTGCAGGCATAAATCCCGACTGTTTTTGAGAGATTTGAGGCAGCAAGAAAGGGTTCACTCTATTGCTGATAATTGTGAGGACTTTATTAAATTTTCGAATTTCGTAGGAGAACCTTTTTATATAGAGGGACCTATATAGAAATCGTCCAGTCTTGGGGCCTTGTACCAGATGTCCATATTTCTAAGCAAATTGCCTGAATGCAATAAATGTTGTAAATATTCTACTATTAAAATATTGGCATAACCTTAAAAAACATTGTCATTTATATCAAATAAACGGAGTTGAAGTTAAAATTGGCACGGATTTTACATACATAACTAACAATAACGATTTATGTAAAAAGTATCAAAGTTCACAGTGCAGAAATTACCATATTAGTATAACGAAATTTAAGAAATCGCGTTTATTAAACCTAGAAATAAGAAAATATCTTGATAAACATTATTGACCCAATAAAGTAATTGGCTTATTGCTACAAAAGAATTCTTTTTGTATAATTTGGCACGTTTGCATAATTTGAAACTTGATAGTTCGTAGAGAATAGAGGCGGAAATAAGGTGAAAGGCTAAAGCACGTTTTAGTCTGATTAGTTTTTATACCAGAATTAGTTATTCTGGAAGAAGAAAATGTTACACGTTGTAACGATATCGAGAATTGAAAAGGTATGTTATTTTTATCCAGGTTTCCTTTTTATCATGCCATGCTAAGCAGTTTGTTGATCATTTCCTAGATTTATAAAAATGTTTAAAAATAATGCATTTATTTCGATTCACCTATATTCTAAATTTATACAGTAGTTTCCAGAAAATAGAGTTTCTTTTCTCCTTAGATTTCAAGAACGCTGCTAATTTTTTTTTTTCTTCAATAAAAGGAATTAAATTCTGAATGGCAAAAACCTTTTTTAGCTAAGATTCAACAACAAAAATATTTCTGCTAAAATTGGAAATAATGGAAAAACAATGAAATAAAAGAATATTACGACACCCTTCTAGCCCCTTACCTCATCCCTTTCACGCAATTTATATACTCTCATAAAAATGTGTTTTATAATAATTATTCAATATTCCAATTATGAATCAGGAAGGATGTTCATAATATTACTAAAACGCTAAAAAGTCCGTCCACCCCTCCAACCTCCTCCTTATGTTAACAGTATAAATAATAAAAAAATGTAATGTTTCGGTCCTTTGACTGAAAGAACCCCGAAAAACATCTATAACATGATAAATGGAAAGTCACTCCTCTACCTTTCTCCTCCACTCCTTTGACCCTTTATATATTTTATTATAAATGATTACACTTAAAATTTACCCATCCTCCCATCTGAAATACCTAAAAAATTGTTTGTAATTACATTAAAATTATACAAAATTATCTCACCATTTTCCCCTCTTATAAGTAAAAGCATAAAAAAAATAAGTGAATTTTCTTATTCTTACAGTTACACATAGGCTGAAAAGTTTTTGGTCTGACACATAGATGTCGCCCTTTTCAAAAAATCCGTATGATTTTTAGGGAGTACCAACCTTTAAACGATACGTGTCAAAATTTAATTACTTTTCGACGATTAGTTTACAAGTTCCAGTGGTTTTAGTGACGCTACTTTTTATATTTTCAAAACAATGGAAAAAACCGAATTTCGTGTGTTGATTAAACACTATTTTTTGATAGTAAAAAATATCGTTCAAGAAAAGAAATGGCTTGATAAGTGTTACGGGGACTCTGCCCCTGGAAAATCACTCGTCATGATATGAATTTAGAACCTGAATTTTAAACGCGATGTATTTAAACGCGATCGTACAGAAACAAATCATGCTGAAATTGTGTGAGATAGCGCTCTGGACGCTCAAATGAGGTGGTTACACCGGAAAACACAAAAAAAATCAGTCACAGTAACGAATGTTGTTTTGTAGCACAACTTTGATGACACCTAAAGTGAAATTGTGTGAGATAGCCAGTGACACCCTAAATTATTCTGTCATATCAAAAATGAACATTTGGTCATATCTTTAGCATAATTCTGTAATTGTCATATTTGGAAATGAAATGAAGATCTGTTCGAAATGGGTACCATGTTTGCTCATAGCGGACCAAAAACAACAACGTGTTGATGATTCTGAGCGCTGTTTGGTTTTGTGCAATAAAAAGGATTTTTTTATGCGATATGTGACAATGGATAAAACGTGGATCCACCACTACACACGGGAATCAAATCGGCAGTCAGCTGAGTGGACAGCAGCGGGTGAAAACCGCCCAAAGTGACCAAAAATACAACAGTCGGCTGGGAAGGTTTTGACCTCTATATTTTTTGAATGTGCATGGAATAATTTTCACAGGGAAAAACCGTTGAACAGCGAATATTACATTAAGTTATTGGTGCGTTTGTAAGTAGAAATCGCAAAGAAACGGCCCCAAATGAACAAGAAAAAATTGTCTTTTCGTCAAGACAATGCACCGTGTCACAAGTCAATGGTTACGATGGCAAAATTGCGTGAATTGAAGTTCAAATTGCTCTAGTGAAGAAGTTATTATCGAAACTGATGCCTATTTTGAAGGAAAAGACAAATCCTTCTACAAGAAATGTCTAGAAATGTTAGAAAAGCGTTATAGCTCTTGAAGGGGACTATATTGATGAATAAAGTTGAATTTTACAAAAAGAAATGTGTTTTAAGTAGCCAAACCAAAATCTTTTCAGCCTACGTGTTATAAGAACTCTGCGCGATAAATGTGAACAACCCCTCTAACTTCCTACCCCGCCCAATTCATCCCTTATATATTTTACTATAATAAATATGATTAAAATTTATCAACTACATCAACCAAAAGACCTGGCAAAACTTTTAAAATACTATTGATAGTATACAATATTTAATAACGTACACCCCTTCAGGTTACCCCCCTCACAGGTTAATCAAAAAAAATAATCATTTTGGAATTCCTTTTCCTCAAAAATCTTAAAAAGGACATACAACCCTCTATATAGAAAACAATTCCACTAATCTCCTCCCTCACCCCTTTCATCCCTATTATGTTTTACTATAAATAGCTATGTATAATATTTGTTAATTATCTCAACAAAAAACTAGGAAAAATTACCACATTATTATTAAAACCATACGAAATTTATCGACCCCCACTTCTTTTACCACCTTGACCTTAAAACGAGATCGCTTGAAAACTCTAGGCTTTATCTCCCATTATTAGGTATCATATATGTAATAACATGTATCAAGTTTGAAACTCATAACTCATTTTGCCAAAAGTTATCGTGTTAGCAGGCCGACAGACAGGCAGATGAACATGAGTAGCTAAGTTTTTTGTGATCTAGGAACTCTAAAATTTGATGAAAAACAAAAACCTGGGAGTGTGCATACAATACTTTCCTTTAGCAAGGAAAGTAAAAACAGTAAATATTGGTTTTCATAATGTAAAGGCATCTCAAAAATGCAAAATAATTTGCAGTTCTTCCTTTTCGAAGTTTTCTAGTCCTTATGCATTCTTATTTTTTCATTTAAACGTTGCTTTATTTAAGACGTAGACTCAGTAGTCTTGTATATTTCCATTGTGATTGCCTTTAGTTATAACAATTTTTAATACATATTTCCTATATATCCAGTTATTTCCTTTCCTGAAAAACTGGCATTTTTATACTAGTACTTAATTTTAACGTAATAAAATGAAGATTCTTGTAATAAATAAATATCATTATAAATTTGTGTTATGGTCAAACGTTTCTTCCTTGTTATGCACCATACCATAAAAAGAAACATAGACTATAATTAAGACTTCGATTAAACCAAAAAATAATACACAAGGTGTTTTACTTACAAAACACAAAGTTTATGTCATATGTTAAAAACGCAATGCCTGATTGTTTCTGTTTTAAAAAAAAAATCCCTAAAGAAGGTATAACTCCTGTATTTAATATTTTTGGCTGATTCTTCAAATAAACAAGTTTAAGGTGTGGTTTATCTATAATATATATAAAATGCAACGTCTCTCTGTCTGTCTGTCCGTTAGTGCGCTTATCACTGGAGAACCACTTATCCGATTTACGTACTTTTTTTTTTTTAAAAACATACATATGTTCTTTGGCCAGATTATATAGGCTATATTTTATTACGATAGGTAGCATAAGGAATGCGCAGTGACGATAATAGTGAATGAAGTCGGAAAAAAGTTTGCCGCTAGTGCGTCCCCTTGCAATACATACTCGTAGCTTAAACCGTTAAATATGGAACAATATTATGTAGCAGAGAATATCTATAATCTATAATATATATATATATATATATATATATATATATATATATATATATATATATATATATATATATATATATATATATATATATATATATATATATATATATATATATATATAATGAAATGTCTCTCGTCTGTCTGTCTGTCGATTAGTGCGTTTATCACACGAGAACCACTTATCCGATTTACGTGTCTTTTTTTAAATTCATACATATATTCTTCGGCCAGGTTATATAATAATAATCTATATCTATAATACATATAAAATGCAACGTCTCTCTGTCTGTCTGTCTGTCCGTCAGTGCGCTTATCCCTCGAGAACCACTTATCTCATTTACGTGATTTTTTAAATTCATACATATGTTCTCTGACCAGGTTATAGATATATATTTTATTACATATATAACATATATATATAAAATGCAACGTATCTCCGTCTGTCTGTTTGTCCGTTAGGGTGCTTATCACTGGAGAACCACATATCTGATTTACGTACCTTTTTTTTTTTTAAAACATACATATATTCTGTGGCCAGGTTCTCCATCTATAATACATATAAAATGCAACGTCTCTCTGTCTGTCTGTCCGTTAGTGCGTTACGTGCTTTTTTTTAAAAGATACATATGTTCGCTGGCCAAGTTATAGGATATATTTTATTGCGTTAGGTAACATAAAGAATAAGCAGTGACGATAATAGTGAATTAAGTCGGAAAAAAGGTTACCGTTAGCGCGTTCTTTTGCAATTCACTGCCTAAACTATTAAATGTGGAATAATATCATGTTGCAAAGAATATAATATATATAAAATGCAACGTCTCTCTGTCTGTCGGTCTGTCTGTCCGTTAGTGCACTTATCACTTAAGAACCACTGATCCGATTTACGTGTTTTTATAAATTTATACATATGTTCTATATAATTCGATATAAGCCTAGATAACGAGAGATAAGGTGAGATAATGGGAGATAAGTATAAATAATGGGTGATAAGGAGAAGTAATGGGAGATAAATCTAGATAATGGGAGTTACGGTGAGATAATGGGAGATAAGGAGAAATAATGGGAGATAAGGAGAAATATTGCGAGATAAGTCGAGATAAGCCTAAATAATGCGAGATAAGGTGAGATAATGGGATATAAGGGGAAATAATGGGAGATAAAGAGATATAATGGGAGATGAGCAGAGATAACCCTAGATAATGGAAATTATGTAGAGATAATGGGAGATAAGGAGACGTAATGGGAGATAAGGGGAAATAATGGCAGATATTTTATTACGTTAAATAACTTAAGGAATAAGCAGTGACGATAGTAGTGAATCAAGTCCACGCGAGCGGAGCCGCGGGCACTGCTAGTTTATAACAAATAATAACGTACATAACTCCTATTTTTACTTTGTAATAACATTAAAATAACGGACTTAAGTCCAATTTTCAATAACGAACCTCAAAACCTACTTTATATGGTTTATGTAGTCATATTCTTTGGTCTTTATTAGTTCATAAAAGTGTTCATATTGAAAATTTTTATCTTCTGGTTGTAAATTATGAATAGTTTTATAATAAAAGCCTCTAAGATATATTGGGGTATATTTTCTATAAATTACCTTCTAGCTAAGTTTACGGTAAATAAAATCATTTAATTTATGGTTTATAATATTGTTTATGTGTAGTGTCAATGTACTATTTCTAGTCTCATTGATACAAGGTGTTCCATAAAAAAACTAAAAGTTTTAAGTATTTATGACAACAAAAACAAAGTGATAAATAAAAATCCTTTGGTGTACACTAAAGTACAGCCCTTGGAAAATTACGCAGCCCCACAAAAAAAAGTTCATTATCACGAAACCAAATTAGATGGACCCAGTGTATTTTTCGACGATGAATTCGAATCCTTAGTTTAAAAAAAAGATTTGTCATGTCATTTTTTTTGGTCAAAAACATCCCATGAAATGGGGTAAAACTAAAGTAATAATGTAATGAAGCGTGAAATATGGTAGATATAATATAGTTTAGAGAAGGGAATATGCATTCAAACCACAGCAAGCTACGAGGCTGGTTTGAAAAGTCCGTGCAAAGTCCGAGAGATGGCACCACCGGCGCGTATCGAGGTCATGTTTAGTTAGTAGCATCTCTTGAATGAACGCACACCAAGTTTCAGCCATATTGATCTATTTCTTTGTGTTTGGCATTCGTGTAAATCAAGGAAGTAGAGTGATTTTCAAGAAATGGACGAAAAAAAATTTCGTGTAGTGATTATACATTACTTTATGAAAGGCAAAACGCCTCAGGAGACTAAAGAGAAGCTTGATAAACATTATGGTGACTCTGCACCTTCGATTACAGCAGTTTATAAGTGGTTTCAAAATTTTCGGACTGGCCATATGGGCACAAGTGACGCTGAACGTTCTGGACGACCTGTGGAGGTTACGACTCCAGAAATCATTGATCAAATCCATGATATGGTGATGGATGACAGAAGAGTTAAGGTGCGTGAGATTGCTAGTGCTGTGGGCATCTCGAGTGAACGGGTACATAATATTTTGCATAAACATTTGGACATGAGAAAGCTATCCGCAAGATGGGTGCCGCGATTGCTCACGCTTGACCAAAAACGGAATCGTGTGAAGTGTTGCAAGGATGGTTTGCAGCTGTTCCAGAAGAATCCGGAGGACTTTAAGCGTCGTTTCGTCACTATGGATGAAACATGGATACATTACTATACTCCTGAGACCAAACAACAATCTAAACAATGGGTTACCAAGGGGGAATCTGCACCAAAAAAGGCGAAGACCGTTTCTTCGGCCGGAAAGGTTATGGCGCCCGCGATTGGCCCACAAGAAAGTCCTTTTCCATCACGACAACGCACCAGCACACACCTCAGCAGTTGTGGTCGCAAAACTAATGGAAATAGGATTCCAACTCGTTTCACATCCCCCCTATTCTCCAGACTTGGCTCCCTCGGGAACAAATACCCCAATTTGAAGAAATGGCTGGCGGGACAAAGATTTTATTCAAACGAGGAGGCGATTGCAGACACTAATGGATATTTTGCAGACTTGGACAAATCCTATTATTCGGAAGGGATCAACAAACTAGAACATCGTTGGACGATGTGTATAAGCCTAAAAGGACACTATGTCGAAAAATAAAAAAGTTTTACCCCAAACACATAAGTAGTTTTTATTTTTGCACGGACTTTTCAAAACAGCATCGTATTTCTATTAATTTGATCAAAATCCACCCTTATAGGGGGTGAAAAATACTTCTAAAACTCAAATAACGCATGTGAGTTTAAATAACATATACGAAGGACAAATTCTTGTAGCTCTTAGGACAATATATCCGAATCTGATGTGACAACCAAACATTACTCTTAAAGGGTTGAAACTCACTCCTATAGGGTGTAAAAACCACCCCCACCTACGGAGGTATCTTATAAGTTTCAATAATATCGAAAAAAGTTCAAGTTTTTGTAGTTATAAGCAGGGTGAACAAATATGGAGTAGATTCGCTTAAACTACCGATACACGACTACAAACTACCCTTAGAGGGTGGTAGAAAATACTCCTACGCTCTAATGACGCACATGGATGTTACTGAAATTCGGAAAGGATCAAGTACTTTTATCTTATTGTGCCAAGCATTCAAGACAACTAGATCATCTTATTAATAAGGTCGAAAATCATCCCTATGAGGGGGGAACTACCCCCTGGGATTGATGGATTTAGAAGTTCTAGCATCTGAGAGAAAAAATACAGGCTATTTTTGTCCATCCTGCCTGAGACTACGAAATCCTGTATTTCTTTTTCAGATGCTAAAACTTTTATGATCCATCAATCCGAGGGGGTAGTTCCCTCAATTCTTGGGATGATTTTCAACCTTATTAGAAAGATGATTTAGTTGTTTTTAATGTTTGGCACAATGAGATAAAAGTACTTGATCCTTTCCGAATTTCAATAGCATCCATGTGCATCATTAGAGCGTAGGGGTAGTTTCTACTACCCTCTAAGGGTAGTTTATAGTCATGTATTGGTGGTTCAAGTACATCTGCTCCATATTTGTTCACCCTGCGTAAAATGACAAAAGCCTGAACTTCTTTCTTCGTTATTGACATTTATGAGATACCTCCGTAGGTGGGGGTGGTTTTTAAACTCTATAAGAGTGAGTCTCAACTCTTTAAGAGTAATGTCTGGTTGTCACACCAGATTCAAATATTTTGTCCTAAAAGCTACAAGAATTTTTCCTTTGTACATGTCATTTAAACTCACGTGCGTTATTTGAATCTTAAGGGTACTTTTCACGCTTTATAAGGTTTAATTAATAGAAATAGCTTACTGTGGTTTGTATGCATATTCTCACACTTTATTAAGAGTCATTACATTACTACTAGTTTTACCCCATTTCAAGAGAGATTGTTGTTAAAATGA
Organism: Pachyrhynchus sulphureomaculatus; assembly: GCA_019049505.1. Taxonomy (NCBI): domain Eukaryota; kingdom Metazoa; phylum Arthropoda; class Insecta; order Coleoptera; family Curculionidae; genus Pachyrhynchus; species Pachyrhynchus sulphureomaculatus. The sequence continues at coordinate 120,651,723 of CM032455.1, read as the reverse complement.
CACGATAAATCTTTTTTTAGTGTTCCGTACGGAACACTTTTAAGATGACTTCGGTGTCTGTTTGTCTGTCCGTCTGTCACCCCCGATTTTCTCCGAAACTATTTGTCACAGAAAGTTGAAATTTGGTAATAATATAGGAATTGATAGCTTTATCAGAGCCGTGCAGTTTTGAAAGTTAAATTTTGCTTCAAGGGGTTAGTTTTGGGGGGTGAAATCGGAAGTGAAAAAAAAAATTTAGGTCATCGAGTGTGGGGTCAAATAAAAGCTTGTAAAAAGATGAGTAATATATATATATATATATATACATATATATATATATATATATATATATATATATATATATATATTATATATATATAGTAATACGAGGCTGGTTTGAAAAGTCCGTGCAAAGTCCGAGAGATGGCACCACCGGCGCGTATCGAGGTCATGTTTAGTTAGTAGCATCTCTTGAATGAACGCACAAGTGACGCTGAACGTTCTGGACGGCCTGTGGAGGTTACGACTCCAGAAATCATTGATCAAATCCATGATATGGTGATGGATGATAGAAGAGTTAAGGTGCGTGAGATTGCTAGTGCTGTGGGCATCTCGACTGAACGGGCACATAATATTTTGCATAAACATTTGGACATGAGAAAGCTGTCCGCAAGATGGGTGCCGCGATTGCTCACGCTTGACCAAAAAAGGGAATCGTGTGAAGTGTTGCGAGGATGCAGAAGAATCCGGAGGAGTTTAAAGCGTCGTTTCGTCACTGTGGATGAAACATGGATACATTACTATACTCCTGAGATCAAACAACAATCTAAACAATGGGTTACCAAGGAGGAATCTGCACCAAAAAAGGGGAAGACCGTTCCTTCGGCCGGAAAGGTCATGGCGACTGTCTTTTGGGATTCGCAAGGGATAATCCTCATCGACTATCTGGAAAAGGGTAAAACTATTACAGGTGAATATTATTCATCGTTGGCCAATTTGAAGAAATGGTTGGCGGGACAAAGATTTTATTCAAACGAGGAGGTCATTGCATACACTAATGGATATTTTGCAGAAAAAAAAAAAAAAAAAAAAAAAACTTGGACAAATCCTATTATTCGGAAGGGATCAACAAACTAGAACATCGTTGGACGAAGTGTATAAGCCTAAAAGGAGACTATGTCGAAAAATAAAAAAGGTTTACCCCAAACACATAAGTAGTTTTTCTTTTTGCACGGACTTTTCAAACCAGCCTCGTACTTACGCACACTTTTCTTTGTATTATTTTTAAAAAAATCGCGAAAAAATCGCTGTCCCCCCCTTATCTCGAAAAGTACTGATCAAAAAATTTTGTAGATTGAACGAAAATTATCACCAGTGCATTATCTTTAATAATTTATCTGGATTGGAAACAAACTTTGTTGAAAACTCCTTTGGGTTGTGTTTTGTGAAGTCATTGATCATTTCGTACCTCCGTAACAAAATTTTTTATGTTAAAAGCAATCAACGTACGGAACACCATTTGCGCAAGTCCAACTTGCACTTGACAGGTTTTTTAATTACGGATTCGAATACACAAGTATTTTGGTTCGGGGTAACGAACTTTTTTTTCGAGTGGCTATGTTATTTAATTGAATGCCATCTAAATGTGTAGTCGGAAATCTTCTAAGCCATCAAATTATTGATCACAGCTTGTTATGTCACACTCTGTGGCTAAAATTAAATAAAAATGGAAAAAATTTATTTTTTTCACACTCATTAAAAGCAGATGGCGACTTTTGTCAATCTAAGCCTGCATTAATACACACACACACACACTCACGCACACACCCACACACATATACAGACACAAATATTTTAAAATTGAGGTTTGGTACATGCTTAAGCAAACCCTGAAATTTCAATCCGTTAGCAAATTCTCAACGAGCCTGATGGTTTCCCCAAGTCTTGACCCAACCGGTCTTTCTGATCTGTGGTAACCTTGAACGGAGTCTCAGCTAAATCAAAACTGTTTCGATCAAAATTTCACTTAAGAAAAAGATAGGCCATTATACCGGGAACATTGTATAATGTATATTTTTCGCCCTTTTCCTTGTTCAGTAAGAATCTATGTGCGTTACTCCAAATTACTTTCCCCATTTGATGGAAGAAAAAAAAATTGTACAAAATGGAACAAACTCGTATAAAATTTCATCACAATATCAGAAAAGCGAGAGCTTTTTTTTATGGAAACGGCCCACGTGTTTTGAAAATTACGATTCATATTTCACTTCAATTGCCGCAAATTTTATTTCGTAGGTATATCGGTGTTAATAGTGAAGGAATTATGAATAAATATGAATTATTTACTTTTTGTTCAATCTACGCAGAAGTCATAATACCCAACAACAGGGTGTAAGTGCTAAAACATAGGAGAATCTCGAGCGGTTGCACCTAATATGATATATCCAAGGCATTTGACCGTGTTTGGCATGACAGATTGATAGCTAAGCTACGCTCTTATGATATGTCTGGGCAGTTTTGTTTGCGGCTCTTGTGTTTCCTCAGAGAACATTCTTTACGAGTGGCAGTGGACGGATTTCTTTCTAATAGCCTTACTATCAATGCCGGCGTGGCCCAAGGCTCAATACTGTCTCCTACACTCTTTCTCATTTACATTAATGATCTGCTGGAAAAGATAAGAAATCCAATCTAAAGCTTTGTAGATGACAGTACACTTATTTCTTCAGTCACTTTGAATGCTCGAATATCAGCTACTCAGCAAATATCCGCAGACAGCAGGAAGTCGTTCAACTTAGCAAAGACCTGACAGAAATTCTATTTTGGGGTGACAGTAATTACGTAGAACTTAACGCGACGAAACCCCACGAGGTGTTGTTTTCTAAAAGAGTTAACATTGCTGAATCCGAAATAGTGGGAAGAATGGAGTGAACTCACATAGTTCACGCCGTTCCTCTAGCATTGTCACCCAATTTGCTGGGCGTGAACTTGGGAGCAAATATGTCTTGGCATAAACAGAAGGCATACATAGCAAAGAAAATTTCTCAAAAGCTGAGAATATTATATCCAACTAGAAAGCTTTACACTCCAAAACAACATTTAGTTCTGTACAAAGATCAAATTCGACCAATGACGGAGTACTCCTCCCTTGTTTAGGACTCTGCTCCTAAACGTACACTGCATTGGTTTGATTTTACTCAGATGAGAGCTATGTTCGCCTGATTGAAGGTCCAGATTTGAGCAGCAAACTTAGTTCCTTGAAACATCGAAGGTTGGCGGCTTGAGTCTATTCTCCAAGTATTTTCATGGATATAGCCCGCTTAAGTCCTTCCAGAGCGGTGCATGTTAGGGATGCACTTTGTGCTAATATTTCACATCCTTATGAGGTTCAGCTTGTCATTTCTTATACAACCCTCGCTTTTTTCAAACACGCGTCGCTCTTGTAGAGCTTCAGGAATATCCCGGTAGCACTTATGCTAGACCCGTAAAAAATGGTACAATTTTGACAACGGGGTAGTGCTACCATGAGCTTTTATTATATTTCTGCAACAACTACTACTTATATATGTAGCCAAATCAAATATACTTAAATAACTTAATAAGTATGTGTGATATAAGAAATGCTATCTCCTGTTGATTATTGCTTACCTAACTAATCAAGATATTTAACTTTTTATATTACCGAAAGCTTTGCAACTGGCCAGTAGTTGATTGGCAAGATCTTTTTACCTTTTTTGAAAAGTTCTTCTGAGAGTAATTTGAAAACCAAGCTATTTTGTTAATTAACAAATAAACCTTAATCGTTTGAGTACAAACAACATTGTTTTCCGTTTGTTCATTTTCAAACAACTAAAAACAAGACAAATTCTCATGATAGTATTCTACTTATTCAAGGACCATATCCGATACGGACGTAGGTAACCTTCTCCCCTTTGCTTGTGGTTGATGCCTTTTTAAGTATTCTCACAGGCAAATGGGGCCTACAGTTTAATGCCGGTTCTGAACGGCCAAAAACTAGGCAAGATAATACGGGTCGTTTGTCATTTCCTTTCCGATAGAGGCGACCATCAGTTGTAAATTTTATTTTGTTTTAATTTTATTATTTATTTACCATTTTTTATTATTATTTCTCGAGCCGAGATATGAATTCGGGCCACTGGCGTAGAAAGCAGGCAACTTAATCACTATAGCCGGCCATCACTATAGCCGCCATAATAGTATTAAAACTATATAAAATGTATCAACCCCTGCTCTCTCCCACCTTCTCTTGAAGGACTAGCGTCTAATAACAAATAATTTCTACTTAAAGTATTATGGATATATTAAATTTTAAATTGATATCTAGTTGAATAAGGACTCTAACAGATTTGTCACCTTTTTTGATTTTGGCCATAGTGCATCCTTTACATGATTCCATGATGCTATTTCTTGCTGGATATTTTCTTTTACTCGGTTAAGAGAGCGAGAATTGTTACTGAATATCCCCACAAAAAAAATCCATTGGTGTCTCGTCAGAGCTCCATAGAGGTCAGTATATATATATATATATATATATATATATATATATATATATATATATATATATATATATATATATATATATGTATGTATATATATATATATATATATATATATATATATATATATATATATATATATATATATATATATATATATATATATATATATATATATATATATATATATATATATATATATATATATATATATATATATATATATATATATATATATATATATATATATATATATATATATATATATATATATATATATATATATATATATATATATATATATATATATATATATATATATATATATATATATATATATATATATATATATATATATATACATATACTTTTGAAAATTCCGGAAAGGTGTGTTTGACATGTGAATCAATATTTTAACGCTTGGCAATCATTTTATAAACAAAAGCCATTATAAATTACGAAAATTAATTCAAAGTTTTTATTACGTGGATAAAATATAACACAGCTTAAATGTAAGCTAAAACTTAAACTTTGTTTAAAATCTATTAGGTAGGTGACACGTCGAGCTGCATAGAAATGAGAATTAAGCTTCATTTGTTTAGTAACTGCGGGATCGTTATAAAATATTTGCCGGTATTCATTGTGTGCTACAAACAAAGCTGAATTAATTAGTAAATATTTATATGTTCATTTAAGAAATATTTAATCAAAAGATTACGAATTAAGCTTTCTTAGTGGAAATAAATCTATTTTAATTATGTTACAATTATAAACCATTCATTATATGTCACTCTATGCTATAATTCAAAATAAATTAATTTTGTTGGTAATAGTATACAAGGAGGTGACTTTTTTATTATATAAATTTTCCTTGTTAGTAATTAAATCTTGGAGAATAATTCTTCAACAGTGGCAGAAAAATCGCTAACATTATTAAGGATAGCGGTCAAGTTGCATGGGCCAACGATTCTTTCCAAAAAGGTAAAAAATGGAATGAATAACTAATGCAAAAGTGAAAGTAATGTACTCCTAATGACAGATATGATAGCCGAAAAAATAAAATATTTTAATAGTTGTCAAAGAAATTAGTAATTATTATAAGTAAAGTAATATTAGAGAAACTAAATACTTAACTAACGAGACAGAATAAAATCAAGACTTAATAATATTAGAAAGTACACAAATAGAGAAAGTGGATATTTACATATACTTAGGCCAAAAGTTTGAACTGTCAAAAAATAACTTGATAACATCCATGTCCTGGTCAGTGTCTGGAACACTACAAGGAATATTTAAGTCTGATGTGCCTAACACACTAAAAGCACAGGTTTTCGATCAGTATGTTTTTCCAGTCCTTACCTATGAAACAGAAATATGGTAACTTAAAAAGTATAATCCATACTACAAGGGACCAAAGGAGCCATGAAAAGAAGAATTCTGAATATTGAACTTAATGATATCAAACAAAATACAGAAATAAGACGAATATTCATGTAATTGCAAGGGTATATACATTAAACTGGAACTGGGCAGGGCATTTTGGAAGGGTGAAAGACAATCGGTGGACACTAAAAATTATAAAATGGAGGTTGCAAGCTAATAAGAAAAGCAAGGGAAGACCACAAACTAGGTGATCAGATGACAAAAAGATTAATTGGGCATATCTGGATGAGGAAAACATACTATAGAGAACAATGGCAGTAGTTGAAAGAGGCTTTTATCCGACAATGGATACAATGAGATTAAGAAGAAGAAGAATAACAGAAAACCATGAGTACAAACTTTTTTGCTGAATGGGGCAGTTTAAGTTCCTTTCACTAAAAGGGACAGAATATTTTATTCGTATTTACTTCGTTAAGAGAAAGGTTATCCTTTTGTATATATCGGGTATTACTCTTACTAAGCTGATCTTACAATTTAGATGCAGTTAAGTCTGCTTATAACGAACCCATTTATAGCGAATTTTCGGTTAAAACGAACTATTTTATAATGTACGAAAAAACTTCCATAAGACCAATGCAAATTTTTATCGGTTATAATGAACCCGGTTATAACGAACTTCCGGATAAAGCGAACCAAATTTGAATGTATTCTGTCCGTTTATAACGAACTGGCCTCTCCCTATGCTCGATGTCGCGCGACTTGATCTAGAGAATTCACCGAAACTCGCTAGGTCTCCGTAATCTACTTGTTTCAGCCGCGTCGCTAGTTCGAGCCGTATTATTTTCAATTCACTTGTTGTGTTATGCGGTTCTAATGCATGCAAAGTAGCAAAGTGAATGCTTAAGTTTTTACTTTAAAATGAGTACACAAAAACGTAAAGCGTTTACTTTAAAAGACAAAGATGATATTATAAGGAAAACAGAAAATGGAGTTAAACAAAGTGACGTCTGCAAACAGTTGACTTTAACTAAATCTACGGTTTCTACCATATGGAAGAAGAGGCAAGAAACCTTATCAATCTATGATAAAAGAAAAGTAAGAATTACTTTGTTGGTAACTGCAAATATGTCTGAAAGAGAAAAGAAAATTGTTGGTGGTAGGAAAGTCCACCAATCCCATATGTTTTAAAAACAAACATTTAACAGTAAAGTACAAATCAAACAGTAAAGCCTGGATGACATCAGAAATTTTTAAAAAACGAACTGATCGAATTGGACGAAGACTTAAAATTCACAAACAGAAAAATAATACTTTTGATTGACAACTGTCCAGCGTACTCTGAAGTTGATGTACAGCAAATAAAAATTAGTTATGCCTCCAAACACAAGTGCAAAACTTCAGCCTATTGATCAAGGTGTGATACATTCTTCAAAATGTCATTACAGAAACATTTTACTTATGAAAATGTTGCAGACGATCGATAAAGGTAACATTTTTTTCTATAACTCTCTTGGACGCTATAAAACTTTAACCATATGGCTTGGCAAAGAGTCAGTAGAGAAACTATTGCAAACTGTTTTAAGCATGGTGGATTTTTAAGGAAGCAGTGTAGATGTGACTCAGAGAAGATCCTAAAAGCATCCTGATTGTCTAGAATTTATTTACGATGCTGACAGTCAACAAAATACAGTGGAAATCAAGATTAAAAAGACGTTTAATCACTTTAATTTTGAAGAATATGTGTGTGCTGATAATGAATTAATGAAGAGAGAAATATTAACTGATGATCAAATTGTGACATCAGTGACTTATGGAGAGATTTTAAGCAATAATGACGACGAAGATGAGCTTGGAGAAGGAGATAATATTTATGTTCCATCCATTTCAGAAATGACTGTAACATGACTGAAACTCGGAATTTTTGGGAATCTCGTGAAGTTCCTGAATATATATGGAGTAGTTTTTGTGACCTTGACAATTATATAAACACCATTTCTTTTTCAAATAAAATTGTACAAACGAAAATTATTGATTTTATTGTATAAACTACATATTTTAATATTTTCGTTTATACTTGTATATGTGCCAACATACATAATAATAACATTAGTGTGATTTGTTTTATTTTCCTTTGAACGTTTTCTTTTAATTTAATAATTATTATTATTCATTTTTCTAAGCACTAGCGCCTAATCTAAATAAGAAAGTAGTGAAAAATGATATTAAATTTTGTTTACTCTTTGTAACGAACTTCGGATATAGCGAACCATTTTTAGTGATTCTTTGAAGTTCGTTATAAATGGGCTTCACTGTATTAAAAATTTTAAAAATTATTGCGTATTTATTTTGTAAATACTATTTTTATTAAAAAAAAATAACAAGTGCAAGTTCAACTTGCGCAATTAACATAATGTTAATTCATTTTAAAATAAAAATTGTTGTTATGGAGGTACAAAATGATCAGCGACTTCACAAAATATACCCCAAATGAGTTTTCAACAAAGTTTGTTTCCGATCTTTACTGAAAACTGATGATCTTGAAACTTTTGTTTTTTTATACACCAGCTAAATTATTATAGGTACACTTGTGATAATTTTCGTTCAATCTACACACCATTTTTTTTATGGGTCTAGCACACTTGCTGCAAGGAAGTCCCTAAAGCTCTACAGGAGCGACACGTGTGCCATGAAGGAAATTCCAGAATTTTTTCAAAATTTTTGAATCAGTACTTTTTGAGATAGAGGGATTGAAAAACATCGACCGATTTTTCGCGATTTTTTTTAAATAATACAAAGAAAAGTGTGCGCTTGTACGACATTATATATATTTTTAACTTGATACCCCACTCGATGACCCAGTAAAAATTTTTTTTTCACTACCGATTTCACCCCCCAAAACAAACCCCTTAAGTAAAAATTTGACTTTTAAAACTACACGGCTCTGATGAGGCCATCAATTCCTATATTAGTATCAAATTTCAACTTACTTTTTTTTTTTTAAAAAAAAAAAAGAGGCGAACCTTATGGCATTGGAACAAAGCCAACTAGCCAGCATCTCTCTTTATTGAATATATACACATATTTACTTAAACCTAAACTAAACCTAAAGACACATACAAACATCCAGCAGTTCAAGGCGGAATCCAAACGCTGACCCTTCAATTCATAGTAGGATTCATTACCTACTCCTTTAAAGGTGCCACTTTCAATTTTCTACGACAAATAGTTTCGGAGAGAATTGGGTCTGACAGACGGACAGAGAGACAGACTGACCCGAAGTGATCTTATAAGTGTTCCGTACTACACTAATAAATCACTAAGCTAACCAAAATTCTAATGATGTCGTCGCGTTTTTCAAGTCGGACTTCGATAGATACTTGTCTCCCAGTAGTAAAAATGGAAAAGCAAAGAAAAAATAAAATACGTCGGGATAATAACATTACAAAAATGATGCAAAAAACTGGAAATAAGAAGAAATTTGGAGAAAAACTAGAAGGAAAACTGGAAAAAAATTTAATATAAATGACCATTATCGGGTTTCACAACTTAGCTTTAAGGACATGTTATTTCTTAGCCTAGTTTCAGTGAGACCATTTTCTCAAACACAATTTAAAAACAATCTTAATCCTGATGGTCAAAACCACAAAAAAACAGGTGAACTAAACTACTCTATGGTCGTCGAGAGTTAGTTAGAAAAGCTTAAAAATAATAATAAAAAAAACCAATCGAAAAAGATACTCTGAATACTGATGCGAACGGCGTGATTATATGTTAGTTGAAGATAAGTCCAGACGATGATAGTTTATCTAAATGATTACATAGCCCGACAAAAAAAAAAGTGGGGTATACTTTTAATGCGATATATCAGATCCGTAGTATTTTTGCCCACTGATCACGAATCTGACGTCAGAATATCGCGATCACATCTCCATTTTTTTCTAACCTCAAAAAATAGGTAAAAATTAGTAAAAATTAAGAAAAATATACTCCTAAAAAATTGATTCAAGCTTTTTCATGAATCCAAAGATGTATTAATATGTATTCGGACACGCTAAGCTAATATTCATCGGTTGGATTGAGCCATACAGTTCTGTTTTCTTTCTAACCTCGATAAATCAGACAGATATAGTGCTTCTCGAATGTAAAAAAACGAATTCAAATTAAAATTCAACCGATCCTTACCAAATTTGGTACACGGGGATTTTTTGGGTCGCTGATCACGAATCTGAGGTTGGATTTGCAAAATTCAAGATGGCAGATGTTTTCGCACCATTTTGAACGCCGAGAAAATTCATCGGTCGATTTTTATTTTTCTACCAGCATCCAGGGCACCTCCACGTGGTGACGGTGGGCAACGGTGTTACTCCACTAGCCGGCAGAGTCCCTGGATAACGGCTTAGATGCCGTCATGGCAGGTAGAAGAAAAAGAATTACGATGCAGGGACTCGGAAACCCAGTATCGGCGGTTGGTCAGGGTGGGAAAGCGGGCCCGCAGCCGTCGTCATCCAGCGACCGTAGCTCTTCATGTGTGGGTGACTTGGCTCATGTAGAGTATAATGCTACAAGAAAACGGTCTCACGGTACAAGGACTTTTCATAAGTGCGATAAAAACAGTGATTCATTTTGTTATATTTGCTGTCAACACGTATTGAGTAAAATGGGGTCACCGATAACGGATAAGATTAAAACCTTATATAAGGATTGTTTTAACATTGAAATACAGCACCAGGATACAGATTGGGTTCCCCACATCATTTGCAGTTCTTGCAAAATAATGTTGTACATCAATAAGAAGGCGATTAAATATTCCAGACCAGCAATATGGAATAGACCATACAGTGAAAATGATTGCTACTTTTGTATGAATGTTGTATCTAGGCATAACCGAAAAAAATAAAAGCCCTATTACTTATAACGATGTTTCGACAGTAACAAGACCAACTAAACTAATTCCGCCTCCTGAACCACTTGATGCTGATGTTATGGAAACAAATGATTTCACCTTATCAGTTCATGCCGAAAACATTGAGTCTGTCGAAAAAGATTCAAACACTGTTACTAATGAATGTTCTAGTGACAACCTATCATATACTAGTGACACAGATAAAGAATTTCTACCATACAACCGTAAACCAGAACCAAAACTCGTATCACAGTCAGAACTTAGTGATCTAGTCAGAGATTTAGGCTTATCCAAAGATGGTTCAGAGCATCTTGCTTCCTTTTTAAAGAAACGACATTTACTTAAGCCAGAAGCTACGGTTACTTATTATAGAAACAGAAATGAAGAATTTCGAAAATATTTCACAATGGACGAGGAATTGTCACTTTCATATTGTACCGATGTAAAAGGTCTAATGGATGAATTTCAAAATAACTCATACGATCCTGAAGAATGGAGACTGTTCATTGATTCTTCTAAACGGAGCATTAAGGCAGTTTTGCTGCATAATACCAACGTTTACGCTCCCATTCCGATTGCTCATTCCACAGTTATGGAAGAGCAATATGAAAAAATGAAGCAGCTTTTGATAAAAAAAAAATATGCTGATCATAACTGGAAAATTTGTGGAGATCTGAAAATTGTAACAATATTGCTTGGCCAACAGTCAGGGTTTACACTTTATCCCTGTTATAAATGTCTGTGGAATAGCAAAGACAGGGAACGTCATTATAAGAAAAAAATGTGGCCAACAAGAGAATCGTTCACTCCTGGTGAAAATAATGTATTGTTTCCACCATTGGTAGATCCAGGAAAAGTTCTTATTCCCCCGCTTCACATTAAGCTTGGACTTATGAAGCAATTCACGAGAGCATTAGATACAAACGGCCCATGTTTCAAATATTTGCATAAAAAATTTCCGAAATTTTCTGAAGCTAAAATTAAGGCAGGCGTATTTGACGGGCCGCAAATAAGGAAATTGTTTCAAGATTCAATATTTGTTACTAAAATGAATACAGTTGAAAAAGCTGCTTGGCTTAGTTTTAAAAAAGTCGCAACAAACTTTTTGGGAAATAATAAAAGTCCTAAGTACAAAGAAATAATCGAGAAAATGGTAAAAAATTTTCAAACATTAGGTTGCTTAATGAATCTAAAATTACATTTCCTGGACTCCCACATCGATGATTTCCCAGATAATCTTGGTGACTACAGTCAAGCAAGGGGAACGTGTACCAAATTTGGTAAGAATCGGTTGAATTTTAATTTGAATTCGTTTTTGCATTCGAGAAGCACTATATCTGTCTGATTTATTGAGGTTAGAAAGAAAACAGAACTGTATGGCTTAATCCAACCGAAGAATATTAGCTTAGCGTGTCCGAATACATATTAATACATCTTTGGATTCATGAAAAAGCTTGAATCAATTTTTTAGGAGTATATTTTTCTTAATTTTTACTAATTTTTTTCCTATTTTTTGAGGTTAGAAAAAAAATTGAGATGTGATGGCGATATTCTGAAGTCAGATTCGTGATCAGCGGGCAAAAATACTACGGATCTGATATATCGCATCAAAAGTATACCCCACTTTTTTTTTTTGTGGGGCTGTGTTATCGTAAAGACCAAACAAAAATAGCCGAATAGAGAATAAAGGATGATCAAACACGCTGCTATAAACCTATAAATTTCAAAGAAAATGAATAACTAAAAAAATTGTAATTAGCAACATTTTTTAGATGTAAACATTACGTTACTAGGGTTGTTTTAAAAGTTCTCGAGTTAACACAGATATGGCACCAAGATAAACAAATTAGAGTGATTTTTCGTTAAGTGTTATTTACTATATGGCGTGCTGTGAGGTTTCAGATACATGCTTTTTGTTGTCTTTTTGTAATGATCGTGATCAGGTTTTAACATTTTCTAAAAAATGGATAAAATTGAAATGCGAGCTGTTATAAAATACTTCGTTTTCAAAAGTTTGAGATTTAAAAAAGTTAAATGTCACATTAAATAATTTTGTCTTTCCTTTTCGACGATTAAAAAGTGGACTGCTGAATTTCAATGTGGTCGTACATCCATTGAAAATGATAAACGCTTAGGATGCCTAAAACGTCTACGACTCACGAGATTGTACTCAAAATTCACAATAGCTAACTAAATGATCGTCGACTAAAGGTATACGACCTTTCTGACATTGTAAATATCCCAGTAGGCCGTATTTATTACATTGTACATGATAGTTTGGGTGTGAGAAAACTTTCCGCTCGATGGTTGCAGTGCTTGTTAACAATCGACCAAAAACCATTCGAATGAACAATAGTGTATAGACCCGTTTAAACATAATTTCAGTGAATTTCTTCGACGCTTCATGACATGGATTCATCATTACACGGCAGAGACGAAGGAGCAGTCGAAACAGTGAGTGGGAGGGAATAGGTGAAAGTACGCCCAAAAAAGCAAAAACGGTTCCCTCTGCAGAAAAAGTCATTGCTGCGATTTTTTTCTGATTCTCATGGTATTGTGCTCATAAATTGCCTAGAGAAAGATAGAACTATCACCGGAGAGTATTATGACCAATTCAGGAGAAACATCTATATCTTGCAACAAAAACGCCTTTTTATAACAATAATGCGCCTTCACACACGTCCCGTGAGAAAATAAGAAATGTGGTTTATTTTATTAACAAAAGGGCAAAAATATGTATGTTGCTAACATTTAAAGATTCTACGAGGGCTATGTGAAAAGTTATCGGTCTGACACATAGATGGCGTTAGAAACTATAAAACCATAATTATATTGGAAAGTTCCATCCTTTATATAAACACATGTAAAATTTAATTTCGATCTGTCAATTCATTCGAGTACTAGCAGTTGTTTAATACTGACGTAGATATGGAAAAAATTGAATATTGTGCAGTAATTAAATTCATCCGAAATTATTAAAAGTTTATAAGGATGCATCGCCTTTACTTTCCATCGTGAAAAAGTGGGCTGGTCTTTTTAAATCTGGTCGTATAAGCCCCGAAGTTAATCCACGCGAAGGTCGTCGAAAAACTGCTACAACACCACAAATGATCCAACAAGTTCATGATATGGTATTAGATGATCGACGAGTGAAAGTGCGTGAAATAGCTCAGGCTATAGACATCTCAAAAGAATGAATTGGAAATATTTTGCATGAAAAATTACATATGAAAAAGCTTTGTACAAAACGAGTGCCACATTTGCTGACAGTTGACCAAAAATACATTCGAATGCATATTTCTCAAGCGTGTTTGGATCATTTTAAGCAAAATAAAATGGATTTCAGTATCGTTTCATAACTGTTGATGAAACTTGGGTCTACCACTATACACCAGAGTGAAAAGAATACTCGAAACAATGGATTCACGCCGGTGAAAGTGCACCAAAGAAGGCAAAGACAGTTCCATCAGCAGGGAAGGTTATGGCAAGAGTTTTTTGGGATTATAAAGATGTTTTCTTGCTCAATTATCTTCAGAAAGGTAAAATAATTAATTCTAAATATTATTGAATCCTTTTGGATCAGTTGAATGCAAAAATTCGTCAGAAAAGACGTGCTTTATAGAAAAAAAAGAATCATTTTTCATCAAGATCATGCACGTATTCACATAAGTGTTTTAACTATGGCAAAATTCAACGCACTAAAGTAAGAATTGCTTGAATATCCAGCGCATTCACCAGGTTTGACGCCCTCTGATTATTATCTATTTCCAAACCTGAAAAAAATCCTGACTGTAAAGCGTTTTTGACGAAGCTATTGCAGCCGTGGATGGATATTTTGCAGATCTTCCGGAATCATACTTTAATTATGGTGCTGCATTGAAAAAACGTTGAAATAAACGTAATAAAGTTTTAGGAGATTATATCGAAAAATAAATCATCTTTCAGGTAAAAAAATTCTTTTCATTGTTAGGCCGAGAACTTTTCAGATAGTCCTCGTAAGCCTCTTAAGCAGTAGACAAATAACTATGACGGGCAAAAAGTTTTCTCTAAGAAAAAACGGATTAAAGGAATATTTTATCGGCATTTGATTTTCGTCTAAGAAAAATAATGGTAGCAATCGTTAATATAGGCCACGTAAATTTATGAAGTCCATTTTAAAAGCCTCCTCCTTTATTATATTATTACATTATTATTCCGTAATTACAAATTAATCCGTTATAAGCGATAATACGGATACTAATAATAGACTTATTAGCGTCTAACAATGATTTACATAACGAAGGTAGTCAATAATTTCTCCTGCAGGAATATAATATCATGACTTAGACATCCTGTTTCCTTTGTATTTTCTATTTAATTATGATACCCATCTGTATACAGGAATTCTATTTACGTAAACCTTTGATTAGATAATATCGTTTAAACTTATCAACTAGTTATAAATATTAATTAATTTATCTGTGTCACCAACAATTTCATTATTGTTTATTGCGTGCAATACGTAAGTTTCGTTGTCTTAGGAAACTCTACCAGAAATATACAATTAAACATAGAGAAAGTTTCTTTGGAGAAACTTACCTTATAGCTATTATTTTATGAAATGTTGTAAGAGATCTTGCAAATAAATAATTAATAATAATAATAATAATAATAATAATAATAATAGACAGTGAAAGCAGACAAAAACTACACACCTCTCGACTTAGCCCGGGCAGACCACTCAGCAGACACACACAGGCACACCCAATTACAACAGGAAAAGATGAAAACGTGGTCAGAGAAAACACTCCACGGAAAACACAGATACCACATAGAACAAGACCACGTAAATAAAAAACAATCATACACCTGGTTACGGGATGGGCAGCTATTCCCTGAGACTGAAGGCTTCTTACTTGCCATCCAGGATAAAGTCATATTAACCAGAAACTACCAAAAGCATATCATCAAAGACCCGACTATTGCAGAGGATAGATCTAGGAAATGCCACCAGCAGAAAGAAACGGTCGAACACATAACGAGCGGATGTAAAATATTGGCCGGAACGGAGTACACAGCCAGGCATGATTCAGTTGCCAAAGTGGTTCACCAAGCACTAGCCACAACATACAGACTCATAGAAAACACAGATCCCTACTACAAATACACGCCAACATCCATACTTGAAAATGAAGATTACAAGCTCTACTGGGATATCGGTATCCATACAGATAAAACAGTCTCCGCCAATAGACCCGATATTACTTTTCAGTGCAAAAAAGGAAAAGTCACCTATCTGATTGACATAGCTGTCCCCAACGACACAAACATCCAAGCGAAATACACAGAAAAAATTTCCAAATACACAGACCTTGCAACGGAAATAAAAAGGCTATGGAGACAGGAAAAAGTCATCATTGTCCCCCTCATTATATCAGCCACAGGCCTTACACCAATAACATTCACACCACATTTAGTGCAATTGGGACTCAACACGGACATACACAGAAACATTCAGAAGTCAGTGATTTTGAAAACATGTAACATTGTCAGGTCGTTCCTTAATACGGAATGGTAATAGCGTTTGTGCTGACTTGGTTTTGGCCCGTCAGCCAAACATGGAACCACATTGATCAAATGTGAGAAAGAAGAACTTTTGTAATAAATAATAATAAAACGCATGCAAAGAAAGACTTACCATCGAGAGGAAGGCAGGAGGAAGAGGAATTATAGACATCAGATCATTACACACAAAACAAATACAAACACTTAGGAAATTCTTTCACAGCAAGCAAACCAGCCTCCACATAGCGACAGTGAAAGCAGACAAAAACTACACACCTCTCGACTTAGCCCGGGCAGACCACTCAGCAGACACACACAGTCACACCCAATTACAACAGAAAAAGTTGAAAACGTGGTCAGAGAAAACACTCCAAGGAAAACACAGATACCACATAGAACAAGACCACGGAAATAAAAAACAATCATACACCTGGTTACGGGATGGGCAGCTATTCCCTGAGACTGAAGGCTTCTTACTTGCCATCCAGGATAAAGTCATATTAACCAGAAACTACCAAAAGCATATCATCAAAGACCCGACTATTGCAGAGGACAGATGTAGGAAATGCCACCAGCAGAAAGAAACGATCGAACACATAACGAGCGGATGTAAAATATTGGCCGGAACGGAGTACACAGCCAGGCATGATTCAGCTGCCAAAGTGGTTCACCAGGCACTAGCCACAACATACAGACTCATAGAAAACACAGATCCCTACTACAAATACACGCCAACATCCATACTTGAAAATGAAGATTACAAGCTCTAATGGGATGTCGGTATCCATACAGATAAAACAGTCTCCGCCATTAGACCCGATATTACTTTTCAGTGCAAAAAAGGAAAAGTCACCTATCTGATTGACATAGCTGTCCCCAACGACACCAACATCCAAGCGAAATACACAGAAAAAATTTCCAAATAGACAGACCTTGCAACGGAAATAAAAAGGCTATGGAGACAGGAAAAAGTCATCATTGTCCCCCTCATTATATCAGCCACAGGCCTTACACCAATAACATTCATACCACATTTAGTGCAATTGGGACTCAACACGGATATACACAGAAACATTCAGAAGTCAATGATTTTGAAAACATGTAACATTGTCAGGTCATTCCTTAATACGGAATGGTAATAGCGTTTGTGCTGACTTGGTTTTGGCCCGTCAGCCAAACATGGAACCACATTGATCAAATGTGAGAAAGAAGAACTTTTGTAATAATAATAATAATAATAATAACTCACATATTCATTTGGTATCATCAAATGGTCACAAACAGACATAGAAAATATTCACATCCTTATACGATCTCAATTCACCAAATACAGGAAATTACATCCCAACGCATGCAAAGAAAGACTTACCATCGAGAGGAAGGCAGGAGGAAGAGGAATTATAGACATCAGATCATTACACACAAAACAAAAACAAGCACTTAGGAAATTCTTTCACACCAAGCAAACCAGCCTCCACACAGCAACAGTCAAAGCAGACAAAAACTATACCCCACTCGACTTATCCCGGGTAGACCACCCAGCAGTCACACACAATTACAACAGGAAAAGATGAAAACGTGGTCAGAAAAAACACTCCACGGAAAACACAGATACCACATAGAACAAGACCACGTAAATAAAAAAAACAATCATACACCTGGTTACGGGATGGGCAGCTATTCCCGGAAACAGAAGGCTTCTTACTTGCCATCCAGGACAAAGTCATATTAACCAGAAACTACCAAAAGCATATCATCAGAGACCCAACTATTACAGAAGACAGATGCAGAAAATGCCATCAGCAGAAAGAAACGATCGAACACATAACAAGCGAATGTAAAATATTAGCGGGAACGGAATACACAGCCAGACATGACTCAGCGGCAAAAGTAGTTCACCAAGCACTAGCCACAACATACAAGCTCATAGAAAACACAGGTCCCTATTACAAATACACGCCAACGTCCGTACTTGAAAATAACGATTACAAACTCTACTGGGACATCAGTATCCATACAGATAAAACAGTCTCCGCCAATAGACCCGATATTACTTTTCAGTACAAAAAAGAAAAAGTCACCTATCTAATTGACATAGCTGTCCCCAACGACACAAACATCCAAACGAAATACACAGAAAAAATTTCCAAATACACAGACCTTGCAACGGAAATAAAAAGGCTATGGAAACAAGAAAAAGTCATCATTGTCCCCTCATTATATCAGCCACAGGCCTTACACCAACAACATTCACACCACTCTTAGTACAATTAGGACTCAACACAAACATACATAAAAACATTCAGAAGTCAGTGATTTCGAAAACATGTAACATTGTCAGGTCATTCCTTAATACACAATGGTAATGCGTTTGTGCTGACTTGGTTTGCGCCCGTCAGCCAAACATGGAACCACATTGACCAAATGCGAGAAAGAAGAACTTTTTTGTAATAATAATAATAGCTTTATTCCCAACAGTAAGAACCATTTACAGGGAAAACAAGAAAGAATATGAATGAAATTTTCTCTTAAAACTAAGGTACTAAAATAACAACAAAAATAGACAAAAACAACAAAAAAAAGAAGAAGAAAAAAAGGAATAAAAATGAATAAAGAAATTAAATGAATTAGTGCAGTACAAATTAGAATAAAAGTGAAATAAAACAAATATTAGTTACATAGATCCAACAAGTAAAACAAAGAATTTTTATAAATGTCCTATCAAGTGAAATGATCTAAACATATTTACCGAATCTTATTTTCGGTGTCTGCAAAAATGTTACATTCATTACTAATTAAGTTAAATTTATTGCACATAACATTGATTGGTTCCATTAACCTGAGATTAGTGCTAGCATGTGAACAAACAAAAGTAGCAGTATTTCGTGAATTAATTCTAGGCACCAATATAGCCACCTCCGAAAGCAGCTGAGGACAGTCGATGACTCCAGGCAACAATCTATACAAGAAAATTATAGACGAACACTCTCTGCGAGCCTCAAGTAATTGAAAATTAAATCTCTCCAATAACAAAGAGTACTCTATTCCTCTTATTGGATAGACACCATCTACCCTATATGATAAATATTTTAGAAATCTTTTTTGAACTCGTTCTAGCATTAGTTTGCAGCATAAATAATATGGGCTTCAAATAAGAGAGGCCTACTCTAGTTTGGATCTCACATAAGACTCATATAGCAGTATTAAAGATCGTTCACTATTTAAGCTTCTACAGTTGCGCACTATAAAACCATACAGACGATTGGCATCCAGCGTTACGTTAGTAATGCGATTAGAAAAATTCATTTTGTTATCGAATACTTCTCCCAAGTCCCTTACACTGTTGGTGCGCCCGAGAGTTGACGTTCCTAGTGAATATTTATGTTATTATATTGTTTTTCCTCGTCACCAACATAATTTTACATTTAGAAATATTCAAGTCTAATTTAGTGTGCTTACACCAATCCTCAAGCACGCAAAGCACAGTTTGAAGCACTTTACAGTCCTGAATACATGAGACGGGCGCATACAGCTTGAGATCATCAGCGAAAAGCAGCCTGCCATAATTCAGAGTATCACAGAGGTCATTGATATGTAGCAAAAATAGTAGGGGACCAAGATTGGATCCCTGTGGCACGCCCGAGGTTGCGGTATAGGAATCGGAAATATATCCATTATAGTGTACTGACTGAGAGCGGCCCCCCCCCCAATATGAAGAAAACAAACTGCACGCATCCACACCAAAACCCATACGCCAAAGCTTCTGCAGCAAAACGAAATGAGATATTCTATCAAAGGCTTTAGAAAAGTCCGTGTATATTACGTTAACCTGCCCTCCTGCGTCTAATATATTCTCTGTAAAGTTTGTATAAACTCCCAAGTTTGTTACAGTGGATCTACCATAAATAAATCCATGTTGATGGGTTGACAAAATACCTCTAACCTGAGTATAAATGCGATTATACAGAATTACTTCAAATAGCTTCGAAAAATTGTTCAGAATAGAAATAGGTCGATAATTGTTTACCTCGCTACGTTCGCTGGACTTGAAAATGGGGCATACCCACGTTTCCTTCCAGCTCCCCGGAAATGTTAACGTCGTTAACGCCAGATTAAATATGTATTTTGGGAGGGTGAGAAGAGCCACCATAAGTGCGCCCATACAATCTTTAACCATAAAAGAGGGAATACCATCAGGTCCTGCGGTCAGCCTATTCTTTAATTTTTTAGCAGCGTGTTGAATCTTTCTCTCTGTTACAGAAGCTAATGAAATGTCAACACTACCTAAAAGCTGACAAGCACTCTCGATCGAAATCGATTTCATTCTCGTTAGGCAAGAATACACTTTCAAAATAAGAAGCGAACATATTTACTATGTCTTGCGGCTTGTCATACCAAGCACCGCGCAAATGAATTGCTCCGGAAATCCTTGAGTCTCGATTCTTCTGGACACCAAGTATGTACCTATCAAAAGCTGACCTGCACTTAACCTTAATCAATCTTCTAATATGTGTAAATTCGATATTATACCATTGATCACCGGTTATTTTATATTTTAATCTCATTAGGGATTTATGTTTAATATACGTAATTATTTCTGATATATACCAAACAGGAAATTTTCGCTTGAAGTTTTTGCGAAGTGGAACATAAGTATCCAGTTGCTCATAGAGTCTGTTATAAAACTCAGTACCTGCGATATTAACGTCAATACACTTACCCAGATTGGTCCAGTCGGTAGACAGCAAAGAGTCACATAAAGACAAGAAATTGGCCCGATAAAAATGTTTGCTCTTATTAAACAATTAGGGACACTCTGGGGTATATTACTGCCTAGATTAAAAAGATTAACAATTAGTGCCTGATGAAAGGCATCCTCAGGAATAATTGGAACAAGGTTATTGGGATTGTAAAATATTTTACTGTTTGCTAATATTACACCTAAAATTCCCATAACCGCTCTCACAAACTTTGTTAAGTTTAATACTTAGTTAGAGGTAAGTAACCTTTCAGTTTAACTTTAGATTTCAACATGTTGCACCTTGTGCACTTGATTGAAACTTAGCTAAAATTTGGATATACAGTCTGTCAAGTAAGAACGTGACCACTCGTATTCTTAAAAAATATTTTTAGAGAAAATTTTTTGCCATAATGTATTCTTTGGTGTGCTAACAATGGTGCAATTACCTTTTTAAGTTGTCCAATTGCTTACTGCATCAATAATCGCCTGGCACCTTCGAAGCATCTGTCGACGAGATTTTCTGCATACTCTGTAGATTTTTCGAATATGGCGAGAGAACGGAGTCAAGGTCCTCACATTTTTTCTCTGAGCTTTCTCTTTACAAAAGACCAAACGTTTTCAATAGGGTTTGCGAGACGTTTCGCGACGTGATTTTCGCCAAACAAAGGTTTCATCAATGTACTTCGGAATTTGACACCATGAGCTCGAAGATGTTGTCGAATGGTCTCATGAGACCATTCGACAGACCATGTATCAGTCTGATTTTCATTTTGTTTAATTTTTCAAAAGTCAATGTCAGTGCCCAGTGTCAATAAATTGACACTGGACATATATCTATGTTAATGTGTATATTCGACTATTAATAAATGATGACACAAAGACCGTAAAAATATCGATCAAAATAGGAGTATGCCAAGAAGATACGATCTGGTCAAAATTGTTCATGCTGGCACTAGATAATGTTTTTAAGACCTTAAACTGGAAACACGACTTAATCATCTACCATTTGCGGACGATATCGTTCTAATGGTCTCATGAGACACATTCAACATAATTTTCTTAATCTTGTCTCTCCTTGACGCAGCGGAAACTTCGGGTCCCGTGGAAACAAAGACAGAATTTGTTTTTCGAGTTTCGGAGTGACTTTGCCTACCGAGCCACGTTTTGACAAGTCGTCGACATTTTTCGTCTCGTTAAAAGGATTTACTTCTTCACAAACGATACCGAGTTTTTAATATATTTAGTAGTCGCGAAATGTATCATTTTAGACCCCTCTGGATAGGAACAAAGAAAGCCTGCCTCGAACCTACGAGCAAACAACTGACTCATTTTGGCTTTTACGTGATTTCGACGATCATTCGGTGTCGTTGATATTCTTTTTAAAATGCTTCGTAGACAAAGGTTCCTTCTACTGATTTTTTGTTGAATCGCTAGAATCGCATCTGTCGAAAATAAATTATCGCGGACACGTTCTTACTTGATAGACTGTATTTGACAAAAACACATTTGGATGATATTTCCTTTTGTATCCTGTATCAGTCTGATTTTCATTTTGTTTAATTTTTCAAAAGTCAATGTCAGTGCCCAGTGTCAATAAATTGACACTGGACATATATCTATGTTAATGTGTATATTCGACTATTAATAAATGATGACACAGAGACCGTAAAAATATCGATCAAAATAGGAGTACGCCAAGGAGATATGATCTGGTCAAAATTGTTCATGCTGGCACTAGATAATGTTTTTAAGACCTTAAACTGGAAACACGACTTAATCATCTACCATTTGCGGACGATATCGTTCTAATCGGTACTACAGCCAATGAATTAACAACTATATTGGAAGAACTGCATTACGCATCGTCACGAAACGGACTGCAAATGGACCTGAGCAAGACAAAGTTAATGAGTCCAGAACAAATATTACTATCGAAAATCGATCATTAGAGACAAAAGATACAACTAGGAGAAGAGATCCAAATAGCAGAAATTTTTCGAAGAGTGGGTTGGGTAGCTTTTGGTAGGCTTGGGTTTATCTTCAGATCACGAGATATTCCTCTAAATCTCAAAGGGAAAACCTACGAGTCGTATATACTACCGATTTACACGTACGGTCTTAAAGCGATGTCGCTAACACTTAACTCGATAAACAGACTTCAAGTGGTACAGCGAGCAATGGAGAGAGCTATGTTTGAAATAAATTTGAGACATAGAATCCCAAATGAGGAAATCCGGCGAAGAATACATCTAACATATGCTATGGAAAGAGCGACTCAACAAAAATGGAGATGGGCTAGCCCCGTAGCCAGACTGAACAACGACAGATGGGATTATAAATTTACAGTATAGTGTCCAAGGGAGGGTAAGAAGAGTGTGGGAAGGCCTCAAAGAAAGTGGCGAGGTGACATCAAGAGGGGAAAATCGCAAGGAAAAATTGGAACAGAACGTCTCTTGACAGAGAAAGATGGAAATAATTGGAAGAAGCCTACATCCAGAAGTAGATGAGCGCGGGTTGAAAAGAAAGAAAAAAAATCATTTGCCAAGCTGAAAACGGCCTTCATTAAATAGAATACATAAATAAAAATAAAATTGAATTTAAAAAATACACACTTGTATTTGGAGAAAAAAGGGCATAACGTGGGAAAAAGTAATAAACTTTTTTAACTTCGAAAGCTAAAAAGGCTTTTTTGAACTAACAAAGCTGTATTATTTGACAATAATGACATTTACAAATCAAAAATCATAAAAATAATAAATAAAAAATAAACTTCCCAAAACTAAAAATATAAAACAATACACTGCGAGTATTGATAATTATTTAGCCTAGACTACTTTCCATTCTCAAAAAAATGCGATTGCTACGGCTAGTAGTTTGACATTTAGTAAATACCTATAAAGAGTTTAGTGGTTCAGATTTTATTGTGCTACTAATAAATTCTTGAAAAATATATGACCCACAAAAACCTATCGGTGATATCTTTTTTTGAAAGGTGCTCTCTAAAGCAATTTTTGAGCTAAAACGTATTGCACCGACTCTAAATATTTTATACAAACGTATTTTTTTCATATTGTCAATTCTAATTTGGGTACAAAAAAATTATTAGCTAAATGAATACCTAAATGTCTGAACACCGACCAAAAACCACTGATAGTCAACACATTCAAGTTGAATTGTAACGATTTTGAAGAGAATTCATCTTTTTGAATTGAATGGTAACTATAGATAAAACGTAGGTCCAACATTATGTACTATAAATGAAAAAGATGGTAAGGAGTTGAAGGAGCGGAAACATGCTGGCTCATCTTGCCCCAAGAAGTCTCACTTGTAGAAATCAGCAAGAAAATTTTTGCTTCCGTTTTTCGGACAAGGATAGGATATTTTTTACCGGTTACTTGAAAGACGGCAAAACAGTGACTGGAGAATAATATTTTTTATTACTACCTTTGCCAAAAAAAAAATGGGAAAACGCCGAGGAAAACTGTGTAACGAGCTGCTGTTCTTGCAAGATAACGCACCTGCTCACAAATCACTGTTAGTCTTGTGAAAAGACTGTGACCTGGCATTGGCAGGAAAAGTACCAATGGCTCAAGAACATAAGGGACTGGACTGGTCTTGGCGTCCACACAATCTTAAGAGCAAGAGAGAGATGAGTAAGCCAGAATTGTCGTCAATATCCATTTTGTAGACATTGTATGTTAAGAAAGAGTTCATAATGAGCTGTTCTCTAGTTATTTTCCGGAGAAAGTTGTTAAAAGATATCCTGTTCTTCAAAATATTTAGTAAGAAAGTAAAAACGGTGCCACTGTAGTGTTCGGTCTACCTGCAAAACTTAATAGTTGCTTGCGGTCTACTTGCAATAAATACATTTCTAAGCAAAACCATGAAATAATAAGGTAAGTCTCGGTATTAATGACAATGACAAGCTGCTAATACGTATATTTCAAAAGAAGCCATGCCTGTGCGAAATTTTTATATTAATATCACATTTTTTACGAAGATGCAGTCCTGACTTTTTTGTAAACGTATAATTTACTTATGCAGAATGACGAAAATAACATCTGTAATAGGTATGGTGCGGAAATGCAAAGTTTCGTCCAGTCTTAGGTTGTCCTAGAAAAGGCTACCAAACAACAAAATCGAATGAATGATTCCATTTTACAGATATGAACGGCAAATTACATTGTAATTTAAGCTTATGTCATATTTTGGAAATGGTATTTATGTTCGTATACGACATTTCGAGTACAACATGTGAACAACTAACTGGAAGGTCGTCATATACAATAAGTGATTGGTATACCATGTGACGAGAAGTGTGCTCCACAATTGAGTCAGTCTATCACAGAGGACAATTAATCGGCAGCAATGACGATCCTATACAGATTGATGAAGTGCGATTCGCGGGTCACCGAAAATATAATAGGGGAAGGATCTTACAAGGTGATCAACAACCTGAATCTAAAGATAACATGCACCGGTGCAAAACAATTGAAATCATGGTAGACGAAAAGATAGACCGTGAGTTTTTGGTTTGAAAACAAAACGAGAAGTACAATATTTTATTATGGGAAGGAGAGATGAAAATACATTAATGCCAATTATAGAAAGAGAGGTTAAATTTCAATATGTTATCCATTCAGACGAATGGCTAACGTATAGGAATCTTGGCAGGCCAGGCTTCAACCATCAGACCGTTAATCACCAACAAAACTATGCTGATACGCTCACAGGAGCTCATACACAAGGTATTGAACGGTCGTGGTTAGATACCAAAATTGACATCTTAAAAAAAATGAGGGTAGTACCATTAAACCATCTTCAATCACATCTGGACCGTTTATACTAGAAGATATTAAG
The DNA here is from genome assembly GCA_019049505.1 of Pachyrhynchus sulphureomaculatus. NCBI lineage: Eukaryota > Metazoa > Arthropoda > Insecta > Coleoptera > Curculionidae > Pachyrhynchus > Pachyrhynchus sulphureomaculatus. The sequence continues at coordinate 120,625,799 of CM032455.1, read as the reverse complement.
GAAGAATGAAGACCACCAATTCGTCAGCTATTTAAAGGATATTGCCTCTGTTTATAGATATTGATTGTAAGTATATTTGTAATAAAATCATTATTAACAAGAAATTGTTCGTCTGTTTAATTATTATTGTATAGCAACGTTATAGCAGGGTAGATTTCAAATTTTTTGGTAGACCACACGCTACAGCGTCACCGTTAAAACTATACCATATCGTTTTAAAATAAGTTGAATGGGTAGAACTAGGTACTTAAAAATAATCTTGATTAGAAGTGAATTTTGCTAAATTAGAAATCATCTCTTTACTTTTAGGGACACAAAGTTTTCTTAATATTGTAACATCTGCTTTAAAACTAAAATAATTTGTCTCTCATGCCAACATCTTTTCGATTCCAAATTCGGAAGAGCTAATAGGTAGAAAAATAAGACATACCTATTGACATTATCTATATATATATATATATATATATATATATATATATATATACATATATATATATATATATATATATATATATATATATATATATATATATGTATATATATATATATATATATATATATATATATATATATATATATATATATATACGTATATATATATATATATATATATATATATATATATATATATATATATATATATATATATATATATGTATGTATATATATATATATATATATATATATATATATATATATATATATATATATATATATGTATATATATATAAATATATATATATATATATATATATATATATATATATATATATATATATATATATATGTATATATATATATATATATATATATATATATATATATATATATATATATATATATATATGTATATATATATATATATATATATATATATATATATATATATATATATATATATATATATATCTAACACTGCAAAAATTAAAGTAAACCAGCACATCTGCTAATCTGAACTATAAAAGTAGCTTTTAAGAAAAAAGTAGGAATCTCTTATCTTAGAGTCGATTAACAAAATTCAAATATCTATACCACCATCAGATAAATTGAAATAAATAATTCTACAAATTTCCTGCTTTTGTCTTATTGCTATAGTGTAGTTTCGTTTAATTAAATATTATGAAATAAAAATATCTGAAAAGTTAGAGCTTTTACTTTGTTCGAAAGCTAGTACACTGAACCCTTTAAAAAATAAAATTCCAAAAGCCGCGCGTTGACAGCGCTACTTTGTAATGTGGGAACTTTCCCGCTTTTGAGGCGTTATTTTGTAACCTCGGCACTTGCCCGCTTTTTGCGGCGTTATTTTGTACCCTGTGAAAATTGTTTTTCCCACGCTTGGGCACAATTTTCTTGCAACCTCTTTTTAATTTCTGAGAATGAATTGAGTGAATAATGATTTTAAAAGAACTAAAGAAATTAAACAAACACTAGCTCAGTTTTCCTTGGTAGAGAAATATGGGTAAGAGATAATTGTTTTACGTCTTTTTGGAATTAAAATAGGTATTCGGTGAGACACTAGCTTTAATCTACAAAAAAAGAAAATTTATTCATGATTTAAAATAAAAGTTCCAACCTTTGCAATTTTAAGGAATACAAAAATAATTCTAGCCTAAAAGTAGTTTTTATAAACTAGAGTCCCTAAATCAGAGATTTTACTTCTCAAACTTGACTACACCCGAAATCGAAGAATCGTGATTTTCACTTCACGTTTTGTCAGTTCAAATTGCTGTTAAAACACTTATTTGCGGGAATAGATCTATTGATGAATGTTCTGGTAACTTACGGTTTTCCTATGGGCTTCTAGGCCTTCGATGGAACACAAAACCGATTTCACACTTTTGAGAAGAGCCTACTTTGGCTACTCCATTTAGAAAACACGCAAAGCCCACTACGGCTTTACGTTAAAAAAAAACTCGTGCTTCACTTGGCTCTCGTAAATATTGTCATGAGCCTCTACTGCGGCTCGGTCGAAGTAAACCTCCTCGGCGGCTTGGTGGAAATTAGCCGAGATTCCTGTCCTCCGGACCCTTAAATAAGCCGTGGGCACTCTCTCGGTAATATGGCTACGCCGGAACCAAAACTCCGGATACAAATATTTGACCAATCCCGGCGTACCACAAATTCGATGGATTCGGTCGGCAACCCGCACTGCACACTGTACCACGCGGCTAGAAAATTCCAGAGTAATACACTGCTCGATACAAAAATGGAAAGAAATACATTATTAAGAGAAAAATCAGTAACATTATATGGTCTTAAAATCTAGGAAAAAATGAATGTTACATTTACCCCCTTCCAAAAAGAAATAGACTACACTAGTCTATTAAACTAAGCCTATTTATGAAAAGGTACAAAGTGGTACACTATCACTTAATACTAAGGTCAGAACTTAAAACAAAATTACAATCTTCGGACCTTACTACTAGACTTAATTTAATTAAGCACTAATATTAAGTACAATGAAAACCAAATGAAAATCTTTGCATGATCACAAGAATCTTATAACTAGACTTAACTTAATTAAGCACTAAGGTTAAGTACATCAAAAAGTAAATAAAAATCCTTGCATGAACATAAGAAATACCTGTTCAAAGTAACAATCGCGGTCTTCTTATATAAAAGAATCAGCTCTGTTATTGTTACCAAAACAAAAAAAAATATAACTTTGTCTAGACTCTTGTCTAAATCAAAAAAAATGAACTGAAACAAAGTATGAACACCCCCCCCTTAAAATATTTTAAGGATTGTCTGAAAATTTTCTATTTCAGCAAAAGAAATTTATAAAAATTCTTAAATAAAGAAAAACAAAAAAAATAAGTGATTCTAGTGCAAACACTAACACTAAAAGGAGAAAGTCTTGTAAGACCATTTAGCACAAGGCTAAGAAACATCTGGATAAATATCCAGACAAACGCTCGGAAAAAATCGCCATCAATGCTCTAGCTCACCGCTAAGAGAACATTCTAAATCTAGTATCACTACTAGTCGTATCAGAAAATAATCGCACTCTATCGCGCAATGTCGACGTCCTAAGACATCTAGACATGCTAAAATCGCCAGGGAAACCGCTCTGGTTGATCACCAGAAAACACGTCAGCTCATCGCCAACTAAACACTCTGGTATATCGCCAGAAAAAAACCTCTGCTCCTCGCCAAGAAAACACTCTGGTATGTCGCCAGAAAACACGTCAGCTCATCGCCAACAAAACACTCTGGTATATTGCCAGAAAAAAACTCGGCTCCTCGCCAAGAAAACATTCTGGTATATCGCCAGAAAAAACCTCGGCTCCTCGCCAAGAAAACACTCTGGTATATCGCCAGAAAAAACCTCGGCTCCTCGCCAAGAAAACATTCTGGTACATCGCCAGAAAAAAGCCTCGGCTCCTCGCCAAGAAAACACTCTGTAAATAGTCCTCGATCTACACCCTATAGAGAATATTCCAAAATTTTTTCAAAATTTTTTGATCAGTACTTTTCGAAATAAGAGGGGGCAGCGATTTTTCGCACTCTTTTAAAAATAATACAAAGAGGCGTGTGCTCAAGTAATACATGATATATATTTTTGAACTCGTCTTTTTACAAGCTTTCATTTAACACCCCACTCGATAACCTGGTAATTTTTTTTTTTCACTTCCGATTTCATCCCCCAAAACTAACCCCTTGTGCCAAATTCAACTTTCAAAACCACACCGCTGTGATGAGGCCATCAATTCCTATATTAGTTCCAAATTTCAACTTTCTATGTTAAATACTTTCGGAGAAAATCGGGTATGGCAAACAGACAGACAGACAGCCACCGAAGTGAACGTATAATTATTTTAGCTTCGATATTATAAATTAGATGTTACACTGATAAAAATTAATGGATAAGTGATTAATTGATGCTAATGATTTAAATGAAAATTTGAATTCCTTAATCTAATTCATAGGTATTTCTGATTTATTTCCATTTCTTATGTTGAAATTATGAATAGTCTGGTTTTTGAATTATTTTATTCACAAAATAATAGAGATAGATTTCACGTCTATACTTTAAATTTATTATATTATGTTTTTTGAATGTTGTCTTATGGGTCATTCGCGTTGATCTTGAATAAATGAAAATTGTACTCGGTCCTGGAGGATATATTCCAAAGGCATGAGGTTTTCCATATATAAGAATTCTTGAGAAGGGTTGTACAAGGAGTAACAAGCTGAACCTCATGCGGAAGTATTATCGCGAAGTGAGGAATTAAGTGGGCTACATCCAAGAAACATATTTCATGAAAGTACTGATACAATAGACTTAAGTTGCCCACCGCTCTTCCATGTTCCAAGGGATGAAGGCTGCGTTGCTGGTGAGTTCTGACTTAAATCAGGCTTCTGAATAGCTCTTTTCTGAACAAGATCACAAATGTAGTGTGTATTTGGGAGCAGAGGCCTAAAGTTTTTTGTACAAGTATAAAGTTGAGATTATATTGGTAATAATTTCATTACTGGATCTTTGAATGTGACTTTGTTAATACATGATAACTGTGACATTACTTGTAAGCCCTGATAATAATAATAACTTATTCATTATGATTTCTAAAAAATGGTTTATTTATTATTTCTATAAATACAACAATTAGGTAATTTAGTTGTTTTTTTTTATTTGTAAATTCTGCTTTTAAAATATTTTTAGTGGCGTCAAACAATTATTTAACTATATTTTTCAAATCTTTTATTATTGTTTTGAGTTCATTATAATTTATAAATAAACTAAATTTTGTTCCTAATGACGAAAATTTTAATATTTCATTAGAAACTTCTATTTCTGCCAAATTTTAGTCTTGCGAATTATGATTTAAAATTAGTGTCCTATTAAATTATATTAAATTTTGTTATGATTTTAAATTTTGTTAATTGTTATTTAAAACAGTAATTGTTTTTAGTTTTCATTCCAGCTATATTTAACGGAACTTTATTCTTAATTTTCACAGAGACATAATGTTTTATAGGTAAAATTTGCTACAAATGGAATAAAAAATAATTAAATAAAACTCTTTATACATTATTATAAAAAGAAAACAATTTTTTATGGGTTGTAATGGATTAGTTAGGTCTGACAAATGTATTGTCAGGCGTATTATATCCAAAAAAGATATGTTGATGAATCTACTGATATTTTAGAAGATCAAAATTATTACAACAACTTACCAGAGAGATGATCTTAATTTTCAGCAAAAAGTAAATAAACGTGCATAAAAAAATAAAAATAAAGGAGTATTGATCGAAGAAATTGGAAAAAATCTCATCATGTATATTTCATTCATATTTCCTACCTTTTCACCTTCAAGACTGATTTACTTGTCGTACCGTTGCACCACGAATTTTATGAAAAGGAGGAAGTCACTTGGTGCTAAGCCTGGGCTACCGGAAGGTTGATTAAATACTTCTCATTAAAAACTTCTTAGAAGTTCTCTCGTTAGAGCAGCAATATAGAGTCGGACATTGCCATGATATAAGACCATACCTGAAATGAGCTCTTCGTTTTTTAGATGTATTCTCGTATCATCCATAAAAAACAGCAAAATGTCTTTTCAATCCTAAAACACTGTAACAATGGATTGAAAGATTTTTTTAAGTTCTTTGGTGAGTTGCTGTGCACCCACTGTTATGCTTGCTGTTTCGTTTTTGGTTGTCATTATGGATCCACGTTTCATCGCTTTTTACAAATATTTCAACAATTTTTTGTAACGCATTAGCCAGTATTTGGGGCACCAACTTTGGGCACAAATTTTACGGTATCCAAGATGTTCCGTCATAATGTTGTAGAAAGATGACTTTAAATCTCCGGACAATCGAAAGGACAATTCAATAATCCTGAACTCCTTTCTTGAATCAGTTGATATACTCACTGCACAAGTTCTTCTCCTGGTACCGACTTCTGGCTGCACAGTAGCTGCTGGTCACAGTTTACGAAGCTTTGCCCCCGAACGATAAACTGGCCATTACGTAGCCCGATAGGACGTTGAAAAAATAGCCCAGGTATATATATATATATATATATATATATATATATATATATATATATATATATATATATATATATATATATATATATATATACGAGGCTGGTTTGAAAAGTCCGTGTAAAAATAAAAACTACTTATGTGTTTGGGGGTAAACCTTTTTTATTTTTCGACAGAGTCTCCTTTTAGGCTTATACACTTCGTCCAACGATGTTCTAGTTTGTTGATCCCTTCCGAATAATAGGATTTGTCCAAGTCTGCAAAATATCCATTAGTGTTTGCAATCACCTCCTCGTTTGAATAAAATCTTTGTCCCGCCAGCCATTTCTTCAAATTGGGGAACAAATAGTAGTCCGAGGGAGCCAAGTCTGGAGAATAGGGGGGATGTGAAACGAGTTGGAATCCTATTTCCATTAATTTTGCGACCACAACTGCTGAGGTGTGTGCTGGTGCGTTGTCGTGATGGAAAAGGACTTTCTTGTGGGCCAATTGCGGGCGTTTTTCTTGCAGCTCGGTTTTCAAACGGTCCAATAACGATGAATAATATTCACCTGTAATAGTTTTACCCTTTTCCAGATAGCCGATGAGGATTATCCCTTGCGAATCCCAAAAGACAGTCGCCATAACCTTTCCGGCCGAAGGAACGGTCTTCGCCTTTTTTGGTGCAGATTCCCCCTTGGTAACCCATTGTTTAGATTGTTGTTTGGTCTCAGGAGTATAGTAATGTATCCATGTTTCATCCACAGTGACGAAACGACGCTTAAAGTTCTCCAGATTCTTTTGGAACAGCTGCAAACCATCCTTGCAACACTTCACACGATTCCGTTTTTGGTCAAGCGTGAGCAATCGCGGCACCCATCTTGCGGATAGCTTTCTCATGTCCAAATGTTTATGCAAAATATTATGTACCCGTTCAGTTGGGATGCCCACAGCACTAGCAATCTCACGCACCTTAACTCTTCTGTCATCCATCACCATATCATGGATTTGATCAATGATTTCTGGAGTCGTAACCTCCACAGGCCGTCCAGAACGTTCAGCGTCATTTGTGCCCATATGGCCAGTCCGAAAATTTTGAAACCACTTATAAACTGTTCTAATCGAAGGTGCAGAGTCACCATAATGTTTATCAAGCTTCTCTTTAGTCTCCTGAGGCGTTTTGCCTTTCATAAAGTAATGTTTAATCATCACACGAAATTCTTTTTCGTCCATTTCTTGAAAATCACTCGACTTCCTTGATTCAACCGAATGCCAAACACAAAGAAATAGACCAATATGGCTGAAACTTGGTGTGCGTTCATTCAAGAGATGCTACTAACTAAACATGACCTCGATACGCGCCGGTGGTGCCATCTCTCGGACTTTGCACGGACTTTTCAAACCACCCTCGTATATATATATATATATATATATATATATATATATATATATATATATATAAATATATATATATATATATATATATATATATATATATATATATATATATATATATATATATATATATATATATATATATATATATATATATATATATATATATATATATATATATATATATATATATATATATATATATATATATATATATATATATATATATATATATATATATATATATATATATATATATATATATATATATATATATATATATATATATATATATATATATATATATATATATATATATATATATATATATATATATATATATATATATATATATATATATATATATATATATATATATATATATATATATATATATATATATATATATTAGGTAGGAGCAAAAAAAAAAAATTTTTTTGCAACACCCTAGAAAAGATAGTATTTTCTATTACTAGAAAGATGCTTTTTGAAAAATATTGAGTTTTTTAGGCTGGCAAATGGCAAATTTTCTATTATATATATATATATATATATATATATATATATATATATATATATATACAATAATTAGATTTTTTTATTTAAAGAATGGTGGCTACGGGCAAGATGATACAAATTTTTTGACTACTATTTTCTCTATTTCTTTTCCCACACCAATCTCACGTAATCACTTTTTAAAGTTGTTAATTTTTTATATTAGCTGCCACGTTCAAATATATTTTTCCATAAATTGCAAAGAAGATTTTTTAGTGTAATGCATAAATATTTCTTATGTAAAATAACTTAAAAAATTACAGAAGGCAACATCAAAAATATCAAATTTATTTGCAATTCATGTGAAGCTGAAACAAATATTGAAATATTTTATATCTCGTAATATACACCATAGGTTAAATAAAAATTTTACTTTAATGTCTCAAAACAAAACATGACGGAATTACAGACTCGCTAATGATTTTGTAGTCATTAGGTAGAATGCTTTGTAGGATTAGCATCAATTTTTAACGTTTGATGGTATTTGTTTAAGTTCATATATGAAGCGTTTTCGTGTCGTTAATTCTAACCATCAGAATTTCCTTTTGCCTCTCTAAACATAGCCTAAAAGATAGAGAAGTTAATTGGTTTGCTGCATCGTTAAACAATTTTATCATCTATTAAATGAGCAAACGGTCGGTTCATTTAAATATATGTATTTTGATTTGAAATCATAATTGTAGACACTCAACCATATCATGCTTTGGGAACTAAAAGTAAAATTTTTAGTTTATACATAAATAAAGGAGTTGCAAAAACGGAGTATTAATTACTTATAAATATATATATATATATATATATATATATATATATATATATATATATATATATATATATATATATATATATATATATATATATATATATATTAAATATATAGTGTGATAATTTAAGTCCGCATGATATGGGATTTTTTTTAAATAATCACTTTAGCCCAGATCTCGTTATTGCATCCATTTGTGCTTCAAATAGTATCAGAAATAAAGTATAGTAAGTCATTTTTATGCATGACGTCACCTGTCAAAAATGACATTTTCGTAAAAATTTTTGAAAAAAACATTTTAACATTTCGGCAATTGTTTTTATCTTGATTTATTGCAACCTTATTTAAATCATTTAATTTGTCAAAAACTAGACACATACAATCTATTTAAGAACAAAATAAAGTCTTGTCCATAATTCTTTTATAGTTCGATTAGCTTTTGTTTTTAATTAGAAAAATATTTCTAGCTTGCGTATTTTGATAGTGAACACACTTAAACATTTATAAATTAACACAAATCTTACATTTTGTTCTTTTTAGCAATGCATTTAAGTTTTTAACAACGTAATGTTTCTTATTATAAACACCAAATTAACAACTTGCTGTTTTATCCTAGTTGTTTTTTTTTTATACTTCAGCTTAAACCACTTTTTAGATCAATAATACATTTTAGATTCTAATTGGCAACCGTAATAAAAATATTACACATATTCTAGTTATTAATTTGGCAGGTACGAGTTAATAATACCACCGAAAAATTACGTTAAAATGCTTTCGGTATCATTGTTGACGTAACTGCTAATTTAAAATAAATCCAGCCATATTTTAGTCGTGGCTATCAAAATTAACGTTCGCAAAATTAGAAAGACTATTTATGGTTGTGCCGATTTCCTCCTGGAAACTTACCTTCTACAGGAAAAAGAGCTAAACAGAGAAATTAACACGCTAAGCAAAACTCGATATTTCTATGCGTTTATTAATAGTAGGCCCTGGAAACAATTGAGAACTAGAGATCGCAATATGGTGTCGTAAGCTGTCAAATATTTAGTTAGCAATTCAAACTAGAATGGAAAGAAACAGATGGTGTCACAACATGTTTTCTCTGCAAAAAAAAATTGAAATTGTTTTATTGCGTGGTGAAAATACACCTCATCGCACTTGCAAATGTTTTTAACGAGCGTCATCCTGAGAAAACTTGCAACAGTCTACTGTGAGCCGAATTATAAAAAGTTTAAATTGACTGGATCTGTGGGAATTGTTCTTCGAAAAAATCGTGTTGCATGTAAACATAGCGAGGATACTGAGTTAGATGTGTGCTTAAGTGTAGTGGAAGAAGGCAAAACCAGTGTTAGAACTATTTCGAAGTCTAAACCGGAGATCGACTGGGAAAGTGTACGTAAAATTTTACACAAAAATAAATTTAAACCATACGAACTGAAATTGATAAACACTCTACAGGATAGAGATTTTAATATTCGGTTGTTATTTTTATTCTGGTACCAAGGAAAAATAGAAGAGGACTCCCAATTTCCGTACAATATTTTATGGACTGGTGAAGCCACGTTTACTTCTAACGGAGTAGTAAGTTCACAGAATAGTCGATGGTGGATCCAAGAAAATCCAAACTTCATAATTGAGTGTCGTGACTAATACTCGTTCAAAACTAACGTTTGGTGTGGCATTGTAAATGACCAAATAATAGGGTCATATTTTTTACACATAATGTACACACAACGATATTTAGATTTTTTAAATAACGAAGTTTTAGAAGTTCTGGATAACATGGCTGTGAATCTAAGATATGCTCTATGGTATCAATTAGATGGTGCACCAATACACAATACCTTGCAAGTACGAAACACTTTAAATGAACTATTTCATGGTAGGGTCATTGAGTGAGATCAGGATAATTGTTGGCCACCTTGATCGCCCGACATCACCTCATTGGATTTCTATTTATTTCAAACAAAAAGTATACAAGTTTAGACCATTTAGAGATATCGATCATCTAGAAACTATAATTAGGCAATGTGTTCAGGAGATACCTGCCGAGTTTGTGAAAAATTCCGTCAAAGAAATTTCTAGAAGAACCATTCGTTGCATTGAACGAAACGATGGACACACCGAAATGTAGAATATTGCAATATGCGTGTATTTGATGCAAAGTATTTATTAAATAGGTTAAAATAGTAAATTGTTAATTTAGCGTTTATAGAAAGGAACATTACATTGTTGAAACTTTAAATACATTAATAAAAAGATCAAAATGTAAGATTTGTGTTAATTTATAAACGTTCAAATGTATTCACTATCAAACTACGTAAGGAGGAAATAGTTTTCTATTTAAAAACAAAAGTTTATCGAACTTTGCATCAAATATGATTCATCATAAAGTGTGAATTTTAATATTCTATAAAAAAGATATGGACATGACTTCATTTTGTTCTTAAATAGATTATAGGTGCCTAGTTTTTGACAAATTAAATGATTTAAATAAGATTGCAATAAATCAAGATGAAAAACAATTGCCAAAATGTCAAAAAACTGCTAAAAATTCAAAATTGTAGTTGGGCGTAAAATTTGACAAAGAGATCTTCAAACACAAAATAAACCATTTTGTCTAATAACTTTTTTTAAAATTATACGTTTTTTTCAAAAATTTTTAAGAAAATATCATTTTTGATAGGTGACGTCTTGCGTAAAAATGACTTACTATACTTTATTTCTGATATTATTTAAAGCCCAAATGGATGCCATAACAAGTCGAATGTTCTCACGGATGTGAAATGTAGTAGCGGCTTTTCAGTTATCCGGTGTTAGCTGAAAGTCCCTTGATGGGGAGTTTCGCTGACATTTTGGTGGAATTTCATCTCTCTTTGGAAATCGTTGATCACTAGACGATGTGGTGGCGATTAATGTCGAGATTGACTCCGAAGGCCCTGGTTTTGTATGCTCAGGTTGTCTCTGTCGTGTTGCCATACCAGAAATGTATCATCCACGTAACGTAGCCGTATTTTTGATTTATTTGTAGAAATTTCTAAAGCTAGTGTTTCAAAATGTTCCATGTACCTTCTATTTTTTGGCATGAATAGACGAAGTATGTATTTGTGAGGCGGTGGTTTGAGAGACTTCGGGCAGAAGAAACAGTTAGCATTGTACGTAGATTTAAGCCACCCAAGAAAACATATCTGGTGAAGAACTCTGAGCCCTGCACGACCTGCGCAAAGGTCGACCAATTATTGTCTTACCAGCCGGCATCACTCAGTATATAGGGATGAAGACCGACCCGACTTCGACCGACCAAACAAATAGACCGACCGACCGACCGACCGACCGACCGACCGACCAACTTAAACCGACCGACCGACCGACCGACCGACCGACCGACCGACACACACACACACACACACACACACACACACACACCTACTTAAATAAAGAAGAAAGAGAATGAACGACAGTATGAAGCCTTGAGAAAGTTGATAGTCAAGGTGTCAGAGAAAATTCCATCAACTGTCCCCCTGTGTAGGGAACGACCTCTGAGAAAATTCTAAAGTCATAAATGAAGTTTTTTCTTTTAGATATCATAAGAGTACAGCTTAGTCAATAATCTGTTACAACAAACGGAGTCAAATACCCTGTATATGTCAAATAAAACCGCTGGAGACTCTATAATATTCAGTGGCGTTGTTCTAAAAATATATACAAGGACACACCGTATGTGAGGAAAAAGGGAAACAAAATAGACGTTAGTTTTCAGCACCAATATTTTTATTATAGTATACGTTTTCATTAGGTTAAAGCTTGATATAAACTGTTAGTTAGAAGCAACAAATAAGGTTTTGTATGTCCCAAGTTTCCTATTATTTCCTGTACTCTTTGTTAACGTTGCAAGCTATTAATTTTAATAATGGTTAAGTATTGTTTCTCGCCTACTTTACTTATTTATGCTTTACTGTACTAAGTTTATGTAACATTAAAGAAATAAAGTTTATTGCAAAACACAGAAAAATTTCATTCCGTTGATGAAAAAAATAATTTTATTACTGTGTTATATAATTGACTGATCCAACCTGAACTAATACTGTGTTTCAGAATTAGGTTTTTTTAACGTTAAATATATACTTATACATACGTGTATATATATATATATATATATATATATATATATATATATATATATATATATATATATATATATATATATATATATAGGAGAAGGGTAGTCTTGACCGACTAGTTAAATATATACAGTATATGTCTTACCTCAAGAACATAATATATGCTATATATAAATATATATATATATATATATATATATATATATATATATATATATATATATATATATATATATATATATATATATACAGTCAGGCCAGAAAGTCGCCATACACCACCTGCTTTCTATACTATTTTTTCTGTTATGTTTAACTAATTAATAGGAACTATGAGAAAACGAGGAGTAGTATTAAAAACAACTACGGAACATTTTATTGAGAAGTTACATCATTGTTATAAAAATGTAAACAAAATTGTCAAAAAAGTCTCCATACACTTAAAAATTACCAATAATAATTTGACGGAGTTTAACGGAAAATAACAACTTCGTTTAAACTAATATTTAATGGGACCGCCGTTGGCCTTGATAATCTCCTGTAACCTTTGTGCCATGCTTGCAACCAGCTTTCTAGTAACTTCTGCTGGAACGTTCTCTCGTTCGTTCAATATTCTGTTTTTTAATTCTTCTCTATTTGAAACATTACGTTTGCGAACGCGCCTTTTAGGTTCCTCTTATAAATGCCCGATGGGGTTAACATCAGGTGATTGCGGAAGTGAAGCTGCTGTCGCACATTATGAATCATCCATTCTCGCACCAAGTTCGCGGTATGTTTCGGATCATTGTCCTGTTGGAAAATATATCTTTTTTCGAGTGCTAACTTTTGGACACTTTGTTTTAAATTGTCTCTCAAACTATTCAGATAAACATGCTGATCCATGGTACCATGAATAGTTCTTCTCTATTTGAAACATTATGTTTGCGAACGCGCCGTTTAAGTTCCTCCCATAAATGCTCGATGGGGTTAACATCGGGTGATTACGGAGGTGTATGAAGCTGCTGTCGGACATTATTAATCATTCATTCTCGCTCCAAGTTTGCGGTATGTTTTTTGGATCATTGTCCTGTTGGAAAATATATCTTTTTTCGAGTGCTAATTTTTGGACGTTCTCTTAAATTATCTCTCAAAATGTTCAGATAAACATGCTGATCGATGGTACCATTAATAAAATGTAAATTTCCAACCTCTCCAGCGGATATGCATCCCCAAAGCAGAACACTGCCACCCCCTTGTCTCACCGTGAAACAAATGTTTTTAATGTCGAATGGGGTAATCTTCTTTCTCCAAACTTTAGTTCTGCTATCAGACTCAAAAAGGTTAATTTTAGTTTCATCACTAAAGATTAGGGATTCCCAAAATTCAAGAGGTTTAGTAACCTAGCAAAAACTAACCGCTTTTTGCGATTAACTTCCGAAATTGACGGCTTCTGCCTGGCTGCACACCTCTTATAGCCTGCCCTGTGTAAACAATTCACACTGTTTGTGAACAAACATTTTTCGAAAATAGTTCCCGTACTTCTTCTTTTTATTTTGGTGCACGTTTCTTGGGATCTATAATTATTTGTATTTATTGACGTGGAGTCAGTTTCTTGAGACGACCGAGCGAGCGTGGTCGAATTGTATAGGAACCCGCTGATTTATACTGGTTTACAATGTACTGAACAGTAGCAGGCATTTTTCCTATATTTCTATACGATTTTCCATCTTCCCACAAAGCAACTTTCGAACTTGAAATGGAATTTTACAGTTTCTCTCGCTTATTTTTAATACTACTTCGAAAACCCACTGCAAAATTACTAGCAATAGGTGACAGATTATAAAGTATGGCCGAAAATTATTTATTTGTTTTCAGTTTAGCGAGCAATAGATAGCTTTATAAAATGCGGCTGATTATAGCGGGTTTTTTTCAATGCAGTTCTTGAGTGTATGGAGACTTTTTTGACATTAATTTTGTTTACATTTTTATAACAATATGTAACTTTTAAATAAAATGTTCCCTAGTTGTATTTAATTCTAATCCTCGTTGGTTAAGTTTCGAATATTAATTTAAACATGTTTTCTCTTAGGTTCAATTAATTAGTTAAACATAACATAAAAATAGTATAGAAACAGGTAGTATATGGAGACTTTTTGGTCTCACTATATATATATATATATATATATATATATATATATATATATATATATATATATATATATGTATATATATAACCGACTAGTCGCACTGCTTCGAGTAATATCGAAAGTTTTGGAAAAAAACTATCAATCAGCATCATATAAAGTATCTGAAACTGAATCAAAGAGTAAAACAGTACTGTTATATCAATTTTTTTTTGTCCTATCTAAATACTCATTACTGTATTGTTGTTGTTACTTTATATATTGAATATTATAACTTTTATAATGTGGTTTCCTGTTTATTGATAATAAATAATAAATAAAATTAAAAAATAAGGCAAAGGAGAAAAATGATGGATATGACTACAGATGAATACCGATCTATAAATAAGGAAATATCTAAGGACATTAGAAAAAAAAAAGACAAAAGAATGCAGGGGAAATTAAAAATGTTTTAGAACAAATTAAGAGCTTAAAACTTTTTAGAAAAAAGAACACAGTGGGAAGGAAGGACATATGCAAGATTAAGGACATACATGATAATATAATAACACACAAAAGAGATATTTTAAAGATCATCGAATTACTTTATCAACAATTATATACCTTACACGATAGAAAAACAGAAATCAACATACCTAAATTCCTCAATTTAGATGACGCTTGGAGGGAAGAGAGTTAGTTTTTCATCTAATTGTGTAAAAAGTGGTAGACAAGCTTACGTTGAATATCTAATAATTTTGGACCAGAAGGGTATTAAGAGGATTCAGTCTGGAAGGGTGCTGCAATTTTCAAAGGATAAGAGCTTTCTAAAACCCTAAAATAAGGCAGGTGTACAACGGACCGAAGTGCTACAGGCATTTAAGCCACGGATCTATCTGTCTATCTAAACCGGCAAGTTTTATTTATTTGCTTAGGATTTGTATTCCTAATAATTTTTGGCTGTTTAACTTGTTTAAAACCGGAAAATGGGAATGTTGGCCTTTAATAACATCGGGATAATAAATATTGGGAAATATTAACCTAATCTAATAATGCTGGCGGTAAATTAATGTATACGGCTATGTAGCGGTAACGAAATAAAGTTCCGTTTAAACCACGCTTTTAATATAGTCCCCGTTGAATCATTCATTATAATATAAATAAAGATATAGTTTAGCAAAAACAGCTTAAATCCAGGCGGGCAAAGAATATCTTGGGATTTAGGGGAACTAGCTTGTAAATCATTATTAGGTATTTCATAAAATAAACATTAAAAAAAATAACCGGCCAAGTGCAAGTCGAACTTGCGCATTTAGTGTTCCGTACGTTGATTGCTTTCAGAATAAAAATTTTTGTTACCCTAAATGAGTTTTCAATAAAGTTTTTTTTCTGATCTTTACTGAAAACTGATGTTCTTATTTTTTTTTAATATACCAGATAAATTATTAAAGGTAATGCAGTCGTGATAATTTTCTTTCAATCTAAACCCTACGGAGAATATGCCAGAATTTTTTCAAAATTTTTTGATCAGTACTTTTTGAGATAAAGAAGGGAACAGCGATTTTTCACATTTTTTAAAAAATAATACAAAGAAAAATGTAAACAAGTATTACATTATATATATTTTTGAACTCGTCTTTTACAAGCTTTCATTTGACACACCACTCGAAGACCTGGTAAAATTATTTTTTTGACTTCCAATTTCACTCCCCAAAACTAATCCCTTAAGTCAAAATTTAACTTTCAAAACTACACGGCTCTGATGAGGTCGTCAATTCCTAAATTAGTGCCAAATTTCTATGTCAAATAGTTTCAGAGAAAATCAGGTGTGACAGACGGAACATAAGGAACACTAAAAACGTGTAAGGAAGTAGCTATTTCTGTTGGTGCTGAGTCGCTATAGCTTTTACTTGATGAGAAATACAGTCTTGGGCACTATATTCCAAGGGGGAACAGAGTTCTTAAAAAAAGCGGTACGTGGAGTGATAAGGTGAACCTGAAAACGATGTGCTATTAGTGCTACCCGTAATCCTAGCATGCATAGCCCTGGGAAGAATCAAGCAGTCTACACCAATTAAACTCTTTTCAAGAAAGTATTTATTGAGCAGACTCAAAGCACTAACTTTTTTTTTGACGTTCTAGTGAGAGGTGAAAATTGAATAAATATCTACCGTTTGGCAGACTTAAGTGAATCCAAAGTATGTTTGATAGTAGAGCTACAGACATTTATTCTTTTGTTGCTTGCAGTGAAGCTTTGTATACTATAAAAAAGGGTTATTTTTTAAGGTTTTGATGTAGAAATAACAAGTTTCTGCCAACCGGTAATTGTTCTTTTTTTAGTCTGATATAGCCATGAGGTTAACAGCGACCTTTAGGTCACAAGTATATCTGCGACGGTGATTTATAAGTCACAGCTTCTTTTATCGAACTCTCCGAAAATCCGAAACTACTGCTGCTTAATGATCGATCAGCGGTACACCGCGATTCGTTTCTTTTTAAATTTAGGACCCATTATTTCTGATATTTTGACGTATGTAGTCATCTTTATTTATTCATTTTCAGAGTACTTTTGTTGTTTTATTAGTTTTTTTTTATTATCATCTTTCTGCCTAAATATACGTAGATAAGTATTTACCAAAGTATTTACATCGATATTTATACAACATAATTTTACTTTGTAGTTATTTGAGCTAACAGCGTTTTGCCTTCCAACAGCGACACGACAGTATAACATCGTATACCGGTGAGTCGTCGGCCGACTGCTACCGTTGTCTGTAAGTTCAGGTTGGGCGAGTATTTAAAACAGCGACTAGAGTCGTTGCTTTGCGAAGAATTTGGTCGCAAGTATTGCCTGTGGCTATCTAAGTCACAGGTTAAAAGTCACAAATATGATAATATCGCTCATCTGTACACTAATAGCACGAGTTTAAGAATGTAAAGTTCCATTATAGGACCATTTTTTACAAATTGTTGTTTTTTAATACGTTGAACGGTGGTAGGTGTTTTAAGCATTGAAAGTTCCTTTGCAGGGGAGTCTCTGAATAAAGTCAATGATATTTTAATTTATGGGGTTGAGAAAGGTGAAAGTTCTGAAAATTACATTGTAAAAAAGGTTTTCTATTGTTCGACAGTTCTTTTTTTTTCTATTTATTATTTTTTTCTATGTAATTATCGTCATTCCAGTCTGTACTGGCCCACCGGCCCTATAGATGCAAGAAAGAATGCCTTTTAGTATAAGCTTTCTGTCATAATTGTCTCCTTTATTCTCTAAAATACCAATTTGTTCCTCCTTCCCCTCCGTTTCTAGAACTGATGATGGTGTAATATAGAAGTTATGACATAATGCTGTAACTTCATGAACTGGAGCACAATTTGAAGAAAATCCTGAGCCAATCACCGTGACGTACGTTAATTTACTAGTGTGCCAAAATTCTCTGTCTAAGCAATGTTACTGTCCAAAATTTATTTAATTGAAAGACGACGCGACGTCAGAAATTTAACTGTTCCTACCAATCGAAAGACAAGATGTAGACTTTTGACGGTAAAGTCTGCTAAAATATAAGTCGTTATCAAGATGCTAATACTAGGAAATTAGATTTCATGTTAACGTAATAAACAATTTTTTTATGCACAATTGGCAATAGGAAAATATTTCTTGTGTAGTTGTTCGGGAAATTATCACATCCTAATGAATTTTTATAACCAAAATTAGGCTTTGCCGCATTATTGTGGAAAGATACTTTTTTTTTCGGACGATTTCAACATTCCTTCTAGAAATTCTTGCATAGCGACATAGAGACGACGAAATATTTTGAGTCGTGCAAATTTTGATTAATAAATTATATTATTATTTGTTTATTTGTTTATTCAATCGTGCGAAAAAATTTGCATGCTACACTTGCAGAAAGTAGTCGCGTTGTTTCAGAGTCTAAAATATCACTTTCCAAACTTAATTTTATTGAGGTAAATAATTTATAGAATTAGCTGTTACTTATAGAAAATCCCTTTTAGATTAATATAATTCATAAACTATGCTATGCGGATGATATGGTTATTATAGCAAAAGACGAGGAAACCCTTAGTAGAAACATACGAATATATATAGAAGCATTAGAAAAAATAAATATGAAAATTAATAAAGAAAAGACAAATATTATGATAATAGGAAAGCAAAAGCGACAATATGAAATAAAGATAGGAGAGGAAAGGCTGGTCCAAGTGGAGAAGTTTAAGTATTTGGGATCAACAATAACGGAGGATGGAAGAGGAGATCAAGGAGAGAATAATAACAGGAGGAAGATTATTTAATAGTATAAAGAATACATTCCTAGGAAAGAAAGAGATACCAAAAAACATTAAAGCCCACGCATTCGAAAAGGTTGCAACACCAATACTTTTATATGGAGGATAAACATGGATAATGACAGAAAGACAGAAAGGAAAGATAACGGCTATAGAAATGAGATTCATAAGGAAGATAGAACACAAAACAAGGATGGACAGGGTTAGGAATATAAAACTCAGAAAGAATTTGAACCTGAAACCAATAGTGGAAAAGGTTGAGAAAGTACAACTAAGATGGTATGGGCATGTCGCCTGAATAAAGAATAGTTAGACAAGTGTTTGAAGCCAGAGTGACCTAGAAGAGCATGGGTGGGGGACGTCAGAGAGGCAGTGGAGGAATAGAGTGGGAACACGCAAGACGAGCCACACAGGATAAAAAGAGCTGGAAGGAAATTTGGAAAAGATAAATATAGAAGAACTCAACTCCACGGGCCTTACACCCCTAAAGGGGTAGAAAGGCATAAGGATTAAGTAAGTAAGTATAATTTATATCATAAATAAAAAGTAATCAAGTAGAATTTAACTATAAAAAAGCCCAGGCTGCAGTTTTTTTTCTAAAAAAGTTAACGTTGGAGAACCCGACATAGTCTGGAAACTCCATTGCTCTTGCATCATAATTTAATTTGCTGTATTTAACTTGAGAGCAATGGCATGAATATGTTGCACGCATGGCAAAGAAAGCTCCTCAAAAACTGGGAATATTATTTAGGACTAAAAATCTTTACACTTCACAACAACTTCTAATTTTGTGCAGAGATGAAATTCGATCAATGATGCAATACTGCTCCCAAACATAACCTGCATTTGTTGGATTCTATCTAGAAGAGAGCTCTTCGCCGGATTGGTGACTCAGAACTCACAAAAACCTTGATTTCTTGGAAAATCTAAAAACGCTTGGCGACTTTAGTCTATTCTACAAGTACTTTCATGAAAAGTGTTCTACTGATGTAGCCCTCTTAATTCCGCCGAGAATGGTGCATGCTAGGTATACATGTCGCGCTAATATAATCACAT
The DNA here is from genome assembly GCA_019049505.1 of Pachyrhynchus sulphureomaculatus. NCBI lineage: Eukaryota > Metazoa > Arthropoda > Insecta > Coleoptera > Curculionidae > Pachyrhynchus > Pachyrhynchus sulphureomaculatus. The sequence continues at coordinate 120,605,536 of CM032455.1, read as the reverse complement.
CCGTATAAGCTTCAGCTTGTTACTTCTTGTAACATTCTTTTATATGCAGAACCTTATCGCTTTGGAATGAGTTGCCTAGGACTGTGTTTCTCACCGAGTATCATTTACAGCTACTCAAAATCAACGTGAATAGCTTTTCCCGCACACGCGTCGCTCCGGTAGCGCTTTAAGGTTTTTTCTTCAGCACATTTGCTATGCACACAAAAATAATAAAACAAACTACTCTAGTTGTTTTAAGTCATCTGAAGAAGACACAGTGCTATCGAAAAGATTATTATAATAATAAATAAAGTGGAAATATTAAGAAAAAAGTATTGTATCATTTCTATTATTTTAAAACCTGAGCACTACATAACAAGGTTGTAAACACATCCAATGTGATCGATTTATTACATTACAATCACGACTAGAAGACTTCATTAAACATTAATTAATTTGATTATATTAATAACAAGTTTCTGTCAGACCTAACCATCCAATTACGTAATGAGCAATTTAAGGACTAAGTTATCTAATTATCGAATAATGACTTACAGCATATCAACTAAGCCATTATTAATTAAATGTTGTTATCAAATTATAGCAATTAACGTACGCTTAAGATAAGTTAGTGGCTCGTGTAAAGACAAACTCCTTAATATTTTCTTTGTTTGTTTTTGTGGCTTGAACTTTGTATCAAATAACGGAAATTTTAGAAAATGTCGTCGTGTTTAATTAGACTTTCCCTGTGTTAATTATATTAAGACAATGAATAAGCCTATGAAGGTGCAATCTTAGTATTTCAAACCTTCCTACCTAGGGTAATAATATGTGTCTACATGTAACGGCGGATCGTAACACGTATTGCTATAATATTTTATTAGAATTCATCTGTAGAAACTGGGGAAGTATAAACCTTGGACAATCATATTGTGTCGTGTAAGGTGTTAATGTTCAGGGGCTCATTATATAATTTATTCCTTTTTTTATACTGTTTTCGTACTGGTTGATTATAATGGATTTTCCAGTATATTCCAAATACAATGTATCAAAATAACAGGTGGTCTTATAAACATTTTCAATTAGTAAAGAAATCAAGAAATATCTTGATAATTTCAAAAATTTTCGAATATCCTTACATTACATACCACCACTCAGACAGCCAGATAATTCCATTGCAACCACACCTGTTGAGAGAGCGAACTTGTTGGCTGAACTCTTTGCTTCACATTCTACTGTCGATTTCAAAGGAAAAACACACCTACTATTCCCATATTTCAGTCAAAGATGTTGTTTTCAGACAGCGTATCATAAAGCGTATTTTAATGAAGCTAGACACCAAAAAGGCTTCTGGCGCTGACGGAATACCTGCCATAGTTATCAAAAACTCTGCAAGGGAACTAACACCAGTTTTCTGTAGACTTTTCAACCTATCCTACAGAAAGGAAATATTTCCGTCCTGCTGGAGATGTGCCACGGTTCAGCCGATACCTAAAAAAGGCAACAAGACCTTGCCAAATAATTACCGACCAGTCGCACTGCTTTCAATAATATCGAAAGTCATGAAAAAGGTTATCAATCAGCATCTTCTAAAATATCTTGAACGATTCAATATTATTAGCGATCACCAATATGGCTTTCGTAAACACAGATCAACAGGAGATCTTCTGATTTATGTAACACATGTTTGGAACAACGCAATTGAACACTTTGGAGAATCTCGAGCGGTTTGCTCTTGACATACCCAAGGGATTCGACCGTGTTTGGCACGATGGACTGTTGGCTAAGCTACGCTCTTGTGGTATGTCTGAAAAGTTCTGTTTGTGGCTCTCATGTCGACCTTATGTCTCAGAAAGATCGAGTCGATCAATTTGAATCGTTGACAATATATTGTAACGGCAGCAATGTTTATTTCAATTCGAGAGGAAACTTCTCTTTCAGTTCTAGGGTTATCTTAAAGAGTTTCAGTGATGCTCAACGATGCTATAAAGTTGTTTGATTGATCGAATTTTACTATTTTTACTATTACGTGACGTTGCTTAAGGTTCATGATGATATTCCAAGTAAGAGGGTAGTAATGAGGTGAAGGGTTAATTATAGGGAGTCCATTGAACCCATTACTTGCTGAAATTTTTATGGAGAGTATTGAAACAATGATATTTAACCATAATAACAATAGTAATAATGGTCTATACTGGTATCGATACGTAGACGATATAATTGTTTGCTTTACAGGTACGGACAGACAATTAGCTCACTTTTTACAGTACATTAATTCTTTACATAGAAATATCAGTTTTACAATAGAAGAAGAAGTCGAAGGGAAAATCAACTTCCTAGACTTAACAATCAGTAAAACCATGAAAAAACATGAACTTGCAATATATCACAAACCTTGTCATACAGATACCATAATTTACAATAGTTCTCACCACCCTAACCATCATAAACTGGCGGCTTATCATAGCTTTATACATAGACTAACTAATATCCGCTTATCAGAAGATAATTTTACTAAAGAATTAAACTACATAAAACAAGTAGCTGTTAACGACGGTTATTCAGTTACTTTAATCGATAACATCTTAGGAAAAAACTTAGAAACAGGGCTATCTCAAAAATATACCCATGTTTTAAGGACATAAATACCACATTTAACCTATTTTGGAAAACCAACAGAAAAGTTGGGAAAATTTTTAAATCAAAAAAATATCAACATAGCTTACAAGACTAACAATACTATAGGGAAATATCTCAAAAACTACAAACCACAAATCAATAAAGACAATAAATCAGGGGTATATCATTTAACATGTGGGTCCTGTCCTAAAACATACGTAGGATAAAGTGGACGTACATTTATACAAAGAATTACAGAACACGAAAAAAAAGTTTCATCCTTAGAAAGTTTAATTCAACATATACTAATCATCTTTTAACAGAGAATCACACATTTAATAAAAATTTCAAAGTTTTACATACCCTACAAAAGGGTTTAAAACTAAACCTTTTAGAGACAATGCAAATAAATCGATTAAGAACTATAGGTACTTTACTCAACGACCAGGTAGATTTAAACAATTCACCATTATTTAATTTATTCTCCTAATTTCATGTCTGTGTGGGTTTTCCAATACTATCAATATAATTTAATTAAGTGTAATATTATAATTAAGAAATTATATAAAATTGTAAACATTAGACCTAACTTGACAGTGTAAAACGTAGATCCGAAGAAGCTGCATCGACAGCGAAACGCGTCAACGCAATTATAAATAAACTAGTGGAAATTGACTAAAAACAACCTTTTATTATATATTTGTAATGAATTTCCATCAAGTAGAAGCTACAACCATCCGAAAGTTGAAATAGAGTTTTTTTTACTATGTTTTATGGCGTTGGCGTATACCAATTAGCCAGCATCTCTCTTTGTTTAGACACACAAATTTTACACATTCACACATGGGACAAATCACAAACACCCAGCCGCCACACGGAATCGAACCGCTAACCTCTCGAACAACAGCAGGCAAAGCTAGCGCCTTACCCACTGCGCTAATCGGCCCGGCAGGAATAGAGTTACACACCGAGATCTCCAATAGCTTTGCAAAATTGTTTAAAATGGTTATTGCACGATAATTTGCAATGTTTGCCTTGTCTTCACTTTTTAAGATAGGGCAGACTTACCAATTTTCCATGTTTTTGGAAAAAAAAAAATTTGCAGTTTACGGTTGTTTACGAACCCATTGCTGCAAATTTTGTACCGGATCCTGTAAATAACATCGATTAGATAAAATGTATTAACTAGCCGAAATACATAATAGCTCATAATTAAATGCGAGTGAACTCTAATTAACCAATAACAATGTTACATAATTATGAAATTATTATCAATAGGTAGTGGTAGGTAAATTATACGTAAACTAATCAGACGATCAGCTATAAACCTGAGCTTAACTGCGATGAGACACGGTATTCATTACAAAATGTAAACATAAAGGAAAATTTATTGTTTCCTTATTAGTGCCCATTAAGCTTTAAGGCAATGCTGGAATGATCTACGTTCTAAATTTGATAATTTTAGTATTAGAAAGGTCAAAATATTATTCAAAATTTAGAAATTATGTAGTTGTACTAGGCACAATATCAATCAAGGACAAAATACCAACTATTTATGAGGTAAAAGTATTTAGTTTCAAATCTAATGCATCTAACAACTGTTTGAATATGGAGGATTTACTTTTTGAAGAGGAGATATCTAATATAACAAAGCATCTAATAATGACACACTCGCACACTGTCAACTGCATTATTGAATTATACCTTCATGAATATTAAATTGCGGAATGTTCATCTCAAGAATACGGGACTTTACGAACATCTAGCTATTTTTCTGGAGGGTTCTTATAATCAACATACACGGCGCGATGTTACCGATAAAAAAAATTTACAGTTTACTATCTGAGAAAAACTGGACTAGCGTTTTGCAGTGCAATAGTACTAAAAGTATTTTTTCCTATTACTAAATTTTCTACACTTGTGAGCAAAAAAATCGACTTAAACTATTTGGCTTCGTTTAACACAGATCCTAGAATTAATGTTCATATATTTTTACTGATTTTAGTATCGTTTGAAAGCCTATTCTCTTTCTAACGATACCAAATTCTATAGCATATCTCATGCTTTTAACTTATTAAAATAATTAAAAGGGGACACAAGGATTAAAAATAGGGGTAATTTTAAGTTTAACAATTAAATTTATTAATAAAAACCAAAATCAATATTTTATATTACTCCCTAACCCTTATTACTGCTTCCAGATGGTTTTTCATGGAGCGAATGAACTTTTTCACCACTGTCTGTGGGATCTTCCCTACTTTTCCGCCATCGCAACCTTTAAATTCCTCAGTGATACAGAGGCTGGATTTCTGGCTCGAACCCTTCATTTGAACTCATCCCAGATGTGCTCGATTGGATTGAGGTCAGTAGGTAGAAGGACTATCCCAACCACTTTTTGAAAACTACAAAATTTGGTTATGTCACAAATCATATAATCTGCTCTCATCCAATTTTTCCAGGCTTAAAACCAAAACCCCAAATAATAAAAAAGTGCCATAGTCTACGAAATCAAATGTAATAACTGCGAAGGAATATACGTCGGGCAAATAAGCTATTACCTAGAAAATAGAATCAAAGGCCATAAATACGACAAAAAAAAAAACACTACAGCTCTTACAAAGAGTGACGCAAATGATATATCTAATTATAGACCGGTATCTTTATTACCGATATTCGTCAATTTTTTTCGTGATGTCAGTATATCAGTGTATTTTTGCACAAGTTAAAAGCCTGATTTCTGTGAAACAACATGGTTTCTTTAGCGAACGTAGTACAATAAGTAATTTGGCTTGTTTTGCTAAATTTACAGGCAATGCTTTAGACAAACAAATGCAAGTTGATGCTGTATACAATGATTTCTCGAAGGCCTTTGATAGGGTTGACCATTCCATATTTCTACATAAGCTGGATAGACTGGGTTTCAGCAATAACCTAATTACTTTTTTCGAGTCTTATTTGTGTAACCGCTTAGAGTACGTCGAAATTCGTGGACATAAATCCTCAACGTTTAGTGCCACAAGTGGTGCACCACAGGGTAGCAACCTTGCACCTTTAATTTTTTCACTCTTCATTAACGACATTGGTGATAACATAACTAGTAATTTTCTTTTGTTTGCTGACGACCTAAAGCTTTTCCGCACCATAAGAGACTCTAGTGATTGCCTTTCATTGCAACCTGATATGGATCCGTTACAGCAATAGTGTGAGTTGAATAGGCCGCCATTGAATGCCGGTAAGTGCTTTTTTTTTTGTCTTGCTCGAATAAATTTAGCACCATTGACTTCCAGTATAAGTTAGATAATGAAGATATTACACGTTGTAACACCTTCAAGGACCTTGGAATTATTTTTGATTCTAAACTTTCATTTGCCCATCATATTAACTGGATCTGCACTACTGCGATGAGGACGTTAGGTTTCATAATACGTAATTCGAGTGGTTTTCATAACAGTAAAACATTAAAAACTTTATATTCCAACTATGTGCTCTCACGGCTTGAATATGGTGCAATTGTTTGGAATCCAATACACGCTAAGTATATTAAACAGGTAGAGAATGTTCAAAGAAAGTTTGCCAAATTTCTTATATTAAAATATGATGGTTTGTACCCTGATAGGGGTGTCGATGAGGTTATTATAACTGAACGTTTTCAGCTACCTTTATTGACGAATCGAAGAAATTACTATCTGGTCCGTTTTCCTATAAAATTATGTAAATCTGTTATTGACTCTCCTGACTTACTATTTCAAGTAAATTTTCACGTTCCTAATAGATTGGTCAGAACCTCTCCTGTTTTCTATTTACCTACAGCATCAACTAATTTTCTCATCAAAACACCATTGTTTCAAGCTATAAGCGTTTTCAACAGTACTTGTAACGACATTGACGTGAACATGTCATTTGCGCAATTTGCCATATGCTTAAAAAATCAATTGTTGCATGTATAGGTATATATTCCAAGTATATCATTTTAATTTTAATTTTCCAGTTTTATTTAATTTCTATGTGATTTTTATGCTATCTGTCTCTTTTGTTCTATACTAGTAATTTACTTTTCTTTTTTATCTCTATCTCCTTTGTATTATGTTATTTATGCTTAATTGTCTTATAAATGGTATATCTGTTAGACAATAAAGATTATTATGACTGTTCTCGTTTTTCTTTCTCACATTTGGTCAATGTGGTTCCATGTTTGGCTGACGGGCGCAAACCAAGTCAGCACAAACGCATTACCATTGTGTATTAAGGAATGACCTGACAATGTTACATGTTTTCAAAATCACTGACTTCTGAATGTTTTTGTGTATGTTTGTGTTGAGTCCTAATTGTTCTAAGTGTGGTGTGAATGTTGTTGGTGTAAGGCCTGTGGCTGATATAATGAGGGGGACAATGATGACTTTTTCTTGTTTCCATAGCCTTTTTATTTCCGTTGCAAGGTCTGTGTATTTGGAAATTTTTTCTGTGTATTTCGTTTGGATGTTTGTGTCGTTGGGGACAGCTATGTCAATTAGATAGGTGATTTTTCTTTTTTTTGCACTGAAAGGTAATATCGGGTCTATTGGCGGAGACTGTTTTATCTGTATGGATACTGATGTCCCAGTAGAGTTTATAATCTTTATTTTCAAGTACGGATGTTGGTGTGTATTTGTAGTAGGGATCTGTGTTTTCTATAAGCTTGTATGTTGTGGCTAGTGCTTGGTGAACCACTTTTGCCGCTGAGTCATGTCTGGCTGTGTATTCCGTTCCGGCTAATATTTTACATCCGCTTGTTATGTGTTCGATCGTTTCTTTTTGCTGGTGGCATTTTCTGCATCTATCTTCTGTAATAGTTGGGTCTTTGATGATATGCTTTTGGTAGTTCCTGGTTAATATGACTTTATCCTGGATGGCAAGTAAGAAGCCTTCTGTTTCCGGGAATAGCTGCCCATCCCGTAACCAGGTGTATGATTGTTTTTTATTTACGTGGTCTTGTTCTATGTGGTATCTGTGTTTTCCGTGGAGTGTTTTCTCTGACCACGTTTTCATCTTTTCCTGTTGTAATTGGGTGTGACTGTGTGTATCTGCTGCGTGGTCTACCCGGGATAAGTCGAGTGGGGTATAGTTTTTGTCTGCTTTGATTGTTGCTGTGTGGAGGCTGGTTTGCTTGGTGTGAAAGAATTTCCTGAGTGCTTGTATTTGTTTTGTGTGTAATGATCTGATGTCTATAATTCCTCTTCCTCCTGCCTTCCTCTCGATGGTAAGTCTTTCTTTGCATGCGTTGGGGTGTAATTTCCTGTATTTGGTGAATTGAGATCGTATAAGGATGTGAATATTTTCTATGTCTGTTTGTGACCATTTGATGATACCAAATGAATATGTCAGTATAGGTATAGCGAACGTGTTGATGGCTTTAGTGAGATTCTTAGAGTTGAGTTTTGTTTGTAAAAGTTTCGTCAGTCTGTTTTTGAATTCGGTTCTGAGCTCTGTTTTGATGTGAGTGTGGTTGAGTTTGGTGCTTTGTTGGAAGCCTAGATATTTGTATGTTTCTTTGTCGAACATGTTATCGAGTGTTTCATTGTTGATGGTTTCTGTCTCATGGTGGTACTTCCATTGGCCTTTGTTGATGTGGAGCACTTTGCATTTACTTATACCAAATTCCATATTGACATCTAGGGTGAATATTTCTGTGATTTTGAGGAGTTCTTTCAGCTGTGTTTTTGTGGCAGCGTAGAGTTTTATGTCATCCATATATAGGAGGTGGTTTATTTTATGTTGATTCACTTTTTGGTGTCTGATATTGAAGCCATGCTCTGTTCTGTTTAATATATTTGAGAGTGGATTGAGACAGAGGCAAAACCATAGAGCGCTAAGCGAGTCTCCCTGAAATATACCCCGTCTGATGTACAGCTCTTCTGTTTGGATGCGTTCGGTTTGTGTTTCTAGGCGTATTTTGGTTTTCCATGTTTTCATAATTTGCGCGAGAAATTGCCTGAGGTGTTGGTTGATTTTATAGATTTCTAGGGCTCTGATTAACCAGCTGTGGGGTATGGAGTCAAAGGCTTTTTTATAGTCTATGTAACCGATGTGAAGGTTTCTGTGTTCTTTTCTGGTTTGTCCCATAATCACGCTATCTATGATCAGCTGTTCTTTGCATCCTCGACTATTTTTCCTGCATCCCTTTTGCTCTCTTCTGTGAGAATATTGTTGTCTATTAGGTGTTGTTCTATTTTCTTGGAAATTGTAGCTGTGATGATCTTGTATAGGGTTGGAAGACAGGTGATAGGTCGGTAGTTTGACGGGTTTGTGGTGTCTGAACTTTTGGGTTTGATGTATGTTATTCCTTGTGTAAGAAAAGTGGGGAATGTGTGTGGTTGTAGAATGGCTTTGTTGATTTGGTGTGTGAGTGCTTCGTGTGTGGTGGTAAACTGTTTGTACCAGAAGTTTTGTATGTTGTCTATCCCAGGGCATTTCCAGTTGTGTGTGTGTTTGATTGTTTCTGTAATTTCTTCTGTAGTTAGTGTGGAATTTTCTTGTTCTGTCACACGTTTGTGTTTATCTTCTTCGGCTTTGATCCAAGGGGTGTTATTATTATGTAGTTTGGGTTCTGACCAGACAGTTTTCCAATAATCTGCGAGTTCTTGTTTGTTTGGTGGTTCAGTTACTACTGTCTGTTCGTTGTACATAGTTTTTTCGGTAGAACTGTTTTTCGCTTCTTCGGAAGAGGTTGTTGGTGTCTTTCCTCTCGTTTGATTCTTTGTATCTACGGAGTCTTGCAGCATATACGGATAGTTTTTGTTTCAAAGTATCAACGATTTCTGGCAGTGTTCGGTTGAGAGATTTAGATTTGATCTTGTCTACACCCTGTGTGACACGTTTGGATGCGTTCCCGTTCATAAACTGGGTAAGGTGTCCCAGATCTCTTCTGATGTTGTTGATTTTGTTTTCTATTCTTATTTGCCATTTAAATTTAGATTTTCTGCTGTTGGGGACTCTTTGTCGTTGCGGGAGTTTTTGATTATTTTGTGTTATAGTGGTGATTGCTGCTGCATATATTATTGTGTGAATGTCTTCGATCGTGCTTAAGTCTGTTATGTACTGTGGTATTATGTGATTGTTTATTGTGTTGAGGATTATTTGTGTGCTCTGTTTGAAGATTAAACGAGGGATGGGATTTCTTGTTGTAGGGTCGGTGCCTGACCATCGAGCTAGATGTGACTGCATTTCTGCTTTGAGTGTTTGTATGAGAGATGATTCGGGGTTATGTTGTGCAGATGTTCTTGAGGATGGTGAGTCATTCATTTTGTCGTCTGTAATATGGTGTCGTGTGGTGCTTGTTATTTGTATTGAAATATTATTTTGAGTTATGCTCCTGCTGGGTGGTGGGTCTTGTTGTTTTCGACTGGGTGGTTGTGTGTGTGAGATTGGTTCGGTATTTGCTCTACTGTTTCTATTGTTTGGTTGGTCTGTGTTCAGTTCAGCAGCTACTTGGTCCGTGCTCAGCTCAGCAGCTACTGTATCCTTGATGGTTTGCAGTTCGAAAGGTGTGAGACGATTGTTCTTGGTAATAACTCTTTTTTGGTCTATTACTCTCTGTTCTGTAACAAGTAATTGCAGATGTGGATATTCGGTCAAGAAAAGTCTGTGTAGTTCCAGTCTGTAGCCTGATGTCACTGTTTCTAGTTTGGTGGCGGTGTAGTAACAGCGCATCACTGTTCTATTCATTTCATCTGTCCACTTTAACCGCTGTCTTGGTTTGCCAGCCTTGGTAGTTGCATGTTGTCCTTGCAAAACATACGCGGTTTGGCCTGGCTTTGGTGGTTGTATTTGTCCCGCATCTACGTCGGTTGCGCTTGGGATTGGTGGTGGTGGGTCCAAGCGGCGAGTGATTCTCTTGTCAGTGATTTCTTTGTCAGGTGTGATTTCATTACAGCAACGCATGGCGTGTTCATTGATTCCTGTGGTGCAACTCATGCGTTGCTGTGACTTTCCCGCCTTGGTGGGTGTCGGCTTACTCGCCGGCACAACACTTTTGGCAGGTCCATTTTCGGTTGCCCGGTCTTCATCGTTTTGGTCGAGCTGCCATTTCCCGCGACGTCCTCGACCGTTACGTCGCTCGCCCGATGCTTCTTTTATTGGTCTGCTGTTGTCTGGAATGTTCTCAATGTTTTGTGGTGTCAGAAGCTCAAAGTGACCCGACATTGGGTTGCCTGTTAGTAAAAGGTAAATAGTTTTGTTGTATTTTCCCGTGCTTATTATTGTTGGTCTGTCCGTAAAAGTTATTTTTGTATGTCTTGTTCTTCGTTGTTTTGAGAATATATGAAAGTTGCTATTTTGTGTTTCCGAGAGGGCAAGTGTTTCTAGGCTCGTTCCATAGGTGCCATTTTTCCTCATATAATTATAGTAGTTATTGAAGTCTTTTATATCGTCGACTTCAATTAATGAAAATGTGTGAAGTTCCGACCAGTTTTGTTGTAAATATCTTAGAGCAACCTCTCGGAGTTTCTCATGATGGTTTTGGTGGCCATACAAGTGTAAGCTAACTGCACGGAAAAGGCAATTTCCATCACCTACAATGTCGGATCTGGTAAAACTATCGGGAGTAGTTTCGGCTGAGGCGGTTGTTTGGGTCGTCTGTGGTTGTTGTTGTGGTGTTGCTATAGCTGTTTGTACGACCGGGGTCCGCCTCCGCAACACCCTTCCATTATCATTACTATAATTATTATTCTTTGACATACTATTCCCACGAGTATCCTAGGAAAGAGGGGTCGACTGCGGCAGAGCCTGGATGCCACAGCAAGGCTACTTACTCCCGGAGGGCGCCCGGTATCCGGGGGAACCGTTCGCGACTCATAAACGCTGAGCCATTCATCTTCTCGGCACATTATTATTATTATTATTTATTACAAAAAGTTCTTCTTTCTCACATTTGATCAATGTGGTTCCATGTTTGGCTGACGGGCCAAAACCAAGTCAGCACAAACGCTATTACCATTCCGTATTAAGGAATGACCTGACAATGTTACATGTTTTCAAAATCACTGACTTCTGAATGTTTCTGTGTATGTCCGTGTTGAGTCCCAATTGCACTAAATGTGGTGTGAATGTTATTGGTGTAAGGCCTGTGGCTGATATAATGAGGGGAACAATGATGACTTTTTCCTGTCTCCATAGCCTTTTTATTTCCGTTGCAAGGTCTGTGTATTTGGAAATTTTTTTCTGTGTATTTCGCTTGGATGTTTGTGTCGTTGGGGACAGCTATGTCAATCAGATAGGTGACTTTTCCTTTTTTGCACTGAAAAGTAATATCGGGTCTATTGGCGGAGACTGTTTTATCTGTATGGATACCGATATCCCAGTAGAGCTTGTAATCTTCATTTTCAAGTATGGATGTTGGCGTGTATTTGTAGTAGGGATCTGTGTTTTCTATGAGTTATTATTATTATTATTATTATTATTATTAAATCAAGAAATGAATAAAAGTGATACCTTTAATTTCAAAAACATCAAAATTATCAAAACCGAAATAAATACAAAAGAAAGAGGAATACTGGAATCCATACACATACAGATAACACCCACTGCAATAAACGAAAAAACAGTTGTAAATAACCTAAACCGTATCTACCTACCAGTCATATAAAGTCCTTCACGTTCCGTGGTTGTTTGTAGAAAGAAAAAAATGTGTTTTTGACAGTGATTTAAAATTAAAGCCTTTGCTTAACATAGGGTGAGAAGGGGCAATGACAATAAAAAAATGTTTATTCTTACTATTGGTCTGTATCCAACAAAACAACATGTAACTAAGATTTGTATGTTTACTACAAAATGAGACCGGAGCTCCTAAATAGTTTTGTTGCCTAGGCGTTTTTCCTTAAAGCTGCAAGATGGTTTAGTATTTTCTTATCATTTGTCAACTCACACAAACAAGATTCATATGGCGAAGCGATGGTAAAATTAACCTAGAAATGGACTTTTGATCTGTAAAAATATTCTACTTATCGTATTATTCTCGGTACTTTGAGAGGTTTAAAACTGCAACGAAAACAAACATATAAATATTTTCTCTCCTGAAATACTAAATGTAATTTTAACTTACTTATCAACTTACAACTTTAACTTATAATCAGAATATTCCCAATGTACATGTTGCTTAACTAGCTAATAATTATATTCCCATTCCAAACTCTAGTGGGGACCTCACCCGGAAATGTACCGAAGCTTGTCTCTAAACTTACCTGCGTAATTATAGAGTTCCAAATCGTCCTTTGTCATCGTTATAGCTTTGTCAGACAAGAATCTCGTCCTGAATATTCAAACTAGGTAGACCCAACGTTTTGGGTACAAATTAGTTATTTAGGATGTTACTGGATGCTTTATTAAGCAGGCATATTTAATTATTCCGTACGGGTTACTATAAAAATAATTGTTAATTAATCGAAGTCGAAGATATGGGACAAAGAATGGACATAAAATTTATTTTGTTTTTGAACACTTTTACAACACCTGATTTTAATGCAACTGATATTACGTGACAGTCAATATTTATTCTTGAAGAAGCAATATATGTGTTTCTTCGACATGACTCAAACTTTCAAAAGAGTATAATTAACAGATATTATAAAAATATTACAAGAAAAACAGACAAACCAACTAATAAAAATCATACATGCCATTAACACAGAATGCAAAACAAATATAAAAGTGGGACATCTACTGAGCAAGGTAGTAAAAATAAACCCCGGAATAAGACAAGGCGATTCACTTAGTCCCTTTATCTTCAACCTCATCATGAACAGAATGGTAGAGAACCTTCAAAAAACTCGAGGATACAAAATGGGCAACACATTTCTACATAATCTGCTACGCTGATACTCTAGTCCTCATCTCTGGTTCTGAGGACAACCTTCAGAAGATATTTCCCGCCTTCAATTTGGATGCAAAAAAATTAAATATGATTATTAACACAACCAAGACACAATGTATAGTAGCATCAAAAGAATTACTAAGATGAAAGGTGGAGATCCAAAGAGGTTTATTGAACAAGTTAATAATTTTAAGTACCTGGAAATAATGATAACAACAATGATAACGGATATAGTCTGCAAAAATAAATATCTCACAATGAAAAGCAAAACAAGGATATACAAGACAACAGGGAGACCGATTCTTACATATGCTGTAGAAACAAGAGCTGACACATGTAAAACAGCACAAATGATGTAGATAACAGAAATGAAGGTGACTAGGGACATATATGCAAAAACAATCCATGGTAAAATCCGCAGCAAAGATCTATAAGAACTACGTAAAATCCAAGAAATATTCAAATGGACCAAAACCAAAAGAAAACAATAGAATAAATACGTAGATCGGATGGATGCTAACAGACTATCAAAAAGGGCCAAGCTCATTAAACCTTGCGGTAGAGGAAAAAGGGGCAGACCTACGAAAAGGTGGAAAGAATGTTGGACGTCCACATCGGAAGAGACTTAATGGGAATAAAATAGGCAGTATGCCTACTTATATGACAAGAAAAAGAAGTTCATCATTTCTTTATCATCATTCGAGAACACAAAATACATTTCCTGCACAAGTTGCTTCAATCAATAAGTTTTCTGCAAAAGTTTTCGCTATGTTTCATTACAAATATGATTCCAAACAATTAATTACAAAATTCCTAAATATTTATTTAAGCAATTTGTAATTATAACTATGGAAATTACAAAGTTTGATTACATAATTTGATCAGATCAACCATAATATGCAATGGACTTGTTTGAGCCCTGTATTATCACCGATGAAGTGCGGATTGAAATAAATTTAAAAAAAGTGCGGATTATTAGCAAGCTCTAATGGAGCCAGATGGCATTTATCAAGGCAGAAGGGGAGCGTTTAGAAGCAATATCGATTGAGCGTGGAGTAAGGCAGAGTTGTGTCTTGCCTCCAATATTTTTTAATATATACTCTTAGCAAATCTTTAGAGAAGCACTGGAAGAGGCTGATGAAGGAATACTGCTTAATAAGTTATCATCCATAACCGCCGTCTACAAAATCTTATAAACGAAGCAGTAATCGATACGGCCTCGAACTTAATATCAGCAAAACAAAGACGTACTAATCAGCAAGTCTCCGGTTCTTGCTACCTTGTTAATGGTTAATAATCAACAAGTACAAAGAACTCCTACAATATTCATATCTAGGTACCATGATAAACGGACAGTGGGATCACTCACAGAAAATTCATTGCCGTGCCGAAAAAGCTAGAGCAGTGTTCCTGAAAATGACACTACTTTTCAAAAGCTCAGCAATAAAATTAAGCACAAAAATAAGACCCCTAAGATAGTATGTCTTCAGCGTCCTTCTTTATGGTGTGGAATTTTAGACGCTGACTGAAGCCACTTATAAGAAACTTGAAGCAATTGAATTATGGCTATATCGCAGAATTTTGAAAATTTCTCATACTGACTATATTACCAACAAGGATGTCTGATATCACATGAATAAGAAACTAGAAATTATGAAAACTGTTAAAGTAGGAGGAGTATTTAGGACATATAATGAGAAATTTCCACAGATATAGATTACTACAGCAAATACTCCAAGGAAAGGTTTTTGGAAAAAGGGGACTAGGACGACGTATCTCCTGGCTGCACAATCTGCGAGATTGGTTCTCAACAAATACTACCAGTCTTTTCAGAGCTGCAGTGGGCAAAGTAATAATAGCCAGAATGATTGCCAACATTCGAACCGAATAGGCACTTTAAGAAGAAGAAGACAGAGTCATCAGATATTTTTTTATTGTAAAATAAAGGAAATTATTGACAGTGACGGTTAATTTAAGGGTACACCACCAAATATAACAGACACAGCAAATACGCTCATTTTAATTCTGATAGTAGAAATCCAAGCAGCAATATGGAAATAAATAGCAGTAATTCAATAATGAAGAGTGTGATACAAATAAAGCGGTAATCGTGTCTGAGAATGCTTTATTGACATATTTTACGGAAAAGCTAAAGGAAGTGAAACCTTTTGCGTTATAGACAGTATATTCCATGCTAAAATTAACACTTGATGTTAAGAAAACTGTGACTATAATAGAGTTTACTAAATTAGTCTTATATTTGAAAAAAAGAATCTTAGTTAGATACTGTGTCAAGAAGTCTAAAATTTTAGCCCAAAATGTAATTTTGTGTTAAAATTTAGTTTAATTATAACAGAGACTGATAATGAAATATCTTCGATGATTAAGGTAAAATTTTTAATTTGTTATTTGCTGTTTTAAAAATATAGGCTCAAAACTTTTTAATGTTTGATTATTTTAATGATGGGTGTTTTGGGTTCTATAATGCCCGAAGTTTTCAATAACTAGAGTGGTGGTATCGCCGCTAAGGGAAAACGGATATAGAAGTTACCCTATGCAGATGACACCTCGATTATAGCCACAAATGAAAATGACTTAGAAATCATTATGCCAAGACTGATAAGTATCAATAAAAGCTACGGATTGGAAGTAAACAACAAAACAAAAATAATGATTAATACTCGAAGGAATGATAATGAACCTAAACATTTACTAGGGTATAAAATCGTAAATTCCTATCAATACCTTAGGTCCTGAATTACCAATACCGGCTAGAGTTACTCAGAAATACGTAGATGACTCTCAATTGCTCGCTCTGTAACCACAAAAGTAGTCAAAACATGGAAAGACTCGAGCATGTCGCGATTGACTAAGTTAAGGCTGGCAAGAACGCTTTTATTTCCGATTGTAACATATACATCGGATACATGAACGA
The DNA here is from genome assembly GCA_019049505.1 of Pachyrhynchus sulphureomaculatus. NCBI lineage: Eukaryota > Metazoa > Arthropoda > Insecta > Coleoptera > Curculionidae > Pachyrhynchus > Pachyrhynchus sulphureomaculatus. The sequence continues at coordinate 120,589,160 of CM032455.1, read as the reverse complement.
TAATGAAAGCTGATAGAAATAAAATTGCTGCATTTGAGATGTAGGTGTATCGTCGAATTCTCAGGACATCGTGGGAGTTTACCCACATACATAATACCTCAATTATTCTTCATTGTTTGTTAATGTTGCTAGTAAGGCGATAAGTACTCTGTGTTTTGTCCCCTTCAAGAGGCGTCTCGAGAAGGTTCGATAGGTGCAAGAACAGTAAATAATTGCTGAAATATGCACTTTGTTCAATTTTGGAATTTATGTTAGTTTTTTATGTGTCGGTTGACCGACCTTTAAGAAGAAATTATTGCGGTGATATTATTCTGGCAGAGAATTATTCTGTCGGTCTGTAGCTTAAACGTCAAAGGGCAAGTATGGATTTAGTATTGGGCTGACCTACTGAAGATACTGTTGGTAAATAATTATTTAGTATTAAATCCTCGGTGGACGAGTTCGCCCATACTCGACTACTCCTACTTCAGTTATTATGTTGTAATCAACCCCTGTACACGTAAATATGCCAAACATCCAATTTTGTATGGATGCCGCATATCTCGCCATATTGCTTGCCACAAGAATGGAAATGCATGTTTTTTTCGAATTTGGCTGCCTGCTCCTTTGATCGGAATATACGTACGATATGGTAAAAATAAAAATTTAGCATAAAAGAATTTTCCAATAAATAACCATAGAAAACCTATATTTTTAGTAAGATGCATTGGGAATACTGTATTGTAAGAATGAAAGTCGATATATTAAAGTCCATGTTTTAAAAATGAATTGGGAAGCAGAAAAATTTGTAATTTGCACGGAAAGTATTTGAATTTTATACACACGTTATTGAGAAAATCACGATACTCAATATTCTTTTTCTATCAAATTATAGGGATACCTTTACTACAAAGATGTAGAGAATTAAACATTTATTTTTAGTTGGCAGCTAAAAAGTGCAAAATATACAAGAAGTCTTTAACATTGTACACAGGTAATCTGGTCTTAAAGCCACTCTAGAAATTTGAAAAAATCAATATATATTTTGGCTTAAATGATGCTTTAGGGACTTAGAAATAAGGTACAAAAGAATTTATTTATATAAGAAGGTTATAAATGTGTATTTTATGTGCGCGTAATTGTCTTACAGTGCACTCTAAACTCTTCGAGATTCTTTATTTTTCGCATTGAAGGACTGTACCTTTCTGAATATTGAAGAAATCTATCTACAAAATTTAAGTTAAGGTTAAAAATAACGACTCAACAAACCACAAGGTTTATCTGTATCCTGTATCGACCACCAAGTGATACCAATTTTCGAACACTTTTCGCTTCTCTTGCAGACACCATCGATCATTTACAAAGTAACTATCCAAGTGCCGAAATTGCCATCCTGGGCGACTTTAATGTCCACAATATCAACTGGCTCAAATATTCAAATACTACCGACGAACAAGGTCGTGAAGCTGAATCATTCTCAATCAGTTGTGGCTTAACTCAGCTTATTGACGAACCAACACGGATCCCTGATCGAGACGGGGAGTTCGCCAGTCTTCTTGATCTGTTTTTAACCACCAATCCGGAGATTTACACGGTCACCGTAAATCCGCCGTTAGGTTCTTCCGACCATAAACTGCTTTCGACATCGAGTATCCTGCCAATCAGTGACAGAGAGGCGCCTAGGCCGCGCAAGATTTGGCACTACAAATCTGCTAAATGGGAAGATCTCATGGAATACTTTCGAACTTTCCCTTGGATGGACGTTTGTTTTCGATTCGATAACCCATCTGACTGCGCCAGGGAGGTCTCCGATGTTATTTTGGCTGGTATGGAAGCTTACATCCCTTTTTCGAAGAAATGCACCTCGAACGGCAAGCCTTGGTTCGACCGAAAATGCAAAGAAGCTGTTACTTCTAAACATATTGCCTACCGACAATGGCGTGAAAATCCTAACACCGTAAATCGAAACATCTTTGTTCATGCCCGGAACAGATGCAAGGGAATTATCGACGAAACCAAGGAGGCACACAATCAACGAATTAGAAACAAACTTCTCGCTTATCCCAACAATTCCAGGTCCTTTTGGGCAGTCGCTGAGGCAGTTAGTCAAAATTTTACCAAATCCACCATACCACCACTCACACGGCCAGATAATTCCATTGCAACCACACCTGTTGAGAGAGCGAACTTGTTGGCTGAACTCTTTGCTTCACATTCTACTGTCGATTTCCAAGGAAAAACACCACCTACTATTCCCATATTGCAGTCAAGGATGCCCGATGTTGTCTTCAGACAGCGCATCATAAAGCGTATTTTAATGAAGCTAGACACCAAGAAGGCTTCTGGCGCTGACGGAATACCTGCCATAGTTCTCAAAAACTGTGCAAGGGAACTAACACCAGTTTTTTGTAGACTTTTTAACCTACAGAAAGGGAATATTTCCGTCCTGCTGGAAATGTGCCACGGTTCAGCCGATACCTAAAAAAGGTAAGAAGACCTTGCCAAATAACTACCGACCAGTTGCACTGCTTTCAATAATATCGAAAGTCATGGAAAAGGTTATCAATGAGCATCTTCTAAAATATCTTGAACGATTCAATATTATTAGCGATCACCAATATGGTTTTCGTAAACATAGATCAACAGAAGATCTTCTGACTTATGTAACACATGTTTGGAACAACGCAATTGAACACTTTGGAGAATCTCGAGCGGTTGCTCTTGACATATCCAAGGCATTCGACCGTGTTTGGCACGATGGACTGTTGGCTAAGTTGCGCTCTTATGGTATGTCTGAAAGGTTCTGTTTGTGGCTCTCATGTTTCCTCAGAGAGCGTTCTTTACGAGTGGCGGTCGACGGATTTCTTTCTAACACCCTCACTATCAACGCTGGTGTGCTCCAGGGCTCCATACTGTCTCCTACTCTCTTTCTCATTTACATTAACGATCTGCTGGAAAAGACCGGGAATCCAATCCATAGCTTTGCAGATGACAGTACGCTTGTCTCTTCATTCACCTTGAACGCTCGGACATCGGCTGCTCGGGCGAATATCCGCAGACAGCAGGAGGTCGTTCAACTCAACAAAGACCTGGAAGAAATTCTATCTTGGGGTGACAGTAACCAAGTGGAATTTAACGCTACAAAAACCCAAGCGGCAGTTTTTTCTAAAAAAGTTAACGTTGCTGAACCCGACATAGTTATGTCGGGGCACTCCATTCCCCTAGCATCGTCGCTCAATTTGTTGGGCGTTAGTTTGGGAGCAAATATGTCTTGGCATGAACATGTTGCAGGCATAGCAAGGAGAGCTTCTCAAAAGTTGGGAATATTATTTAGAACCAGAAAGCTTTACACCCCACAACAACTGTTAATTCTTTACAAAGCCCAAATTCGACCAACTATGGAATACTGCTCCCACGTTTGGGGCTCCGCTTCCAAACATACACTGCATTTGTTGGATTCTGTTCAGAGAAGAGCGGTCCGTCTGATTGGGGACCCGGAATTGACCGGCGGCCTTGATTCGCTGGAACATCGAAGAACGGTTGGCGATTTGAGTCTGTTCTACAAGTATTTTCATGGAAAGTGTTCGAAGGATGTAGCCCGCTTAATTCCTCCCAAAGCGGTGCATGTTAGAAATACACGTCGCGCTGGTGCTTCGCATCCGTATGAGGTTCAGCTTGTTACTCCGCGTACAACGCTTTTCAAGCAATCTTTTATATGGAGAATGTCATCCCTTTGGAATAATTTGCCCAGCGCTGTGTTTCCCACCGAGTACAATTTACAGCGATTCAAGAACAACGTGAATCGCTTTTTCCGCACTCGTGCCGCTCCTGGAGGGCTTTAGGGACTTCCCTGCAGCACGTGTGCTAGACCAATAAAAAAAAAAAAAAAAAAAGTTCATCTAGAATCTGTCAACAATTTAGAAGCCCAATTATATGGCGCAGGTATCGCAGATTAGAGGTATCTAGAAAATGTATATAACTTTAAAACACGTTTTTTTCAAAACTGCATTTTTCAAACTGGCCGGAAACATAACTTCTTCAAATTATCACCAATTTATTTGAAATTTTAACTGTACCTTAAAAATTACATTATCTAGCAAAGTACAGACGGATTTTACAATTTGTTTTGAACTTTTTTTTTTACGTGAGTTTTTTATTGAAAAATGAAACTCTTTCTTAAAACATTCATAAAGAAACTAATATTTTTAAATTTTTCTACGTACTTACTGAGAAAATCTTATGTAAAACTCAAAAAACTTTGCACTTTGTTCCATGTAAAAAATTGGAGGAGAAATCTTTCCGGCTGTAAAGTATTATTTGTAAGATGCGTCTTCCTTTACTGAGTACTGGTGCCGCCATTTTGTAAATTAAAATTTGTAAATGTACTTTAAAGTATATTTAATAAAAGTATTTGAGTGAATTTTGGATTGCGTTCACTGTATTTAAAAAAAAAATTGTCAAAACCAGGCTTTTTTCTTAGCTCTAGAGTGACATTAGCCCTTAACATAACAGCAACCAACATTTAACTATTAAGAGATAAATCGAACGAAATTATATAAAAGCACAGTTAATATAGGTTGATCTTTGTATTTGCCTCTGACTGCAGTAGGAATGACAGTACATAATAATTTCAAATGTATACTTCGACTTTAGAAACACTGTATTATTTACACTGGTGATACAACCGCCGTTTCGGATAATCTAAAATACGCCAGAATATTAAGCAGTAAAAGGATAAAAATTGTTGGGACCAAACAGCTGTATTATTACAAATAACAATGAGAATAAATAAAGTTATAAAAAATCAGTGTAATTCTTAATACTAAATTACTATTGCACTGTCCCAAAGGTCAGGGCGGTAATATTTTTATGTACAGTCTGTCAAGTAAGAATGTGTCCGCGATCGATGCGATTCTAGCGATTCAACAAAAAATCGGTAGAGGGAACCTTTGTCTACAACGCGTTTTAGTAAAAGTATCAGTCGATTTCGAACTTTCGTCGAGATCACGTAAAATCCAACATGAGTCATTTGTTTGGGCATCAGTTTGAGGCAGTTTTTTTGTTCCCATCCAAAGGGGCCTAAAATAACGCATTTCGCGATGGCTAAATATTTTAAAAAGTCGGTATCCTTTTTGAAGAAGTGGCTAAATCATTTTAATGAGATGCAGTTTCGTGCTAGATTCCCAAGAAGTCAATTCACAGAACAAGCTCAAAAGAACTCGGATTACCGAAACAGGAGAAATCTAGAAGAGTTTCCTTTTAAAAATATGAAAATATAATATCTAAATTACTTTTCCTAGGGGGTTGCTTCTTATATAATGTATTATAGATCTTTTTCAAGGTTTTCATTGCCTTCAATTTTAATGGGTGTGAAAAAGTTGTTAAATATGGTATAGTTTTAATAATATGATGGCAATTTGTGCGCATTTCTTGCTGCTATAATGTACAAATTTTAAGCGTAATTATTTACTATAAATAGTTATGCAACGCATAGGTGATGGGGAAATGAGATAGAAGGGTTATTTCGTATTTATTGTGTTATGGGTCTTTCCCAGGGTTCCCTGAGTCAAGGGATCGAAGAATTACGTTATATTTTCGTTATTTTTAATCTTAACATTAAACATTGTGCAGTTTCAAAATGATTATGAGAATTTTTCTTGGTTTTTGGGATAGTTCATATAATTTTTATATAAATAATAAGTATTAATAGTTGGAGCTACATAAGGTGAAAGGAATAGGGTAAGGGGTTAGAAGATTAATTCAGGTTAGAATAAATATTGTTGAAGACCAGCTTGCAAACTAAGACAAAGTGTTTTTTGACATGTTCAGAATTACTTTGTAACCGTCGTACTATGTGTATAAAGTTGAAAGGAGATTACATTGAATAAACAATTTTTATTTTTGAGATTTGCATGTCCTTTCTATGCTCGGCTAGAAACTTATCAATACGCCCTGGTAGTATTAAATAAAGAATATCAAAAATTGAATAGTAAAATTCCTATAGGATTTTTTTTTGTTGGTAGGAGTTTCCTAAATATAACTTTATCTTACCAATTTGGAAAAGATCTTTTTACAAGAAAGAATTTCTGATGAGGCTAACAGTGATCGCTTTTTTAATAATTTGTCACCTGAATCTCTCTGGCTTCTATCATCTCCTCATGGTGGCCAAAGTACAGATTATTACTACTATAAAATAGTTATTTAATAAGGTAGGCCTCACCTTAGCCTATAAGTCATCAGACAATTTGAGGAATATCTTAGGAAATCCCAAAAACAAGTTTCCTAATTGTGAGAAAAGTGGCATTTATGAAATTAGTTGTAATGATTGCGACAAAAAGTATGTTGGGCAAATTAGAAGGTCAATTAAAACTCAATTTAAAGAACCCTTAGCCCGCTTAAAATGCGGTAGAACTGAAAAGTCTAGCATTGCCGAAGATGCCCTTAAAGCTGATCATACTGTAACATTAGATAATCTAAGAATAGTTAAAGATGTATCTGATAGGAGATTGTTGAACGGATACGAAAGTATGGAAAATATAAAATGTAAAAGTAGTTTAAATAAAGACAGAGGGCCTATTCCTTATAGTCCCCTCTATTGGCTGAACGGATGGCCTCGCCCGTGTAATTAGTTTCGCTTGTGTTATTCGGCTATTAGGCTAAGTATAAATAAGGTAGATTTGTAGTTTAGCTTCAGTCAATCATCGCTCTCAATGAAGCTAACATGGTTAGCGAAACACGCGTCGAGTGCAAAAATAAAGTTTTTGATATAGTGGTGATATATACTGAGTTATGACATTCTGCCAAAGATTCCATATGCTCGACATACTATAATATAAATGAAATAACGTAAATTAAATATAGATCATTCGAATTGCGATGGAGTCGTTCAATAACAGTAATATATTTTAGCGTGAATTTCCTTGTTTAGGTAATGACTAACTAACCTATTTTTTTAAAATTAGTAGTGACTGGTAAATTAATGTATTCAATTGTTTTTAGAAGTATTGGGTAATTCTCATTGAATTACTTTTTGAAGTAATAGAGGACTGCTCTATCTCAAAGAAGTCGGACATCTCATCGGTTAAACACGAGAATAGAGTAGAAAAATCGTTAACTTCCTGAAATCATGAGGAACATTTGGGTTAAATTACGGGGCAGAGTCACCCATTTTAGTTAACAAAAGGATCAGTGTAACAAAGCATAACAACCATTATTTTCTCTGTATGCCGTTTAAGATACAAGATTATATATTACTTCCTTCTATTAAGACGGGTGGAAATTCCAGCTCCGTGAGTAGACTCACAAAATGAATAAAACTGGAAGTAAAGTAAGCATAATTGTGTTGGCTGTCCGGTACAGTTGTAGATTTTAATTGGTCTAGAGAAAAATAATTACCACTATTCTAAACTTCGCAATTAAATTACTAAGTAGTAGCAAAGATTGTTTTTTCATTAAAAAAGTGGTAGTAGTCCCTCAAATAAAAAGTAAGATATAGTTAACTTCAATTCCTAGGAGCTTAAAATTTAATAACGAAAATAACATACCCACTTTTATTCTGCAACATGTGGTTATTTGGCAGTTTTAACGATTCTTATAATAATTTTTTAAAACAAAATTAATGATTCTGTATCTCTCTATCTGTTTATTGACACAGTAGTTCTTGGAAATTAAAATATAAATTTAAAATTTGGTGCACACGTCATATTTGATATAAGAAAGAATCCTGTAGTATTAGAGCGATATTACTTCAGGGGAGGGAAGCAAACGGAATGGGAGTCAATAAATTCTGTCTACTTTTAATAATACTGTGCCAAATTTTACAAACTATTGGTTGTGATAATAAATAAATTTTATACAAAATTACCAATAGTTAATGACACAAATGTTAAAGGGAGTGAGGTAGATATTGAAAGGAGATGATTACAATAAATGTTACACGCTTATCGTAGGGTTTTTGGAATTACTTTCAATTTTAACAGAAATATTATCTGGATAGAAATGTCAGATTTTTAGCCGTAAATATTTAGTATAACCTATATATAAACTATATAAAGACTAAGATATCTTATTCACTAAAATCAGTTCGAGATAGATTCCTTAGGCTATCGATGATAACAATTAGAAAGGAAAGTAAGTGGCTGAATATTGTTTGTTATTAATGTACTTTTTTATAGGTCTAGCACACGTGCTGCAGGGAAGTACCTAACGCGCTACAGGAGCGATATGTGTGCGGAGAAAGCGATTTGCGTTGTTCTTGAATCGATATAAATTGTACTCGGTGGGAAATACAGTCCTGGGCAAATTATTCCAAAGGGATGATGTTCTCCATATAAAAGATTGACTGAAAAGCGTTGTACAAGGAGCAACAAGATAAACCTCATACGGATGTGAAGTATTAGCGCGACGTGTATTTCTAACATGCACCACTCTGGGAGGAATGAAGTGGGCTACATCCTTCGAACACTTTCCACGAAAATACTTGTAGAATAGACTCAAGTCGCCAACCGTTGTTCGATGTTCCAGCGAATTAAGGCCACCGGTCAGTTCCGGGTCTCCAATCAGACGAACAGCTCTTCTCTGAATAGAATCCAATAAATGCAGTGTATATTTGGGAGCGGAGCCCCAAACTTGGGAGCAGTATTCCATAGTTGATCGAATTTGAGCTTTGTAGGGAATTAACGGTTGTTGTGGAGTGTAAAGCTTTCTGGTTCGACATAATATTGAGAAGCTCTCCTTGCTATGCCTGCAACATATTCGTGCCAGGACATATTGGCTCCCAAATTAACGCCCAACAAATTGAGTGACGATACTAGAGGAATGAAGTGCCCCGACATAACTCTGTCGGGTTCAGTAACGTTAACTTTTCTAGAAAGAACTGCCTCCTCGGTTTTGTAGGATTAAATTTCACTTGGTTATTGTCACTCCAATATAGAATTTCTTCCAGGTCTTTGTTAAGTTGAATGACTTCCTGCTGCCTGCGGATATTCGTCTGAGTAGCCGATGTCCGAGCGTTCAAAGTTAATGAAGAGATAAGCGTACTGTCATCTGCAAAACTGTAGACTGGATTCCCGGTCTTTTCCAGCAGATTGTTAATGTGAATGAGAAAGACAGTAGGAGACAGTATGGAGCCTTGGGGCACACCGGCGTTGATAGTGAAGGTGTTAGAAAGAAATCCGTCGACTGCCACTCGTAAAGGAAACATAAGAGCTACAAATAGAACTTTTCAGACACACCATAAGAGCGTAGCTTAGCCAAAAGTCCATCGTGCCAAACACGGTCGAATGCCTTGGATATGTGAAGAGCAACCGCTCGAGATTCAATCGCGTTGTTCCAAACATGTGTGACATAAGTCAGAAGATCTCCTGTTGATCTATGTTTACGAAAACCGTATTGGTGATCGTTCAAATTAATTAGTCCTTTTCTGAATGTCCCTTTTACTCAAATCGCTGAAGTAGAAAATGAATCTATGAGTGTGGTTCATTTTCAAGGCAAGATAAATAACATATTTGCAAAGCAACAATTTATTTCGAATCATAATTTCCATTGAGCTCAATACATTTGATTTAGTGAGATGCCAATTTTTTATTCCCTCAGAAAAAAAAAAATGTTTTAAATTATGCTTAGAGCAAAGATGACCTCTTCATTTGACGAACATTCCTTCCTCTAAGAAAATTTTTGAGGTTGCGAACCAAAAAAAAAAGTCACTGTCAAATCTGGGAAATAGGATGAGTGGGGATATATTTCGAAGCCCAGCTTGTGCACTTTTGCCATTGCAACAGCAGTGTAAGTAGACGCACTCTTCTGGTGAAGGACTACTTTTTTGCTCGCTAATCTTGGTCGCGTCTGCTTCAATTCACTATGCAAATGGTTCAATAACGGTACGTAATAAGAGCCAGTCAACACTCTACCCTTTTCCAAATAGTCAATCATGATAACATCCTGTGAGCCCTAAAAACAGTTGCCACTACTTTTTCAGTTAATAAAACTGTTTTCACTTTTTTTGGGCGCATTTTCACCTTCTCCAGTCCACCAGTAGGGCTGCCGTTTTATCTCCGGGGTGTAATGGTGGATCCATGTTTCGTCTAGAGTTACAAAATGGTGCTAGAAGTCTTTCGAATTACTCTGCAACTTTTTCAAATGCGATTTCGAAATATCCTTCCTCGTGTGTTTTTGGTCTGGAGTGCGCGGCACCCAAAGTGCACTTAGCCTTTTCATTTATAGAACTTCTTGAAGGATATTATGTACCCATTCATATGAGATAACTACAATCTTAGCACTACTTTTACGAAGCTTAATGCGACGATTTTTAGTCACCATACCATAAATTTTATCGACCATTTCTTCAAAAGAAATCGTAATTGGACATCCTGAACGTGCATCTACGGCCACGTTTAAATTCATTTATCCAGTAATTAATGTTGATGCAGAGTTCCTATGAATTTCCTTTAGTTCAGTTTCTATTTGAGCCGCAGTTAATTTTTTTTTAAATAAAAATATTTTATCAATGCACAATATTCGGCTATATTCATTCATTCATGACACGTGTAACACCGGTAACTTGTGATAGCTGTCAACAAATAATTACTCCTTGCATCTGTTTAAAGCTTTGAATACAACCGATACAAGAGCCAGGCTTACCAACAGTCATTCATACCGCTCAACAAAATTTACTGCGATATCGTAGAAATTTATCAAACTACATCAATTCACCCTCGTATAGCTATATTACTACAGAGAGATAAACGAGTTAGGAGTTATTAAATTGTACATGGTTTCATTAATATTATGAGAGTCTACCTATTTTTGATTTAAATAAATAAATTTTATGCATCGTTATCTACAGTTAACCATAGGGGGGTTAAAGGGGGCGTGTATGCAAGTGCTTAGTTTGAATATATCACATTCTTTTCAGAAATTTTATAGTCATGAAAAGTTATATTATTTTTAATTTTAATAGAAATAGTATATAGGTGGAAATGTCAGGTTTTAGTTGAATATTTAGTTGAAGCTGTCTGCTTACTTTTGATTATTGATAAAGGATATATCCTTAAAATATAGAGCTGTAAAGCTTATATTAAGTTATTCTTTAGTGTGAAAAAGTAAAATTCATTGTTCATTTTAGAATTGTGCTTTTACAAAGTACTGGATCACTTTACCGATTTTTTTTTACAGTAAAGTGTAAAAATCATTATTATGTCTATGAATACCTAAAATTATAAATTAAAAGAACAGAAAATTAATTGTTTGTAAAATATTATCAGACCAGCTTTTCCTCATAACAGGGGAATTATTAGGTATTTGTTGAAAAGTTTAAAGCATTTTTTTTATTTGGAAGGATCAAATTATGTTCAGGATACACCTGAGCAAAATTTACTGCCGAACATTTTGTAATTAAGGACTTGTGTAGGCCGTAATCGAGTAGAAGTGTCGACAGGATTTTGTAATTATTACTTTGGGTAAAGGTATATTCAAAAGTTGCTTTGGATCTTGTAATAAAATTTATAGCGAGAAAGTACCAACCCAGTTGAATAGTTTTTAAAGAACTTCTCTAGAGAGAATTTAGTTTTCATTTCTCAAATTTGATACAACTGCTGTAAAAGTAGTGTCCAATCTTTGGCTCTCCTTTCTTTCCGTTTTCAGCTTTTATCATTTATTTTTTATTTTTGTTAGTGCAATTGTATTTTTCTTTAATGTAAATTATTAGATCGCCCTTCTTTCAAATTCAAATGAGTTTTGTGAATACGTATTGATAATTTTTCAAGATTTCTCAACTACTATTTTCTTATTATTAAATTGCCTTGTTCGTGACAAGAGCAAGTCTGAATCTGCACTAGTATATATTCACAGCGGTTAATAACTTATAACTGCACTGTTACTGTATAATGTATAATGTATAATGAATTGGGAATAAAATTATAAGGTAAGTTATTAGTTTCGTGAAATTTAGTGTAAGAACCGAGCTACAATAAAGTCTCCGCACTTTTTGTAAATTGAGAGGTTTTAGAGTGGGGCATAAAAAAATAAAAATACTACGAGCTGCCGATGACACCTTGAAATAGCAGCCTTCAGAGGGCACTTATTAATTTAACAAAACAGTAAGAAAATATTAAAAGGATATCATATCAGCAAAACCAAAGTATGTCACCACATCTTAAACATCACTAAGGTTTACGCTTGTTATTGATGAACAAATTATACAACAAAAAATATCTTGACATAAATGAGAAACAAAACGCCTAACAACTGGAAATTGAATTGGAATCTTATAAGACTACCCTTAGCCCTATACTGACGTACAGAATGAGAACCCAACTCGAAATATCAAACACAAATTAAATACTCAAAAGAACAGATATGAAAATAGTGCAGAGAATAGTGGGAGAAATTTTAATTAATAACGAATAAAGTGACAACATGCGAAATGGATAATATAGTATAAAACATGATGTTAAATGTGGCTCGTTGGTTATAGGCAGGGTAGGTGATTGGGTCTCTTTGTGCCCTGCAGCGTTTTGGCTCATTGTGCTCTCGTCTATCATGAGCGTCGTCCCTTTAAGAGGTTTATTAGCTTCCTTCCAAGCTCTACATATGGCAAATTTATAGCTAAGTTGTAGATCTTCGAATAGTTTATGTCTGTTCCCATATATAATGTGCAAAAAGGTTTCTTCTTCTTTACAATATAGTGTGCATGTCGTGAGACAATTGTGGATGTCCATTTTGTGTAAATGTTTTTTTCAGGTGCCAGTGTCCGGTGATCAGTCTCATCACTAGTTTTGACTGGGCTCTTGTTAAACGATTGACGTGAATTGTCAGTTTCTTTGAGGGACAGCCAATTACGTTCTTAGCATATCTTTGACCAGCTATTGAAAACCAACGATCTAGATATTGCTGATATGTCTCTATGTTGATTGTCGTCTTAACCATCTATTTTGGTATACCAAATGCTGGTTGTGGATCTCTGTCTGATTTTGTAGCTCCGAGTCTTGTTAATTCGTCGGCTTATTCATTATATTCTATCCCCAAATATTCTGGAATTCTATTGTTACTGGAGAATAGTTCTAACAGGTCATGTTTACACTCCACTGTAATCTTGGAATTAGCCTGATGGGCACCTGAAGCTTTGAGCAGTTAATGGCATGCGCAGAAAAGAAAAATTTTGAAGTATAACCATTCCAATATAAGATGTTTGAAGATGGTAATAAATAGAAAATTGTATCTGTATAAAAAAGCGACACAAACAAAAATCCTTAATATTTTAGTTATTATTGGCTCTATAATAATTCCAATAAAGTATAGATAAAATTATATACACAAAGTATAATTCAAAATTAACAGCCCTCATTTTTGAGTTAAATTTAACTCAGTGACCAACTTTAACCGTCGTTGTGTTTTTATTCCATTACTTGACAGAATTATTTTCAGTTGAAATAAACCGTAAAATAAAGGAAAAATCCAGGAGAAATGATAATTTGTGTCGACATTTGTTTTTTATTTTTCATTTTGCCTTGTCAGTTAAGCTATTTAAATGAATATTTGCAATAACATGGAACATAAACAAGCTGCATTTAAATATAATTTCCCTTTTCTGCTCTGTTGAATCCGAAAAACGAAATTAAAATTGTCAACCGCTGGGGACAAAATGAAAAGGAAAGTATTTTAATCTATTTAAAGCTAAATAATTCTGTTTTATTTATGCCTTTTTGTAATGCTATTACTTTTTTAGGTATTTAATAATTCTGAGGTGAGCAATAACATGCATCGATAACTCATCCACACATTACATAAATATAATAAAATAGTAACAAACACTATGCATATTTAATATTTTTTCGAACAAAAATAACTGTTAGTATTCTATATTAAAGAATACCTACCACATGAGATCAGATTAAGATCAGTTTCAGAGCAGCACAAAAAAAACCGACTGAACCACTAGACTAAAGTGGCATAAAGATGAACCAAATATTGAGATTATATTATATAGACATTTTGTCTAGATAATGTCATGTAATTAATATACCTATTAACTACTAATAACTATTTAACCTATTGTCAAAAATAAATACGGTTTCTATGGATAGTATTCTGAGATTTAGGAAATCATTATCATCATCATTATTAACTTTTTTTCGTCCATAGTTGGATGTATACCTCCCTAAGTTATCTTCACTGAGCTTTGTTGTTTGCTTTTTGCATCCAATCATGTCCGCTAATCTTTTTATGTCGTCCGTCCATCTTGTCGGTTGTCTACCTCTGCATCTTTTGTATTCTCTAGACTCTAGACCTTAATTCAACTATACGGCGATGAATGATAATCTGTTATCATTCATCCTTGTGATATGCCCCGCCCAATTCCACCTTAATATACATATTCGTTGTATTACATCGGTCACTTTTGATCTTCCTCTAATCTCGATGTTGGGAATACGATCTTGGAGTCTAATATTTAGCATTCTCTTCTCAATTATTATTTGCAGTTTATGTATTATACTTTTATTTCAAGCCCACGATTCAGTGCCATATGTTAATACCGGCAGTACATATTGATGGAAGATTCTGGATTTGAGATGTCCAATTTGAATGTAGATAGTGTAACCTTCCGAACGGAGACCAAGCTAAGGAGACTCTTCTATCCAAGTCAGCCTTTTTTTTGTCCTAAAGACATATACTACCAATCCTAATATTTCACCTTCTATTAATAGTTCCTGGCTGTTCTCTTCACTTTTGTTGTTCAAATATTTGGTTTTGGTAAAGTTTATTTTTAGACGTATTTCTCAAGACTCGTTATTTAATTCCATCAGCATTTCTTGTAATTCTTCTTTTCTGTTGCGATCAGAGTAACATCATCTGCTAACCTTAGGTGATTTAATCGTCCACTAACCGATAGTATTCCTTTATTTTCCCACTTTAACGATTTGAACATGTCTTCTCGAGTTAACGTGAACAGCTTTGGAGATATCAAGTCGCCTTGTCTAATTCCTCTTTTAATTTTAATTTTAATTTTAATTTTAATTGCTTTTTTCTTCAAGCATTTTTATATATGTATCCAAGAAAAGTTGTGTACCTTTCTTCGATTCTGCTGTTACTTTAGGCGTTAATGACTGCCCGTAACTCTACGAATCAAACGCCTGTTCGTAGTCAACCATTGCTATCAACAAAGTAACCTTATATTAATTTGCTTTTTCCACTAGTAATCTAACTGTTTGAAGAGAAGAGTCTAAATTCTGCTTATTCACGTGGTTGACAACTGTCTAATTTGTTCGTTAAACTATAGGTTATAATTCTAGTGAATATTTTGTGTAGTACCAGTAACAGGCAGATGGGTCTGTAATTTTCTATTTTAAATTTGTTCCCCTTTTTAAAAATATGCGCAATCAAGGCGTTTACCCAAGGTGTTGGTATTTTATTTCTATAAGGCTCCTGTTAAATAGAGCTTGAACAGATTGTATTATCGATTTCCCTCCATACCTTATCATTTCTATGGTTATTTCATCGTCTCCTGGTTCTTTGTTGTTATGCATATGTTGTAGGGCGTTCATTATTTCATCTGTCGTTACATCGGGAATTTCTTCAGATCCCACATTTCATATTATCACTCTATTTCCTTCTTCTTTTTTGGGCGGTGGCGATATTTTCGTGTCATATAGTGTTTGATAATATTTCTTTGTAGCTTGTGCGATCTCTTGGTAATCGTTATTTACAAGTTTTATTAGTTGATGTCTCCTTTCATTGATTTGTTTGTTTAGGTGTTTCAAACTTTTTCCCTCTTTCAAAGTTTCTTCAGTTTTCGAGTTTCTATATTGTCTAACGTCTTCTCTGATCTTTTTCTTTATTTTTTGTCTATTTCTGCTAATTCTAACCTGTCATTTGTATATCATTTCTTAATAATCTTCTCTGTTTCATGAGATTTTGTGTCTATTTAATTAATTCTTGTATTTTGTCTACAGTAGTTTTCCCAGACCAATTAAAGCTTGTACATATAACAGCCATATATAAAAAAGGTAACCGAGCTGAAGAAAAAAATTATAGGCCGGTATCACTACTGTCAAATGTAAACAAAATATTTGAAAAAATATTGTACTACAGGTTGATATCCTTCTTTCAGCGAAACAATATCCTGGCTGATCAGCAGAATGGTTTCAGTCTACATAAATCTACTATTAGAGCTATTTATCAAGCCATGTCAGGTATTCTTAATTCTTTAAATGACGACAGGGCGACTGTGGCCATGTTTCTCGATTTTTCAAAAGCCTTTGACTCGGTAAATCACTTGTAAATCCTTTGTTTAGAACAAGAGAAGTATGGAATTATAGGTGTAGCTCTTCAGCTCATAAAATCATATTTAAAAAACAGAACATAATGTGTTATTGAAGCAGACCCTTGTGGAAAGCTTGCTTGCTCTGAGAGGGTCATAATAAAAAAGGGTGTACCTCAAGGTTCAATTTTAGGATCCCTACTATATATATTGTATACTAATGAATTGCTTAAGGTGTTGCATGAATATATAGTGCCGTATGCCGATGATACTACCCTTATCTTTAAAGAAGATAACAAACATCTCGTACTTCAAAAAATGGTTAATACACTAAACCTATTAAGGCTATATTTTACTTCGAACGATCTACTTTTAAATATCTCAGAAACACAGACCATTCAATTTTCTAACAGAAGTAATGAACGTGTAATAGTAACATATGACAACAATGATGTAGTTTCTTGGAGTGATTGTGGACAGGAGGCTTGACTGGAGGTATCATGTCAGTGCTTTGGCCAATAATATGGCTAAGTATTTTTATGCGCTAAGAGTCATTTTAGATTATGTTGGTGAAGACGCAGCATTGTCTTCTTATTTCGCCTACATTCATTTTCGTATGAGATATGGAGTCATCTTTTGGGGAAATTCCTGTGAAATAGACAGAATTTTGGTTTTGCAAAAGAGATGTCTAAGAGTACTATACAGAATGAAGGCAAGGGATAGTTGTAAAAATGTATTCATTTCAAAACGGATTCAAACGGATTTACTTACTTAAGCTTATATATATATATATATATATATATATATATATATATATATATATATATATATATATATATATATATATATATATATATATATATGAAGCAGTGTTATTTGTTCATAATAATAAAGACCTATTTCAAGAATGTACCCCGATAATGTGAATGATACGTCAGGAAAATATAAATTTGGGGATTAGAACTGAAAAGTTATATGAATAATTTCTTCATTTGTCCAGTTTATGACTTCGAGAAACTAGAACAAGAACAGTTTGGAGGTTAGTTAGTTGTTCTATTTGATAATTATGCTCCGCAAAAGGAAGCATAAAAAGAGGTATGCGGAGTCAGTGTTCATGAACATAACACTAGATTAAAAAATGATTTAAAATCAAATAAAAGTAAATATTCCTATATACAAAAGAATGTACATTTTTGTATTCTAAGATTGTATAATAGTTTTCCTAATCATGTTAGAATCTTAAGATCGAACTTGCTGAAACTAGTAATTAAGAATTATTTAGTCCGTAAGGCGTTTTATAGTTTGGAGGAGTTCTTTGCAGATGAATCACGGCTAGAATATTTGATAGAATGCAATATTTTTTAGTTTAAGAACTTTTGACATTGTTCCACGCTCCTATATAGAGCTTTGTAATTTACAAGGAATAAATAAAAACATTTATCTATCTATCTATCTATATATATATATATATATATATATATATATATATATATATATATATATATATATATATATATATATATATACATATATATATATAAATAAACCGAACATTTTTTAAGGAAATACCTTATCAACATAAGCAAGTGGAATCACACCCTAAAAGTTGAGACAATCTCTACTGACTTAATGGAATAGACTTTATTTTGTAACAAAGCGAAGTTATTTTAATAACAGTTTTCAGATTTTCAGCCTTATCCCCATTGGGCACGATGGAAATTTCGAATAATCCGAATATTATCCTTTAGCTGATACGGTCCTCATAAGCCTTCAATGGGTATTTCGAGAATAAGTGCTATTTATATTCAAGGGTCCTTTGTTCGGGATTCAGATTTTAGGTCCTTTTTTGAAGAGGGGTGTCATTAGAATGCTTAAGGATGGGGAAATAATATAATTAAAAAAACCACAACGTTACTTTTTCACCAAAGGGTTTAAACATACATAATATAACTGCAATTTGAGTAATTATTAAATTTCAAAAAAAAATAATTAGATTTTTTTTGATGTTTTAAAGAATGAGGTTAAGAGAGTTTAAAAATATAGTAGCTATGGACACATTTTTTGAAGGAACTCGCTTTGGCGTAGGGATCTGAAACTGGAGCAGGTTTGATATATTTCGTAGGATCTTACTAGAATAATTTAACTTTTAATAACAAATATATTTTTCCACACAAACATTGCCAATCATGCAGAATAGTCTGAAAATATCACAGTCCTGGGTAACAAATTGTTTATATATTTCTTGAATGTTATTGTTGCTTGTGGGCAAAAATTCCAAAAGAGGGAGAATTGGATAAACTTCCTAGAATTTTACTAGATCATTTTAATTTTTCAGCTTTTAATAACATAAATACATTTCTTAATCGTACACAATAAGATGGTTATCATAGTTTGAAACAGCAGTACTCGAAAAACAAATTGTTTATATATTTTTTCAATGCTATTAGTTCTAGGTAAGGATTTGAAAGGAACGAAGATTTGATAAACTTCCTAGGATTTTACTAGCCTATTTTAGCTTTTAGTAACATAAATACATTTCTACATAAAAATTGTTAATCATACACACAAGGATGGGTATGGTATTTTTTAAATATAGTAGTTATGGGAAAGCAAATTGTTTTGAATGCCATAACTTTTAAGCAAGGATTTGAAAGGGGTGAAGCTATAATAGACTATAATAAAACAAATATCTTTCTGCATGAAAATTGTTAATCGTACAGCATAGGATGGGTATGTAATTTGAAAAAATAGCAGTCGTGGAAAAACAAATTGTTTATATGTTTTTCGAATGCTATGGCTTCTTGGTAAGGATTTGAAATAGACGAAGATTTGATAAAGTTCCTAGGATCTTACTAGAATATTTTAGCTTTCAATAACATAAATACTTTTCAACATAAAAGTAGTTACTCACACATAATAGGATGAGTATGATATTTTTAAAACATAGTAGGCATGGGAAAGCAAATTGTATCTTTTGAATGCCATCATTTTTATACAAGGATTGGCAAGGAGTGAAGATTTGATATAATTATTAGGATTTTACTTAAATTGATTTTTTTTTAAAAATTTCTATACAAAAATTGTTCATCATACAGCATAGGATGAGTATAATAATTTGAGAACATAGTAATCGAAGGAAAACCGATTGTTTAAATATATTTTACATTCTATCGCTTTTGGACAAGGATTTGAAAGGAGTGAACGTTTGATATACTTCGTAAGATTTCATTAGGATAATTTAACTTTTAATAACATAAATACATTTCTATATAAAAATTGTTATTCATACAGAATAAGAGGGTTATGATATTTTGAAAAACAAGTTTTTTGGAATGCCATTGCTTTGAACCAAGCATTCAAAATAAGAGAAGATTGGATATACTTCGTAAGATTTCGCTAGGATAATTTAGCTTTTAATGACTTAGGTATATTTCTTTTTAAAAATTGTGAGTCATAAAGAATAGGACGGGTATAGCATTTTCAAAATAGGAGTGATGGTGAAAGCAAATTGCTTAGTATTGTTTAAATGCCATCGCCTTTGGGCAAGGAACTGAAAAGAGCGAAGATTTGATATACTTTGTTGAATTTGCTAGAATAATGTAACTTTTAATACATTTCTAAATATTAATGGTTATCATAGATAATTGGATTGGTCATGATAGATAAATTGTGTTAATATTTTCTGAATGTTATCGCTGATTGCGAAGGATTTTAATGGAGTTCAGGTTTGATATACTTTGTAGGATTTTACTGGAACTACTTAAATTGTAATTGTCTTATTTACTAAAGAAGCAAATTGAAAACAAAACACGTAGGCTGAAAAGTGTTTGGTCTAGTTACTTAAAACACATTTTTTTTTTTTGCAAAATTCGACTTTATTCATCAGTATAGTCTCCTTCAAGAGCGACACAATCAGTCCAATGATTTTTTAACATTTCTATGCCTTTCTTGTAGAAGGATTTGTCGTTGCCTTCAAAATGGGCCTCAGTTTTCGCCGATAACTTCCTCATTCGAGACAAATCTCTTTCCCGAGAGCATTTTTTTGAGGTCTGCGAATAGATAATAGTCCCTGGAGGCCAAATGTGGAGAATACGGTGGATAAGGAAGCAATTCGAACTTCGTCGTAACCATTAGCTTGTGACACGGTGCATCGTCTTGATGAAAGAGAACTTTTTTCTTGTTCATTTGGGGCCGTTTCCTTGCAATTTCTGCCTTCAAACCCACGAATAACTTTATATAATATTCGCTATTGATGGTTTTTCCCTTCTCAGCATAGTCGTTGAAAATTATTGTGTGGGCATTCCAAAATACAGATGCCAAAACCTTCCCAGCTGACTATTGTATCTTTGGTCGCTTCGCCCGGCTTTCATCTACTCAGCTGACTGCCGATTTGATTCCAGTATATAGTGGTTGATCCATGTTTCATCCATTGTCACATATCGCATAAAAAAATTGCTGCCTTAAAATTTCTAAATATCTTTGAGAGGTGAGTGTTTCTTCGTAAACAAATGGATCTATAGCTCTGCCTCTAAAAATTCCTGCCCACATATTAAATCCAAATCTGCCTTGATTTCTTTGCTCCACAACTAAATGAAAAATTCGGAACATGGTTACAATTCTCCAGAAACCATTGGCAAAAATCCATACGCCTTTGAAAATCTCCGCCTCTAAGGTGATGGCGAATATATCCTTGAAGGGTTGACGCCTCTCTGGATACCGTTCGTGGTACAAATTACTTGCCGCTTCCGAATTTTCTCCGGTTTGTATGAAACACACTATTATATCCCATTTTTCGTAATTTTCAAACTTCATTGCGATTTATTTGACAATTTAATAACTGATCCTAAAGTAAAATTTGACAACTACGAGTAAACAATTGAATTAAACCATATGGCCGCCCCGTCCAAAGCCTACTTCATAAAATGTGCATTTAAAACTCGCGTAAAAACCTAAAACCATTATATTTTGAAGTAGATTTAAGCAAAATAAATAGTGTACTATATTTTTAGAATGGTAATTTAAAGCTCTATTCGGATATACTGGGTATCCTATTTAAAAAATATATTTTTGCGTTAATAACTATTAAAATATTAGTTGTAAAAAAATGAAACTTACACTGTTGAAATCCACGTGAAAAAGTGTTTTGAGAATGTTTTTACAGAAATCCAAAATTTTCAATAGGAAAAGAATAGGAAAAGAATTACAAACATTTTTCCAAAATGTAAATTTTTGAAAAACACCTTGTATATCTGAAACGGCACTAGACATCGATATGCAGTTTTCACCATTGAATTTACCATAAAAATTGAGCCTTAGACACCGACATCAGTTTTCGTCTATCTCCTTTAGATAAAGGGGTTCACCTTTAAAAGTGTCCAATTTGGACCACCCTGTACAGCCACTGACAATTAAGCTGAGGAATATTATTTAGAATCTTTGCCACACTTATCACATATTTTCTAAAACTTCGGTAAACACCATCACTTTCTAAAATGAATACGAGTTTTTTAGCCGTTGCAAAGAAATGCCCCCCCCCCCGTCTTTAAATCGTTATTGTCTTGTGTAATTATCATATATTTTCCCAATTTTAATTTTTTTGTTGTTCGTTACTAGATGAATTAAAGTGCATAATTTTAATTTATACAGCCTATCTATTCATGGTATTCTTTTTATACATATTTACGGTTAGTCCTAAAAAAAGATAAGTTTGGCGACCATATTAACTCTAAACTTTTTAGGCTCTCCTCGATATTCCAAAAGTCAACTTAATCAATTTTTACCCATTTATTCTAACACTATTGGGATCTACAGGAAAATTCCAACAAACTATGGGATATCAAACTTAACCATTTTATCTTGCTCAACAGTCACGTAGAAAATGTTCCACCTGAAGAAGACTCTCTCGATCATTACTACATAACCCATTTTTACTCTTTAAAGGGGAACCCACCACCTTTGTAATACTTGAAAAACTTTAAAACATATTTTCTCCTATCCTTGAAAATAAAATATAACCTAATAAAACCAATTAATCACAATCTTAGGTCCGACTCAAGTAAGTTTAAAGAGTTTTCTAATTCCTCAAAGAACTAGATTATTGAATTATAACATAAATTCTAATAAAGAAATTTAAGGCGCCAAATGATTTCTTTCGTCGATATGCCTTGCTTAAAGTCCCAGTCGTCCTCTACGTTAAAAACCTTATTTGTCTTGTATTGTTATGACTTTGTCGCCCTAGTCCGAGTCGCCTATGGTAAGACGCCCACGTATAATACAGTGTAACTAAGTAAAAACCCAATTAAAATTTAAAGTTATTTCATACCTTCTTTTGGGAAACAACTTAGTTTTTTAATTACGTACGATGGAGATAAATAATGAATGGAAAGTTATTTTTTGTCAGTAAAAAACAAAAACGTAATCACGAAATTTAAACATGGTCATTTTTAGAATGTTAAATTTCATAGTAAAATGATATTATGATTTATGGTAAGATAATTCTTTTATTCTTTGGCGTGGCAGTGATATTTGCCAAACGAACCTTTTATCAAATCCAAGAAAAATTTTCCTTAACTCAACAATCCATGAAACATTACCGAGACTATTTGTTTGATCCCGACAAAAAGAGAAAACAATTTGCTGAAATTTAATCAAGACCAGCCTTCAATTTATTACTCGGTGTGTCTTTCGAGACATTTATTATTGTCACACAAACAATGGCGCGGCTGGCGCGACGATTTCTCAAACCACGCATTGCATTAAGGCGTGATCCCTCTGGACCCATGTTTTGGATTCTATTGGGGTTAAAGAGCCTTTCGAGATCTGTTTGCTGTGTTTAATAATAATGATTATGAGAATGGGAACAAGAGCAGCTTGCTCTGCAGTTATATTTTAAATTTTAATTTGGCAGAGTTTCCTTAAAATTATATAACCCATATACTGAGTCCCTTTTACTATAAAGTATCAGATTTCAGGAACAAAAAATTAATAATATGATACTGCCACAAAGTACAAGAAAAAAAACATATTAAAAATACGAACATTGTTTAAATGATTCTTGGGAAATAACTAAAAATATACTACAGATGTTAATAAAATGCATCTAAAACGATTAATCCCTAATAAATTTTAGTTTCAAAGGCGGTATGCTACTATCAGGAAGAGAAGGTTATTTTTAAGAAAAATAAATAATTTAGAATTAAAATCGTCAAGATTTTTGAGATGCGGAATCTGACCCTCTTTCTAACGCAGCGCCATATGTGGATAACTTGCTAAGATTGACAACTAACTAAAAACAATACAACTAACGTAATACGAGTAATACGAGTGACTGTTAAAAACATTATCTAGATCAATTTTTTTTTATTTTGTTACACGACTCGAGTCAGTCAATAATAAGCTTTGACAATAATTACAATCTATTCAAAAAAATTTAGAATGAACACACTAATATACTAAAAAAATAAGAATTAATGATGCTTACACCAGAGTTTCTTTAAATTTTGATGCTTCATAAACTATTGATACCCGCTGTTTTATTTTCCATCCAAATTAACGTTCTTAAGTCGGTTTTTTAAAAATATCATTCTTTAATACGTACGTCCAGGTTTTGACAGCATTGACGTTTGTATTTATAAACAATTTCTAAAGAGACTTCAAAATGGTTGAAACACGTTTTATCGCTCATTTTGTTTCATAATAATTTTAAGATTTTCATAATTACTAAGTATGATTCTCTGATATTCTAACATTTTAATAAATAAAGTTGTGACCGATTGTGTGAATTTATAAGTATAAGAATAAGTTCTGCATTATTTATAATTAAAAGTCCCGTGTCAACACTTCCCTTCCTACAATTGGTATAGATCAGATTCTCATTCAGCAGAGAGCCACCTGTAAATATTCAGTACGTAGTATTTTAGCTAATAAATCAGATAAAAAATTATGGTAGTGTTTCCTACTTTTTTCTTTTGAAAGTACGGTATATTCCTTCAGAGGGTACTTTGGCTTATGAGAGTTCTTTTCTATATCTTCCAGGTCCTGAAGATGGTGTACGATTTGGCATCGAAAGGCCGATATTAGAATAAAATTATAGTTACTAAGAACTTTAAGACCTTTTTGTTCACTCTGTAATCCTTTCGGCTAACCCTAAGTTAAAACATATATATATATATATATATATATATATATATATATATATATATATATATATATATATATATATAGTCAATGGGGCCACCCCAATTTCTTCATTAAAACCTAAGCTTTCAAATGTAACTTGGCACTTTTGAAAAAACAAAATGGCTGCTCAATATGGCGGCTAGAAACAAAAAAATCATGATTTCTAAACGGAGTTAACTGAACTTCAAAACTGAGACAAAATGAAATATTGATGTAATAGAGTAACCAACATAATTTTATGTTATACTAATATGGCGGATCCAATATGGCGCCTAAAACCGAAAACAACTCCGGTCTGAAAAAGTGCTATCTCACTGCGAAATTTCCATAAATGCTCATTTTTCGTCTAATTTAGGCGCCTTATAATATCCGCCATGTTGGTATTACATAAAATTATGTTTGTTACTCTAGCTTATTTGCATGTTGTCTTAGTTTTGACGTTCAGTTAACTCCGCTTAGAAATCATAATATATTTGTTTCTAGCCGCGATCTTGCTTTTTTAAAAGGGCCAAGTTGCATTTGAAAGCTTACGTTTCAATGAAAAAATTGACACCCTTGAATTTTTGGGTATTGGGGTGGCTCCGTTGACGCTAAGCTATTATATATAAATATATATATATATATATATATATATATATATATATATATATATATATATATATATATATATATATAAATATATGTATATATATATATATATATATATATATATATATATATATATATATATATATATATATATATATATATATATATATATATATATATATAGATATATATATATATATATATATATATATATATATATATATATGTATACATATATATATATATATATATATATATATATATATATATATATATATATATATATATATATATATATATATATATATATATATATACATACATATATATATACATATATATATATATATATATATATATATATATATATATATATATATATATATATATATATATACATACATTATATATATATATATATATATATATATATATATATATATATATATATATATACATACATTATATATATATATATATATATATATATATATATATATATATATATATATATATATATATATATATATATATATATGAAACACGTAGGTTGAAAAGTGTTTGGTCTAGCTACTTAAAACACATTTTCTGTCTGTCTATGTATTGATAACATTTCGGTCAGTGGGCCTTTTTCTCAAATCTAAAAATAGATATTTAATATATGAGTAAAAAACAATAAACATAAAACCTTTACCCCAAATGAAGCGATTTTCTTTTAATAATTTTACATTTAAACATTTAAATGCTATTACCATTCACTTCCACAACCACACACATATATGGGTAGCCAAATAAGATCTGTGATTATAGACCTAATCCTACCCTAAAATTGTATGTAATCCTGCTTTGTTGTCATAATACATTTAATATCATTGATAGACCTAAATTGAATAAAAATAATTTAAGCGAATCATCTTCACACCATGATATAATTGAAGTAGTGATCGAGAATTTTAGAATTTGGTGACCTGTTACATGCATATTCACAACCAACCGGATTTTTTTAGGTGCGAAATTTAATTTTTTTTATTTTATTAATTATTATCTGGTATTTTTAGGACCATAATATATGTACAGGGTGAATCAACAATAGAGTAAAGTTCATTATCTCATTTGTTTCCGGAATGAGGAAAAAATGTTAAATACAATAGTTTTAAGGAATATTAAGGTGCACAGTTTAAAATTACTTTTGAGTATACAGGGTACTTAAAAAAAGTGTGGCCGATATAACATATATATTTTTTAATGGAACATCCTATTTTCTATTTTTTTTTTAAATTCTGCGTAAAATTTTATTACCTTTTTGTTAATAATCTTATATACCTAAACCTAGTAGTTTTTCTAATATTTCAATTTTTTTTAAAAATACTAGTTTTCAGTTTTGTAACAATTGCCAGTAGCGCCATTGTTTCTGAAGGTGGAATACTCATAACTGGTACGAGCGTTCTATAGAGATGAAAAAAGAGATATATGTAAAGAAATTTGAATTAGATGCTACAAGGTGTTCAAAATGAATTTATGCATTTCGACTATTTCAGATCGAAAAATTTTAAATTTTGTATGTCATCTTGTATATTATTATTTTTTCTGATAGATTTTACAAAACCTTCCAACTTTTATTAAGTATGTCATATATCTATTTCTAATAGATTTCGATTTATTTTGAATTTTTCAATTTTTGCTCTTATTTTTAATACACTTACGCTATAACATCATAGTTGCCAAGACAAAACAAAAATGTAGGCATTGTCAAATTTTGACTTGTCCATTAAGAAAGTAAAAATAATTTAATTTGTTGTTGTAAGTGACATAAAAGTAATAGTTATGGATTTTCCTAAAAATGAATTAATTGATATGGTTTATATACTAGGCGAGGCGTGAAAAAATTGTCTTTTGGCAGTAAGGCCTTGCGGAGCAAAGTACCCTAATAGAAAATCTTTTCATTGCTTAATGGAACGGTTTGATGGTAGTGGTAGCGTTGAGTATACGAAATGGAAAGTAGTAAACCAAAATGCTACCAATGAGGAAAAAGAAATGAATATTTTACTTCATGTTGAAGATAATCCCCAGGTCAGCAGCTGTCAACTAGCTGACTTATCTGACACATCCCAATCTATGGCTAATCGTACCACGAGAAAATACAAGTATCATCCATTTCATAGGGAACTACACCAAGAACTTCAAGACCGTGATTTTCAACGACGAGTAAACTTTTGTACCACATTGAATGGAGCAATAGATCCAAATTTTTTATCCAAAATAATGTTTTCTGGTGAAGTTACTTTTCGCAGGAATGGAGCAGTTAACAGCCATAACATGCGTTATTATTCAATAGTTAATTAATTTTGGGTCCGGGAAGTTCAAAACCAAAACCATTAGTCGCTTAACGTATGGAATGTGTGCAATATTAAATTTTCGAATTACTGGTCCATATTTTTCCGCGAACCGCTTAACGGGCCTAGATATCTAATTTTTTTGCAAAACGAATTATCTCAGCTTCTTAAAGAAGTTGATAACTTTGAAAGGGAACAAATGTGGATTCAACAAGATGGAGGTCCTGCTCATTACCACTGGGAAGTTCAGGAATTTTTAAACGATCGTTACCCACAAAAATGGATCGGTAGGGATGGATTCATTCAGCCCCCTCGATCATGTGACTTAACACCTTTAGACTTCTTTTTGTGGGGCTACATTAAAGATCGTGGTTATGTGAATCCCCCTACAACACCAGTAGATATGGAAAATAGGATACGGGCTGCGTGCAGAACAATAACGCCTACTATGCTAAGGAAAGTGAAGGAAAATATAGTAAAACGACTAAACATGTCTATTCAAGTAGACGAGCATATTTTTGAACATTTATTACGTCATAATAATTAATCATTAGATAAGTCAAACTATATTAAAATTATTATTAACTATTTGTTTATGTTTTCACAATAGCGTAGGTGTATTAAAAACAAAGGTAAAAATTGAAAAATCCAAAATAAATCGAAAACTGTTAGAAATAGGTGTATAACATACTTGATAAAAGTTGGAGGGTAAAATTCTATCAGAAAAAATAAAGTATACTGGTTGTGCCATTTAAAAAATTTGAGATTTTTCAATTTAAAATAGTCGAAATGTATAAATTTATTTTGAACACCCTGTAGCATCTAACTCAAATTTCTTTACATATATATTTTTTTCATCTCTATAGAACGCTCGTACCAATTATGAGTATTCTACCTTCAGAAATAATGGCGCTACTAACAATTTTTTACAAAACTGAAAACTAGTATTTTTTTAAAAAAATTGAAATATTAGAAAAACTACTAGGTTTAGGTATATAATATTATTAACATAAAAGTTATACAATTTTGCGCAAAATTTAAAAATAAGTTAGAAAATAGGATGTTCTATTAAAATAAAAACATATGTTATATCGGCCACACTTTTTTGCAATACCCTGTATACTCAAAAATACTTTTAAACTGTTCACCTTAACATTTCCTAAAACTATTGTATTTAACATTTTTTCGTCACAACAAATGAGATAATGAACTTTACTCTATCGTTGACTCACCCTGTACATATAATTCTATTTGGCTGTGTCCTATGTAGAAACAGATGTTAATGTTTATTGTTGTGCTAATACATATTTAGCAAAATGTAAAAAAAAAACTACAAATCACTATTATAAAATTATTATTAATATTTAGCTATGTAGAATATATAAGGGATTTCATTGAAAATAAGTAAGTTTAATTAGAAGTTATAATATATGAAAAATACTGTCACACCCTTATATACAAATTAAGGTATTATTTATACCTCTTTTGCCCGACATGGCTTTACAAAAAGACAAATAAAAAGATCGAGATGATTATAAATAATATATTCTGTGTAATACAAATACTAATATTAATATTTCTTTATAAATAACAGCTTTTCTTAAACGTTGTGTTAGATGTGAATAAACCACCACAAAAAGATCTGTTCCTGATTATTTTAAAAAATTCTTCCACCTTAAAATTCTGGTCTAAGAATGGTGAATTAAGTAAGTTTTACAGCTAACAAAATTCTCTTCTATATCTTTGCTTTTAGTCTCCTATGTAGGACTTTCACTGCTCGCGTTGCTACAACTGACATCTATGGAGAGCAGTTAAATTATTAAGCAGCAGAAGATACCATCTGAATCTCTTAGGTTGGCATATTGAAATGTCTCATTGCCTATGTTTCTGTTCATTACAAGTTCTTATCTCAGTAATCTAAAATGTTCTTGAAACAGTGCATTGTTCCCGAACTTTCTAAACATATAATAAAATCAGGAAATAATAAGTATTTTAAAAAAGTTGGTACCCTATATCTTTTAAATTATTGTATTATTTTAAATATATTCTCCACGAACAGATTGACTATAAATCCCCGAATGCTGGCATTCATGCATTAAGACACAAATAGAATCTTCAATATGTTAGACGCAATTTTAAAAATGATAGAAAACCGATGTTCAAGAACTTCAATTATAGTTTGAACTTTTAAAGCAAGAAAATTAGCATTTTTATTTATAAGGATTGACAGAGTAATATTAGAGGGTATTTGATTCGCATAATTGGAGCTCAACCTCTGTCCAAAAATACGATAACAGAATAAAAAGGTAGAGCCAGATGTTGGTTCGTTTTGTCGTAATAAGCAGCAACCTTCATTACTGTTGTATCGGCTATTTTCGGACATTTATTTTACTAGATGGCTAGTTATAGTATTAATAGTGATATTGTGTAATTTGAGGAATAGTTGACAAATAAGTTTTTATGTTGAACTTGGTGACAGTTCTATCCGAATTGTCAAAAGTTTCAGGAAGCAAACGTTGATAACTGTTTATCCTGTATTGCAACGTACAAATGATTTAAACAATTTTATAGGGGCGGTGAGATATTTGATATCGATGAAAAGTCTGATTGTTCAGAAATTGGATTGAGCCAAGTTGATACTTAAATATTTTCATTAAAAAAAAACCACATTCGTTTGATAGATTTACTGAAGGTTAATTGGGGTACCAATGACGTGATGAAGGTATCTGGTCGCTTTTGCATGATAATGTATTATCTCATCATTCAATAATTGTGAGATGGTCTTTAAGAAAGAGCCAAATTTATATATTGGAAAACTTGCCGTATTCATTTTATTTAACCTCCTGTGTCTTTCTTCAAGTTTATTTACCGATAAAACCATAAATCATTCCAAACGTTATACTGCACTGACCATGAGTATGTCCGTTGAAAAAATTATTTGAACAAATATAATTTACCTGTGTTCGATTTCTTTTTGGATAAAGGGTACAATTCGTTACAATAATAAAATCCTACGTATCAAGGTATTTTTCATTGCTTTTGAATTTTTTGTAGATATACTGTAACATTCATTTTTTCCTAGATTTTAAGAGCATGTAATGTTACTGTTTTTGGCCTTATAATTTACTCCTCTTTATTTTTGTATCGAGCAGTGTATTTCACTGGAATTTCTAAGCCGCTCATATTACAGTGTGCAGTGCGGGTTTCCGACCGAATTTATTCAATTCGTGGTACGCGCAGATTGGATATTTGTTTCCCGGAAGCAGGCCATCTTGGAGACGTAATTACTACGGCTTATTTAAGGGTCCGGAGAACGCAGATCGAGGCTTTTTCTCATCAAGCCGCCGCCGAGGTTTTTTTCCATCTAGCCGCAGCTGAGGTTCTTTCCAACATGTAGCGACGCAGGCTTCTTCCCGATCCAGCCGCAGCCAGGCTTTGTCCATCCGGCCGCAGTAGAGGCTTCTGACAATTTTATCGAGAACCAAGTAGAGTACGAGGTTTTTTCAACGTGAAGCCGTAGTGGGCTTTGTTTTTCAACATGAAGTAGCCGTTGTAGGCTCTTCTCATCATGAAGCATTACCGATAAATTAGTGATGGAATGTGTGGAAACGGTTTTAGTGTTCAATGTAAGGCCTAAAAGCCCGTAGGAAAACCGTAAGTCACCAGAATATAGATCAGACCTATTTCCCGCAGATAAGTGATTTAACATCGATTTGAACTGATAAATCGTGAAGTGAATCTCACGAATCTTCGATTTCGGGTGTAGCAAAGTTTTAAAAGTAAAATATTTGATTTAAGAACTCTGTTTAGTAATAACTACCTTTTAGGCTAAAGTTTTTGTAATTCTTGAACTGCAAAAGTTGGAACTTTTAATTTAAATCATTAATAAACCTTTTTTGTTGATTAAAGCTAGTGTCTCACTGTACACCTATCTTACTTTTTAGGACAAAAGGGTTGTACCAAATAAAAATTTTCTCCTTAACAACTGCAAAACCCTTCAGTATTTTTTCATTTTTTTAGCTGAAGTTAGATCCTTCCTATTTTAAAATGAATGGTGCCCAAAATTTGTACAACCAAATTTTTTAGGACAACAATAGAGATTATTTCCAACAAGACGTACAAAAATTATCTCTTACCTATATTACTCTACCAAGAAAAACTGAGCTAGTGTATGTTTAATTTCTTTAGTTCTTTTAAAATCAGTATTCACTCAATCCATTCTCAGAAATTAAAACGGGGCCGTAAAAGGTGCGTCTCAAGGTGCGGGCAAAGTGAAAATGGACACCCCACAAAATGACGCTGTCTATGCGGGGCGAAATTCACATGTTACAAATTTGTGCCCAAACGAGAGCTATTCCATTTTCGCACGGTACAAATTGACGCTGTCAATGCGGGGCGAAATTCGCACATTAAAATACAAAATAATAATAGTGTTGATATTAGTTGTGGAAACTCCAAAGGCCTTTAATAACGCCATTGTAAAAAGTCCTGTTGCTGTTTCAAAATTTGTCTTACTAAAAGTTGCTGCCTGAGCTAAAAGTGTTTTTCACGATTAGACATGTGCAAGAAGTAAAGTTTGATTATCCAAGTAAACACAAAAAAATGTTTCAATTTAAAATTTTTACTTAAAATTCCATATCTTACTATATTTTAACAATGGTTACCAAGATTATTATTAGTAAAATAATGAATTAACAATTTTGATGTGTGAAGAATCGTTTGTGTAAAAATAATTTAGACTCGGGCTTCCACTAAAATCAGGCTCTAGGCACGAATTTACTAGATCTATTAGAACAAAAATTTACTAGATATCTACCACATGAACTTAGAGGATGTACTCTGCCTTGGCGCTGACTCGTACATGGTACTACATGCAAATTGTCTAAAATTGCGCGGTAAAAAATGAATTTTAATTCGCGATAATGCAAGTTCATGATATAATCAATAATAATCATTATAATAATAAGGTAATTTTAGAATTAGAGATGTAGGAAATTCATTTTAAATTGTATTAACTAAAATTGAATCGATGAGCTAACGCGTAACACCCGTTATGTAAAAACAATAGAACAATAAAATAATCTATCTTTAATGTTAATTTTATAGGAGCATCTACTCTATATCTCTTTAAAATATTCTTTTAATTTAAATTTCAAATACTGTGCAATGCGAAATAGACTATAAATCCTTGAACGCTGGCATCCATACATAAAATCAGAAACATAGGCCTCAGTATTCCGGACGCAATTTTAAAAATGTATAGAAAGTAGACGTGGCAAGAACTTCAATTTTAATATGAAACTTTCAAGTGGGTAACGCAATTTCTGTTACTCACTAAAAGTTTTCGGCTTTTTGCCAAAGTCGAGCATTTTCAAGTTGCCAAAGATACTTTTATAAATTTAACACCTTCGTAAATTTTTTACCGGTTTACTTTTTGACGAAAAGTTTTTGTATTTCGTTGGGCCTTTGTAATTTGTTAGGGTACGGGAAGTTGGGAAATATTTTTGAACAGAGAAAATTTTTGTCCCAAAATTTCCATTCATTTACAGTAGCGTAGCAATAAATAATATATATTTTAAAGAAGAAAAAATACTAGTTATATATTTCATAGCTATGTATACATAAAATTAAATATCTATCAACAGATGTCTATGTATATATGTTCGCGAATAACCAGATATTCAGTTTTCACGTTTCAGTGGTTTAGAAACAATGGAAACACCGGAAAATTATACGAAAGATTTTATTTTTATAGTCGTTAAGCCCTCTTACATACATACTGCGACATCTGTGCAGTTATTTTCAAATCGACAAACATGAATGCAGAAAAATGTAATTACACAGGATATCTTATTGGTAATTGCAAAAGTTCGTGTCCGTAGAAACCAAAGTAAATACAACACTTTTCATGAAAAATAGTATTAATTAATCAATAACGTACTCCCCATAATTTTCTATATCTGTGTTTTAAAAGTTTTTGAATTCCTTCTTGGTAGAAAACTACGTGGTTTCCCTTCAAAGAAAGTCATAAGGTCGTTTTTTTTTTTTTAGAATTAAATTTTTTGCCATTCAAATTATTTTGTAGGGAACGAAATAGATGAAAACTGAAGGGGCAAGGTCGGGAGAATACGGTGGATGTTGGAGGATTTCCCATTTTAATTCTCAGTGTCTGTTGAGTGACATGTGGTCTAGCGTTGTCATGGTGAAGGATGATTCCTTTTTGACTGACTAAATTTGGAAGTTTTGTTTGGATTTCAACATGGAGTTGGGTGAGTTTGCTCACAGTACTTCTCCGCAGTTATTGTTTGGCCACGCGGAAGAAGCTCGTAAGAACATTATTCCTCTGCAATCCCACCACACACATAACAACACTTTCATGGGATGCAATTCAGCTTTTGTCATAGATTCTGCTTTTTTACTTCCATGCTTCCAGCTTCTTTTTCTTATCATGTTGTTATACCCATTTTTCATCTCCAGTTATAACTTGATTCAAGAAAGATTCGTTTTGTTGGCGAGCGAGAAGAGAAATGGCTATGGAAACACGGTTCAGTTTATTCCGTTCTATCAAAACGTGCGGAACCCATATATGGAGTTTCGAAGTGTAGCCAGGTTGCTTTAAATGACGAAATACAGTCGAATTGTTAACATTTAGTGTCTCAGCAATCTCTTCAGTGGAAGTTTATCGTTTAGATTGAAGTCACTCTTTCGAAATAGACCAAACCACTTTTTAACTGTACTAAGAGCAGGAGAACGATCTACATAAACGTCTTGAACATTTTTGTTGCAGCTCTAATACTCACTTCCTTTTTAAATTCATATAACACTTAGGCTGAAAAGTTTTTGGTCTAGCTACTTAAAACACATTTTTATTGCAAAATTCATCAATATAATCCAACGCCTTTCTAACATTTCTATACCTTTCTTGTAGAAGGATTTGCCTTTGCCTTCAAAACAGGCTACAGTTTTTGCGATAACTTCTTCACTGGAGCCAAATCTGCGAGCTTTTTTTGAGGTCTACGAATAGATAATAGTTGCTGGGGGTCAAATCTGGTGGATGAGGAAACAATTCGAACTTTAATTCATGCAATTTTACCATCGTATCCACTGATTTGTGACACGGTGCATTGTCTTGATGAAAGAGCACTTTTTCTTGTTCATTTGGGGCCGTTTCTTTGCGATTTCTGCCCTCAAACACACCAATAACTTTATATACTATTCGCTATTGATGGTTTTTTCCTTCTCAGCATAGTCGATGAAAAATATTCCATGCGCATCTTAAAATACGGAGCCCAAAACCTTCCCAGCCGACTGCCGATTTAATTCCGATGTGTAGTGGTGGATCCATGTCTCATCCATTGTCATATATCGCACGAAAAAATCCTTCTTATTGCGCTTAAACAGGTCCAAACAGCGCTCAGAATCATCAATACGTTGTTGTTTTTGGTCCACTGTGAGCAAACGCGGTATCCATTTCGAACAGAGCTTTCTCATGCACAAATATTCATGCAAAATATGACCAATACGTTCTTTTGACGTCTTTAGGGTGTCAGCTATCTTACGCAATTTCACTTTACGATCATCCAAAACAATTTTGTAGATTTTTTTGATGTTTTCCAGAGTAACCACCTCATTTGGACGTCCAGAGCGTTCAGCATCATTTGTATCTGTACGACGGCATTTAAATTCAGCATACCAGTAAACAATGAGTGATTTTCTAGGAGTAGAGTCCCCGCAACACTTCTCAGGCCATTGCTTTGCTTGAACAATATTCCTTCCCATCAAGCAACAGTGTTTAATCAACACACGAAATTCGATTTTTTCCATTAGGAATATCAAAAGTAGCTTCACCAAAACCACTGTAACTTGTAAACTAATTGTCGAAATATCATGAAACTTTGACACGTATCATTTGAGGGTTGATACTTCCTAAAAATCATATGGAGTTTTTGAAAAGGGCGACATCTATGTGTCAAACCAAAAACTTTTCAGCCTACGTATTAACATTACGAAAATGTAACTTTTCATTTTCAATTTTGAATATTAACTTTGGACAAAAATTAATTTAAATAAACTTTTTTTAAGGTTACGTTAACTTACGACGCTTTTATATAACTTTCAGTTAATAATATGACTATAAAAGAAACATCAGCATAGTCAAAAGTGTGTGCTTCTGCCATCTATAAAAATCGGGCACGAACTTTTGCAATTACCCAATATAAAGCTGCCCTGATAATTTCTAATCATTTCGCACAAAATTGTATGATATAGATGGTGAAATGTCAAGTGCATAAACTTTTTTTTTTGAAATTTTTTATTCATCTCTTATTCCAAATATAATAGGTATTTATATGCTAAAGTGTCGAAGGCTTAGCTTGGACTAATAGTAATTAAGTAGTTAATGTAAACTATGTGACTTGGTTTCTGTTTATTTAGTTATGCAAATCGACTAGTCGTCGTAACGTTTGTAGAACTCAACATAGTCATGTCGAAATACTATCTCTAGTATCGTCATTCAACTTGGTTGGCGTTAACGTGGGAACACACATATCTTGGTACGAATATATTAAAAGCATAGGAAAGAGAGCCTCTCAAAAGCTGGGAATATTATTTCGTACTAGAAAGCTTTATACTTCACAAGAACTTTCAATTCTGTACAAAGCTCAAATTCGGTTAACGATGGAATATTGCTCCCATATTTGAAGCTTTGCTTCCAAATATACGCTGTATTTGTTAGATTCTATTCAGAATAGAGCTAGACGCCCGAATATGGACTCAACCAGAAACCTGAATCGTAAAGAACGGTTGATAACTTGAGTATATAATATAAATTAATGAAAATTATACCATCGATGTAGCCAGCTTAATTCCCAGAGTAGGATTACACGGCCAGCTAATACATAACATGCGTATAAAGTTCAGCTGGTCACTTCTCGTACCACACTTTACAATAGTTCTTTTAGATGGAGAACCTCATACCTTTGAAAGGAATTGTTTAGGACTGTGTTTCTTACAGAGCAATTTACAGCGATTCAAGATATCGCCTTTCAACAGAAGCGTTGGTTTTGCAGAGCTTTACGGATTTCGCTGCGAAACGTTCAGAATATTCGGTAGAAAAAGGTCCGCGCTGCCAAAGTAGCAGCTTTGTCCATTAATAAAATATTTTAAAAAATACTTTTAAAATCTCAACGAATTTGTATCATGAAAGAATTTTTTTCTCCGTCATATCAATTGCAAAGATTGGTAATTGGTCAAGTCATTTTTAAAGAAAAATTCTTTTATTTTATTAAACT
Organism: Pachyrhynchus sulphureomaculatus; assembly: GCA_019049505.1. Classification (NCBI taxonomy): domain Eukaryota; kingdom Metazoa; phylum Arthropoda; class Insecta; order Coleoptera; family Curculionidae; genus Pachyrhynchus; species Pachyrhynchus sulphureomaculatus. The sequence continues at coordinate 120,552,537 of CM032455.1, read as the reverse complement.
AATAAATAATAGTATAAAAGTAGTTTAATACATTGAATAGGATTGGGATATTATTAATTTTACTGGCCTACAATTTTTTTTTTCTTTCACAAGGACCAATTTAACGGAATATATTTATCTTTTAAACGCTGAGTTTAAATATATTCTCAGATTTTATCCATCAGGCGGGTTTTTTGTGGCACGTGTTTAAAGTTTTAAAATAATTAGTACTTAAAAAACACTGAATAATAAATACCCGGCTAATTTTGTCTAACCTAAAATGTTTTATATGATGATTTTCGGTCATATTTTGCCTTCCGGATATCTCTCTTCATGGTCCAGCAGTAGTCGGCCAGCATACTGGGCCTTGGTACCTCTTTTCCATAGTAGAAATCTGCTGATGAAAAGACTCACCGTGCTCACCAGAGACATCCCCAAGATTAGGGAAGAAGTCTAGGTGGGAGTAAAAGAAGTGAATTTTTAAGGACTTGTTGCAGCCCATTTCTCTGTATGAACTCAGAAGATCACTCACTATTTCACTATAGTTTTCTTCTTTATTATTGCCAAGAAATCCACAACAGATATTTTTGAATGATTTCCACGCTGCATTTTCCTCAAAATGTTCATCATCCGATATTAATGATCTTATTTGGGGCCCTATAAAAATTCCTTCCTTTAATTTTGCATCACTTATTTTAGGAAATTTAGAATTCAAATCCATAAATGCAGCATCCATTTTTTTTTACAAAATTTTTTATAAGCCCCAGTTTTATGTGCAGGGGAGGTAAATACACCTTTTCGGGACCCACTAATGGGGTATTTGAAACATGTTTATGCTTAGGAATAAGAGATTCACGTTTAGGCCATTGTTTCCTTATGTAGTGAGACTCCTTATCCCTGCTATCCCATTCACACAAGAAATAGCAAAATTTCGTGTATCCAAGTTGCAAACCTAACAATAAAGCTATAACCTTCAAATTACCACAGATATTCTAGTTATATTTAGTATACTGAATTTTTTCTAACAGCAATTTCACATTTTCATATTTCTCCTTCATATCACTGGGATGCGCGACAGGTATAGATGGTAATTCATTCCCACAATCGAGTAGTACAGCCTTCAAACCGACTTTCGTTGAGTCTATGAACCACCACTCATCTGGCTGGTGTTGATATCCAAGAGCCTCCATTACTGCACAAACATCATTACAAAAAAACTACATGGCCTTCTTTAGGAAATTAAAAGCTCAGCTGAGTGTTTAGACAAATTTAAATCCCGTATGAGATAATTAAGATCTTCTTGAGATAAAAAGTTCTGATGAACTACTTGCTTCACGTGTAGGGTCACTTCTCTCGCTTTTTCCGTCTTTAGTATGAACTGGGTCAGAGTCGGAGTTATCACTTAAGGTCATGAAATCTGGACACTTTGGTAAAGGATACTCTTCACTACGTGGTCCAGGTCCAATTGCAGATGCCCAATTGGGTTACTTACCTGTATATTTTGTTTTGGACGTAATTTCTTTAATGTTAGTTAAGTAGAAATAACAATCAGTTAAATGATCCTTCTGTTTCCTCCAATTCATAGGAACTGAAAACGGCATATGATGAGTACCATTTTTCCAACCAGTGAGAAGCCACATGATACACACAACACCCAAAATAAAGCTCATAACATTTTTTCACAAGCGGTGTAAAGTTTCGCCTCTGAGACTTGAAGGTCAGTTCACCACATACGTAACAGAAATTCTTTGTTTATAAAAAAAAACTTACAAATAAAAACAATAAACAGCACAAAAATAAGTAGGTACACGTATTACCAGACTCACTACAATTACAATACTGACCACAGGCCCTCTGCTTGCTAAAAAAGTGCAATATTTGTACAAGATAGGACAGCATTAAGCAACATCATTAAGCCTGGACAGAGTTAAAACATGTTTCAACATGAATAAGATCTGCCTGGTGTCAAATTATTCTGAATACAAATTCCCACTTCTATATTTACAAGAATTATAACAATGAAATCCTAATATAGAGAAGTATATTACACAAAAATGACTGTCACACGAAAACTATAACTGATAGAAGAAATCTGACAACATATTTGGATTCAGCATAAAAAACTGAACTAGGGTCCCTATTCAGTTTCCTTCTGAAAAAAATCATGTTGACCAGTATTTTTTTTGTCCTTACCAAAAAATTTTTGTGAAACATTATTTGTATGCAAAAAGTGTTAAAAATTGTTTATACATTTGGGAGCTCAGTAATGAATAATTTTTATTTCAGCTTAATTAATTTCCAAGCTATTAATATCACCGAACTTACTTAAACTTAATCTTGAACCTTAAGACGACTCTTGATGTGTACTGTCACTTTTAGACAGTAAATTCCTAGTTCTTTTACTTATTTTGTAGTAAAATTGTAAATGCATTATTTGGAGGATTTCTTAAATTTACCATTTTAATATATTAAACAATTTTTATAACGCTCTGCATAATTCGAAAATAGTTGTCAGGACAAAAATAATTAAGACAAAAAGGAATCAATACATAAATGTTCACGTTTAGCATCTCGGAGAACAAGCATTTTCTTTTTATTGTAAACTGAAAAAAAAAAACGACATCCAAAAGTTTCGTTACGTATACGTATGGATATTCGTTCATCTTGATGTCTATCTTTCTAGTTCTATATCTATTGCAATATAATATATATAAATTTAAAAAAAAAATGAAGTACAAGTACTACCATTATCACTATTCAAAATATATTAAAAATGCATTCAAAATTGTAATCTTTGACCTTTATATATTACAAAAAACGTTCTAACCATTCATCTATAACACGTCACTTCTATCAGTACCTTAAATATACTTTTAGGGCCTTTCTTATATTCCATAACCAGTATTTCAAAGGACTGAGGTCTAGACGTCCAAAATGCCAATCTTCATTCGCCTTAAATTCAATTAAATTGACTAACCAACAATGCGTTGTACTGACTTTGTGTTGCCATTGCAAAATCTTGTTGGAATATTCAATGTTTTCTCGAAAACAAGTTAGTATCCTCTCCAAAACATTTTTCTCATAGTTGATTACAGATGTTTTCACTCATAGCTTGAAGAAATGAAGTTGAGTTACATTCTTGCCAAAAATTCCACACCAAACTGAAGTTGTCACCATCTTTTTACCTTTGGAATCTTCCCTGTTGTTTTCTGAGAGCTGCGTGCGTAAACTCACACATCATTTTGGAGATTAAATTTGTCCTCTACATGAAAAAAAACATTATCCGTAGTAAATATTTGTCGATAAGTTCTGTTTTTACGTCGCTGACATAACTTCTCAATTTTGTCTTTGATTGTGTTAGCCGATACTTGTTGGAAATTCATAATAAAATTATATAAACACCACACTATGTTTTAAATTACCAGTATATGACTTGACAATTCTTTCACCATACAATGGCTTCTTCAGAAGTGAATTAAAATGAAAATTGTTTGGTGCAAATCTGTGGTACTATTTCAAAGAACTAATAAAGATTAAGTAAGGGTGAATGGTTTAAGTCTACCTGTTTGTTTAATAATAGATTGGAGTTTTTCCGTTTGTTAATTTCAAGACGTTCAAGCATATTTAATTTTTTAAATTTATTTTCTACATATAAGATTTTGAATGCATCAATAAAATTATGGGATTCGTTTATTATATGGGTTGCTCAATGTGAATTGTTATTGTTTTTTTAAATAACTATGCTTATGTTCTTTAATGCGAGTTTCAAAAGATCTACCAGTTTGTCCTACGTAGGTTGGTTTTGTTATTCAAAATTATATTCCCTAAGGCGTTATTGGTTTTAAATGCTATTTTATTGTTCTTTTTGATTCAATCTTTTGAAATTGTTCTAGTGTACGTGAGTGTGCTAACTTTTCCATTTTTGTCATTAATGGTGCGAAAATTAGAGAGATTGCCTCTTTGAACTGCATAAAAAGGATTTCCCTATTAGACCAGTTGTATTTTTTGTTGCGGCACCATCAATCAAGTTATCACAAAACTTATCCCTTTACTACGACAACATTGCAAATTTAAATCGAAATATAGTATATCCAACACTTATGAACTAATAGATAAAATTAAAACATTAACTTACCAGAAAATTCGAGAATTATATCATTTGATGTACAAAACTTATTTCCTAGTATCCCACCATATGAAGTCATAGAATTAGTAGATAGACTCTTAATCAAGAATAAAGTCAACGAAATTATTAATCGGAATATTTTAGATTTACTTACGACGTGCTTGGATCAAAACTGTTTTGAATTCAACGATAACTTTTAACATCTAAAGAAGGTCTAATAATGGGTAATCCTTTAAGCCCTTTTACTAGCGGAAATTTTCATGGATAATTTAGAACAAAAAATTCATCAAATAAGCAAAAATATTGTTTACTGGTATAGATATGTTGATGATATCATTTCCTATTAAACGGGAATAGATAGACAACTAACAATCTTCTTTAACTTCCTAAATAATTTGCATCCTAACATTAAATTCACTTTGGAATTAGAAACTAATAACTCTATAAATTTCTTAGACATATCTGTATCAAAAGTGTACAATAAACACGATTTTTCGATTTTCTACAAGTCTTCACATACTGACACAGTCATACACATCCCACCCTTATACTCACAAAATGGCAGCTTTTGACTCTTTCATACATAGACTGTTACATATTCCTATCACTAAAACTAATTTTTTACAAAGAATTAAACATAATCAAACAAATAGCATTTAATAATGGATATGACCCTAGCGTTATAGATAATATCTTGAATAAAAAATCGTTCAAACAGTCAATCTCTCTAATTTTTCCCACCATTAATGACAAAAAAGGAAAATTTAGCACACTCACGTACAAAGGGAAAATAACTAGAACAATTTCAAAATATTTAACAAAAAAGAACAATAAAATAGCGTTTAAAACCAATAATACCTTAGGGAATATAATTTTGGATAACAAAACCAAATCTAATTAACCCCTAAAATCAGCAGTTTATTTATTAAATTATGGATCGTGTACTAAAACCTACGTAGGACAAACTGGTAGATCTTTTGAAACTCGCCTTAAAGAACATAATAAATGTAGAAAATAAATCTAAAAAATTAAATATGCTTGAACGTCTTGAAATTGACAAACGGAAAAACTCCAGTCTATTATATTATTAAACGAACAAGTAGACTTAAACCATTCACCCTTACTTAATCTTTATTAGTTCTTTGAAACAGTACCACAGATTTGCATCTATAAAATAAATTTGTCAGTAAATAATACAATAAAATGGTTAACATAATCTTATGTAATTAGAATAGTTTTACGTCCTATACCAAATTTTTTTTTTTAATTCACTTCTGAAAAAGCCATTGTATGGTGAAACAATTGTCAAGTCATTTTAGGTATATTGAAAATTCAAAACATAGTGTTGTTTTTATATAATTTAATTTTCTCAATTTTGGTTGCTCCCTTTTTTATTTAAAGTCCCTACCAATCATTATCTACTACTTCTTCGATATGCTCCTAGTCTAACATGTTTTTAAGAAATGTGAGATTCGATTCCTGGCCGGATTTTCATTTCTTTTACCATTATTTTCTGCTTACATAGTAGATTGATCTAATAATGGGTAATCCTTTAAGCCCTTTACTAGCGGAAATTTTTCATGGATAATTTAGAACAAAAAATTCATCAAAAAGCAAAAATATTGTTTACTGGTATAGATATGTTGATGATATCATTTCCTATTAAACGGGAATAGATAGACAACTAACAATCTTCTTTAACTTCCTAAATAATTTGCATCCTAACATTAAATTCACTTTGGAATTAGAAACTAATAACTCTATAAATTTCTTAGACATATCTGTATCAAAAGTGTACAATAAACACGATTTTTTCGATTTTCTACAAGTCTTCACATACTGACACAGTCATACACATCCCACCCTTATACTCACAAAATGGCAGCTTTTGACTCTTTCATACATAGACTGTTACATATTCCTATCACTAAAACTAATTTTTTACAAAGAATTAAACATAATCAAACAAATAGCATTTAATAATGGATATGACCCTAGCGTTATAGATAATATCTTGAATAAAAAATCGTTCAAACAGTCAATCTCTCTAATTTTTCCCACCATTAATGACAAAAAAGGAAAATTTAGCACACTCACGTACACAGGGAAAATAACTAGAACAATTTCAAAATATTTAACAAAAAAGAACAATAAAATAGCGTTTAAAACCAATAATACCTTAAGGAATATAATTTTGGATAACAAAACCAAATCTAATTAACCCCTAAAATCAGCAGTTTATTTATTAAATTATGGATCGTGTACTAAAAACCTACGTAGGACAAACTGGTAGATCTTTTGAAAACTCGCCTTAAAGAACATAATAAATGTAGAAAAATAAATCTAAAAATTAAATATGCTTGAACGTCTTGAAATTGACAAACGGAAAAACTCCAGTCTATTATATTATTAAACGAACAAGTAGACTTAAACCATTCACCCTTACTTAATCTTTATTAGTTCTTTGAAACAGTACCACAGATTTGCATCTATAAAATAAATTTGTCAGTAAATAATACAATAAAATGGTTAACATAATCTTATGTAATTAGAATAGTTTTACGTCCTATACCAAATTTTTTTTTTTTAATTCACTTCTGAAAAAGCCATTGTATGGTGAAACAATTGTCAAGTCATTTTAGGTATATTGAAAATTCAAAACATAGTGTTGTTTTTATATAATTTAATTTTCTCAACTTTGGTTGCTCTCTTTTTTTTACTTAAAGTCCCTACCAATCATTATCTACTACTTCTTCGATATGCTCCTAGTCTAACATGTTTTTAAGAAATGTGAGATTCGATTCCTGGCCGGATTTTCATTTCTTTTACCATTATTTTCTGCTTACATAGTAGATTGATCTAACCCTTTCTGAGATTGTTTTGATGGCTGCTCTAGTTGTTATACCAAGTGGTCAACTACTTCTTGTTCTGCCATCCACAGGTGATATCACATTGTATCCTTTTATGGTTCTTTAGATATTTTGTGGAGTTATTTATAACAGTTTTAATAAGCCAAAGATTTCCCGTAGTGTCTTGTTATAAGTATTCGATTAGAGCGATACTGATCATTTGATACTACTTTATATTTAATATGTGTCGCAGAAATGACTTGTTTAAGTTAAGTAACATTAAAGTCGATCTTGAAAATATTTTTTTAAATAACTGCATTAGGTATAGGCAGAACTTGTGATAAATCTAAGTATAACAAATCGTTAATGTTATAAACTCAATTTTAGGTTTCTGCCTTTAAATTCGTTGTAATAAAAATGTTTTAAAAGAGTTCTAAAATTACATAATTTATATTGCTATGCTAAAAAGTAGTTTTTCCAACTCTAAACTCTATAATAATTTCTCTTTTATATCAAAAGTTTCAAATCTCTCGCAAAGGTTAGAAATTTTGATGTTGAAAAATTTAGTCCAATAAATTTAACGCCTTTGTAACATTTTTCTCGCTTATACACGTACTTTAAAAGTAGATTTTGTACTACTCAGTTGTCCTGATAAAGTTTGTGGAAAGTTAGTTATAAGAATTTCTTATTTTCCAACTTTATATGCTTTTTTATGAGATTTGGCAATAAAAGTCAAGTGTCTTACAAAAGTCTAATTTGATTGCATGCTTGATTAATTGGCAAGGGTGGTCATCTCCGGGGCGATATGCTAGATCATCTTCTGTAGAGTGCTTCGTCAAAGCCTCCAGCAATCCTTGAAGATGACTTGTATATTTTGTAGTTTAAGAATAACTTCATATCAACGGCGTAAACGATACACAAGAATCGCGCCAAGAATTAACAAGATTCCACTGCTGGCCTTTAAGGCGATGATATCAGGGGATTGTTTGAGCCTTAATAGGTCTTTTTCTCTTACGATCTCTAGCCCTGAACAATGGGATGAACAGGGGATCAATCTACTCAGGGTGGTCTGGTGTATTTCATTGATGGATCGCAAATGGTCGGAGTTGAGCCGTCGGGGGCAGGTATTGATTTGGAAACTGCAGAAGTACAAAACAGAAAGAAACAGTATATTTTTCCACGCAGGTAATCCTGTACAGTGAGCGGGTGGGGTACATCTGCTCTGACAGACAGGCGGCATTCAATGCAATTGCTAAACCAAATTCGGCACTAATACGAAATCGACTGGGTCGACATGACTTTTTTCCGAGGATCTGAATTTGCTTTAGGTATATCCAAAAAATGGATGGGAGCTGCCCCTCAAAAACCCGATCGGTATTCGATAGAGCGATGGTATCGGAGCTCGAAGTGAAGACAGACCAAGGATTTTGTATTGTAGCCTGGAAGGAACGCGCCTCGAATGACTACTTAATAAACGCAGACATGTCGTGAACCTCCTTGTGGAGGTTCACGAGACATATCAGTAGAGAATATTATAACCGATGATAAAGGAAATGTTTCTTTATATATCCCATTAAAGATTCGGGATTTTTTGATGATTACAAGATAATTTTGAATTCCTAACAAAAACTAATTCTTATAAGAAGTAGTGATGATAGTAATGCCCAAATATATACTGTTGCAGATAAAAAATCTAAAATTACAATAACCAAACGTAGCTGGAGAGTTCCGCATCTTACTGTAGCCGATTTATGAGAGATTGTAGGTTGAGAAGGCATTTAGCACTGCTGGGTGTGGAAGACGATCCGTCATGAGGAGAAGCCTCTTCACGTTATTTGCGCACGTGAGGAGCTAGAAAGTCGTAGCAGCGGTGGTGCTGTGAAAAGTGGAGGCCATCATCATGGCGTAGGGTGACATCCCGATTTTCATGAGAGTGACTCGCGATCATCATTGTGGCTAAGATGATTGGGGAAAAGTTGGTTCAGGATTGGTTAAAAGGACCTTTCTAATCTGTTTGTTAGGCGCAAGCGTCCACATAACTACTGCTAATACATTTTTGCGGAACCTTCAGATTTTGAGGAGATTCAGAATTTAATAAACCAGAGTAATGACACATTATTGTTTTATTGCCTTTTCTGCCTGAGGTATTTTTGTCTTATGCACCTACTACTTCAAATTAACCTCCAAGATCCAATCAGGTGTAGAAAAGTAAAGAAAAAACGACCAATGATTTTCGATCTCTCCCTCACTACTCTTCAGTTCGAAAAATATTGTTCATAAAAAAACCGGTGAAATTACACTCTAAACTTCACAACCAAATACTTTCTTTTTCCGCCCAATGAGATCATATCATGATCACTCTAGTTAAGCCAGGTACCTGTGTTATGTGTCGGTTAATATATTGCATCACCCAAATTAGAATATTAGTTTGTACTTAAAAAAGTTATTTAACTTTTTAATGCAGTTATACTAGAATATTATTTAATATACTCATGTTTAGCATCATTTTCGCTGTTTTTATGTGCATTCAATTCCGATGTTGCTGTCCAAACATCCACATATTATTATGAACTTACTATCTTCTATACAAATCATGGATACTAAATTTTTCAGACTGAGCCGTAGCTTTAACAAGTAACCTCAACGAAGTGGCAACAGTGTAACGACCACCTCCGTCGGCCGGAACAAGTAGGCTGAACTGCCGTGTGCCGCTTATTTTCAAAGATCAAAATTAAAGGAGCGTTCAATTAATCGAGAATAGAGAAAATAAAAATAAGCAAAGTTTATTTCTATAATATTAATAAAGATTTGATTTACTTCCTTCCTATCTCTGACCGAGTTGTCCTACTGAAAATCTATATCGGTACTGTTAACCTGAATTTCGTGCAAGTATATGCACGCAGAAGGATATTGAAATATTTTATGAGACAGTGAAAGGAGCTTTAAATCGTACTAAGAAGCACGAATTAAACATGATAATGGGAAATTTTATGCAAAAGTCGGCAACGGAACCGTAGAAAACGTCGTTGAACGTACAAATCTGGAAACAGAAAAGATAGAGGTGACCGCTAAATAGCAAATACCTAGTTTAAACTCCAATCGACAGTATAAAATAAGTGAACAAATTTAGACTGACTATGTTCTCATCAACAAAAGATTCTTCAGTGCCGTATTATCAGTTCAAACTTACCCTAGAACTGACATTCATTCGGACCACAATATCTTCCTCCCACTCTTAAATCCACAAAAAAGAAAAAGATTTACATTCAAAAATTTGGGAAAAGACCGTCAAGGAAACATAAAAGAAAATCAGTAATCTTCCTCAACAAAACAAAAAGGTATTGAAACAATCTAGAATAGCATGAAAAATTCGCTTACAAGAGCCAGACCTAACTTGAAATCGAAAAGAGAGATCAGCCAACCGTAGATGAATCCAAAGATACTACGAAGAGACGGAGAAATTATGAAAATAAAGATACAAGAAAGTACAAAGAATATCTTATATATATCTTAAAAAATTACTTAGAGAGATTTTTAAACTAACGGAGAAATGTATAAAGATTATGATCCTGTAGAAGAAACAGGATGCCTTAAATCTACATAAAAGATCAAAGAAGTAGTGCGGATGTACAACTCAAAATTGGATAGTACAATTATAGATAAAGATATTAACATTTTTGCGGAAACGGAGACTCAATTAAATAAATCGAGAGAATATATGGAAAAGTGGTTTTATGATGAACGTGAGACTGAAATATTGGAATATACCATAACTGGAGTAAGAATAATAAAAGAGATAGTTAAATCAGCAATAACCAGATTGAAGAACAATAAAGCTTCAGGCCCCGACAACATACATAGGGAGATTCTATAGATGGTAGGAGACCAATAAATCGTAATCTTTACACAGCTGTTTAATCTTATTAGGGGTTGTTGAAAAAGCATTGAGCTTTTATGGTCAAATTTCGAAAGAACTCTATTAAACTAGGTACGTGCCATTTTGTTCGATATCGTTTTGCAATTTTTATGGTTACACCATGATCCCGTCACTGTAGAACTTTTGTAATTTCTGGACAAAAAATTGTGATAAGTGGTAAGTCTTGAAACTAATTTAACACTATTCACCGAGTTTTACAGACATCTAAACAAATAGTTGTCTGACTTTGCAAGGTCCGGGCTCTACGGTGGATGCACTAAAACTTCCCAGCCAAGCTCCCTCAATTTTTACCGAGCCATCAAAATTGTGGGTGGTCTGGCGTTATCATAGTGGAAGATAACACGTTCTTTGTTGAGTAGTTCTGACTGATTGTTTCAATCTCTTGCATTCGTATTATCAGTCGCTGACAGAAGAGTACGGAATCAATTATTTGGCTAGGCTGCAGCAGCTCATCATGCAAGATTCTCTTCCTATTCTATCCAACCCACAGCATCATCTTTTTTAGCGTCAATCCGGAATTTACCATCATTTGTGGGCAGCTTTATCCTTTTCCAATCACGATTTTTTTGCACATTATTGACGTGCATGATCCAGTTTTCATCTCCTGTGAATACCCTTTTCAGAAATGGCTCCATTTCTTTTTGTTTCTTTAAATATTCGCTGATGGAAATTCGATTGAGTAATTTTTTTAGCGTCAAATTTTATGTTACCCAAACATTGAGATTCTTTTCTTGTCCAGCTTTCTCCAAATGATTTAAAACTCTTTGAAGATGAATGTTTAGTTCCTTGGTAATGTTATGGCTACCCAATTCCGGTCTTCTTCAACTTTTGCTAAAATTCTATCAACTTTTTCTGTCATTAGTCAACTAGTGCGAGGAGAACATTGGACATCGAAATTTCAAATTGCTTTTAATAAAGAATTATGGACATAAACAGCACAAATTACTTCATAGGCTTGCACAGTTATGCCATTAGGGAATTTTTTCCAGTTTTCTGGTCTGATATTCAACAAATTTTAAGCATAATGATTTATTTAGTATAAATAATTATGCAACATGTAAGTAGTGGAGCAGAGAATTAGAAGGGTGGTTTCCTATTTATTATATTTTAAGTCTTTTTCAGGTTCTTTGAGCCAAGAGATCTAAAAATTGCATTATTATTTTTTTATTGTTAGTCTTAATAGGGCAAGGGGTAAAAGGTATAAAGATCACTAATATTATATATAGTTTCAATAGCATTATGAGAATTTTTCCTGATTTTGGTTCAGATGTTTCAGAAAATGTTAACTAATTATATATAGTAAAAGATATGTATGGTGGAAGGAGTATGGTCGAGTAGCTGCGTATATATCATATTATACTTCTATTTCAGTTTGCTTTTTCAATTTTTTCCAATTTAACAGAAATAGTATGTGGAAGGGAATACAGTCTTCTTGTAGATTAACTAAAAAAAAAACGTTAAGTTGAATAAAGAACAAGTTTTAGAAATATAAACAGTTAAATTGGCCGAAACTTAATTACCTCTGGTACAGTAGGTACTTCCTTTAAAAGTATTGTATTCGTAAAAAATTTACCCTATGCGATTTCTGCTATTTATAAGTTTTAAGGTTCTTGGATCACAAAATAATACTATAATACTTGAAATAAAAATTGAACCTAAAGTTTTTGAGTGATATCGTTTTAGGGGAAGGGGATGAAACAGGTGGGGTATCGATATATTGTATGGTTTTAATTGTATTATGGAATTTCATTTTCCCTTCATTTTCTTCTTCTTCTTCTTCTTCTTCTTTCTTATATGCTGTGTCATATGAGTAGGCATACTGCGTGTTTTATCCCCATTAGGCCTCTTTAGATGTGGACGTCCAGCATTTCTACCACCTTTTCGGAGGTCTGCCCCTACTTCTTCTACCGCAGGGTTTAATAAGTTTGGCCCATTTTTACCAGTCTGTTGTCGTCCATCCGATCTACGTGTTTATTTCATTGTTTTCTTCTATTTCTGGTCCATTTGGATATTTCTTGGATCTTACCTAGTTCTTGCAGATCTTTGTTGCGGATTCTGTCGTGGATAGTTTTTTGATGTATGTCCCTAATCACCTTCATTTCTATCCTCCTCATCATTTGTGCTATTTTACATGTGTCAGCTCTTGTTTCTACAGCATATGTGAGGATCGGTCTCACTGTTGTCTAGTATATCCTTATTTTACTTTCCACTGTGATCTATTTATTTTCCATACTTTTTTCCATCCGTCAAACAACCTTAATAGTGATGCCTTCATAGTGACTACGGTAGCAAATTAAACTGCAAGGAAGTGAACCGTGGCAGTGAATGAGTCGATATCAATACTCAGTTGCAATGATAGATGAGAAAGATAATCATGACTTTGGAATAAACTGCAGGATTGACCAGGTCCGAGATACGTTACGTAAGATGCATAAGGTTCTTTATAATCGTAGTCTCAGTCTCGGCTTATGCATAAGAACCTACAAAGTTGAAGCTTAGACATTTATAGAACCAATGTGCAGGAAGCTTGGAACATCCAAGATGGGGGTGTACCGCTTAAAATCTTCTGGGTTAACCGCGTCCGAAACACGACTTTGTTGCAGAAAGTGGAAAAAAGATGAAAATCCTAAAACATCTTAAAATACGTAATAGTATCTTGCGCATATTATGAGAAAAATCATATATGAGCTTCTTCAACTAATAATATAGCAGAAGATAGAAGGCCGAAGGAGGCCTGGGTGATGAAGAACATCATGGCTAAAAAACATGCACCAATTGTATAGTATTTTTCACGATCTACCCATTCAAAATTCAACAAGAATCGAAGTGATTAATTTATAGGTGGTTAATGACAAGGCATCGAGCAGGGGCGTACTATACCTAATTGTATTGTTATTTAACTTCCCTGTGTAAGTCTCCGTAGCTTGTTATCATTGTTCCCCGGTATTCAAAATTATTAACCTGTTTAATAATACTTCCTTGGATCTCCAGCTTGCATCTTAATAATTCTTATGAAGCTACCATACATTGTGTTGATAATCGTGTTTAGTTTTCTTGCCTCCAAATTGAAGGCATGAAAGATCTTCTGAAGGTTGTCGTCAGAACCGGAGATCAGGACTGCATCATCAGCGTAGCAGATTATGTGGAAATGTGTGTTGCCCATTTTGTATCCTCTAGTTTTTGGAAGATTCTCCACTATTCTGTTCAAGACGTGGTTGAAGATAAAGGGGCTAAGTGAATCGCCTTGTCTAATTCCGGCATTTATTTTTACTTCCTTGCTTAGTAGATATCCCACTTTTATATTTGGTCTACATTCTGTGTTAATGTCATATATGATTTTTATTAGCGTCTGGTTTGTCTGCTTTTCCTGTAATAATTTTATAATATCTCTTAGTTGCACTCTATTGAAGGCCTGAGTCATGTCGACGAAACACATATAAACAGTTTTGTTAAATTTTTAGCTTTTCCATTATCTGCTTCACAATAAATATGGCATCTATGGTCGATCGATTTTTGCGGCATCCCTGTCGTTTCTCTCTTATTGAATTGCTCATTTCTTCCAGTATGATTTTTTTTAATACTTTTAAGGTAGTATTTAGGAGCGTTATTCCGCGGTAGTTTTCGGGTGACGTTTTTGTCTTTTTTTGAATATTGGGATTGTTATGTTAGTTTTCCAATCTATAGGTATTTGTCCATGTTTTACTATGTTTGTAAAGAGCTGTGCTAGTTGTTGATATAGGTTTTCGTCGGTCCTGAGGCTTTTTTATTTTTAAGATTTCTTATAGTTCTTTCTGTATGTTCTAAAGTTACATCTAGGTTTACTTCTTCCACTTTCACAAGTATGGTTTCATTATTTTCTTCATCTTTATATAATTTCTCAAAGTATGTTTGCCATTCTTAAATTATAGTTTTATTAGTTTTTTTTATATTAAGTTTGTTCCGTCTTAACATTTTCCAAACTTTCCTTTGAGCGCCATACAGATCACTTTCCACCCCTTTAGTAAATGTCTCCCAATATTCTTCTTTCATTTGTTTTCTTCTTCTATTCATTAAGTTTTTTTCTGCGATATATGCATTCCAGTTGTCTTGGATTTTATTGTGTATGTAATGTATATATACCTCCTTTTTCTTCTTTGCCAGCTCGTTTATTTTTGGCATGAACCAAGGTGTCTTATTTGTTTTGTTGATGTTTAGTTGTCTCTGGCCTAAGGCTTCCTTTGCCGCGTCAATGATGTTTTGTGTTAAGGATGTCCACTGTTGGTCTATGCTTTCTTGTTCGCTGATTGGGTGTAGAGTTATTTTTGGTCTCAAGAGGTTCTCATTCAATTGTTTTGTGCTTTCGGTGTCGAAGGATTCGATGTTATATTTGTTAACGTATATTGCTTTTAGTTTCGAAGGGGTTTTCATTTTAAGTCTAAGTTTACATAGGAGCAATTTGTGATCGCTACCTACATTAGCCGATTTCAGCGCACGTACATCTACTATTGCTTCTGACATAAACTTTTTATTGGTTATAATATAAACTGTGACTGATGGTTGGCCTCTAGAGTTTTGTCAAGTATATTTAAATTTCATATCATGTTTGAAAAGAGTATTATTTATTTTTAGAATGTTTAGAGCACAGAAGGATTTCAACATATCGCCATTGTCATTTGTCTCTTCATCGTTAAATCTTTGTGTTATGTTTGTCATTTCTTCGGTGGCTATTCTAGCATTGAGATCGCCCATTATTATTAGTTTTTCCTGTTATTTTCTTGTATCAATGTGTGCCTGCTAGTCTGTATAAAACTGTTCTCGCTCATCTCTATCTTTACTGATATCTGGTGCGTATACACTTATCAGATGTATTCTTTCTTCGTTTGTATTTAAAGTCACTTGTAATATTCTGTCACTTATAGACTTTTTCTCCTCAATGCTCAGTTTAAATTTTTTGTATATTAGTAGCTCTACCCCCAAGTGAGCTCTTTTGTTTCTTGGTACTCCACTATATAAGATTATATAATCATCGATTTCCATTTTTCCTTTTCCCTTTCCCTTCGTTTCACTTAGTGCACATATGTCAACTTTCCTTTGAGAAAGTCAAATTCACTAGCTATTTTAGTTCTGTACATTTGCCAGGAGAGTAATGGGTAAATCACTTTTTAATTTTCATGATGCACCTCGCTAATTACAGGAAAAATGTTAATAATTGTAGTGAAATTGAATCCAAAATTTTTTGGTGTTATTTTCAGTACTAGATATCGAAAATGCGAGGGCCATCTTCTTTCAACCTCCGATCGTGCCTGTAAACAGCCAATCAAGTGCTAGGAGGTAGGAATGCTCGGAGAGCGACTGCGCATCTCCCCCACTATAACCTCTACCAATTTCAACGTCATTATGTCATTTTGAGCTGCGTTGCAGGCACGTAAACATGACTGCTACGATTGATTCTCCCACCAAGTACGAGTTGCGTATTGTAATTCGGTTTCTTAAAGCAGAAGAGAATAGTGAAGCGCAGTCATTCAAAACAAAAAAGAGGCATTCATGACAACGCCCGCCCTCACAATGCTGCTGTAACGCAACAGCTGCTTGAACCATTTCGATGGGAAGTTTTTTGAACATCTGGCGTATAGCCCCGACTTAGCGCCGAGCGACTTCCACCTCTTCTTGGAACTGAAAAAGTGGTTAAGAGGGCAGAGCTTTCAGATTAATGCGGAGCTTCAAAACAATGTTAAGGCCCATCCCAACTCACTGGCGGTAACATTCTATGAAGAGAGTATTGAAAAAGCTAGTCTACAGATATGACAAGTGCCTCAATCGTCACAGTGATTATATCGAAAAGTAACCATGTTTATCCACAACTTTTGATACTAAATTTATTATGTTATTTACTCTTCTCTTTTTTTTTTATGGAC
>CM032455.1:120414872-120535652 GCA_019049505.1 Pachyrhynchus sulphureomaculatus | reverse complement strand
AAGGTTATCAATCAGCATCTTCTGAAATATCTTGAAGGATTCAACTTTATTAGCGATCACCAATATGGTTTTCGTAAACATAGATCAACAGGGGATCTTCTGACATATGTAAGACATGTTTGGAACAACGTAATTGAACACTTTGGAGAATGTCGAGCGGTTGCTCTTGATATATCCAAGGCCATTCGACCGTGTTTGGCACGATGGACTGTTAGCTAAGCTACGCTCTTATGGTATATCTGAAAAGTTCTGTTTGTGGCTCTCATGTTTCCTCAGAGAGCGTTCTTTACTAGTGGCGGTCGACGGATTTCTTTCTAACACCTTCACTATCAGCGCCGGTGTGCATCAAGGCTCCATACTGTCTCCTAATCTTTTTCTCATTTACATTAACGATCTGCTGGAAAAGGCCGGGAATCCGATCTACAGCTTTGCAGATAACAGTACGCTGCTTATCTCTTCATTCACTTTGAACGCTCGAACATCGGCTACTCAGGCGAATATCCACAAACAGCAGGAGGTCGTTCAACCTAACAAAGACCTGGAAGAAATTCTATCTTGGGGTGACAGTAACCAAGTGGAATTTAACGCTACCAAAACCCAGGCGGCAGTTTTTTCTAAAAAAGTTAACGTTGCTGAACTCGACATAGTCATGTCGGGGCACTCCATTCCCCTAGCATCGTCACTCAATTTGTTGGGCGGTAATTTGGGAGCAAATATGTCCTGGCATGAACATGTTGCAGGTATAGCAAGGAGAGCTTCTCAAAAGTTGGGAATATTATTTTGAACCAGAAAGCTTTACAGTCCACAACAACTGTTAATTCTTTACAAAGCTCAAATGCGACCAACTATGGAATACTGCTCCCATGTTTGGGGTTTCCGCTTCCAAACACACATTGCATTTGTTGGATTCTGTTCAGAGAAGAACTGTTCGTCTGAGTGGAGACCCGGAACTGACCGGCGGCCTTGATTCGCTGGAACATCGAAGAACGGTTGGAGACTAGAGGCTGTTCTACAAATATTTTCATGGAAAGTATTCGAAGAATATAGCCCGCTTAATTCTTCCCAGAGCGATGCATGTTAGAAATATACGTCGCGTTAATACTTTACATCCGTATGAGGTTCAGCTTAAAAAATATAAGAAAAATATATAAATATAGTTCTTATACAGTTGTATGTGCTTGAGAGTGTCCAAATCGTTTTGTATCTTATTCTCTAGTACAGAACAACGTTATGAACGTAAAATTTAATCATTGTTGTACTCAAATCGATTAGACAGTTTCAAAGGAATACAAATAGGCAGTTTTCTTCTTTGGTGGTTTGTATTATGTTGAAGGTACAGAAAAAAATAGTTATATAAGGAAAAGGTGAATTTTGGCAATTTTTCTGTATTCTGTTATTACTTAAATGTCAGTCATGTATTCGGCACGACTGTTATGGCCTTTTTTTGGTATGTCTTGTCGCCATAATGTTTCCTACTTTTTTATAACATTACCGATTTGCTAGAAGAGATTAAAAATATAATTATTTACCTTGAATGTTTGAATATCAGCTGTTTAGGCAAATAATTGCAGACGAAAGTATGCGTAAAAGTATATAAATATAATTTAACAAAGACTAGGAAGAAAATTTATGGGTTAGAGGGCTACAAAATCAAACACGGGTTCAGAACCATACCAAAGTAGGTGGTAAAAAACGACAGTCAGTAGTAATATTAGCAATATCTAGATCGTTTTGCTCGCTATATCAAGCCAAGGACATGCCAGGGACGTTATTGGCGATCCCTGAAAGAAACTAACAACTAATGTCCCTTGTTTTACAAGGGCCCATACCAAACTAGTAGTGGAACTGATTACCGGCCACTATCACCTTAGGAAACGCTTATAGAAAATGGTTCTACAATATGCAGACTATGTGGTGAAGAGGAAGAAACCTTTATATACATCCTATATGAATGCGGTTTTAACTCGGAACAGACATAAACTATTTGGAGATATACAGGACGGCCATAAATTACCACATGAAGGCCTTGAAAGGAAGCTAATAAACCTTTTTAAAGGGAAGCCGGTCACGTCCCCCAAGAGAGGGGAGTACATTAAACCAAGAGGCTGTGTACACGAAGAGGCACAATAGCTTACGGTACCTATAACTAACCAGTCGTGGGTGAGAGGTGAAATTTCGTCTAATTGGGGACCGGCAACTCATTTCGTGATTTTAGGTGTTCCTTGCAGCGCGTAAGCTGCTCCTATACAAAAGGGGCAAACAGTAAAGACATGATTAAGCGCCAATACATCATAAACTTTTTAAATGTCTCAAACTGCGAGACCGATATCCTGTCCTAATTGGCTACCCGGTACACCTAACAATATACCATTCCGGTCCAGCACAACACAATATTGCCAGGCATTTAAACCGTTTTACACCATATTAAAGTCAAACTATTTGCTAACTGCATCCAGTAAATCCGTATTCGAAAGTTCCAACGGTTTTATTAAAACCCATAGTTACGCCGAAGTATGTGGCATGCAGCACCCGTACAAAATGGAGAAGGCATTTATATCTCGCTGATAATTTATACCTGAAAATCAGTGGGTTATTACATGATAAACCGTTGATTTATTACTGAATTTTGTCGGTGAGATCAAACGTATTAAATTATGAATAGGTGAGAACATTTTGCCCAGGTGCTTTCCCCTAGTGTAGAAATTTCAGTGTTCTGCATCCAGGTGGCACTGCATTGGGTTCGTTACTTTTGTTGATAACTTAAGCCAGGCTCCTTTATATATATATATATATATATATATATATATATATATATATATATATATATATAGGGTGTTATGAAAATCGTTTAATACGTTGAACTGGGTGATCTCCGCAGTCAATTAGCCCATAAATTTGAACATATTTGAAATTCTACAAAATCGTTAGACTACGTAAATTTAAAAAAAATCATTGCGCCACCCGCGTCATAACTAAGATGATGAAGTCTAAGAGAAAGCGTGAAGCCTTAATGCAGGTTGAAGGGAAATGACATATCGCTGTCAGGACAATTTAACCTTCAAATCGTTTTGGTGATAAAACTTGTTGTTTACATAGTAAAAAATATTACGAAAAACATATTTTGTGCTGCAATGTGTTTTAAGTGTTTTATTGATGTTGCCAAAATTTTGATAACAAATCCTTTTTATGACAGTTTGCTTAGTTAAACAGAATTACGTTGTCAGTTCATAACCTATATCTGATGTGTTTAATTCCTTTTTCTACTAGGAAATTTCGTATTGCTAACGGAAAATACCTTGTTTTGCTTATTTTGAACTATACAGATAAGAAAAAGTCAATTAATTGCATTGGTAAAATAGATATGGGTAAGTAATTAATATATTATTTGTATATGTAACTTTTCAGGTAATAGGGGCTTTGATTTTAGATCAAGAATTTGTGAAATTTGAGTTAATTTTATGTATTATTAGAGGAGAACTATTTATTAGTCCTTTTCTACAATTGTTCTTGCGACAGAGTTATTCCAGTTTTAATATATTAAGTAATTTCCATAACACCCTATATATATATATATATATATATATATATATATATATATATATATATATGTATATATATATATATATATATATATATATATATATATATATATATATATATATATATATATATATATATTGGCACGATTTTATTTTAATATATCGGATACAATGCATGATTCTTATTCAATTCATTCTGCTTACAACTGGTATCAAATTTCTATTATATTGGTCACATAACCAAGGTTTTCTATTTATGTGAGGGAACATTGCCTTGAAGAATTGATTGGCTGTCGATTCTTCAATTTTTTTTTTCCGGTCTATGTCGATTTCAACTTTCATAATTCAAAAATAATCTGTAACAGGTATATTATCCCAGAGATCGTGGTTTCTTTGGCTAATTGATCCCCGTTTCCATTTGGCGCAATTCGCACGTGGTTCGTTATTTAAACCAACTTTAGATTATTATCGATTAGCTGGTTATATAGCCTTATAATATTGATCACTATATAATATATTTTGGGCTACAAAACAAAATTATATAGTGATCAATATTATAAGGCTATACAATCAGCTAATCGATAATAAAAATCTAAAGTTGGTTTGAATAAAGAACCACGTGCGAATTGCGCCAAATAGAAACGTGGATCAATTAACCAAAGAAACCACGGTCTCTGGGATAGTATACCTGTTAGAGATTATTTTTGAATTATAAAAGTTATAATCGACATAGACTAGTAAAAAAAATTGAAGAATCGACAACCACATTTCTTATTACCTCCAATCCGCTTCTGCTATCAGAAAAAATTATGGAAATATTGTTTTCTTTGTAATTTATACAATAACGTATTGCTTGTTGGATAACTATTAGTTCAGCCGTGAATATGGAAATATTTTCTGACAGTTTTCATTTCCCACAATTATTTTTATTGGGATGATAAAAAGCGCAATAAGTATTGTTCTTGGATTAAAAATTTTGCTGCTGAAGTTTATTGGCTACTATTATTTAAGACAGGGTTCTTACATCTTTGTTAGTGTCGTGATTATATTTGAAAAAATGCTGAATATTATTATCTTTACCTAGGTTAGGTGATACACGACATGTCCTGATTTTTCATTATTCTTGAACCAATATATATTTGTGTTTAAAATTTATGATTTTTTAATAAAATATGCTTTTTTTGTATTCTTGCTTCCTTCTGTGAGGGAATTATTGGAATTGCATAGAAATCACTCTCCAAGATTTTAGCATTTGTTCACGTTTCAGAGTTTGTATATCTAAAAAAACAGTTTCTTATTTTAGTCGGTGCGTCTGTCTCTTTATCTGTTGGCTCAATAACTCTCGAAATCGTTTTTTTTAAATTTAGTACACTTTAAATTTGGCATACTTAAAGCGGAAAATAAGCTTATATTTTTTAGTGTTATCGCTTCAAGAAGAAGAAGTAAATCGAGCGGAGGGTCGATAAATTTTTATAAATATTATGTAATTATAGACAGACACAGAAGGGTTCGAAAGGTAGAGGAGGGGTTGTTTTGAAAATATCCTATTATATATCATTTCCAAAGTTCTTCGACAAGTCGCATATGGAAAAAAAATATCAGTTTTCAGTTGTATATATCTCCGAAGCTCTTCTTTTTCTTATCTTTCTCACTATAAATTAAATATTGGATTGTCATGCTTTGATTGAGTTTTTCTTGACTATGAGCAAATCAAATACCGTAATTATTTTAGGACTGCCTGTTTGCGAAGCAAGTACTGGATGAGTCAACTAGTTCGTTGATTTTTTGGATGATTTTTTTTGGTTAGCAATGTCAATTAAGAACTTTTTTTATGAACTTTCATTAGCTTTACTTAAGCTTACTCACAAGGTTTTACATGCATCGCTCGTCATTTTCAAGTACATAATGAACCCTAAAGTTAAAACTCTGTAGCTGTTGTCGGTAAGAAAAAAGTTGCCACTTATGAATATCCATACATGACTTGATGCCCTTTTAATTCTCATGTAATGACAGCAGCTTCTTTAAACCTTATTAAATCAGCAGTTGTCTCTATGTATAATTCTTTGTTCTAATGTCATAATGTCCAAGGTCAGTATATTACCCTGAAGCTAATTTAGCATGCATATTCGATGAATAATAGCAGTTAGACATTGTTGCTGTTGTTGAATTAAATGGTCCAACTGCATGCAAGTATTTGTTGCTTGGTGTGCGTGGGTTTCCCGTAAAAGATGCTGCACCAGCCTTACTACCTCTGACTAGTATTTCAAAGAAAGGTAGAGTTAAATTTCTTCTACAGTAGATTTAATAGAGAATCCGAAACTATTGTATATGATACATAAAATTTGTAAAAAATAATCTCCTCGACCCTACAATTCTTAAATGAAGAAGTTGTCGTCGAGATATCGAAGTCAAACTTTAAATCTAACGGTTGTAGTCTTATTTTTTTGCGATTTAAATCTCTTAATGTATATATATATATATATATATATATATATATATATATATATATATATATATACATTAAGAGAT
Source organism: Pachyrhynchus sulphureomaculatus (assembly GCA_019049505.1). NCBI lineage: Eukaryota > Metazoa > Arthropoda > Insecta > Coleoptera > Curculionidae > Pachyrhynchus > Pachyrhynchus sulphureomaculatus. The sequence goes on along the minus strand of CM032455.1, from coordinate 120,529,584 downwards.
TTAAATCGCAAAAAAATAAGACTACAACCGTTAGATTTAAAGTTTGACTTCGCTATCTCGACGACAACTTCTTCATTTAAGAATTGTAGGGTCGAGGAGATTATTTTTTACAAATTTTATGTATCATATACAATAGTTTCGGATTCTCTATTAAATCTACTGTAGAAGAAATTTAACTCTACCTTTCTTTGAAATACTAGTCAGAGGTAGTAAGCCTGGTGCAGCATCTTTTACGGGAAACCCACGCATATATATATATATATATATATATATATATATATATATATATATATATATATATATATGTTTATATATATATATATATATATATATATATATATATATATATATATATATATATATATATATATATACACTCCTGGACAAAATTAACGCAACAATATATTAAATCATACAAATCTCTATAATGAATTAATTTTAATAATTTATTAACTTATTCGAATACTTTAAAAGTGAATTAGCTATCAAATTTCTCTATAATATTCGAATTAAAATTATTCTTAAGACCTAATAACAAAATCGTTGAATTATGTAATAATGAAAAAAATAAACTGGGACACTAGTAGCAAAATTAATGGTGTAACTGGGACACTAGTAGCGTGCGTTGCCTCCTCTACTTCGGGTGATAGCGTTTATGCGCCTAGGCATGCTTCTAATTAAATTTTGGATAAAATCTTGAGGAATTTGCTCCCATTCTGTGATAACTGCATTTTCAAGTTCCCTCAGGTTTCTAGGTGCAGATATATGACGTTTCACTTATTTCTTAAGGTAATCCCATACATGTTCTATCGAATTCAGATCCGGGCTTTTTGGTGCTCATTGCATAATCGGTAAATCAACTTGATTAAGATAATCGAATACCTCTCTAGCCACGTGATGTCGAGAGTTGTCTTGCATAAACAGGAAATTGGGCCCCACAAAATGACCGAAAGGCATCACATGTTCTATTACAATATTCTCAAGATAGTAGTCAGCATTCATGGATCTCATACGGACAGGAACTAACTCTGTGCGAGCATCAAAGCAGATGCCATCCCCGTGGTCTCGAGCAAAACGTAAACTGGCAACTCTGTTCTCTCTAGTAAGCAAGGGCGCAGCGGCTGGTCTCCTACTGTTTAATACAGCGTCATTTAACCGTTTTCTAACTGTTTTAGAAGAAATTGTGACATTGCAAACAGCTTCGAGTTCGTTTCTTATTATAGAACTAGTGACAGTCCTGTTTCTTAAAGCATATTGTCTTATAAAACGTTCATCTAGGTCGCTAGTGCATCGTTTTCGCCCTTGCCCTAGCCTTCTAGAATAAGTTCCTACTTCATTCAAGCGTCTTACCATACGACTTATTGTGGAACGATGTTTGCCTAACAAATTGGCAACATAACTCTGACAATATCCCTCGTCCAATAAAACTGAGGCTCTCGCACTACCTCGTGTTCAGTTAAATTCCTTGTTCGATTCATTTTTCTAATTCTTCGGGGTCAAAAATAAAACAGTCTACCACAAAAACTTTGAAAAAGGGAATAATTTATAAGCTTACTTTTAAAGAAAATCTATTTCGCATTATTACAGAAAATTGTTTCTCTTCTAAAAAAGTCTTTAAAACTGTAAGGAGTGTATATTGTATATATATATATATATATATATATATATATATATATATATATATATATATATATATATATATATACATATATATATATATATATATATATATATATATATATATATATATATATATATATATATATATTGTGACAGTGAACTCATTGGTGGATAGTAAAATGAATTTTTTTGAGCCAGTTCTGACTCTCCAATCAAGCAAACACCTCTCTTCTGAATATAAACCAAGAAATGCAGTGAATATTTTGGGGAAGAGCCCAAAATATGGAAGCAGTATTTCATTTCATCGTTGGTCGAATTTGAGCTTAGTACAGAATTAACAGTTGTTATGGAGTCTAAAGATTTCTACTTAGAAATAATATTCCCAGCTTTTAAAAAGATCTCTTTTTATGCACGCAACATATTCATTTCAAGATATTGTGAGGTCTTTTTATGACATGCTAAACTGTCCTCAGTTTGAGGCATCTTTTTCCGTACCCTGTGAGAAGTTGTTTGTCCCACGCTTGAGCGCAATTTTATAAGGTGTGCTAATTTTGCTTTATTTTTCGCCCCATGTAGACTGCGTCATTTTGTAACATTTTTAAATACTGGACGCCCCAAGCTTGAGCACAATTTTCTTGCAGCCCCGCTTTAATTTCTGATAATGAATTGAGTGAGACCTGATTTTAAAAGAACTAAAGAAATTAAAGAAATACTAGCTCAGTTTTCCTTGGTAGAGAGATATGGGTAAGAGATAATTTTTGTACGTCTTTTTGGAATTTAATTCTATTTTTAAAGAAACCTCAGTTGTACGACTTTTTTTTGGGCACCACTCATTTTAAAATAGAAACGGTTTAACTTCAGCTAAGAAAAATGAGAAAAAACTGAAGTGTTTTATGGATATTACTAAAAAGAAATTAGTCTAGCACAACTGATCCTGAAAAGAAAAATAAATATTCAGTGAGACACTAGCTTTAATCAACAAAAAAAGAATTTATTCATGTTTTTAAAATGAAAATAAAAAGTTCTAACCTTTACAGTTATACCAAAAAATTCTAGCCTAAATAGTAGTTGTTACATTTAAACTTTAAACTTTTACAACCCCCGAAGGCGAGACATCGTGTTTTACACTTCACTTTTTTGTCTGTTATACGTTGCTGTTAATGCACTACTCTCAAATAAGTCTATTGGAGGGAGTTTTGTTGACTTACTGTTTTTCAGTCCTGCTGTGATGGACTTCGCCCGATTTCACTCTTTTTCTTAACACTTAGAAAGCTCACTATAGCTTTTATTGTCGAAACTGGTACTTTTACTTAGCGGCTTCTGAAGAAAATTAGCCTACTTCGGCTAGATGGAAAATAGCCTCTCGGCTAGACGGTACTGCCTGGTCTGCGGCTCGATCGAAAAAAGCCCTGCTGGTAGTTTCTCAGGCCCTTAAATAATCGTGCGATTTTTGCCGGTAATCTCCGGACGCTCCAATCAAAACTCCGGGTCAAACATTTCGCCAATCGCGGCCTGGCGGTAGGTTCGATCAGCAACCCGCACCACACAGTATATACTGAATGTCCTGAAACTTTTGTTTAATATACCGGTCGATGTTTTAAAATAAAAATAAATACAATTTGAAGTGAAAAATCAGTAACATTGCATGGCCTTAAAATCCAGGAAAAAATGAATGTTACATTTACCCCCTTCCAAAAAGAAATAGACTACACTAGTCTATTAAACTAAGGCTACTGATGAAAAGGTACAAAGTGGTACACTATCACTTAATACTAAGGTCAGAACTTAAAACAAAATTACAAACTTCGGTCCTTACTACTAGACTTAATTCTATTAAGCACTAATATTAAGTACAATGAAAACCAAATGAAAATTTTTGCATGTACACAAGAATCTTATAACTAGACTTAACTTAATTAAGCACTAAGGTTAAGTACATCAAAAAGCAAATAAAAATCCTTGCATGAACATAAGAAATACCTGTTCAAAGTAACAATCGCGGTCTTCTTATATAAAAGAATCAGCTCTGTTATTGTTACCAAAACAAAAAATATAACTTTTGTCTAGACTCTTGTCTAAATCAAAAAAATGAACTGAAACAAAGTATGAACACCCCCCTTAAAATATTTTAAGGATTGTCTGAAAATTTTCTATTTCAGCAAAAGAAATTTATAAAAATTCTTAAATAAAAGAAAAAAAAAAAAAAATGATTCTAGTGCAAACACTTACACTAAAAAGAAAAAGTCTTGTCAGACCATTTAGCACAAAGCCAAAAAAAAAAAAATATCTGGATAAATATCCAGACAAACGCTCGGGAAAAATCGCTATCCATGCTCTAGCTCATCGCTAAGAGAACATTCTAAATCTAGTATCACTACTAGTCGCACTCAGAAAATAATCGCACTCTATATCGCAATGTCGACGTCCTAAGACATCTAGACATGCTAAAATCGCTAGGGAAAACGCTCTGGTTGATCGCCAGAAAACACGTCAGCTTATCGCCAACAAAACACTCTGGTATATCGCCAGAAAAAAACTCGGCTCCTCGCCAAGAAAACACTCTGGTATATCGCCAGAAAAAACTCGGCTCCTCGCCAAGAAAACACTCTGTAAATAGTCCTCGACTACACAAAGTCTGCGTTCTAAAAGAACAAACTCGCCATGAACATAGTGAGCAGCTATAAAAGCTAACTAAATCACTATAAGCGCAGTGAATAGCTACAAAAGCTAAAATTCACTCTTAACACAGTGAATAGCTATAAAAGCTAAAATTCACTCTAAACACCGTGAATAGCTATAAAAGCTAAAATTCACTAAACTGAATGATCCTGCTTCAAAAAGCAATGTTCACTAAGAACAGAATGATTAGTCCGCGCGCAACTAACATTCTAGGAAACATTCCCAACATAACTATATGAGACAGCAAGTCTCGAAATAGGACCTCCCTAAAGTCATAGTCCTATATAGGAGTCCATAAGCAAAACGACTCAAAATCTCGCATTTTGAGCACATGCCCTCAGGCAACCAACATACACCGAAATATATACAGAAATATGTACAGAAATATATACAGAAATACATACAGGAGTTCAAATCCCAAACTCTTGGTTATGATAACTCCATACTGAGCTTGGTGAAAGCTCTTAGCAAAGCTAATCCAATCTTCGGCACATCGCACCAAAGTGACAAATCTGCCTAGAAACATGAGCCAGAAAAAAAAAAACGCTCTCCGTCATTCTTCAGGGTGGCTACACAGAGAAATAAAACTTAACCAGCATTGCGCCTCTTCAAGTTGCATGAAGAACCCTCGTGTACTGGTCTCGCCCTAGAACAACAACGAAAAACATTCAATCCATCCCACATAACAGGAGACAAACACTTCACCACGATATACTGAATGGTGGAGACAAAAAAAATACAGAATTGGTGACCCTGGAGTCCACCAACAAAAGGGAGTAGATTATAGCATCCACTAAACTAAAACGGTGTCTACCACACCACCATAAGTCAAAAAAAAATTAATCAATAGGGTGTTCCGAAATACACTACTGCCAACAGCCTGTCACCACTAATAGGCTAATTGGAGCTGAGGTCGACTACAGTAGTTAGGCTCTCCTTTGGTTCAAATAGAAATAACCATTGGGTAACAAAACCCCTAAAGGTCCCAAAGGTCAAACGTTCACCCCCCATAGACTACCCTTCCAATCAGTCTGTTCCTCAGGAAGACTAACTCCCTGCCAAACGTCGTAACGGCATCTGTTAGCACCCGGTGCATCACAGCCTGTAAAAACAGATAACTCATGGGATACAACCTAAAAGGTTTACAAGGTTGACTTAACCAAGCTTCTAACGAAATTTTAAAAAACGAAAATGAGCTTAAAAAGGTTACATGAAACAAAAATTGCTCAATTTTCCGGTGGCAACGCAACAAAACTTTTGAAGACGACAAGAGCTTTCCCAGCTTAATCAGAAACAAGAAGAAAACATCGTTGACAGCTAAAATATTCGATCATGGTGTTAATCGTCTCCCTAAACAATAGCCTCTAGAAGAAACTGCTACAGGTATCAGGCATAACCGTTTTCTGTCAGCCCAAACTTCTAGATTACCTCTTGGAAATCTAAAAATTCGGTTAGGAATCTTCCTTCACTGCGCTTAGCCTCTCTTGACAAGGTTCTCATCTCGGTATCAGATTTTGATCATTTCTTTGTGAAACGACTGTCTTACTCTGCTCTCATCTCCTGTAAATGATCAGCCTTTAGTTCTCCTGCAGAACTTCAATTTTCTATCAATCTGATAGTAAACCGAAAAAACTCAACATACGCCTATGAGTCCATGCAAAAAAATTTTTAAAAAAAATTAGTGACTCAAAGGTATCGTTTAAACGGCTCTGAAAAAAAATAGAAAATACCCTCAGTTTGTCAATTCAGAAGAAGATCTAAATCAAAATAATCCAAGTCTTAGACTTACTGGATAAACCAAAATCAATTTACTCTTAATTGCACCCAACATATACCATTAAGGTAATAAAAATACACCCTCTCGGGTAGCAAACTTTGAAATTGCTCTTATACATTTTGACTCTACATCATACAACACGAGCTTCATCCTGCGCTTGTCCTAACTCAAGATCACCTTGGATTGCCTCTAATCAAAATTTCGCTTCCAAGTGTCAAGAACTGGATATTATTTGGGGTCATAAGCAAATCAAATCCCGCGACCACCGACATACCAGTCTTATGATATATCCTGAGTGTGACTCCTTCGCAAGCTCGCAAAACTGAGTCAATGCTAAACATCAACTACAATCAACCTAAGTTTGGGATATGGCCAATACCCAAAACCTTAGCAAAAACTATAAAGGTAAGCTATCCTCAGCTCAACTTTTATAACAGTCAAAAAAAAGGACGAGGTCGTCACCTCTACAGAGCAACATCAAAAAAAAAATAAACTAAAGCAATTAAGATAGTGTAAATATAAATTATTCTTCTTCTGACAAACTTTCATTAGGGTTAGGTTCATTGAATGGTTTTAAGTCTTTAATATGCCATCGTCCTACTTTAGTCCCATCTAAATTAACTAAACCATAAACTAAATCCGAAATCTTTTCTCTAATCACGCAATGCACATACTTAGGTACCAACTTAGATGTGAATTTATCTGCTGCACTGGAAAGAATTTTATTTTTTCGCCAAACGTGATCACCTATATTAAAGGCAAAATCCCTTTTCCTAAGGTTGTAAGACTTACTGTTCCGTTCATAAGCCTTATGTATCCTACTACGCACGTCGGTGAAAATATCTTTTAAAACCCTTTAAATTTTCGGCGTACTCACCCCTGCTACCCGGAATTATTTCGCTGTCAACATTGACATCCAAATCTAAGTTTTTATAATACGATCCAGATAGAGGTATCTGTCTGCCGTAAACTAAGAAAGACGGTGTAAACCCGGTTACTTCGTGTTTGAATCTTTGAAATTCCTTTATCCCGAATTATCACGTGAATCAACGAATATTACTTTCAACGAAATTATATTGTAGAGGGCACACGGGATTGAAACGTATGTTAAAACTATATGTCTCACCTAAGCTCTTAAGACACTCAGAAGTAAACTGAGTACCGTTATCGCATATCGAAAGCGATGAAACTCCGTGGATTAGAAAAATATCGTTTTCTAAAATTTTCAAAAAGCATTCGGCTTTAGAGCTTTTCAAAAGAAATAACACGGTATACTTTGTTAACCAGCAAGAAATTACGAAAAGTCATTTATTTCCCTTTTTTGAACGTGGAAATGGGCCTACTATATCAGCTGCTATGACTTGAAAAGGGTAATTGACCGTTTTCTCTCTTTCCCATCAGTCCCATAGGTAGTGTATTTGGAGATTTCTGTGCTCCACATACTTCACAAGTCCTCACAAACTTTACGATATCAAAACGCATTTTTGGCCAAATTAAATTAAATGTATGTTGTCTCAGCCTAATCGCCCAACGCGCTAGTTTGCCACTAGGGTTTTTAATAGAATTAAGCCACAATAAGCTATAATGATCTGTTATGACCGTGAAAGGAACACCTTCTATGTAGGGTCGAAACTTTTCGATGTTAAAGAGTACTGCTAAACATTCTTTTTCAACAACCGAATAGTTACGTTCAGCCTTTGACAAAGTTCTACTGGCATACGCTATCACTCTTTCCTCACCATTAATTTTCTGTGTTAGGACGCCCCCTAAACCGGTATTAGAAGCATCACTAGAAATATAAAACTGTTGGGAAAAATTTGGTTGGGATAAAATGGGAGCTGAAACCAATAGCTCTTTAATCTTTATAAAAGATTCTTCGGCTGCCTTTGTCCAATCTATCGATTGTCCTTTTTTTCGTCCTTTCAAAAGATCATTAATAGGTGACAACAAGGTAGAAAAATTCTCGATAAAACGTCTATACCATGAACACATTCCTACGAAGCGCTTAACTTCCGTAGTATTAGTAGGCCTCGCATAATTAACCATGCTTGCTACTTTATCCGGATCGGTACGCAAGGAATTTGAGCCTACAATATAGCCTAAAAACTTTAGAGAAATTTTGAAAAAAATCACATTTGCTCAAATTTATCGTCAGTCCGGCCTCTTTCAATTTATCTTTTACTTCCTTAAGTAAGCGAATATGCGATTCGAAGTCTTCCGATGTTACTAAAATATCATCGAGATAGGTAAAAATATGTGGCTCATATTTCGGACCAAATATAGCGTCCACTAAACGTTGCTGAGTTTGAGCAGCGTTCTTTAGACCAAACGGCATAGTGACGAACTGAAATAGACCTCAGCCTACTACTGCAAAAGCGGTCTTTTCTTTAGAGGATTTGTCTAAAGGAATTTGCCAGAAAGCCTTTCTAAGATCTATCGAAGATACATACTTAGCATTCCTGAGTGATGTCAAAATTCTGTTGATGCTTGGTAATGGATAGTTATCAAATTTGCTGACCTCGTTGAGCTTTCTACCGTCAAAGCATAGACGATATCACTCCGAGTTTTCAACATTTTCGTCTAACTCCTTACAAAATTCTGTCGGTGTTCGGTAATGGATAGTTATCAAATTTGCTGACCTCGTTGAGCTTTCTTCCGTCAAAGCATAGACGATTTCACTCCGAGTTTCAACATTTCGTCTAACTCCTTATTCAATACTTTTGACATGTTCGGAGACATGGCGATGGGCCTTGTCTTTACAGGATTGGCATCAGCCGTATCTATAGACATGGTGATTTTATTCGTTCGGCCTAACCTATCTTTACTACTTATTTCATTGAAAGAGCTTATTACTTTTTCTGCTTTTAAGCGTTCCGTCCGCGAGAGATCATCTAGGGTACATAGACGCGAGAAAAGGTTTTCAAAAGAACTTTCTGAATAACAATCTTTAAAACTTGTTTGAGAATTGACTTCTAGGGACTGTGGATACCACGAATTATTTTTAAAATTTACTAAAATTCCGAATTTTTGTGCAAAATCACATCCTAGAACCAAAGTATGTGATAGAGAAGGTACTACTAGAGCAGAGATTACTAAACAATGACCATTGCAGACTAGCGGCAACTCAACCGTACCTAAAACTTTTAGACGGCTGCCATCTGCAGTGGTAACACTTCTATTTTTGACGTGGCATATTTTTATACTTAAACGACTTAAAATCTTAATACCATTCTGACCTACAACGGAGGCATTTGCACCAGAGTCAAATAAAGCCGAGAAATGGGCACCTAATAGATTTATCTTGATATGCGGTCTGTTGTCTAAATATTTATGCACGAATAAAGGAGACATGTGACCATTTGGAGAAGCAGGAGTTTTAACTTGAGAAGGATAATTTTTATTAGACTTAAAAATCAGAAACTTTTTGTAACTATTTAGTCCTACCTGATCTATTGGAATATTTCTTTACTTAAGATTCTCGTTAGAATCTTTTCTTTTATCCGCGACCGGACGTTCTGAGAAAGTACGACGGATTTTCAGTTCATAGTCTAACTCATATTCCAGTAGGTGATTGACTTTAAAATCGAAGGCTTCCATGATAAATGTATAAAATTTAAAAGAATTGTTTAAAAAGTCGTAAAAATATTTCTCCTGTGCTCCAATAGTCAAAATAAAATCATATAAAGGCACTTAAAATATGTAAACTTCTTTATCAAACATTTAAAAAATCTTCGACAATTTCAAAAAAAATTTCTAAGTATTGCCTTCTATTAACATTCCTTTACCAATTTATCTTAAGAATTTCCTATAAAAAATCTCTAAATACCGTTTCGTATCAGCAAAGTATTTTTAATATTCATGCAAAATATAGGTGAGAAAAAAGAACAGTTTTTTTTGTTCGGTTAACCGCAAAATCTAACACTGCAAAATTAAAGTCGACCAACACATCTGCCAATCTGAACTATAAAGCCAGCTTTTAAGAAAAAAGTAGGAATCTCTTATCTTAGAGTCAACAACAAAATTCAAATATCTATATCAGATAAATTGAAATAAAAAAATTCTACAAATTTCCTGCTTTTGTCTTACTGCTATAGTGTAGTTTCGTTTAATAAATATTATGAAATAAAATATCTGCAAAGTTAGAGCTTTTATTTTGTTCGAAAGCTAGTACACTGAACCCTTTTTTTAAAAAATAAAATTCCAAAAGCCCCGCGTTGACAGCGCTATTCTTATGTGAGGTCTTTTTATGACATGCTAAACTGTCCTCAGTTTGAGGCATCTTTTTCCGTACCCTGTGAGAAGTTGTTTGTCCCACGCTTGAGCGCAATTTTATAAGGTGTGCTAATTTTGCTTTATTTTTCGCCCCATGTAGACTGCGTCATTTTGTAACATTTTTAAATACTGGACGCCCCAAGCTTGAGCACAATTTTCTTGCAGCCCCGCTTTAATTTCTGATAATGAATTGAGTGAGACCTGATTTTAAAAGAACTAAAGAAATTAAAGAAATACTAGCTCAGTTTTCCTTGGTAGAGAGATATGGGTAAGAGATAATTTTTGTACGTCTTTTTGGAATTTAATTCTATTTTTAAAGAAACCTCAGTTGTACGACTTTTTTTTGGGCACCACTCATTTTAAAATAGAAACGGTTTAACTTCAGCTAAGAAAAATGAGAAAAAACTGAAGTGTTTTATGGATATTACTAAAAAGAAATTAGTCTAGCACAACTGATCCTGAAAAGAAAAATAAATATTCAGTGAGACACTAGCTTTAATCAACAAAAAAAGAATTTATTCATGTTTTTAAAATGAAAATAAAAAGTTCTAACCTTTACAGTTATACCAAAAAATTCTAGCCTAAATAGTAGTTGTTACATTTAAACTTTAAACTTTTACAACCCCCGAAGGCGAGACATCGTGTTTTACACTTCACTTTTTTGTCTGTTATACGTTGCTGTTAATGCACTACTCTCAAATAAGTCTATTGGAGGGAGTTTTGTTGACTTACTGTTTTTCAGTCCTGCTGTGATGGACTTCGCCCGATTTCACTCTTTTTCTTAACACTTAGAAAGCTCACTACAGCTTTTATTGTCGAAACTGGTACTTTTACTTAGCGGCTTCTGAAGAAAATTAGCCTACTTCGGCTAGATGGAAAATAGCCTCTCGGCTAGACGGTACTGCCTGGTCTGCGGCTCGATCGAAAAAAGCCCTGCTGGTAGTTTCTCAGGCCCTTAAATAATCGTGCGATTTTTGCCGGTAATCTCCGGACGCTCCAATCAAAACTCCGGGTCAAACATTTCGCCAATCGCGGCCTGGCGGTAGGTTCGATCAGCAACCCGCACCACACAGTATATACTGAATGTCCTGAAACTTTTGTTTAATATACCGGTCGATGTTTTAAAATAAAAATAAATACAATTTGAAGTGAAAAATCAGTAACATTGCATGGCCTTAAAATCCAGGAAAAAATGAATGTTACAATATTTTTGCTTCCAAATTAAAGCCCAGCAAATTAAGTGATGATGCCAGACGACATAACTATGTCAGGTTCAGCAACGTTAACTTTAAAAAAAAAACTGCAGCCTGGATTTGTGAAGCGCTTAATTCTACTTGGTTAGTCTCACCCCAAGATAGAATTTCTTTCAGGTTCTTGTTAAGTTGAACAACGTCCTGCTCTCTGCGGACATTTGCATGGGTAGTCCATTTTCCAGCGTTCAAAGTAAATGAAGATATAAGCGTACTGCCATCTGCAAGCTGTGGATTAGATTCCTGGCCTTTTCCAGTAGATTGTTAAAGTAAGTGAGAAAGAAAGTAGTATGCAGGCTTAAGATACACCGCCGTTGATAGTGAAGGAATTAGAAAGAAATCGGTCAACTACCACTCGCAAAAACGGAAAATACTAGAGCCATAAAGAAAATTTTTCAGACATCTTAAGAGCGTAGCTAAGCCAACAATCCGTCATGACAAACAGTCGAATGCCTTGGATATATTAATCATTTTGGTGCTTAGCGTCAGTAAAATACCTTTTATAATACGCTCTCTGAAGACAATATCTTGCAGCCTTGACTGTACTACGAGAATAGTTGGTAGTGTTGGAAATTAACACTAGAATGTGAATCAAAGAGTTCAGGTAACAAGTTGTCTTTCTCAGCTGGTATTATTGCAATAGTATTATCTAGTTTTGTGATTATTGACTTTAATACCTCCATTTTTTTTCTCAAGCGCTAACTTAAATATTTTCCCAACATAGATATTAAACAGAATGCGCGGTCTTGATGAACTCTTTTCGATAGAACGTCATTTCATTGATAGTGCAGACTTCAGCTGACCACCGCCAGTACAGTTCTTTTATTCTTCTAAGGCCCTTATCATATATTTTAGATTTCTTGAAATCTTTCCAGTAGAAGTTCGTGTTTACGGCATGTCAAAAACTTTCTGATTATCAATAATGCATCCCGGTTGTGGCATTTCCTTGGTTTTGTTTATAAACTTTATGAACGAAGAAAGTAGGAAAACTTTCATTTCTTATATAAAAGTAAAAAATTATAAATATTTCATTAACGTCAGATTTAGTTTTACCCTGATAAAATTTTAAAGTAAGTATCTCTTCAAACAAAAAAGAATTACTAAGTGCTTATCAATGTTTACACCGGGAACAGTTTAAAGTTTTAGAAACAAAAAGGATTAGGAAACTCATTAAATATAAAACGAGTTGCTTGTTTTTGAAAGTAGCAAATAAGAAGTCAAGTTTTCTCGAGAAGTTTTATAGAGCTATTGTTCAAAATTGGGATTAAGTTCCTTAATTGGTTTGTACCAATTGAAAAATATATTATTTTTTAAGAAAACTGACTGCAAAAGTCCGTGTAGTAGTAGAGCTTATTGTTGAAATATTTATTTTTCAAAATTATTTTACTCACGCTATTGACAAACGGCACATTTTTGTAAATTATTCCAAATAACTAATTAAGGCAAATGACTAGGCACAATAAGATACATCAGTTTAGAGTAGTTAAGCTTTACAAAAGTAATTAATCATTAAAATACTCACAAGAGAAATACCAAACTATGTAGATAAATTAATAGAAAATCGAAAATTCATCCTATCAATCGAACAAATTCAGACGACGATAAAGGATGTTAGACCCAGATTACCATACGGTTTTCCTCTGGCACCTACTTATATTCACCTAATATTTTGCTAAGGCCATAATACAATTTTCGACGTGGAGCTTTATTTAAAACTATCTAGTTTACATATTTCCCATGAATTTAGCGTAAAGAATTACAATATAAAATAAGAGTTTTCCAATTTTGGTCTTTTTATACCAGAGATAATTAATTAATTGTAAAAAATAAAGTAGTTATTTATACCATTTTTTATTATACTATGGTATTACTTTATTTTATTAATCCGTTGTATATAATATTACACATTCAAAATCCATTTATTGGAAACCTGCTATTCGTCTGCTGTTTTGCTCACATGAATTTTAAAACATGACTTGGTATTAAAATACCAAAATATGGATTTATGAGGATTTTATTTGCTATTTTAATCTTTAGCCCAGTCGCCAGGGGTCGTCAGGTCACAGGTAGTTTCTTGGACGTAGAATACGTTAAAAAAAAGTTTGCTAAAGTTTGATGTACGCTAAGCCTACAAAATCAAAAATTCCGTTTTTCCGTAATATCTCCAAAAATGAAAAAGATATCGAAAAACTAATAGTACCACGTGAAAGAGCGGGAAATTTTACAAAAAAAATATTGTATAGATTTTTTTCCGGATTTTTTTATTAGCGTGGGAATTTATTAAAAATTCGGATAGGTGATTCAAAGTGCAGCGCACCAAACAAGTTAATTTGAAAGTTTACGCACACCGCTCGAAAGTTAGCCGATATTACTTGTTTTCAGAGTGTAAAAAAAAATAAAAGATAGCTTTTTGAAGAGGATACTTTCTGGTTTCCGTTCATACCAATATTTTTTATTTTTGTTGCTTTATAATTTGTAAAATTTAAAACAAAATTTTTGTTTGCATGATTTTAACGGGCATACAGTAAACTACAAATATTTAATAAAGTATAGAATTGAAAAAAAAATCCTTGTTCATATATCACTAATATACCTTGGGTTTCAATATAAAAATAACTAAAAATACCCACATTGCCTGTGTTATTTAAAAATTGAGTTTTAAAATATGAAAATTTTTCTGCCGTAGTGCGCCGCCGGCAATTTTATGTTCAAAGCAGTGCGAAATGGTCAAAAAAAGTCGAAAATTTTTTTTTTAGTTACAGTTAAAATTATACTTGATACTAGAAAATTATTGAAAACTTAAAAATATTTTCTCTTTTTCTGTAATTTTGCTCTTAATGATAAACGTATTTTTTACTTTTTGTTAATAACACAACTTAAACTTAAAATAATAAAAAAATATATTTAAAAGTGGAAAATGAGAGTCTATGCTTTAAGTGTAAAGTATTTATATTTCATTTAAACATCCAGGTACAAAGAAAATAGTTATTGAAAACACAAAAATTTTAAATTACTAAAAGAAATTAAATGAATTACGTACCCTTTGACCGCCATATTGGATCAGCCATGTTGAATTTTTCAATTCTGTTATCGGATTCTTAATTAACACCCCGAGAAACCTCTTAATAGTCAATTTCAAAATATTTAGCCGAATATAGAATGGTTCTTTATTCATAAATGAGATTGTAAGCGTGATTCCCTTTACAGCTGAAGGGGTTAAACCAGCTATTTTATCTTAAATTTATTTTTTTGAAATAACTGTAAAACTAAAAAAAAAAATCTATATATTATTTTTTTGTGAAATTTTCTAATCTTTCACGTGGTGCTACTAGTTTTTTGATTTCTTTTTTATTTTTCGAGATATTTGCGAAGAAACGAATGTTTCGTTTTACTTTCGATTTTGAAGGCTTAGCGTACACTTCAGAGCAGAAAACTTTTTTATCGTATTCTACGTCCAAAAAACTACCTATATGCCAAAATGCAGCCTGTTAACATTTGAGAGCTTTTCGTCATAATTTGCCTTTGACGACTGTGCTACTTCTGAATTATCGAAAACAAGTTAATCTTTAGAGTATGCTGTCGAGATAGATTCGCAAGCCTAATAAAGTTACAAAAAGTAAAATAGAATTTGCAGGTACTTATTTTGTAACAAATTATATTGAAAATAATTCTCGACAAGTTTACCCCCACAAAAGTAAAAAATGCAAATTAGAAAAATTTTTACTTAAGGAAATCATTGATTTTGCAAGAGAAGAATAAAAGACTAGTAAAATTACTTGTATATATGGGGGTAGAAAAAACGCAGGATAGGTGTTTTTATGCACTGATAAGCCTTGTCATATAATTTAGTTCACGGGATGACCAAAATTGAAGCATTTCTTAATTCTATGATGTTACTGTAGATGAGTGTCAAATGAAGAACAAATCATTTTAAAACACATAATATAAATTAGGTCTCGTCTAATATTAAAAAAATATACATAATGTCTTGAAAAGAAATCGATCCGAACTTAAATACCAGTTGTGTGAAATCATCCGAAATTTTACAGCAACGTCTTGGGATATTACGCCAGCTCACCAGTTCTTAATAATATAGCATAGCGAGAGCGTTTATGGATTTTCATTACATAAGTGCTTTGACTATTTGTTTTTTTAATTTACACCCATGATATTCCAAATATCAAACTGAACCAGTACTTATTCGCCCATGATACAATCATAATTATGAAAATTGAATTGATTCCGTGTTTACTGGAGGAAACTTTACTGGTAAGTATAGGGTAACTTAAACACTTGTTTATTAAATTCCATCTTTACGCACTAATCAAAAACTTCTCCGTGCTCCTCGACGTACTCCAGTATCGCCGTAGTTTTTTCAAGAATGGAATGTTTCTGAGGTGTAACAATATCTGTATATATATATATATATATATATATATATATATATATATATATATATATATATATAATTATTTATACAGAGGTTTTTTCTAGGTAGGTTATAAAAGTGGTCCTTCGAACAAATTTAACAATGATGAGGTGTTAAGGTCTAATTGATCATATAGTAGGACACATGTGTTTTTCAATTTAATACATAAAGTGAATTAGATATCATAATGAAAACCAGCATTTAATTGGAAATAATCAGAATTCTGATCGAAGTTTCCAAATTTTTCTTTAGGAAAATCAAGGCATTAAACTGAATTTGCTAGAATTACTAGAAGTAAATAAATTTAAGAACGCTTGTATCCTACTAAATGGTCAATTAGACCTTAGCACCTCACCATGGTTAAATTTATTTTAAGAAGTACTTTTATTACCTAGAAAAACCCATATATAAACAGATATACAATATATATAAACAGAGATATAATCAGGGCCGTACGGTCCGGAATATCCAAAGGCTCTGTCCTCACTCCCCTCCATTTATTGTCTCTACCGCCGACATTCCTAAGTCGGACCATACCTCTATACTCATGTACGCCTGTGACATAGCCAACATCACCACTAAGTCCACCAGAATTATCACTAGCTACCTTCAAAGCCACTTAGACATGTTAGTTTTGTGGTTCGAACATTGGATGATTCAGTTGAACCCAACTAAGATACAAGCCATCAATTCCAGCCTCACCATTTATGACACCAGATTCTAATAAATCTACAACATCAAGTATCTAAACGACAAGCGACTCGGCCGTGGCCATTACTATTAGGGCCAACCAGTTCCTAGGCAAGCTCCACTCCCTCCTCAACAAGTCCAGTAAATTGTCAAGTCGTAACAAGTTAACAATTTACAAAATGATCATCAGGGCTGGTTTCACTTATTCCAGTCCAGTATCTTACCCAATGCCTCGTTCCTACAGAACCACCCTCCAGACCATTCAAAACAAGGCCTTCCGCATCATCGTCAATGCCCCATGGCTCATCCGCAACACCCAAATGAATCGTGACCTTCAGATACCAACAATCCGGGAATTCATGGGCAATACTTAGCCCAGATTCCTGGATGGAGCCAGCCGCCACCCTAACCCCACAGTCAGAAATTCTTACGGATCTCCGTCCAACTGTCAGACCCCCTACCCCAGGATTAGTATTACGTTAGTAATAATTCATGAAATATCTTAAGTCTAAGACATCAATTTTTTATCTTCTTTATATAAAACTCTCACCTAGGCTAAGTTAATTAGGTTTCTGACATGTAAATATTTTAACAACCAAAATTTATACACATGTTAGATCAGCTGATGTAATAGTAGTTATGGGTCATAGCCCAACCTGATTTATTTAGTAAATGATATTAGGCTTAAGGAACATTCATTCTTGAAAAAGTTGCAACGATAGAGAAACATGTCAAATTTTGTTAAGTTTTTGATTGGTTCATTAAAGTGGAATTCTATAAACAAGTATTTAATTTACTATATAATTGCGATGTCTTAATAGTGTAATATAATAGCGTTTAGACTGCAGCAACATTTCTCAACTGGAGATATAGCTAGCAGACTGGAAACTAAAACTTAATACACGCTCTCGAACATCAGCTATGTTTCATTTATTAATTTCTAAACATATTACCGTGTTCTTTCAAGCACGAAAAAACTTCCATAGAGAATTTTTAACTTCTTACCGGGACCCAACTTTTAATACCCTCCCTTTATTTCGTAATAGCCTTGGCTCAAATAAATCATACTTTTTTCCGGAGCTTTTGCTTCGAAAGTTTCGGTTATAATTAAATTAAGTAATTTGATGACAATGTGCAACTTTTCAAAAAGGACTTAGGGAAGAGAGACAATGAAATAATAAACGGTTTGCTTGTTCCAGATAAAATAGCCAACTTTCTTTTAAAAGAAAGTTTTTGACGTACGAAGCTATATGTTTTTGACGAGGGGATTTGGCAGACTTTTGTTTGTTATCTAAATATGAACTCTTAAGATTACTTTAAGTAAACAACAAGGACATTACGATTTTAGTCACGTTTTACTTAATTTAAGGTTAATACCGTCAACATATAACTACAGTGTGTGGCAGCTGTTCCCTCTCTCCATCTCGTAAGACAATTTACTCTCTCTTTCGTTGGATCTATTCCAAGTTCATCGTGCCAATCATTCCTCTCCTCCCAAATCCATTCCTAGTAGAATAGAAAATTACCTGACATTACATGGACTCAACCCACCAACCTTCAACTACCCACTATACACTACGTTTCCTCCTTGGTTATCACCTACCCCACTGATTGACTTTCATCTACAAACTCTCAGCAAAAATGACTTTATCGGCTTTGAAGTAAAACAACTTTTCAGAGAAAGATTTCATATTCTATATTCGAATTACTCCATAATATTCACGGATGGATCAAGGTCGACTGGGGGAGTGGGAGCAGCCTTCGTGCACAGTCATATCACGAAACAATTCAAACTTCCCCTTCACTCGTCAATTTTCTCAGCAGAGCTTCTGGCAATAAAGGAAGCAATCAGTTACGCAATTAGATCCAAAGAAAATAATAACTTCCTTATCGCGTCTGACTCATTAAGTGCCTTAAAGGCCATAAAATGCAACAACCCTAACTATGCCTACCTGAGGCAAATCTCAGATTTACTTTACATCGCCAACATTAGGAAAAAACAAATTATTCTCATTTGGATCCCAAGTCATTCAGGTATTAAGGGTAATGACATGGCGGATCGGGAAGCCAAAAAAAGCTGCGGACAGAGGCATCACCATCACAGGGGAGAATCATATGAATGATTTTGTAAAAATATTAACATCAGTAACCAGAAATGCTTTTCAATTGGAATGGGACCTTGAGGTTTCCAGTAACAAGTTGTGGGAAGTTAAATCTCAAGTCCATTCCCCCCTCCATATACACAATCCCAGCAGAGAGAAGATTGGCAATAGGACATACATACCACACGCATTCCCACCTTTCAAACAAACAAGGCCGGTATAATCAAATACCTCAAAGATCTCGAAATAATTATCTAATTCTTTCTTGGGCGCCAAATGACCATTGATGTCGACGCGCCCCACCCCAATAAATAATAAAAAAAAAACATATAA
Organism: Pachyrhynchus sulphureomaculatus; assembly: GCA_019049505.1. Lineage (NCBI taxonomy): Eukaryota > Metazoa > Arthropoda > Insecta > Coleoptera > Curculionidae > Pachyrhynchus > Pachyrhynchus sulphureomaculatus. The sequence goes on along the minus strand of CM032455.1, from coordinate 120,510,432 downwards.
TTAGTATAAAGTTTTTCATTTCATGAAACAAAATTTTTAATACACAACAAAAGCCGAATTGACTAAAAAATATTAAACAAGTTTCACTTTAAATAAACTCTCATTTTCACTCCACAAATAAAAATTCACAATATTATACTTCTACAACATACATACATCAACAGCCTCTGAAAATATATTAAAAATAACAAATCCCTTTTACAAGGTAGTTGTTAAATCAGCTAAAACTGATAAAGAGCCATAGATAATCCACATAATATAAGATGCTGTGATTAATTGATTTTGAACGATCTTGGGCTAGATGAGATAAGATGTCAGGGGAATTATCGATGTTACACCGTTTGAAAAACATGTAAATAATCAGAAAAAAGTTTATGTTAATACATTAACCTAACCTAAAGTAACCCAATTTTACTGAGAGATCTGCACGTAACACTTTGCAATTGGCACTTGCAGCTTTTCAACCTTTCATTATTAACTGTGCTATAATCGAGGGCTCCTTACCGCTACCTCGTTTCTTTCTACTTCACATTAACGTTTTGCTGTAGAAGATGAAAAAAACCAATTTATACGTTTGATGATAGCACGCTTGTTTGTTTATATATATATATATATATATATATATATATATATATATATATATATATATATATATATATTTATATATAATTCGGTATTCTACAGAATGCCTAGGCATGAATGAAATTTTTTATTAGTTCGTAAAGATAATCCCGTGAACAAAACTGGATAAAAATACTTATCAGTCATTTATCCTTTTTCTACCACTACGTATATGGTACACAGAATTAAGCTACCTTTTTTTTCTACAAGAATAATGGTTTATGACTTTTGTGGCGGTAAATTTGTTCCAAAATAAATACCTGCCAATTCTATTTTACTTTTTATGATTTGATTATACTTTCCAATCTGTCTTGACATCATATTCTAGTGGTTGATTTGTTTTCTATAATTTAGAAGGTTAAAATATCAAATAAAAATGCTCATAAACCCATATTTTGGTAAGTCAACACCAAGTCATGTTTTTAAATTCCTATGAGCGAAGCGGCAGACAAATAAGAGGTCTCCAATAAATTGTTGAAGGAGCGCGGTGGGGGTAAAGTCAACACTTTATGACGATTTGGTTTTGTTTTGTATTACATCCTAATGCATTGCGCGCGAACGCACGGTGACGTGATATCTAATCAATGAGTTTCAATAGATGTTGGGTGGCTGGGGAGTCAACATATTATGACATGAACAAATTTGAACTAACTTAAACTAACTTCAGCTAGCTTGAACAAACCTTGGTTAACCTGGACTAACCTTAGATAATCTGAATTAAGAAGTGCTTATGTCTTAAGAAGTGTACTTCCAAGTGTCACAATAGCTCATCATAGTATTGTAATAATCATGAATAAATAAATAAATACCAAAGTTGATTGATATCCAGGTTAACTAATTATAAATAAAACGAACGTTTGATATTTCAAAGATTGTCGAAATTAAAGCTTTAATTACATTCTCTTATGGGTTCTTTTTATAGAAAATTAATAATTTCAATATTGTTGATTTTGAATAAACAAAATATATGATTATGGTAATTTGTCTTGCATTTTATACTTTATCTAATCTCCTATCGGAATTCTCTAGAATTCTTAGTCATTCTATAGATTACCTAGGCAAAGCATATAATGCTTAAGTTAAGTGAAACATATTTAAAAAAGATGAATTATTTAATTCTAATTGGTCATTTAACAAATAATTAGTATTTTTAAGTTTATTGATTCCCAGAGATTCAAGCAAATTTAATTTATACCCTTTATTTTCAACATGTAAAATTTTAAAGTTTTTATTAAACTAATGTTCTGATTCTATTAAATAGTTAGCGTAATTTGAGCCTGATTTACTAGTTATAAAAGATGTAAAAAGTTCTTTTATTCTTTTTTTTTTTAATTTCTTCCTGTTTGACCAATATAAGTACAAGCGCAATTTTCACAGTTAAGTTTAAAATTAGCTGATTTTTGTTCTTTGTCTGTTTTTGATTTATTATTTTTTATATATTTGCTAAGGGTATTATTTGTTTTAAATGCTACATTAATATTTAGTTTTTTTGTTAAGACATTTCTAATTTTATTGCTAGTCTCGCCTATGTATGTAATAACACTATAGCGTTCTTGATTCATTTTTTGTCTAGGCAAAATTAGTTCTAATGTTTTTTTATATTTTTTCTTTTTTAAAATTTTGTTGACTATATGTACATTATATCCGTTATTTATTGCAATTTGTTTTATTATGTTTAATTCTTTAAGAAAATCTTTTTCATTTAATGGAATAGATAGTAGTCTTTGGATCATGCTATGAAAAACAGCTAGTTTGTATTGGATTGGGTGACACGATTTATTATGTATTGTTGTGTCAGTATGCGATGGTTTGTGGTAAATAGAGAATGTATGTTTATTATTATTTTTTGTTATAGTTAAGTCTACGAAGTTTATGCTATTATTAGTTTCTTCTTCTGTAGTGAATTTTATGTTAGCATGTAAATTATTTATATAATCACAAAATATTTTGAGTTGTATATCTGTTCCTGTGAAGCAGGCTAAAATATCATCGACATATATATACCAATAAATGAATTTTTTTAAAAACGGATGTTCACTCATTGTGGATTCTATAAAACTCATGAAAATTTCTGGTAGTAAGGGACTAAGGGGATTACCCATTATGAGGCCTTTATTATTAGTGTATATAGTGTTATTAAATTCAAAATAGTTTTGTGTTAAACAAGTCCTATGTGTAATGAGTATTTCTTGTTTTTTAATATAATTAATGTTGTTTGATTTTAAAAGCTGTTCGACTAGTGTTATAGTATCTTGAGGTGGTATATTCTGGAATAAATTGGTTACGTCAAAAGAGTTGAGTTTTGTTTTGTTAGGAAGTTGTATATTTTGAATTCTATTAACTAAATCATACGAATTTTTTATTTGTATTATTAGTATTCTCATTAATTATTTTTATTAATTTCTTTTACAACTTATAAAATGGTGCTAAAGTAAAAAAAAAGTACTAGTCTCATAGGATCATCTTTTTTATGCAATTTTATTGAAGAATATAGTTTTGGTGTTTGTGGGTTCATCGAAGTTAATTTGCTTAAATCTTTATCACCAAATAAACTTTATGTTATTACATACATAGGAGAGACTACCAATAAAATTAGAAATGTCTTAACAAAAACACTAAATAATAAGGTAGCGTTTAAAACCAATAATACTCTAAGCAAATATATAAAAAATAATAAATCAAAAACAGATAAAGAACAAAAATTAGGTGTTTATAAACTTAAATGTGAAAATTGCGATTGTACTTATAATAGTCAAACAGGAAGAAATTTAAAAAAAAAGAATAAAAGAACATTTTACATCTTTTATAACTAGGAAATCAGACTCAAATTACGGTAACCATTTAATAGGATCAGAACATCAGTTTAATAAAAACTTTTACATCTTGAAAATAAAAGGTATAAATTAAATTTGCTTGAATCTCTGGAAATCAATATACTTAAAAATACTAATTATTTGCTAAATGACCAATTAGAATTAAATAATTCACCTCTTTTAAATATATTTCAATAATATCGCCTATAATATAAAGTGTTTATAACAGTATAATTAGGGATTTCCAACATTATTGTATTTTACCTGTAGGAATCTTATATATATATATATATATATATATATATATATATTTATAATGTAATGAAAGACTAATATTGTCAAATTTCCACTTTATTTAGTTTCACTGAAACTGTATGACGTGTTTCGCTATACTATAGCTTCTTCTGATACAAAATGATATTTGAGTATTAGTGTTGTTACATTTTTATAAATACCCTAAGGTAGATAGGTAATAAAATTAATACTATATGCTAATGAATATTGCTGGGAAATCCATTCTGAATATTAATTGTATAAATTGGGTAAAGGGGTGTTACCATGGGCCAGACAGGTATCTTTTTGTTCGTTTAAAATGATGTCTGAATTTTTAATTCTATTTATTTCTAAATTTTCTAATAGGTTTAATTTTACGCCTTTGTTTTGTATGTGTAGAATTTTAAATTTATCGTCAAAAAGATGATTTGATTCTGTTAAATGATTACTGTACGCTGAGTCAGTTTTGTTTTTTAAATAGCTTCTTTTATGTTCTAAAATCCGAGTTTCACAACAATTCAAAGTTTATATATATATAATAAATTTTCCATCTTGTTCATTTACTCTTAATAAAGCTACAGTCATAGCTAAACATGTTGATATATTAAAATAAATATGGAGTTTACCAGTAAACGAAAAAAAAATTGTTGTTTTACTGTTCACTTAACCTAAACTTCATGGATCTCCACCAAATATTGGCCAAAACAATCCAGTTATTATAAGCATATAATGGTTAAAAAAATATTTTATACATTGCCTGAACCAGCCTGGCATTCTATAGAATACCTGCCGGTAATAATGAAAGGTCCAAAAAGAATCCATCAACTGCCAAGTGCAAATTTCGCAGTAAAATTGGCTTAGTTCAGGTTAAGGTAATTGATTAACATAAACTTTTTTCTTATTATTTACATGTTTTTCCAACGGTGTCACATCGATAATTCCCTTGACATCTTATCTCATCTAGCCCAAGATCGTTTAAAATAATTTAATCACAGCGTCTTATATTATGTCGATCATCTATGGCTCTTTATCAGTTTTAGTTGGTTTAACAACAATCGTAAGGAGATGTGTTATTTCTGATGTACTTCCAGAGGCTGTTGATAGGTGGTGGATCCTGCTGCCCAGAGTATAGGAGACGATTAGAAACTCACATACGAACGACTAAAATTCAAGAAGCCATTTTGCTCGGTGTTATAAATATGTTTTATAACTTAATAAATTTATGTTTTTTTGACAATGGAGTGCAGGTACGTTACTTCTACTGCGGACTAACCTGCCGTGGTATGTGTGCATTTTATGAAGAATTAATGGTAATAAGTTATATAAATATTTCTCAGGAGCAATGAAGAGACAACTCTTACAATTTTAAATAGTTTTGTTGTTGTATACTATAGAAGTTGTTTGGTTAGTAGATAATAATCATGCAATTTTGTTAAGAAGTGCAACTTTTTCTTTCGATATCACACGATTTTTGAGGATAATTTTATTTGCCGGGTAGTTATCCATGTGCCGCCTGGAATCGGTTTAATAGTTATGTATATTTCGGACTTAACTTTGGGGAATATTTACCTGCCTGTTTGGGGATTATGATTGAAGACTGGGTTAGCAGTTCGTCTCTTTTGGCGTATAAGGATCACGTGTCCTTTGGGAAGACCCATAAGTTTAAGGGCGACTATTCCAAAATGGAATAACAATCGGCTAAGTTCTTTATATAGTTTATACTATTAATTTTTACCTTTTTAATTAGGTACCAACTTTTCCTGAATAGGAGTAACTGATTCGAAAATTGACTTATACAATGTAATAGTTTTATACATAGGAAAACACGGGGCATGAAAAAACTCGTGAGCAATAAACTGTATATTTCAGACAATCAGAATTAGAAAATTGCACAGAAAATTTGGGCATGACTATGAGTTCCTTTCTTACTCTCATTATTAACGGTATATTTGTAAACAATTTTAAGAGTAATGTAGGCTAAATTCGCGATAGAAGAAAACACGCTGTAGAGTACATGTAAGTATGTAGATGATATTTTTTTTCAGAGATTCTTTTGAAGGATACTTGGAGGAACTCCATTATTTTACTAATTAAAACAAAGAAATCTTTTACATTCCATTTTACTTTTAATACGCCACACACTTATTTTGAGGTACTGTAGGTTTCTTTGGAATAGGACTGATTTGAACTAAACTTGAGAAGTAATGATAGAGGTGTTTAATGTAATAATTATACGAAACCATAATAATAATAAATAATGTCAGAAAATATAATTTAAGGAGACATAGCATTTCAAGAATAATCGATTAATTTTAAAATCAAGAATTCTGGTTACTAACTCACAACACAACACTGGTTCAGAAAAAATTAGTGTCGCTCTTTATAAATAGGGTACAGCAGGAAAAGAAAACTAACGCAACATGGAGTCCAATTGGCGGTATGGCTAATCAACTGATCTCAATTAAATACGTATGAGCATAGTATAGTTTTCCCTAGATCGAGAGCAGGGGTGCTCAAACGGTCGATCGCGAGTGCTTTTTTGAGTCGATCTCGAGAAAAAAAATTCCGATATAGAACTATTCACAGATTTTGTTTTAGGTAACTAAAACAAAATGTAATGAATAAACTACTAAAATTTATTCGATCCACAATTAGGCCAGAATAACCCCCTCATCACTTTCTTTTATCGTAATAACCCCCTGCTAGCGGCAAAAGGCGGCTTTATCAAAGGAACGCGCGGTACTTGTCAAAGAAAAGCCGCGTTTTTGATTCCCGCCGATTCTTCTAGAAACTTCGGGCGGCGTGTTTGACGAGAACATTCGAGACTTCGTTCGCACCGATATAAATGTTGCGCCTGCAGGAATAGGAGTCAGTCTGAGTTGTAACTTGAAGGCGATACATCGATACAAAGTTTATTAACAAATAGTCCAAAATGAGTGCGGCGAAAAAAAGTAAAACTTATCATTTTAATAACGATTGTGAGGAAGAATTTTTCTTTTGTATGGTAAAGGATAAGTGCATTTTTCTCATTTGCCGTGCGTCAGTTGCAATACCTATGCGTGGGAACTTAGAGAGGCATCATAAAACGGTTCATAAAAACTATGAAAAGGATTGTCCGTCACAGAGTGAATTAAGAAAACGAAAAGTACGTGATTTGATAACTTGTTTGAAAAAAGAACAAACCCTGTTCACAAGACCAGCCAAACAATCAAAAGCTGCAACGATCGCGTCATTTAAAATATCTCATATATTGGCGAAACACAAGAAACCATTTGATGATGGATTGGTTGTGAAGGAAGCATTTATTGAAGCGGGTGAGACTTTATTTGGAGATTTTAAAAATAAAACAGAGATTATGTCTGCTATTAGAGAACTTCAGTTATCTCGTCCGACTGTCACAAGGCGTGTTGAAGTCATGAGTCAGGACATGGCAGATAAACTAAAACATGATATCATGGAATGTACATACTTTTCTTTACAGTTCGACGAATCTACCGATATGACAGACACTGCCCAGCTGTGTATTTTTATTCGAATGGTATTCAATGACATGTCGGCTAAGGAAGAGTTTTTGACAATGATTGCTCTGAAAGGAAAGACCCGTGGCGAAGATATATATGACGTTTTCTTCAATTTCTTAACAAACTACAAGCTACCAATATATAAACTAGTGTGCATTACAACCGATGGAGCACCAGCAATGACTGGAAACGAAAACGGTTTTGTGGCATTGTGTCGAGCTAATGATGATTTCCCTTCATTTTTCTCCTTCCATTGCATTATACATCAACAAGTTTTGTGTTCAAAAGTTATAAACATGGAGGAGATTATGGGTATTGCAATAAAAATTGTGAATTCGCAATAAACGCATTCAAAAGTAAATTGCAACTTATGATAGATCAACTGAAAAGAAGGGATCTAAAAAAATTTTCGGTCTTTGAAATGATATTTATGAGGCAGAATTATGGGCCAATTCGAAATACGTTTTTATGATTTCAGTAAATTGGCAAATATCGCATCATTTATGAGTTATCCTTTTTCGTGTAAAAACATTGAGGAATTAGCTACTGAAATAGCAAGTCAGTTTAACATGGACTCATGTTCTGTTGAAAATGAGTTAGTGCAGTTTATATCAGATATACATCTCAAAGCCACAGCATCTGATACAAAATTCTGGTGTTTTACATCTGAAGATAAATATCCGAATCTAAGGAAATCGCCCTTCAACTGACGGCAATGTTTGGGTCAACTTACTTGTGCGAGTCTGCATTTTCTGAAATGAAGATAATTAAGTCAAAATATCGCAATCGACTAACTGACGAACATATGTCATCATGCTTGCGATTAGCACTCGGTAATTACGTACCATCTTATGAAAAGTATGCTGAGGACATGCAGTGCCACGCTTCAACATCCAAAGCCACTCTTTAGTTAAGTTTAGACACTAGAACTCGTTTGTTTTGTAAGAACCAATAAACTCGCAATTTTGAATAATTATGAGTTTTTTCATTGGCATTTTAGAGCAGACCTACACTTACCTTGACTAAAAAAATGCATATTGTGCAGAAAACTAATATCTATGCCACGATACACCCTACCTAGACGACAAACCTGCATCACACTTACTTGCAGCCTCTCAGAGTCGATCGATCGTAGTCTAACAATATTGAGGTAGATCGCCAGCAGTTCAAGTTTGGGCACCCCTGATCTAGAGAGTCAACTGTGAACTAAAACATTTAGCTGACTGGTTGATCTTTCTAATCGATGTTGTAGCAATAGTGCATTTTGTCGGTGTATGTAATCGTTGCGAATGTAATAGACCAAGAGCTATGGGAAAAAAGTGGCATGGGCAGTAGCAACTTTGTCAAGTTCATCAGGTACAGTAACTGTTCACCTTTCAGATATGTTCGGCCGTCGCTACTGGCCCATTATCCAATAAGACCCAATTCGAATATCTAAAAGGTGAACAGGTTCTATGCCAGATGAACCTGTCAAAGCGGCAAGTTGCTACTGCCCACGCCACTTTTTTTACCGTAGCTCTTGGCCTATAATTATTTATTAAAAATAGTAAAAAAGTGAGAAAATATGTGTATCTAAATTGCATATTATATATTGTCAACTAAAAGTAATAGAAATTATAAATAACCATATTAAAACATTGTTTATTTTAATCGGCATTTTAAAGCAGAATTTTGTTACATTGTAATTTAATTGATAAAAACCCATAAAATATATCTGATTTAATGAAGATAACAAAATATGGATTTGCAGCATAAATCAACGTTTATTTTGACAAAAAATACATGCATTTTCGTTAAAATGATAATTAAGTATAAAATTTACAACATTTTAAATTTGAAAATTAAAATAAATTTTACAGATTTTGTTATAAAAATGGAATTTTCACGAAATAATTAATTAAAAGTAGGTAACATCATATATACAGATGTTTATGTTATTAATGAAAAGTAATCTAAAGTAGTATTTTTTTTAACGAGAGCAGAAAATATTACTTTTTTTTCCATGTGACTGCTGTGAACTGAAGTAATGGGGATAAATTGACAACAGTACTTGCGACTTTTTTGAATCTCATATGACTAAATGATAAAATTAGATTAGTTTTTTTTTCAAAATTTGTTCTATGAACAGAAAAAAAATTATGTGTGTGTGTGTAAGTTTTATGGCTCTGGCATAACCAACTGGCCAGCATCTCTCTTTATATTTTTTTATTATTTTTTTTTTTTATTATTTATTTATTTATTTATTTTTTTTAAACCCAACTGAACCTTACCGAGATTAACCCGCCTTAACACTAAACTAGTTCACTTAAATCTAAGAACTCTGTTAAAGTTTATTTTTTTTTATTTTTTATTATTTTTTTTAATAGTTTTTTTTCTTTTTTTTTATTAATTTTTTTTTCCTCTTTTGAACTAGTCTCCGTTTTTTTTTTAAATATTTATTATTCTATATTTTTCTTTTTTTTTTATTAGTTATTATTTTTTTTTGATATTTTTTATTTTATATGTACATATACACACACACACACACATATATATATATATATATATATATATATATATATATATATACATATATACATACATATACATATACATATATACACACACATACATACATACATATATATATATATATATATATATATATATATATATATATATATATACATATAATTTTTTTTTTTTTATAATTCTATTTTACTACTTACAATAAATTTGTGCAGATATCTATATATAATTGGGTTTTTTGAAGATATAATTACATTTAAATTGAAAGGGAATTCTACATAGTACTTAAGATCATCAAACAACCTATCAATATAATTCTTATTCATAATACATCCTAGAATATAATGTTCTAAGTCGCCAAATTCCCCACATTGACAATCTTCATTGGTTTGTAAACCAATTTTTTTCCTGTGCTTTGGGTACAGAGCATGTTGATTTCTGATACGAGATATAACTCTAACAAAATTTTTCCTATGTTCCGAATGGAACCAGGGGGTTCTTTGTATTACAGGGAAATTGGATCTATAATAAAATCCTATATCGGAGTGTTCAAATTGTTCCTGTCAATTCTCACGTAACCGTTTTTTTTGCTATTGAAATTATGTCAGTATGTGGGATGTAAAAATTCTTTGTAAAATTTGCAATTGTTGTTGCCTTTTTTGCTAATTCATCCACCTATTCATTTTCAGGAATACCAATATGGGCTTTTACCCATACAAATGATACTTGTTTATTATTATTTTGTAGGTCTTGAGGATTTCTGAAAAAAAATTGTATATATTATTATTGCCATAAAATTTTTAGCTAGCTTGACATTTCCAGCGCAATTCTTAGCTTAGTTTATAATAAATTAATCTAACCTAAAATTGTTAAATACCATAGGAGCTACGCTCCTATGGTATATCTGAAAAGTTCTGTTTGTGGATCTCATGTTTCCTCAGAGAGCGTTCTTTACGAGTGGTAGTTGACGGATTTCTTTCTAACACCTTCACTATCAACGCCGGTGTACCTCAAGGCTTCATACTGTCTCCTACTCTCTTTCTAATTTACATTAACGATCTGCTGGAAAAGACGGAGAATCCAATCTACAGCTTTGCAGACGACAGTCCGCTTATCTCTTCATTCGCTTTGAATGCTCTGACATCGGCTACTCAGACGAATATCCGCAGACAGCAGGAAGTCATTCAACTTAACAAAGACCTGGAAGAAATTCTATCTTGGGGTGACAGTAACCAAGTGGAATTTAACGCTACAAAAACCCAGGCGGCAGTTTTTTCTAAAAAAGTTAACGTTGCTGAACCCGACATAGTTATGTCGGGGCACTCCATTCCTTTAACATCGTCACTCAATTTGTTGGGCGTTAATTTGGAAGCAAATATGTCCTGGCATGAACATGTTGCAGGCATAGCAAGGAAAGCTTCTCAAAAATTGGGAATATTATTTCGAACTAGAAAGCTTTACACTCCACAACAACTGTTAATTCTTTACAAAACTCAAATTCGACCAACTATGGAATACTGCTCGCATGTTTGGGGTTTCGCTCCCAAACATACACTGCATTCGTTGGATTCTATTCAGAGAAGAGTTGTTCGTCTGATTGGAGACCCGGAACTGACCGGCGGCCTTGATTCGCTGGAACATCGAAGAACGGTTGGCGACTTAAGCCTATTCTACAAGTATTTTCATGGAAAGTGTTCAAAGGATGTTGCTTGCTTAATTTTTCCCAGAGCGGTGCATGTTAGAAGTACACGTCGCGCTAATACTTCACATCCGTATGAGGTTCAGCTTGTTACTTCTCGTACAACGCTTTTCAAGCAGTCTTTTATATGGAGAACATCATCCCTTTGGATTAATTTGCCCAGGACTGTGTTTCCCACCGAGTACAATTTACAGCGATTCAAGAACAGACAAATCGAGTCGTTTTGTCTAATTCCTCTTTTAATTTTGATTTTATTTGTTTTTTCTTCAAGCATTATTTGGGATGTGACATTTTTATATATGTATTCAAAAAGAGCTGTGTACCTTTCATCGACTCTGCTGTAACTTAAGCCATTAAGGACTGACCATATTTCTATCCAATCAAATGCTCTTTCGTAGTAAACCATTGCTATCCACAGGTGACCTTATATTCATTTGCTTTTTCCACCAGTATTCTAATTGTTTGAAGATGGTCCAAAGTGCTGTATCCCCTTATAAATCCCGCTTGTTCACGTGGCTGATAACTGTCTAATTTGTTCGTTAGTCCATATGTTATGATTCTAATGAGTATTTTGTATAGTACCGATAACAGGCTAATGTAACAATTTAAATTTGTTCCCCTTTTTAAATATAAGCACAATCAAGGCGTTTACCTAAGATGTTAGTTGGTTAAATAGAGCTTGAAAAGAATGTATTATCGATGCCCTCCATACATTATCATTTCTATAGTTATCTGATCGTCCCCTGGTTCTTTGTTGTTGTGCATATATTGCAGGGCGTTCATTATTTCATCCGTTGTTACATCGGGAATTTCTTCAGATCCCACGTTTCTTACTATCACTCTATTTCCTTCTTCTTTTCCGTGCGGCGGCGGTATTTTCGTGTTATATAGTGTTTGATAATATTTCTCTGTAGTTTTCTTTATCTCTTTTATTTGTGCGACCTCGTGTTATCGTTATTTCTAAGTTTTATTATTTGATGTCTCCCTTCATTCATTTGTTTGTTTAGGTATTTCAAACTTTTTCCCTCTTTCAAAGTTGTTTCTGTTTTCGAGTTTTTGTACTGTCTGATGTCTTCTCTGACCCTTTTCTTTATTTTTTTTTTGTCTATTTCTGCCAATTCTAATCTGCAATTTGTAGGATCATTTCTTAACAGTCGTCTCTGTTTCATGTGATTTTGTGTCTCTTTACTTAATTTTTGTGTTTTTTCTTTTTTCGATGTTGCTATTTGTTTTGTAGTAATGGGTATGCTGTTGGTTATTTCTGCGTTTACTTCATCAAGTTCTGTTTGGTAGTTTATGTGTTTTATATGACTTACCAGTGCTTGTCGATATTCGTCTGTGTTTTGCTTTATTATTTCTGTTGGTGTCTTTATCTTTGTATGCGTTATCAATCTACGGCTCTCCTGCTTTAGATTTGCTCTCATTTTTGCTCTGAGCATCGGATGGTCACTGCTAATGCTTATCGTGTTCAGGACTGTCGTGTCAATTACAATATTCTTGTCATTTGATAATATATTACCAATTTCGTTTTTTGTTATACCATCTATGCGTTGCCATGTCCATCGTCTATGTTCTGGCTTTTGGGAAAACGTGTTCATAACGTAGAAGTTATTTTCGTTTACAAAATTTGATAACATTTCTCCTCTGCTGTTTCTCGTACCCAAACCAAACTTCCCGACACTCATCTCATTTTTATTCATTGGCGAAATATTTTGACATTTGGTCATATCCTTACTGATATTTAATCAAAATTGACTGCATAACATTATGAGAAAATTCACACTATCAATTTGTATTTCTCACATTGAAGATCTGTATTGCAAAAACATAGTTTCATCAAACACTAACAAAAATTAAGAAAAAGTTTTGCATGAAATTATCAGTAGAGAAAAATTGTCAAGCGTGCGAGCAAGGTTTATTTTTAACAAACTATACATCGATGGAGGTTTATATTTAAAAAACAAGTAGGGGATAATCAACAACCATTTACCTTCTACCTATATAGGCTTTTATCTTCTTTTGAAAAATGAGTTTTACCTACTTGTCTTTTCAAGGGCAGCTCTGTCAAGCAATCAAAGAACAGGCATGTATGCAAAAGATACTTCTTTCAAGAGGTAGGTGCTGTGCATACGAGACGTATCTTTATAAGTACGTTGTAACGAAGATGATGGGATACCTGAAGATCTGTTGCGTGTTGAAAGTAAACATCATGCGTATGCAAGGAAGGATTTACAAAAACCTTTAATAATTATTGCAGGAAATACATTATAAATTGCATGTCGTTAAAAGTCTATAATATCCTGAATAGTTTAACCATTTATTATAATATTGTTTAAAACATGTATATATATTCAGAGCAAAAATAATATAAAATATAAAGACAAAATTTTATCATTTATTTTTTTACTAAATATTTTATATAAAATATTTTCATAATTTAAATTGGAAAATAGTATTATTCGCATAAAATCTATAAATATATCTCATATGTATATAAAACAAGCGATGCAGAAATACAGCAAGCAATTTAAATGAAGATAAAGTTATTTTAAATATTTTTATTTCGAGGTGGAATAATACATGCTGAATTCTAAAACACCATATGCATATGTACGTAGTCTTAATGAACATTTAAATTAACATTGAACAGAAATAATAAAATAAAAAATGCAATACGGTTTTATAATTGCAATCCGTAACTTAATCAAGTTTATTAAATTACATTAAAGTTTATAAAGAGCCGGCAGTTTTGTTTTGAAATTAAACAATAAATAATGGATACTATTTTCGTTCAGATTTTATTCATTTAAATGTCTGTCATTTTATCACTACTAGTACATACGTAAAGAAACCTATTTTACATATTTACAATGTGGTTGATGTTTGAAATTTCCACTTGCGCATTAGCCAAAACTTCTCGTCAGCTGAGTCCTAATTTTTATCGATAAAATTATAAACAAGAGAATGATTTCGTTTTTAGAGGACAACTTTGTCCTAATTTAAACTGCCTTAAATGAATGTCAGTAGGACAGATTTGCATTTGTTTTTCTTGATATTTTGAATTAAAAGGAAGTTTTTAATTTGCGTTAAGTGGACTGAAATCTCGGCATTTGGCAAGCAGTGCATTTGAAGACACCCAGTTGACTGCCATAATGAAAAATTTTTGGTTATTCCTTATGATCGGAGCATTGACTGTTTTATATTTTAAATGAGAAAGTTTTTTTGGTTAACTGTTTATTTACAGTAAACTAGATTTAGCTATAAGATGGCGTGATAACTACATTTTCCATAAAGATATTATGTAAAAATTAAAAATTTTAAATTATTAACGAAAGTAAAATCATTGAACAATTATTTTTAACCATAAATAAATTTAAATGAGAAACGTTTCGTTTCCGATAATATTCTAAATAAGCGATATAATTGATCTCTGTTTGGCACATCTCTTTCGCGATTGCTGTTATTTCTTACCAGATATTTTCTTTTAATTGTTCCAGGTTGAGAGAATTTTTACAGTAAACTTTAGTTTTGAGTTATCGCGACAAGGTAAAATCCTTCGCAATTAAATGAGGTCTAGCTAGAAGCCTAGTTTTGTTACATTCATCGATATTAAATTTATTTGGCAAAACTATTTGAATGATTGACCAAGGCGTGATGGTTATTTTTCAAAAGTCTGGATTTTCTGAATTCGTACTTTTAAAAGAATGTGCTGGTATTCACACAGGTGATAGATCCCTGGCTGTAGAACTACGCCAGTTGTGCTCCAAGAGTCTAATTGCGGCTGGCTAGGAATTCAGAAATTTTGGTTTAACACTCGTTCATGGTAAATCGGTGATTGTTCAACCTCAGTAGGGGCGAAAATTTTATGCGTTTGCTTGTATCTCGACAATTTTATATTTAGTATGTACAGTGTAGCGTTGGTACACGGTGACTGGCGCAAAGTTGCAATATTGTTTGAGCGCTGCTCCTCCATTTTCCAAGGAGTCAGTCCGAGCCTTGTAGGAAGGTATTTAAACGGATCAAGTTCAGAAGGAAATATTTAGAATAGGTAATAAAGACACATTTATCCAAGCTCATTACCTTTATTAGATAGATGTTGCCTTTATTTTAAAACATAACTTTTACGATGTGTTATATATTTTTTAAATAATGTGTCTTCTTTACGTAGGGCATAGATGTTTACATTTTATAGAGACATTTACCTTCAAATTAGAGTATTGTCATAATCTTTCGTATGCCTCACCTTTCTGTATGATTCCTTACAATTCCGAGATTAGCAACAATTTTTCATCCTATATAGTCATTTTTATTAGCATTGATGGAAGCCCTGTTGAATTACCAAGTTGCGTTGGTCGTTGTCAATTCAGACAATAAAGTATCAGGACGTTCCTAATTCCACCTATTTCCATGTGGTTATCATCAACCTCAGTTGAGTACACTGGCTTGCTCTTGCGTCTCTAGTCAGACTTTTCATCAAAAACAGGATATCCCATAGACTTTTCACTTTCCACTCACATACCAGAGATTATACTGCCTATGCTACTCCCCTTAAGGAAATTAATTATTGAAATAAAACTTTCAATAATTATCCAGGAGCAGATACGAATTCTGCGACTTTTAACCAAATGTAAAAATAAAAAACTTAGTTTGCTTTCTATTAATATAACAAAAGTTATGTTTCGATGTTATAGACCCAGAGGGTGACTCGAAATTTTGACCTTATGCTAACCGTCTGCTCAGTTGTTTATTCTATCAGGCGAGTCAAATAAAAGACTTTAATGTTGATTTTGCGGCCCTCGTGCCCTTGAATGCCCAGATAAGGCCCAAAATGTTACATCCAAAAATGGACTATCGTTTAACCACTTGAATCAAGTAACATAAGCATGAATAAGTCAAGACATATTCAAATGAGTGAAATTCTCGTCACATAATTGGTTAAGCAATCACCAATTTGTCCTAGACACTTGTTTGTTGCACTAAAATTACACAACTCTTTGCCGGCTTCGCTTAAACGGAGGAACGGCTAAGGCTAGAGGCACAGTCTGGGGGCTGTCAAACACGTAAACTACACATCAAATGGACCATTTTAAAAGTACGAATTTAATGAAAGGCTATGAAAAGATAAAAGTTATCCCACCCTATCCTACTGAAACCAGATTATCTGGTTATATGCAGGTTAAGAAGTGCTCAATCATCTTCATATATTGCTTCCAAAGAACAATGATGTAGCTGGTTTTATATTCAAAAAAGTATGGGCCAACTATTCTCTATGCGGAAATTGCGGCTGAAGTCATCACAATTTTGGACCAGTCAGAATTTAGTAAAGGTAAGTCTGTAGTCAATAAAATGGAAATGTACTTTAGTCGCGAATAATATGTTGACAAATATTCAAACATATAATTGCCGAAGATGAGGCTCCAAGCAGAGTCAGCTGGTTTTAATTCTCGGGCCAGCTCTATATCGTAGTGCAGATATAAATCTTTTCAAAGAATATATTTTAAAGAATTCCTAGGGTCTTGATTGTTTATGTATTGGGAGGTATAAATTCTCGAGAACTGACATTCAAATCCACTCTATGTTTACATCACTTCATGATGTTTTTGGAAGCCCCCCAATATTTGCTTAAATCAAACCAGTTTCTCCAAACTTCTACATATATTTTGTGATCAGTTTAATATTCGGTGCTTTATTTATGCTCATTGTCGTGCGTCAGTTTTGGAATTTTTTGTTTTTTGCAAAAATTTAAACAGACCTCGCTTTGGTGAAACGCCCTAGAACAAATTAATTTCCAAGCACCGATATTAAGTTCTGTGTATACTCCTTGCCCTTTTAACTCATCGTATTTATGCAATAAATAAAACAAATTTGAACGTATTTTTGGGGCACTGTTATAACTGTATTAATATAAGATTTGTACAATTTAGTAAAAATGGACTTACCCCTAAACTAAGTTGGAAATGTGGAATCTTTGGAACAATGACGCTACTCAGTATATATATTACCATTACACCAGAAACTTTATTTTTGCATTCGACGCGCGTTTCGCTAACCATGTTAGCTTCATCAGGAGCGATGATGGACTAAAGCTAAACTATATATCTACCCTACCCCTTGAATTACTCAGGCGGAACTAATGGCATGGGCGAGGCCATCAGTTCCAGTCAAGTAACCAGTATAGGGGACTATAAGGCATAGGCCCTCTGTCTTTATTTAAACCACTTTTACATTTTATAATTTCCATACGTATGCGTACAACAATCTCGTATCAGACATATTTTTAGTTAATCTCAGATTATCTAATGTTACAGTATGATCAGCTTCAAGGGCATGTTCAGCAATACTAGACTTTTCTGATCTATTGTATTTTAAGTGTGCTAAATGTTCTTTAAATCGTGTTTCACTTTTCTCACAACTAGGAATTTTAGCTTTGGGACTTTCTAAGATATTCTTCAGATTGTCTGATGACTTATAGACTAAGGTGAGGCCTACCTTATTAAATACCTTATTGAGTCCCCTGTTATATTTCGGATTATATGGTATGGAGACATACTTGGTGTTATTTTCTTCGTGTGTAAAAAAAGTAGAATTCTGAATATTTAACCTGAACTTACGACTATTTATTAACTTGTTTACTAAGTCATCATCATAACCATTATCTCTAGTTATATTTCTAATACAATTCCCTTCATTATTGAACTTTACTCTATTCAGAGGAAAAGTGACGAAACGACAAACTAAAAAATGTAATGCGGCTAATGTGAGTTGTTTGCAATGAAATAAATCATTAGGAATATATCTGTTAATATGTCTTTCCTAAAGATATCAAATCCTAATCTATTATTATTTTTAGTAACTAAAATATCTAGAAAAGTTGTCTGTTGTTCTAAATTTCGTAAGTGAATTTAATCGAATCATACCGGCTATTTAATTTGGAAACAAAATCATCTATATTTGCTTTCTTTGTATCAAAAATTACGAAAACATCTTCCACATCCACATACTTATACCATACCCTTGTATAAAACAAAATTATTTTCAATATAACCGTCAATTTTATGCTCAGAAAGAAGCTATGGGTAATTGCTTATCACCTTTCATAGCTAATTTATTCATAAGTAAGTTTGAAACCGAAGCCAATCAAGAATTTGAATATTTCTCAAGGGTATGGTATAGGTATGTGGATGACATTTTCGCGATTTTTGATACAAAGAAAGCAAATATAGATGATTTTGTTTCCAAATGAAATAGCCGGTATGATTCCGTTAAATTCACTTACGAAATTGAGAAAATAGATTAGAATTTGATATCTATGGGAAAGACACACTAATAGACAGACATATTCCTAATGATTCGTTTCATTTCAAACAACTCAAACTAGCCGCATTACATTTTTTAGTTCATCGTTTGGTCACTTTTCCTCTGAATAGGGTAAACTTCAATAATAAAAGGAATCCTAATAGAAATATAACTAGAGTTAATGTTTATGACGTTGACTTAGTAAACAAGTTAATAAATATACATAAGATTAGGTTAAATATTCAGAATTCCAAC
Source organism: Pachyrhynchus sulphureomaculatus (assembly GCA_019049505.1). NCBI lineage: Eukaryota > Metazoa > Arthropoda > Insecta > Coleoptera > Curculionidae > Pachyrhynchus > Pachyrhynchus sulphureomaculatus. The sequence goes on along the minus strand of CM032455.1, from coordinate 120,491,446 downwards.
TTTTTTACACGTGAAGAAAATAAGACCAAGTATGTCTCTACACCATATAATCCGAAATATAGCAGGGGCCTCAATAAGGTATTTAATAAGGTAGGCCTCACCTTCGTCTACAAGTCATCAGACAATCTGAGAAGTATCTTTGGAAATCCCAAAGGTAAGATACCTAATTGTGACAAAAGTGGAATTTATGAAATTAGTTGTAATGATTGCGACAAAAAGCATGCTTGACAAACTAAAAGGTCAATTAAAACACGATTTAAAGAACATTTAGCACATTTAAAATACAGTAGAACAGAAAAGTCTAGCATTGCCGAACATGCCCTTGAAGCTGATCATACTGTAATATTAGATAATCTAAGATTAGTTAAAAATATAGCTGATAGGAGGTTGTTGAACGCATACGAAAGTATGGAAATTATAAAATGTAAAAGTAGTTTAAATAAAGACAGAGGGCCTATTCCTTATAATCCCCTCTACTGCTTACTTGACCGGAACTGATGGCCTCGCCTATGCCATTAGTCCCACCTGAGTAATTCAAGGGTTAGGCTAAGTAAAAATAGGGTAGATTTGTAGTTTAGCTTTAGTCACTCATCGATCCTGATAAAGCTAATATGGTTAGCGAAACGTGCGTCGAGTGCAAAAATAAAGTGTCTGGTGTAGTGGCGGATAAATGATTTATTGGTGATCAGAATTTTACCTGAAACAAAAAGAAAAAATATATATAGAATATAAATTAGCAAATGTACAAGGTTATTGACTGTAAATGGACCACTTTATTATTTAGGATCAATAACTCAGTACAAACGTTTTCAATAAAAATATTCAAAATATATAATTGATAATTGAATAATGGAGTTCTCATGTATCGATAGTATTTTATTTTACTAGAATTACTATAAAGTAAAATAGGTGTATAAACTTTTGAAAGTTTAACACAATTTAGTCCTTATTATAAATAATAACTGAATAAAATATTATAACAATAGTAACTGAAGTTCCTCATTTCGACAGAATTATGATTTTTTTGTATGGTTGACCAGTGTGTATGTGTTTGCAGTAGTTGAAATCGATTTTAGGGCCTGTCGCTAAAATGAAAGAGAGCTGATGAAGTTTCTTGTGAGCTCTTTGAGCCTTACAGATATTCTTCCGTTAGAGTTTCCTATGTAGGCGTTATTAAAATTACCATAAGAGATGCCGTATACGCCCATGGTTTTATGGCTTTGATTTGTCTTCTATGATTTTGAGTGATGATCCTATTGTTTTATGTGACTTTTAGGCAGTGGATATGTTGCATTTCGTAGAAGTCGTCCGATGCTGTCTCTTGTTCCTTTAAGGTAGGAAAGTGTGATCATAAGTTTGCTGTCATGTGATTCCTAAAGTTATGCTTGTGTACTGATCTGAAGATCAGGATGTTAGCTACCGCTTGTAATTGTGAAGGGTGGTGGTTCGAATTGGCGTACAAAAAATAAAGCGGCCAACTGCAAGTCGAACTTGCGCAATTAGTGTTCCATACGGTTATTGCTTTTAAAATATAATAAAATCCTTACCTAGGCTAAGTTAATTAGGCCCCTGACATGTATATATCTTAAGATCTAATGTGTATTTGCACGTTTTTTCACCAAAAAAAGCATTTGAAATTGCACAGTTTAGATACAGCAATAATATAATTTTATTCTCTCTGGAGTATCACCAGGAGTGTTGTTCTGAGTTTTGGACCTTGAAAACTTGTGCTCTTTTGTTCATAAACAACTGAAGTTTTCAAAACGCGTTTTTTGAGCTTAAAATGCAAATATCTCTGGTTATGTATGTCGGATCGAGACAAAACGAAAAACAAACTCTTCGTAGTAAAATTTTCAACAAACTCTTGTTAGTTTTAAATCACTCAAATGTGTACATAACCTACAAAATTGAAAAAATCGACAAAAAACTTTTTTTTTTCATTTTATTGTACACGCCGACTAAGTATATTGATCGGCTTGAAACTTTCAAAAAATATTCCTTTTGTTATGGAAAAAAAATACCCTGAGATTTAGGTTTTGCCAGCTTTCCGATGGAAATTAAAAAGAAATTTTGGTGGAGTTATTTAACCGTTTTTTTTTTTACATTTATTTATTAATTAAATAAAACAAATGTGTTTTTTTCGGTCATTTAAAAAAAATTAAATTTTTTTTATTACATCTGGTAGAGAATCACGAGACCTTTATTAACAAAAATCATTTTTATTAACAATTTTTTTTAAATGTCAATTGTTATTTGATTAATAAACAAATGAAAAAAAAAAACGGTTAAAATGATTCCAAAAAAAAAAGAAAAATTTAATGGCATCGGAAAGCTGATGTCTACACCTAAATTTTGAAAAAAAAAAAAAAGTCCATTTTGGACTAAATGGTCTAAAATGGCGAGCAATTTGAATTTTAAATAACAAATATAATTGCGTCCACTGGGTTCAATATTTCCGTATTAAAATTTCAGGGTATTTTTGCTAGAACAAAAGGAATATTTTCTAAAAGTTTCAAGCCGATCGACCTGTACAATAAAAGGAAAAAAAAAACAGAATTTTGTCTGTTTTTTTAATTCTGTAGGTTAGGTTCTATTTGAGCGATTTAAAACTAACGAAGATTTGTTGGAAATTTCAGTATAAAGAGTTTAGTTTTTTGTTTGTCTCAATCCGACTGATATAACCGGAGTTATTCACATTTAAACAAAAAAGCACAAGCTTTTCGAGGTCCAAAACTCAGGACAATACTCCTAGTGATACTCTAGAGGGGATAAAATCATAATATTGCTGTATCTATAATCCATGCCTGTCTCATAATTATTTTCACCTTTTTTTTACTGCACTGTACCTAAATATTTGTTTAATTAAAAAGAAACAAAATAAAATTATGTTGTCTCCGTACCTATAGGCTGGCCACCAATCTGTGTACTGAAAAAATATATTAAAAAACCGTTACAAGCCAAATAGTTTTTTTTTTTTTATACCAGATAAATTATCAAACTTGACTCACCTGTGGCAATTTTTGCTCAATATACACTGTCTGGAGAGTATTTCAAAATTTTTTGGTCAGTACCTTTCGAGATAGGGGCGTGCACAGCGATTTTTGGCTATTTTTTTTTTTAAATAATACAAAGAATAGTACGAGCAAGTATTACCTCATATATATTTTTAAGCTCTTATTTTCTCAAGCTTTCATTTGACACTTCACATATATATATATATATATATATATATATATATATATATATATATATATATACATATGTATATATATATATATATATATATATATATATATATATATATATATATATATATATATATATGTATATGTATATATATATATATATATATATATATATATATATATATATATATATATATATATATATATATATATATATATCATAAACGTTTTATAGAAATTTGTTATTGAAATTTGGAAGAATTAATGAAAATTGTTGATTAATTAGTAACAGAATTTTATTTTGGATACTACATATGAATTTATCCTATATGTTATATATATATATATATATATATATATATATATATATATATATGTATATGTATATGTATATATATATATATATATATATATATATATATATATATATATATATATATATATATATATATATATGTATATATGTATATATGTATATATATATATATATATATATATATATATATATATATATATATATATATATATATATATATGTATATATATATCATAAACGTTTTATAGAAATTTGTTATTGAAATTTGGAAGACTTTAAAAATTAATGAAAATTGTTGATTAATTAGTAACAGAATTTTATTTTGGATACTACATATGAATTTATCCTATATGTTATCTAGATTTATACTTAGTCATAAATCATTAATTACTGAGCCCATAAAACTTAACTGCTAAGGCATGATATTTTTAATAGAAATAAAACTTACTTGTTATGACTTGTAACTTTCTCGTAAAATATTAAGCCGTTCATAAAATATCACTTTTACTCATAATAAAACATACATACTATTATTTCTTCCTTTTATTGCGTATTTAATGATTCGTAAAATAACCCTTTGTAGTTAATAAAAAGTGCGAAAATGTTGAATAACAGCGAAAAGCGAGATCCGCAACAAGCCTTAATGGTTTTTGGCACACTTAGCCAGTGTTCTTAATGCGCCACTTATCAACAGCTTTAACGTCTAGTTGGAAAACAAATAATGTTAGTAAATAATGTTTATTTGTAAAAGCGTCAGTTAAAATAAGAGCATAAACTTCTTCTACAACTATATAAAAATACATTTATTATTAATAAATTTTAAAGAAAGAAGTGATTACTTAAAGATAGTGGTTACTTATTACTAAATAGTTTACAGTCAATTATTGAACAACAGTATTTAACAGTTTAATACCCTAATAAAAAAAATGCATTCAAACTTAAAAAAAAACTCATCCATTATCTAATTTTTTTACATGTAACTACTATTGCTAAGACAATTTTTTCTTCTAAACTTCTTGCAGTTGGAATATCTCGGTCGAACTAATTAAATATAGTGCTAATTAAGAAGGCGAATGTAGCGACTAAGAGAGAAAATTGGTGACCTAAAGGCGTTGTTGTGTTGACAACAACTCTACAAAAAGCATTTTGATGTTTATAACACTCTGCTAAAACATAAACTTTGATTGGTATCAGGTCAGTCAATAAGTTTTGAAAGCGACACCTATGGAGCATCACTTGAACCAAATATTGAATACCATTCTGAAGCTTCATCTGACATATTAACACACACCCTAAACTTCAAGTCGATCTGTCAAGTCATTCATTGTTTATCAGGTTAAAGTAGACGTGTTTGAGTATTTTTTAAAAATGGATGGAAAAGATGATCCACGTTCAGGACGTCCAAAAACTGCAACAACTGAAAAAACTGTTTTGCAAGTATAAGACATGGTAATGGAAGATTGTCGATTAACCGTGGAGGTTCTAGGCATTTCACATGACAACTTAACTAATGTTTTGGGCATGAGGAAATTATTCACAAGATGGGTGCCGCATCTGCTAACCTCGGAACAAAAACGCACCCGAAAGAAACTTTCTAAACAACATTTGTCTCGTTTCATGCAGAACACAACTGATTTTCTGCATCGATTTGTAACTATGGATGAGACTTGAGTTTATCAGAATGAACCTGAGATGTAACAACAAACCGTACAGTGTACTGAGCCCGGTTTTTCAGCTCAAAAGCACCCAAGGTGGTCAACATTATCCAAACAAATTATGGCATCAGTTTTCTGGGATGTAAAAGAAATTTTGTTAATTTTAGTCCAGCTGGATGAGAACATTGGTGAGAAAAGGCCTAGTTTGCAGAAGAAAAAATCAACTTTCGTCACGACAATGCGCTTGATCAGAGAGGTGCTGTGGCAACGGCAAAACTCGTTGGATTAAAGTGTGAATTGTTGGAACATCCACCCTATTCGCCAGATCTGGCTTACATCTGTTCCCAAACCTCCAAAAGATTTCTATGTGGTAAACGTTTTTCACCAAATGATTAGGTAATAGCATCCGTATTTCGACTAATTAGTTCATCCTGTTTCATTTCAGTTTTCAAAACTTATTGACTGACCTATTATGCTTTCGATTCACTACGTTTTCAAAACTTATTGACTGACCTATTATGCTTTCGATTCACTACGTATAAGATCTAGATCAGGGGTGCTCAAACGGTCGGTCGCGAGTGCTTTTTGAGTCGATCTCGAAAAAAAAATTCCGATATAGAACTATTCACAGATTTTGTTTTAGGTAACTAAAACAAAATGTAATGAATAAACTACTAAAATTTATTCGATCCACAATTAGGCCAGAATAACCCCCTCATCACTTTCTTTTATCGTAATAACCCCCTGCTAGCGGCAAAAGGCGGCTTTATCAAAGGAACACGCGGTACTTGTCAAAGAAAAGCCTCGTTTTTGATTCCCGCCGATTTTTCTAGAAACTTCGGGCGGCGTGTTTGACGGGAACATTCGAGACTTCGTTCGCGCCGATATAAATGTTGCGCCTGCAGGAATAGGAGTCAGTCTGAATTGTAACTTGAAGGCGCTACATCGATACAAAGTTTATTAATAAATAGTCCAAAATGAGTGCGGCGAAGAAAAGTAAAACTTATCATTTTAATAACGATTGGGAGGAAGAATTTTTCTTTTGTATGGTAAAGGATAAGTGCATTTGTCTCATTTGCCGTGCGTCAGTTGGAATACCTAAGCGTGGGAACTTAGAGAGGCATCATAAAACGGTTCATAAAAACTATGAAAAGGATTTTCCGTCACAGAGTGAATTAATAAAACGAAAAGTACGTGATTTGATAATTTGTTTGAAAAAAGAACAAACCATGTTCACAAGACCAGCCAAACAATCAAAAGCTGCAACGATCGCGTCATTTAAAATATATCATATATTGGCGAAACACAAGAAACCATTTGATGATGGATTGGTTGTGAAGGAAGCATTTATTGAAGCGGGTGAGACTTTATTTGGAGATTTTTTAAAAATAAAACCGAGATTATGTCTGCTATTAGAGAACTTCAGTTATCTCGTTCGACTGTCACAAGGCGTGTTGAAGTCATGAGTCAGGACATGGCAGATAAACTAAAACATGATATCATGGAATGTAAATACTTTTCTTTACAGTTCGACGAATCCACCGATATGACAGACACTGCCCAGCTGTATATTTTTATTCGAATGGTATTCAATGACATGTCGGCTAAGGAAGAGTTTTTGACAATAATTCCTCTGAAAGGAAAGACCCGTGGCGAAGATATATTTGACCTTTTCTTCAATTTTGTAACAAACTACAAGCTACCAATATATAAACTAGTGTGTATTACAACCGATGGAGCACCAGCAATGACTGGAAATGAAAACGGTTTTGTGGCATTGTGTCGAGCTAATGATGATTTCCCTTCATTTTTCTCCTTCCATTGCATTATACATCAACAAGTTTTGTGTTCAAAAGTTCTAAACATGGAGATTATGGGCATTGCAATAAAAATTGTGAATTCTATCCGTGCACGTAGCTTGCAACGACGGCTCTTTAAATTACAGTTGGAAGATAGTAAGTCAGCTGAACACACTGATTTAGTTCTTCACACGGACGTCAGGTGGTTGAGTCGCGGAAAATTCCTAAAAAGGTTTCAAGAATTATTGCCCGAAATAACAGCTTTTCTGGACGAAAGAGGTGATGACACTCAGATGCTGAAAAACGGAAAATGGCTGACTGATTTGGCATTTTTGACAGACGTCACAATGCATTTAAACACCATTAATTTGGAGCTTCAAGGTAAACATCCTGTTTTATAACTTTATTATAGTTTTATTTAATAGAAAAATAGGAAAAATGAGTTATAAAATTGCAGATTCAAAAAATCGTCGGCAATATGTATAAAGAAGCAATAGCTCTACCAAGTCACGTTTATGCTCCGGTGTGATGTTGGCCTGATACGCATCTAAACCTTTTAAAGCAAGCAGTGCGGTACTCAGAAACGAATATATATATATATATATATATATATATATATATATATATATATATATATATATATATATATATATATATATATATAGAATGACAGGGAAGATAATGAATGTCGGATCAGACAATGGCTGGCTGATATTGATAAACATGAAATCTTATTGGTTTTATTGAGTATGAAAACTAACTTTTCATCTTCGGGTAAAATATCGTTATAATAGTTGTTAAATGTGGCGGCACTTTCATTTAATTCAATATTATCCACAGTTGAAACCCTTTGACCCTATCGAAAGCTTTCCGATGGTCCAGAAAATACAAGTACAAAGGGCTATTAAATTCACAAGTCTTTTCAATTATTTGTCTGTAACAAATCCTGCAAATATTGGAGGGATTTGAGGTTGAATGTATGTTTTTCTCATTGATGATGTTTAAAAGGATCATGGAAGATGAGCGTTATTATGCGATAATTATCATACTTGGTGGTAGAGCCTTTTATGTATTATACTTATCGTACATGTTGTCTAGTCCTCCGGCCTTTGTCTGGTGTACCATATATATATATATATATATATATATATATATATATATATATATATATATATATATATGGTTGTATGTTTGTATGTACGTATGTATGTATAGTATGAGAAGACAAATTTTAGATTGGTATAATACTTCATATATTTTTTATGAAAGATACAAACTGACTTCTTCTTCTTCTTAGTGCGCCGTCTTTTGTCAAAGTTTGGTGATCCAAATGGCTATCATCGTTTTGAAAAAAGCGGCTCTAAATATATCTCTAGATGTACAATTATCCATCTCCTTAAATCTTTTCGCCACGAATTCTGACGTCTTTGGACTGAATTCTTCATCAGTAATCATTCTTGTTGTTTTTTGATACAGTTAAGTTCACATCCATGTAAGAGAATTAGATATATATATAATCATGCGGAGTCTCAGTTTGAGACTAGGATCCCGGCGTGGGAAAAACGTTTTCATATCTATGAAGATCCATCTGGTTTCTTTCTTCTGGTCACATTGGTTATTAATAGTTATACAAACTCGGAGAAAAAACACATGTCTGTCGCGCGCCTCTCTTGATTAATATGGTTTCCGTTGCTGCTCGTTCCACTTTGACTTCAGCTATTTGGTGCCAATAGAAGTTAGCAATAATGTGTAAGTCGCCTTCGTCAATTCCCGCCGATCTCAAAATTTCAATCATCTTTTGATGACTGACGCAGTCGAAAGCTTTGCTGTAATCGAGAAAGCACGCACGTATGTTGACGTTTATGTTTCTAGATCTTTGGGCCGGTATGTTTAGTGCACATAGTGTTGTCCGCGTGACGCAACCATTCTGAAACCCAAATTGTGTCAATTTGATATTTAGTTTTGTTATAAATACCAGGTTGAATGATTTAGGAATAATTTAAATGCGTAGGATATTAGGCTAATCATACGATAATCATAGCAAAATTGTTTCTGTTGCTGTTCTTTTTCTAGTTATAAATATCGGTCTTAACCAGTCGTGAGGTATTTTTTCCTGATTTGTAAATTGCGTTAAATATTGATGTCACAAGGTCCAAACCTATACCGTTATCTTCGGCTATTAATTTTCTACGGCTTAGCATATTTTTTATAAAAGACACAAATTGACAAAACCAGTAAAAATACACAATTTTAACTTTAATTGCATTTTTAATAAAATATGGGTGTAATATGCTTGTTTACATATTTTTTAGGCTTTTAATTTTCACTAAGAACCTTTTAATATTAATGTATTTTACTCTAGGTTGGTAAACATTTTGCAGTTTAATCTAAAACCACTTAGTTTACATTACGGCTGTAGCTTCCGTGTGTTTCTTTATTTTGAAAATTAAATATTCCTCAGACATACCTTGGAACAGCGCGCGGAATTTCTAATGAGCTTTTTATTTTTACGTTGACTGTTTGGGCTTTTGGTTTTGGCACAGAAACGCTTAAAATTGGTTTAAAAAAAGTAAACTTTAGTTAATCTTTATTTTCAAATGACTCAGGAATATAAAAAATGTCAACAATGTACAAAAAATAACTTACCAATGATGAGAAGACACTAATAGGGGTATATTATCTGTTAACGTAAAATAGGTATTGTCTATAATCATTGATTAATACAATTTACTTTATAAGATAATTCTGAGCAAAGGGTAAAATTTTATGTCAGAAAAATACGTTTTTATGGTAAGAAAATCCATTAATTGACACAAAATATATTGTCCAAAAATTTTTTTTGCACGATTATAAAATTCAAGAAATTTGTAGTTGCTCATTTCTCTTTAAGACACATAGTGCTTTAGTTATCCTCTACTGATAGTATAACATAAATTATGTGACACAGGTTAACGGTCACGATGAAAATAAAATTTGATGGATACCCTCCTCTTGTATTTTGTTCGTAGATATAGTATAACACAGAACCACAAAAAAAGAGTTTTGTAGTTGAAAGGTGGAATATCATACCATATGTTTTTTGATGTGCTGAAAGCGAATCCAAGGTCAGAATTGGCCTATCACCCAAGGATTTTGACGTAACTTAAAAAAATTTGTTAACTGTCTTTACTAATTAACTTGAATGTTTATTTGTCTGTTTCTCCATTCTTTGATCTATTTGTTTGTCTGTTGGTTTCATTTGTAGAGTAGATCACCTTTCAGTCTATTTGTCTTTCCATGTATCTTTTACTCTGTCCGTTGACTATCTTTCTATAAAAAGATAAGTAGATAGATATAAAGGTATATAATAAGACGGAAAAACAGGCAGACTCATAAAAAGACAGAAAGAGATAATAAGTAAGGTAAACATGCCAAAGGAGGTCACGATGAAAATAAAATTCGATGGATACCCTCCTCTTGTATTTTGTTCGTAGATATAGTATAACACAGAACCACAAAAAAAGAGTTTTGTAGTTGAAAGGTGGAATATCTTAGCATATGTTTTTGATGTGCTGAAAGCGAATCCAAGGTCAGAATTGGCCTATAACCTCAAAAAACACCTCGAAAATGAACAAAATTATTTCGACAAATAAATTAAAAATATAAATGACCAAACCACATAATTAGAATATAAAGTTAGAATTCACTCACCACGCCAGCATTTTGACATAACCTCAAAAAATACCTCAAAAACGGCCAGAAATACGTCTGCAAGTAAATTAAAAAATTAAACGAACAGAGCACCATATCTATACGTATTTTGGAGTGCTTAAACCGATTATGCCAAAAGAATTGACCTATTAAGTTGAGATCTTGAAATACCTCGAAAAAGTCTTTTCATTCACAAGTTCTAAACTCTAAACCTAATATAGCTTAATGCAAAAAACTTACACAAAGAAATCTAAACCCAGCCTAGTGCAAGAAACTTACACCAAGAACTTTACACCAGCAGCTCTAAACCTAACACAGCCTAATGCAAGAAACTTGCACCAAGAACGCTAAACTTAATATAGCCTAATGCAAGCAATTTATACCAAAATCTTTACACCAAAAACTCTAAACCAAACATAGCCTAATACAAGGAACTTACACCAAGACCTTTACACCAAGAATGCTAAACCGAACATAAGCTAGTGCAAGAATCTGAATCTTACACTAAGAACTTTACACTAGGAACTCTAAACCTAATATAACGTAATAGAAGAAACTTACATCAAGAACGTTAAACTGTAACCGCAACATAACTTAGTGCAAAAAAGCCAGCAGACCACCATATCTATACGTCACAGGATGCTGGATTTTGATGAGTTTCTACCGCTTTTTCACCATCTGGGTACTTTATTAAAGTGAGCCCCATCGCCTCTCACCTACGAGGTATTTTAATATGGTAATCCCCCTCCCTCTCATCCTCGAGGTGCTTTATTAAAGTGAGTCCCCTCGCCTCTCACTATCGGGGAATCACTTTAATAAACCATCCAGTGGGCGAGAAGCGAGGGGACTCACTTTACTCCAGCAACCTGTGAATAAAAGGACTGGACTCTTTGAGTTTATTTCAAATTTTTTACTTAATAGTTCAATTCTTTTGGAATATTGGGTTTAAGCACCCCAAAATACGTATAGATATGTTGGTTCCTTCATTTAATATTTTAATTTACTTACAGACGTAATTCTGACGATTTTTGAGGTGTTCTTTGAGGTTATGTCAAAATGCTAACGTGATGGGTAAATTTTGACCTTGTATTCGATTTCAGCACCCTAAAATACGTATATATATATATATATATATATATATATATATATATATATATATATATATATATATATATGGTGGTTTGCTCCGTTACAGTTTTAATTTATCATTTTGGAGGTGTTTTTGAGATTATGTCAAAATTCGTTTTTAGCATACCAAAAAGTAAGGTAAGATATCTTACCTTTCAACTACAAAATTTTCTTTTTGTGGTCCTGTGTAATCATCATAATCTGTTTCGAGAGCTTTGCCTTATAACAATATCTTTTGCAAGTATTTCTTGTTCTTCAAAATGACAATGGTAAACTGCTCCTTTGACTGATAATTTACAAAACTGAAAATCTTTAGTAAAGATTTTAAAAATGTTTAAAAAAAATACAACATAATACACATTCGAACAAAAATATATTTTTTTGTAACCCTATTTCCAAGAATATGTGTTCCTAGTTTCGCATTAGTTTATTTTTAAAACAACCTCAATAACAGCGTTCAGTGACACTATTTTAAAAAATAAAAATATTTTTAGATACATACAAATATGTAAAGTTAACCCTGTAACTCTTTATTGATCAAGTTTGATTATTAAGACCAAAAATTTTCTAGCAATAGTTACTAATAGAAAAAACTCCTTAATATCTTGAAATATTAACTCTTCGAGATCCAAGTGAGGAAATTAATTAATAATTTCTCTTTATAAGAAAGAGGCTATGTAACTTGCAAAAAAATTATTTGTCTACTTGTGAATAGTTATTAAGTATTCAACAATTTTATTTTTTGTTTTTAAATTTCCATTAAAGTTCAATACATTTTCAAAAATGAATTTTAAATATCTGGCTGAACAGCATATAGTAATAAATAAAATTGAGTAAAATTTCAGTCAAGAAAAAAAAGCAATTCATTTGTTGAAGTTAACCAACATTCACTCCCAAAAACAGAAGCTGATAAAACATAATAAACACACCAGATTTGTTTCTAACTCTATTCATCATTTTTATTTTACATTTACATAGTACATTCTAGTATATACTTTGTGGAAATACCTCCTCCCCCTCCTCCCACACACATAGAGCAACTCCTCCCAATAAATAGGGTAACTCTTTCTCCCCAAAAAAAAATGTATATACAGAATGACTGCTCCTGATAAAATAACTTTGAAGGAGGGCAAATCCCATCTATGTGAAGAGTACAGGAGGGAAGCTAAGGAATATATCAAGACTCGCAACACTGTTGCGTTTAGTAATATAAGAATGTAATGTCGACATTTAACCAATCTGTTAGTAATTTACACCAACATACTAATAAAGTTAGTTAACGAACAGTTTTATTAATCTATGAATAGTAGACCAGATTGAATCAATTATTACAATAATTTAGCAAATTTATATTTCGATGCTGTAGAATCTTGTAACCGTTATTTTGAAACACTAAAACTATTGGAATTACAATGGAAAAAAAGAAAAATGAAGCAGAAATTGTTAGGCTGAAACACTATATTATATAACCTGTTGTGGAAGAACATGTCAGTGAGGCTGAACAAAAACTTTCAGCGTGCTAAAACAATATGGAAGAACTTCTGGAACTTTCTGTGTAAAAATTAAGAAATTAGTGACGGAAATGTATGAAGAGTTGGCTGGTAAAAAAAACTTAAGCTCAAGATTTGTTATTCAATTTTGAGTTAATAGGTAATATTGCACTACGTCAAAAAGCAGCAAAAGCGTGTAAAGACTATTTGAAAACAAGAAACTTCAAACAAGAAATTATTGGTAGAGTACTTTTTAATATACTCGGTCACTTTTACATTTCCTTTAACATAGGCAAATAGTGTGTTCTTGATAAGTTGCTTAGCAATATCGGCCAAATAGTGAAGAGATGGGTATTCTAAATTCCAGTTAATACAGTGATGAAATTTAAAGTAAAAGGTTGCTTGATTATACAGTGACTTATTTTCTTTCCATCGTAAGCAGCTAATTTATTTACGAGAGTTTTAGAAAATATAATTTTAATAAATAGTTTTTAGGTCAAAGATAAAATTAATTGCTTGTTTTTTTTTTAAAAAAATTTGTATAATAAATATATTAAAATTCAAGGGTGGGGATAGAATTTAAAATTGTTTTTCTATTTTCGCCAAAGGATTATAGTTAAATATTTTGTCGTCTATTATTAGACAATATGCTCTTGTTTTGGCTGGAATTTTTTCCTTTGTTTCGAATTCAAGCGTCATTGTTGTATATTAACTAGTCTGAACAACTTTGTAATAAGTATCGTTGACGTGAGCAGTTAGGACAGACAATAGGTATATTGGACTTAAATTCTGTTGAAATATATCTGTGTTTTATTGGCAAATTATAATATATTTGATGGATATACGAAAAGATTTGATATAGTGTAGCAAATGTTATTATTAATAAAATCACGTTGGAGAATAAAATATCCACACGAACTACTTGGTTTCAGTTATGTGAGACAAATTCTGTTTGTTTTAGAACTACGTGTTTGTAATTTAAATACTGGGTAAATGACTCCTGATTTTCATTTTCTAGAAATTCTTGTGACCCGAACTAACTTGAACTAAAACATATTTATTAATTTTAAAAAATAGCCTTCTATATTGACATTACCGAATAAATTATTAATATTCATGATGTCTAATAAAGCAATTTTAGATAAGGTTTCGACATAAAATTTAAGCATGGAAACTTAGCATTTACGATTCTCATAGATCCCATGCCTATTCCGATTCCGGAATCTGTGTAATTGCAGCTCTTCCCTATTTGTTTAATTTGGATTTTAATTAAATTGCTTCTAACGAGTTTGCCTAATTTAGTTCGGAAAATACACGGACTAAAACTACTTTAAGTTAATGTTGAGGAAAGATCGAGAATTTATCCAGAACAGTTATTTTCATTTAGTTGTACAGTGTCTGGAAGTGAAATAATGTTTCTTCAGTGGCGTCTTCTAGGAAATCACCGAAGCGCAATAGTAAGGACTAAACGTTTTAGTTGCGGTTGTGCTAACATAACGTCTGATGTAGGTGACTTACTAAAAGCGAAGCGAAGGGCACGATCTCAGCGATCAAATTAAAACATTATATTGATATTAATGTGTCTTATGCCAAGTGCTACATGGCATCTGGTGTAGACGTTGTAAATTTTGCAAAGTTGACAACTTCTAGAAATTTGCAAAACATAAGTACAAAAGCATTGTTATAGTTGTTTACTAAAGGTAGTACTGTTTGGATTTGGGAAAAAATTATAGAATTCGGATGACTACAAGCCTATTTTGAAATACACATGTATGTTTAGTTCAAGAATGTTACCGCAATCATCTAAAAATTAAACATGTTTTATCTAACTTTTCTGCATGTGGTCATTGAAGTTGTGTTACATAGCATCTATTTCATGTGGTATATGCTTAGTTTCATTATCGTCATTTCATTACTCTTACTTTATCTGTTAATGTTGCACTGGTTTGGATGTCACTGTTTGTCTTGTACCCGTACACAAGTCCTGACAGTAGTTTCATATATAAGTTTGTCCCAAAGTAAAAACTGGAAATATTTAGCTGTAGTAGCTGCAGTCTGGTCTTCCCATATCAACCCTTTATCGCAATGTGAGCGAAGATGTACTTTCCGCCACATCACATGGCTTAGTGGCATGGCACATATTGCTCTTGTCATAAAAAATAATCTCTGATATAAGATATTGCATATTTAAGTTACAGAAAGAGTTTTATGATGTTACCTTTCCGTAATTTGTATTTGTTTATTGAAGGGGGATACTAAACAGACTTAAAAAACAACTGGCACGAGTATTTGCGACAAGCATACGTTACGCAATAGATTTAATTATCCGTCGCTAAAGACAGCCCATTAAATGGACCAAGTTAACGTCTAGCCCAATATCTCTGATCATACTTAGGTTCTTGCTTTTGACAATAGCGTTCATACGAATTAAAAAAAAAAAAAATTATTACTCATAAATTTTTATCGTATTTGTTTATACGTTTTTGTTCATTCTTTGAAGTCTTTACATGGATGGAATAATTATTCCAGTGAAATTTGTTAACCGTCTTTACTAAATAACTTGAATGTTTATTTGTCTGTTTCTCCATTCTTTGATCTATTTGCTTGTCTGTTGGTTTCATTTGTTCAGTAGATCACCTTTCAGTCTATTTGTCTTTCTTTGTATCTTTTACTCTGTCCGCTGACTATCTATAAAAACATAAGTAGATAGATACAAAGGTATATAGTCAGACGGAAAAGCAGGCAGACACGTAAAAAGACAGAAAGAGATAATAAGTAAGGTAATTATGCCAAAGGATCGATCTATAGGCAGAGTTAGATAAACAAACAATTGTAGAGAAAAGTACAGAGAAATGGAAACATAGTAAGCAAGATGGCAGTCAAAGTCAGAGGAGAAGGTGGATGAAGGTCAACTGGTCACATGATCTGTGAATATAAAAATTATTATAAAAGAAAGTTGCTGTTTAAAATTGCGTGAGAATAATTAACTTGAATTAAATATTAGTAATCTGGAAATGTGTCTTTCAATCTCTAATAAAACAGTTTAATTCGTATTTCCCACATTCGAAGGTAATACGCCTCTCAAATTGATGAGAATTAAATTTTAATTTCTTTTTTAATTCCAAGGTATTCTAAAAAAAGTGTGTGTTGTCAGAGTATGTAAGTGGTAAAGTCGCCTCATTTTACGAGGCGTCTCTTCATCACCACGAGAACTCCTATTTGTTATAGATAATGCTGTTAGATGGTGTTTATTGAGTCTTTAAATTCCTGGGTTGTAAATAGTCGTACAGTTGTTATATATTTAATTACCAACTGGATACAAGAAGCTTGTTGACTAGACTCCACAATTTTTCTTTAGACCTGTTTTACACTTTTTTTATTTTTATTTATTTTATTATATCCATGGCTTAGTAATAACTCTGAGATAAAGCCATTCACAGAGTTGTTAAGTTGACACATTGTTTGAAAGTACACTTTCAAAATATTCATTAGCATTTGCCCGGTCTTGTGGCTTTATATATACTTTTTACGTATTTTAATATTTCTCTCTTGAAGTCCAACATCGTTGCTTGGGGGAATGATTTCCACAGATTGGTTTATTTGCTAAACCACTGCCTCAAGTTTTTCTCAGGACGTTCGAACATAACCGGATCTGCGAAGATATGCCACGTAGTCTTGAAGTCTTTCGCTGGGTATGTTTTAATACTCTAGATGTTTGTCATATAATAAAGAATGCTGACGGGCCATACATCCTCTTTGCGTCGGTTCGATCTCTTGGTAGCAGTTATATAAGTCCTCCCTGAGTCTATCTGTTCACTTAAAGAGCCCTCATCGTCATCCAAAGGACATACGTCCTGCAGCTTCCCTACCTTGGTCATCGTTTCTATCTAACCGAGACGGATTGTCAGGAGCATTCACCTCAAGGTTCCCGGTAAGAGGTTTTCCAAGTTAAACTATGGGATGCTGACCTATCATCACCGGATGTTTCCGGTTTTACATGGGCTATCGGAACGATTTGACCCCATATGGGTTACTAATATTAATCATGACCCCTTGAACTTAACTGGTTGTAACCAGTTGTAAGACCAGACGATTTTATTATTATTATTCTTATTCTTATTTCTCCGTGATCGCAGACATTATTTCCTTTTTTTCTTGGACTGTTTTTTCTTATTATCATTATTATAAAAATTGTTTTAAAATTTAGGTATTATGTGTGTATTTATTAACAGGTGACCAAATAAACAGCACTGGTATAAGATACAGCCCTGCCTCAAGCCCTTTCCAACTTGCACTGGCTTAGACAAATTTTTCTCAACTCTAACATAAGCCATGTTGTTGCTGTATAACTTGTGGATTAAGAAGACTAGTTGGTTAATGTCCACATTTCTAGAAAAATTCCCCATAAGTGATCCCGCTGTATTGTGTCGAAGGCTTTTGTATAATCAAAGAAACAGAATACGGCTGGAACATTATATTCGTATTATATCTTTACTAAAATAGAAATCGATACCTTACTGCTCGAGAGTTATTGTGGCAACAGGCAGTGAGATAGGTAGATGAACAGGTATATAGACTGACGGGCTGCAGGGACATAGGAACGTTAAGAAATCCAAAAATCTCGGAGCGTGATTCTTTTTATAATCACTCCTTAGCGAGAGAAATAAAATTTCATAGGGTGATTTCCCCACGAAAAATCACGTTTTATTTGAAGTAAAACTAACATTTTACGACCGGGGTGGCCACTTAAACTGTCACCTTTATTCTCAATAAAACCATATACGATTTCCCTACGCCTATGTTAAGTCGTATAAGGCAATTAATTTTATTGTTATTTAGTAATTGTTTTAAGTGGCAGCTAATAAAACTGTTATTGCCTTTATGTTTCGCTATAATAAAAGCCCGTTACAATAGGATAAAGAATGAAGTGTAAAAATAGAATAGAGGAAGTTTATTGTTTGATGTATTAACTTGTAAAAGTATTAAATTGTTAGATCATTAACGTTTTCGGCAATAAGATTAATTGTTTTAGGGAATGGTGTAATCAAGCCGGATTTTATTTCATTAGTAATGCTTCTCTTGGGCAATTATTATTTTTATTTTGTTTATTAATTAACAACGAATCATTTTATGTTCCATGAATAAGCACAGTGCTTTAAGGAGAGCTCTTTATATACAGGGTGTTATAGAAATGGGTTTTATACTAAAACTCGAAACTTCTTCTGATAAAAGAAATTCATGAATAACACCTATCAGAGATAAGTTGTAAAACCTAACTCATAACAATTTAAAACTCTTATGGAAAAGTCATCGCCTCTACTGCCTAAAAATTACGTACCGATCAATTTTACTTTAAATTTAGTTAATTCCATGCATTAAAATAAGTAAAAAACCAAACTTGGTTCCAATGAATTTAAAAATTCTATTTCAAAAGGCATATTACTATTATACCGTACTAGGAAGCTATCTAGTTCATAACAGCCTCTAATCCCATATAAAGTTTAAACTCGATCATCTATGCTGCTTCCACGCTGAAGGCTTTGCTCTCAAATCAACCCTGCATTTAATAGATTCTATTCAAAAGATGCCTCTTCGTCAGCTTGAGGAACTCTCTGAAACCTTAACACTTTGGAACCTCGAAGAAAAATTGGTAACTTGAGATTATTGTGTTAACACTATCATAGAAATTATTTGATGTATGTAGCCCCTTTCACTCCTCTCAGAACACTTGGAGTACACGTTACATTCGTATGGGGTTTACCTTGCTATTTTTACACCGTTTTCCAGAATTTTTATGGAGAATACCATCCTTTTGGAATAAACTGCTTAGAACTATCTTTCCTACCAGTATAGTACTCAGGGATTAAACCCCAACGTAAACTGACTCTTCGACACAGTTTCTGGCCCATAGAGATCTTCCTGCAGCCCATACGTTGCGTCCTTCGAAAAAACATTTGAACATACCATATTAGCATGGACTCAAGTTTAAAATAGTAATCCGTTGTATCCATTTATTTTTTGCTGAAAGACAACAACGTGAGATCACCATTTCCTAATTTAATTAGGCAAGCTGAAATAAAAACTGTCACTAATTTTCTTATACAAATCTAAAACATTTTTATATGTATTTTAAAATTGTAAATTATTAATACTCGAGTGTTGTCAATACATATTTAATATATATATATATATATATATATATATATATATATATATATATATATATATATATATATATATATATACGTATATAGGGGTGTTATAAAATTCACTGCATATTTTGAAACGAGTGACTCGTGAAGTCATGTATATTCAATACATTTTCTCAAATTTGAAAATTTTGGAAAAATTAAAAAAAAGGCACAACCAGATTATACCAACACAACTTATGCGCTCTTGAAAAGCCGTCATTGCACGAACTAGCTTAAGCGTAGACCTGTGTTGCCAAACACACGATTTTCTGCAACAACTACAGATTTTCAAATTTCAGGAAAAATTAATCCAACACATGAAAATAGTAATAGTAAAAATAATATTCAACCATAATTAAGAAAAATTTTTATCTATTATTCGAAAATAAATAATTCTTCGCGCGAGAACAATTGGATCATTGTCACTTATCAGCTGCTTTTGACATTTATGTTAACAGCTATTTGGGTTTGGGCATAATAAAAATAAAATTTCAAATAGGTTTTTTCTCTTAACTTTTCCAAGAATAATACTGAAAAGGTAAACGATTTTCTTATAAGAAATGTAAGATTTTTTAATGCTACATTAAAAAAAAGTAGATTTAAAAACATATTTGTTTATTGTTTTTAAGTACCTTAAATAAGCAATCGATCTTCATATTACATATCCTAGCTTGTGCGTGACATGTTTATAACGACACCAACTATACCGAACGACACGAACTATCACACTTGCTGCTATATTCTGCACTTTCCACAAATTTCTTAATTAATAAATATTAGTCTGTGGTTGTCCCTACAAAATCTTGCATTAATATTGATCTTTACTTTACCCACGAGCAATTTTTAACAGATTTGTATACTAAATATGAATTTGACCTTTTGGTAAAGGGCGTGGTCACTTAGCTATCACCAAGCAGATAGAGAGCTACTGACAAAGTCAGCCGATGCCGACAATAAACCCTTTATTGTCGGCGTCTGCCTCTGATAACAAATCCGTTGACGGTTTTAGAACCTTTGCAACCTATCTTAACATTTTTTTTAATGTTCCGCCGTTTTGACAAGGAAACAAATAAAATTTTATTGAATTACATGTGTTAAAATTTTTACTTATTATGATAAAATATTAAAATATAAATTATGAGTAATTAAGTTGTTGATGATAGAAAGTAATTATTTTAAAAGATAACAATTTTTATATATTTTTTTATTAAATTTATTGGTATAGGCTTTTTTCGTTTTTGTTTAAAATCCGATGATCCATCTGACTGCACTAAGGAGATTTTTCATGTCATTTCAGCTGCTATAGCAGCTTACGTCCCTTTTTCGAAGAAACATCCTTCTAACGGAAAACGCTAGTTCGGCCAAAAAGGCAAAGAAGCAGTTGCTTCTAAGCATCGTGCCTATTGACAATGGCATGAAAATCTTAACGTCATAAATCATAACATCTTTGTTCGTACCTGGAACAGACGCAAATAAATTATCGACCAAACCAAGGAGGCACACAAAGAATTTCAAACAAACGTCTTGCCTGCTCCAACAATTCCAAGTCCTTTTCGTCAGTCGCTAAGACTATTAACCATAATTTCACTAAATCCACTAAACCACCACTGACACGGCCAGATAACACTATTGCAGTAACACATGTTGAGAAAGCCAACTTGTTGGCTGAACATTTTGTTTCGCATTCTACTGTTAATTTTTAAGGAAAAAACACTAACAACTATTCTCCTAGTTCAGCCAAGGATGCTTGATATTTCTATATTTAGACAACGTATTTTAAAGAAGCTACACACCAGAAAATCGCTGAAGGAACACCTGCCATAGTACTTAAAAAAATGCGTGAGCAAACTGACTGCAGTTTTCTGTATACTTTTTAACTTATCCTACAGAAAGGAGTATTATCCCTTATTGCAGGTGCAGTGCAAAAATAAAGTGTTTGGTATAGTGGTGATATATACTGAATAGTATCATTGTGCCAAAGATTCCACATTCCCAACTTAAATTTAATATTATTAGCGACCATCAATATGGCTTTCTAAGCAAAAATCAACAGGAGACCTTTTAAATTATGTAACACATGTTTGGAACAGCAAAATTCAACATTTTGGAAAATCCCGAGCGGTAGCAGTTGATATATTCAAGACATTTGACCTGTTTGGTATAACGGATTGTTGGTTTAAGCTACGCTTTTATGATATGCCTGAAAAGTTTCGTTTATGGCTCTCGTATTTCTTCAGAGAGCATTCTTTACGAGTCGCTGTCGATGGACTTCTTTTAAATGCATTCACTGTAAACGCCGGCGTGCCACAAGGCTCCCTACTGTCTCCTACTCTCTTTGTAAAAAGGCCAAGAATTCAATATACGGCTTTACAGATGCTTATTCCTTCATTGATTGCTCGAATATCAGCTACTCATGCAAATATTCGCAGAGAAAAGGAAAGTGTTCAATTTAACAAAGACCTGGAAGAAAGTGTATCTTCCGGTCACAGTAACCAAGTAGAAGAAAACTTAACGTGGTTGAACCCGACATAGTTTTGGCGGGACACTCCATTTCTCTAGCGTCGCCACTTTGCTGGGCGTTAATTTGGAAGAAAATATGTCTTAGCATGAACATGTTCCATGCATAGCAAGGAAAGCTTTTCAAAAGCTGGGAATATCATTGCGAACTAGAAAGCTTTACACTCCACAACTGTTATATCTATACAAAGTTCAAATTCGACCAACGATGCCCACACTGCTCCCATGTGTGGGGCTCTGCTCCCAAACATACACTGCTGATTGGGGACCCAGAACTTACCAGCGACCTTGATTTCTTGGAACATCGAAGAAAGGTTGGCCACTTGAGTCTATTCTAAATTATTTTCAAGGAAAGTTTTAAATGAATGTAGTCCGCTCAATATTTCCCAGAGCCGTGCATGCTAGGAATGCACGTCGCGCTACAACTTTTTATCTGTATGAGGTTCAGCTTCAGCAGTTTGTTATATGGAGAACGTCATCTCTTTGCAACGATTTTCCCCAGACTGTGTTTCCTACCGACTACAATTTATCGCTTTTTCCACACACGCATCGCTTCTGTAGCGCTTTAGGGATTTCTCTGCAGCACATGTGCCATACTCATAAAAAAAATATGGGGATTCTGAAACGTGATGAGCTGCAAAAAAACTCAGAGTAAGTGTTTTTAACAAATATTAGTGAGGGAAGTAATAATAGAATTTTTTTTTAAATCTATTTCGTTTATCTCGAAGGTTACGCAACACATTGACACTTCTATTTTTATCAATTTAAGTTTGAAACTTTTACGTACTTTATCAACAAAGAATATCATACAGACGTCAAAAAGCAAGATAAATAAATTACTAGAGTTTTGTTTACGTTCGTTTTCCCAACTTAATACCACTAACTGTAAACTTAAACTGTAGTAATTAGTACGAGTACGAATTAAATAACAGAAGTCAGTGTCGGACTAGTATAAGTAACACTATATATTAAATTGTTTTATTATGTGCAGTGATGGATATTGAGTGAATAACAGGAATGGATATATGGAGGTGATTGAAACAAAAATTAAAAAAAAATATTTATTGTATTTTAATCAATACTTCCCTAGCAAATACACAGTGACTTTAACTTCACACTTCTATCTACTTCACCCCTTTTTTATAAATTGATACTGCTTAAAATCGGACAAAAAAACTATTGTGCTTTGCTGATGCTGATCGTTTCCAAATCACAACAGAAACTTACAATATGAGAATATCAGTGAAAAACAGAATCAATGGTTATAGCCCAAGACCCTATTAGATGTAAATTGGCCATCTACAACAAAACGATAGCACAGAACATGCACTATACATACTTGAGAGTACAGCTATCGAGCTCAAAAAATCTATATCAAGAAGTACTCAATCAGGCAAATAAAGCATCGAGAATATCTGGTTGTTTGAGCTTATATGTCTACAGAAAGCAAAGTGCGTATATAGAGAATCGTGGTAAGATCGGTTCTAGCGTATATAGCAGAAACAAGAGCAGAAACATCTAAAACAAAAAACTACATGTGAGCTACAGAAATGAAAATACTCCACATTATCAAAGGAATAACCCTGAGAGACCAGGTACGAATCACAACTATAGAGGAAGAACTCAAAATTCAAGACATCATCCATTTCACCAGATCAAGACGTGGATGTTGGAGGGATCACCTAAGTAGGATGCTAACTAATAGCTGGCCAAGATGGGCGAAAGTTGTTAAACCAGAAACAAGAACACCTCCCGGTCGACCACCAAAAAGATGGTATGAAAGCTGGACATCTACGTCACAAAAGGCTTAAAAATAGACGAATCAAGACCTTGTGTTATAGGAATAAGAAGAAGAAGATACTGCTTAAAGAATATGGGGGGGGGGGGGGGGGTTCTACATCAAGTATAATGTGTATTAAATTTGAAATCGTTCTCAGTTCATTCGAGGATTATCCTGCGGACAAACAGGTTCAAGAAACAAACAAACTTACGAACTAACGGAAATTGGAAACTATATTTTTCCTGATATAGAAGCCTCGAAATACGGAGAGACGCAAAAATCTTGTAGGGTATTTTTTTACGATACACTTACCGAGTAGCAACTAAAAATTGTACCAGGTACCACCTTGTAAAATGAACCCTTTATTTGTGCCTTATTTTTTGCAATGGTTCATGTCCTCATGAACAAATAATCACATACGATTTAACACGTAGGCCGAAAAGTTTTTGGTGTAACTACTTAAAACACATTTTTTGGCAAAATTCGACTTTATTCATTAATATAGTCTCCTTCAAGAGCGATGCAATCAGTCCAACTCTTTTCTCACATTTCTATACCTTTCTTGTAGAAGAATTTGTCTTTGCCTTCAAAAAGGCCTTAGTTTTGACGATAACTTCTTCATTAGATAATAATCGCTGGGAGCCAAATCTGGAAAATACGGTGGATGAGGAAGCAATTCAAACTTCAATTGGCAATTTTGCCATAGTAACCATTGACTTGTGACACGGTGCATTGTCTTGACAAAAGAGTACTTTTTTCTTGTTCATTTGGGGCCGTTTCTTTGCGATTTCTGCCTTTAGACGAACTAACACCTTTATATAATATTCACTATTGATTGTTTTTCCCTTCTCATCGTAGTCGATGAAAATTATTCCATGCGCATCCCAAAATACAGAGGCCAAAACCTTCCCAACCGACTGTGTGTGTCTTTGGTCGCTTCGGGCGGCTCTCACCGGCTGCTGCCCACTCAGCTGACTGCCGAATTGATTTCCATGTATGGTGGTGGATACATGTTTCATCCATTGTCACATATCGTTTGAAAAAAAAATACTTTTTATGGGCTTAAACAGGTCCAAACAGTGCTCAGAATCATCAACACGTTGTTGTTTTTGGTCCACTGTGAGCAAACGCGGTACCCATTACGAACAGAGCTTTGTCATGCCCAAATGTTCAAGCAAACTATGATCATCACGTTCTTTTGATATCTTTAGGGTGTCAGCTATCTCACGCAATTTCACTTTACGGTCATCCAAAATAATTTTGTGGATATTTTTGATGTTTTCCGGTGTAACCACCTCATTTGGGCGTCTAAAGCGTTCAGCCACATTTGTATCTGTACGACCGCGTTTAAATTTAGCATAGCAGTAAGTGATGAGTGATTTTCCAGGGGCAGTCACCGTAATACTTGTCAAGCCATTGCTTTGCTTGAACGCAATTTTTTCCCATCAAGATAGAGTGTCTAATCAACACATGAAATTCCTTTTTTCCATTGTTTTGAAAGTAGCGTCACTAAAACCACTGTAACTTGTAAGCAAATCATCGGAATATCATGAAATTTTGGCACGTATTGTTTGAAGGTTGGTACTTCTTAAAAATCATATGGATTTTTTGAAAAGGGCTACATATACGTGTCAGTCCAAAAACTTTTCAGCCTACGTGCTATAATATTACCGTAGAATAATTTATTTGATGCATCAAATTGATTTCTTGTAGGGGGTTGGCTTATAGTCAAGTTATTTTACTTCCAGTTTCTTTGATTTAAAAATTGGCTATAGTTATAATGTTTTAGATAAGGAAATAATAACTCATGTGAGTTATTTATCATTTAGTATTGAAAAATACTGTCCCAAACTCCTTTTATCTCATAATACAGTTACGTTTGAAATGAGCTATTGACTTTTTTTTAGATCATTCTGTAAGCATATCTTAGTCTTCTCTATATACAATTTGTGCTCACCCTTTTAGAACTTGTTCCAAATATGTTCTGAATGAAGTAACGAAAAAACAACATCCCACTCTTAATCCTTTCAATGTTGAAAAATAATTAAAATTTTTATTTAATGATTAAATAGATTTTTATTATTGACTAACTATTAGTTTTCTCTCGTGTTAAAAATTTTAAATTTCTTATGGGGTTACATACGCGTGAGGTTTGCAAAAGGTATGTGTATTTAAAAAAATATTTTAAAGGTTATTAAGTGAATAATACAAAAGAATAGCGATTATATATTTTTATTGTACTTCAAATTGTTGGGCGTTATTTTGGGAGCAAATATGTCCTGGCATGAACATGTTGCAGGCATAGCAAGGAGAGCTTCTCAAAAGTTGGGAATATTATTTCGAACCAGAAAGCTTTACACTCCACAACAACTGTTAATTCTTTACAAAGCTCAAATTCGACCAACTATGGAATACTGCTTCCATGTTTGGGACTCTGCTCCCAAACATAAACTGCATTTGTTGGATTCTATTCAGAAAAGGGCTGTTCGTCTGATTGGAGACCCGGAACTGATCAGCGGCCTTGATTCGCTGGAACATCGAAGAACGGTTGGCGACTTGAGTCTGTTCTACAAGTATTTTCATGGAAAGTGTTCGAAGGATGTAGCCCGCTTAATTCCTCCCAGAGCGGTGCATGTTAGAAATACACGTCGCGCTGATACTTCGTATCCATATGAGGTTCAGCTTGTTACTCCACGTATAACGCTTTTCAAGCAGTCTTTTATATGGAGAACATCATCACTTTGGAATAACTTGCCCAGGGCTGTGTTTCCCACCGAGTACAATTTACAGCGATTCAAGAACAACGTGAATCGCTTTTTCCGCACACATGTCGTTCCTGGACCGCTTTAGGGACTTCCCTGCAGCACGTGTGCTAGACCCATAAAAAAAAAGTATACGAAATTTTTTTTTTTAAATATGTTTTAAATGTTTACATTATTTTTTATCGAGTAAAATGGGCCACTAATGAAAACTATTGCACCATTTTGTCTATAGGATAACTTCCCAAAAAATAATCCAATCTTCAAAAATAAAAGTTAATCTTGTGAAATAATGTAATAGTTAAAAACTGTCGAAGGGTTGCTTTCTTTCAATAAAAAATTTACGGTGTTTTAAATTTTAGTATGCAATTTTCTACCAAAAAATATATATTTAAACATTTCTAGAAAATTGTCTATTAGAAAAATTAAAAAAAAACTCTCGATATTTTGTAGAATTAGTAGTTATTAAGAATAAAAAAAGTTAAAAAATATTAAAAATTAACTGAGTAATATTGCAGACACTATCTGAAACAGGTAGCTATAACGTTGTAATGAAATGGAATTTTCTTAAAACAAAAATTGAATAAAAATCCGTAAAAAAAAACGAATTTTTTAAAATTCGAGGTGTATATAACTCTAATACAAAACCAATATTTGAAATATGGAAACGGTTTGGCAAACCGTGTAATGCGCACATTCTCCTTAACATCAAGTGATGATTACTGGCCGTAACGTAGAATGTCTAACTTTCTTAAACTTTTTCGTAAAATATGACCGCAAAACATTTTCAGACATTCTCCTAGCTTTATTTACTATAGCGTATTGATAAGTTTTATAGCCTAACATAAAAAAAAAATATGTAAATCTCAAAAAAAAAAGCCTTTTTAATCTAATTTCCTTTGAGCTTGATAAACTTAGTGCAAGGTTAAACTTTAAAAAAAAATGGTTTGTAAACCGATAACATTTATTACGTCTTCATTCTAATGAAATTTGTCTCCTTTTAAATGTTAGTTTTGTGAGTAGTTAACAGTCTGACGAAGCTAAATCAGGGGAATATGGGGGTGATCAATCAGTCCAAAGTCTAATTCGTTTATTTTTTGCAAAACAAATAGCGATTTTTGAACAAGCGCATTGTCTTGCAAAAACAGCGTCCTTATAGATACTTTCCTAGGACAATTTTTAACAAAGTTCAGTTATTAATGAACAATAATACTCTCCAGTTACTATTTTGCCGTACTCCAAGTAAGAACTCCAAGCAAGAACTTTTCCGACTGTAAGCGAAACTGAGCCAGCATGTGTCCACTCTTCGAGTGTTCCCTTATCTCTGGATCATAATAATGGACCTACGTTTCATCCATTGTTGTCCTTGGATCTAAAAAGCCAGATGAATCTTCTTTTGTGGCTTTCAGTCATTTTTGGTCGGCGTTCAGACATTTATGTATTCATTTAGCTGATAATTTTCTCATATCCAAATCCGAATGGACAATATAAAATACACATTCGTTAAAATGTTCAGAGTCTTTGCTACATGTTTAAACCCAATATGTCGTATCTTCAAAGTCAACACATGCACAGCCTTAACATTCTCTCGGCTAGACACAGAAACGGGTCTTGCAGCACGGTATTTATTACTGATGATGATTTTTCCTGTTTTAAAATCCGCAACCCAATTGTTGATAGTGGCGTAGGAAGGATATTGGTCCTTCAATGTATTAAGCTTGTAGTGATAAATTTCTTTAGCACACAGTCCTTTTAAAAAGAGGTACTAGATTTAGCAACGAATATGGGTTAAAAGCAAACCACACTAAATCAAAAGTAGTGATCATTAAAAGAGCAAATATAAATGCCACCAGACCTCGTTATACTGCTGATTGTGGTGGTTGAACAATTTCATTAGTTAGGTGCTGTCTTCAACTGTTCGGAGAGTAGCGAGATGGAGATTCGACGGCATCCTTAAAAATTATAACAGCACTGATTAATTCCCTAGTGTTCCCTGTTTTCTGGTTCGCTTCTGAGACTTGGACCATAAAAGTCGCTGAGAGACGTCGCATTGACGCATTTGAGATGTGGTGTTGGCGCAGAATGTTACGGATCTCTTGGACAGCCAACCAAACAAACATTCCAATTTTAAAAATAATCAAGCCAGCCAATCGTTTAAGCAGCATAACATCAGCTCGAATTTCAAAATTTTCTGGACACATTTTTAGTCCTAAAACACATTAATGAGAAATATGATCAGAATTGCTCATAATCGGTCCAGATGTCGCGACGAAACAGTTTCCAGAATCTTAAAGAAACAAAGAGACAATGAAAGCTGATGAATGTGACCTTTTGGGTATGGGATCACTACACATCACTTGTGATGTCAGAAATAGAAGATGTTACAAAATTTACAATATTTGTTAGCCACATATTCTTCAAAAATTCACTATAAATAGCACAACAGAATCTGGACTATTAAACTTTATGCTCGAAATGTCAACCTACTATCCATAGCAACCGTGCTTGTTTTTGTGAATTGGAAATGGTCTAGGCTAACTAGATAGCAATACCCGTAATATATTACACTATTTTTTAAATTGCTAATACGGGTTCTTATATTTCCACTTGAATTTGTCCGGTATATTTAAAATTATCAAATATAAGGTATCTTCTACATTCGGTGACATATCGCTAAACTTTTAGTCATTCTTAGTAATTTCCATTATTTTACAATCGAAAGGTCTGGACTAAATTCCAAAACCGAAGCTCACGTCGGTTAAGAATCTTATCAAACTATGTAATTAATTTCTATTATTTCCACAGCAACGACCATAAACTTTTATAATAAAAATTTAGTTCTCTCTTGCAATTAATTACCTATTTCCTCTAATATTTATATTATTACACAACGGTTGAAGAAAAGATATTGTTTGTAGCTCGGATGCGAAATATTTTGGTATTATGGAGTGATTTAAAGCAGAGATTCCCAAACTTTTTTTTCTCGTAGACCATTTTCAAAATTTTTACTGGTTTCGGTGGACCCCCTGATGCTACATTTCTACCATATTCCCAAAACTCGTCAAAAAATGTGAAGATTAGATCTAACGATGGAAATTTGCGTCGTGGCTGAGTTCCAACCCTAAATTCGGAGTGGTAAAAATAAAAAGAAAAATAATATATCTTCTTGTGTTCTTTTAATTAAAATAATATGATTACAGACTTAACAGAATTAAAATTAAACATTAATAACGTACCGTAACTTCAACAATGCAAATCAACAATTAAAAAAAAATAGTCATAATTTTAATGGGAGGGATGTACTTGATGGATTGACAGCAAATTATCAATATTTGGCTTCAGTTTTGTAAGGAATAACCGTAAATCTCCCCGTTCTGTGATGTTCAATCTACTCCTTTTTTTGTTAATAGGTTTGTAACGATACTAAAACTTTTTTCGACAAGGTATGACGAGGAAAACGCTATCAAAAGTTTTCTTGCAATTTCCCACAGCCCAGGATATTTTTCGGGTATTTCTGCCTACAGCCAAAATGTTTGATAGCCTTTTTTAAATTTCACCTTCAGCTCCTCATTGGTGCTAAGCTCGAGTAGCTCCTCTTGTAATACCACATTCGCCACTTCCATTTCATCAAATGGATTTATGATCCATGGTGGTATTTCCATAGTCAGAATATCTTCAAAACTATTTTTGAAGTCATCATGCAGGGCTAAATGTATGTCTGAATATCCTCATCAAGACATTCTGCCTGTGACAAGTTTGGAAACTGGGAGAATTCGCGACGACTAATATTTTGCTTCATAAATTTCAATTTTCCAAGAAAAGCTGAAATTACGCCCTTTGTTTTTATTAAATTTAGGCTGTCCCCTTGTAACTGCAAGTTAATGTCATTAAATTTTTTTGAACAAATCTGTCAAATACGCGATGTCTGCTTTCAATTTGATCAGGTTTTCTTTTAAATCTGGATCTTTACTTTCCAGAAACTCTAAAACTGATTCAAAAAGTGAGTAAAATCTTGTTAAACATGCACCTTTCGACAACCAGCGTACCTTAGTATGTAAGAGCAATCGTTGGAAGTCTTCATAATTTTCGTCGCACAATTGTGTATAAATAAACGCATTGCTTCTTATTTTGTTAACTGCTTTAATCACAAATTGAAGCGATTGGTGCAATCTATCACTCAAATTTTTCGCTACCAGGTGTTGTCGGTGGATGACACAGTGAATTGCAGTTATTCCTGGTATAATTCTTTTAAGATAGCTTATAAACCCACGATATCGCCCGAAGATGGCAGGAGCTCCATCTGCTGCTATCGAAAAAATGTTTGTAAATGGAATCGATTTTTCCTTAAAAAAATCACTCAGGACATTAAATATTGATTCGCCTTTAGTGTCCGTCTCCAACGTTTTCGCGAATAGCAGCTCTTCATGGATTTCTTCGTCCATAACAAATCGAACATATGCCAATAATAATGCTTCATTACCAGGTAAAGTTGACTCGTCCAGTTGAATAGAAAAATGAATTGTTTGCAGATAATTACACAAGAAGCTTTCAATATCAGAGCTCATTTCATCAATACGTCTTTGTACAGAGTTGTTACTCAAAGGAATTCTTTTGAGTACATCAAATGGCGGTTTGTGCAGAATAGTTTTTAAAACCTCTTCAACAGCGGGTAAAATTAACTGTTCTCCAATGGTGTGCGGTTTTCCAGATTTCGCTATAAGCAATGAGATATTGTAAGATGCCCGCAAGCCATCATCGTTACTTTCAGACGTTGAAGCGAACATACTGTGCACGGTGGGTCTCTTTTCATATTTTTCCTTCAATGTTTGAAAATATTTTAAATTTTTACCTATTTTATTAGGATGACACCTTCTTAGATGATCTTCGAGCTTCGATGGTTTCATAGAGTCATTGCTCAAAACTTTGTTGCATAAAAGGCATATGGGCAATCGTTTGTCTGCCTTTGATGGAAGAAAACCAAATTTCAAATAATCAACACTGTACTGTCGACATTTCTTCTTAGATTCAGCCATGTTTCGTATCAGTTACCTACCTGTAAAGAAAAAAATGTTTGTTTTAGTAATCATAAGGCGATTTTAACAGGATATGGCTATTTTAACAGAATAAAATAGGATTAATTAATTATTGCAATGAAAAAAAACCAAAATGCCGGTGACAAAACTGATTTTAATTATTAAAAGCAATAAACTGCTAAGACCCATATAGAGGTTTTCACAAAACGGCTGAACCTATTTTAATGTAATATAAAATATTTTTTGATTAATTATATTTTGATACATTTCTGTAAATTCGAGAGAAAATACTTTTAAAGAATATTTTAACATCAAAACTACGCGATTTTAATGATTTATTTATTACTTTGATGTACGTTACGAGTGGTATATAAAGACACGTACAATTTATGTAGCATTAGCAACTACGAGGGCACTGAAATATGTACAAACATGCAGGTCAATCATATATCTCTCCTTTAGTGAATCACCACACTCAGGTAAATAAATAATTTTATAATAAAAAGTACTAAAAGTTCAATCTTTCTCGTCTTTCTGTTCTTTTATAGAAGTATCGAATAATGGCCCTGTTCAATATTTAATTTTTATTACGTACCTACTACACGCAAACATAACAAATATAATATTATTACAATATAAAATAAAAGTATGAATAACAAATAGGCTGGTACTTACTTTTTCCGGCACTGGCAAACACTGACATCGATTCACTCTCACTTTTCTTTTCAAAACTCCGGAAACAAATGAGTAACGTTTGTCCTTGGCATTTGTATTTATATTGGTGAAGAATCAAGCAAGTTCATGCAAGATTGCAAGCACAGCACAAGTCGTATTTCGTCCCTTTGCACGTCTGAACGGGTTGAGTTGCAGGCGGGCGGGCGGCGCTTTGCAAGTCTCGACGCGCGTTGTAGTGAATATCGAATATGCAAGTTTTTACAAGTAACAGTCGCTGGCCTTCTTAAAATACACTACTAAAAAAAATTAAGGGAGCTTTTAAAACAAGGAAATTAATGCTAAATAAACAGGCTATCTGATCCATATGCCGGCCTAACTGAAAACATTTTTTTCAAGCCCGTGGACCAAAAAAAAGCAAAATATTTGCAATATTATTTTTTCGCGCTATCTGTTAGAATTGCATGAGAACCGTAGCTCCTAAAAAATTTTAGCTAAAAAATCTGAAAATTAGGATCTTAAGGCTTCAAAAGTCTCAATACGACCATTTTTCACCGAAATACAGCCTGTCAAAAATCACCGAAAAATTTGGAATTTTCCTTTGCTCCCTTAATTTTTTTGAGTAGTGTATTATCTGCCTACATTGATAGGTAAAGCCAAGCCAACATTTTTGTTCTTTACTATCGAAACCAGATAAGTTTTCGTGGACTCCCACTTACAACTTGTGAACCCCCATTTTTTTTTTCACGCCAACGTAGACCTCCGTCGAGTCTCCTGTGGGCCCCTGGGGATCCACCTGAACCACTTTGGGAATCACTGATTTAAAGTTGCATTCTTGATCATCGAACTAGCTACAAAAACTATTATAAAACAAACATGAATTCGCCACAGACATGATGATCTTTCACACTTAAGTTCAAATGTAATTTGAAATATGAATCCTAGAAAAAACGTTTAAGTAAATATAGACACGTCAGCAAAAAACCTACGGAAACACACAATATTTTAACACTTCACTTAAATGATATCTGACGGGCACTTTACCTAAAACGGTTTTTAAAACGTAAAATATCTAAAGCTCATGTTTCATCCATTTACGACGAAATATTACACCGCTAAGCTGTATATTTCGTTTTAATTTTTTGTGCAAGTGGTATGTCTTAATGCTCTAAAGGTATAAGTTATATTTTTTAGCTAGTTTTTATTTTAATACAGTTTCTCTATAAGCGTCTTATATTACATTTACAAATACCCTCAACTTCGCCCAAGTGGGTTACATAATTTTCATTATTGAAATAATAAAGGCTGTCAAAATAGTTGCAAAAGTTCTTTTGCCTAATCTTACTTCAAACTAACATCCCTGCCTTTCATGGTAAAGGTATTTGCAATAAGATTCGCATAAGTAATTTTCTGTGACCGTGTAGAAACTGTTAAATTTGTAGTTAAATTTAGTTGATATCCTTCACGTTCCGTCATCTACTTTATTCTTGTGAACCACGTGCGAGGTTTTATATTTTTGTTCCAGATACCTTCCAGATGTTACGAGGTAAGGTGCAAAAGGTTCTAAAACTTTCTATTTTTGCAATATTTTCTGTGTTTCTTAACCAATTTTGGTCAAATGTAGTGGAAGCTGGTCAGATGATGTACCTATATGGGAAAAAAAATGTATGAAAAGTAGATTAATTGTTCTCGAGCATACATACATACTATCAATTTTTCGGAATATAGCTTTAAAAATTAAATGATTTTTGTTATATTCTTCATTCAAGTTAGTCACTTTTTACGTCGATCTAATAGTGACTCGAATGAATTTTGTAGCTCAATTTGCTGAATTGCCTACCAACCAAGTGTAAACGCCTTTTAAATGGTCTTTAGTCCATGTAAAAAACACCCTTTTAACCTTATTGTAATTACTTAAGAATAGAGAAAAGTCACAAGGTGCTAAATCAGGTATATACGATTAAGTGGTCAACGCATATCCTTGATTTTGAACCAAAAATTGATTAACAACGAATAAAATTTGACTTGGTCCAAAATGACTCGAATGAATTTTGTAGTACAATTTGCTGAATTGCCTACCAACCAAGTGTAAACGCCTTTTAAATCGTCTTTAGTCCATGTAAAAACACCCTTTTAACCTTATTGTAATTACTTAAGAATAGAGAAAAGTCACAAGGTGCTAAATCAGGTACATACGATTAAGTGGTCAACGCTTATCCTTGATTTTGAACTAAAAATTGATTAACAACGAATAAAATATTACTTGGTCCAAAATCGTGTAAAGAGCAGAAGCTGTGCTGCTCACGATATTCAGGTGGAAAACGATGAAAACTACTTATGAAATTTTTCAATATTTTGAAATAATATCTCTCATTGATTGCTTCACCAGTTGGATCAAGATCATGATAAATAATACTCTTGCTGTTGTAAAAAATAATCAATATTGTTTTCCTATTTGATTGTTTCCTTATTTTCTTTTCTTGATGATTTAAACGTCTATTCTGCACTTTGACGCTGTGCTTCAGAGTCATATCGACAATATTATATTTCGTACCTAGTAAGAATTGATTTAAGAAAGTTTGAATTATTTATGGAGACTGGCACGATCGATTTTCCTGATACGTAACGATCTGAATTACTTCTGGTCTTCATTTAAAGTTTGTAGAACAAATATTGCACAAATCTGTGTGTTGTTTGGATTTTCTTTTAAAATCATTCAAATTGTTGATGTTTACCGCTTTTCCACTATGATTACACGTTTGTATCATTCCTGGTATGCGACTTGATATTGATATTTCGCGTACATTTTTCATCTTTAAGCCATTCTCTTGCATAAATGCCTTGTTTCTTGCTAACCAATCATTGCCATATACTTTTTTTATTATTGTTTCTTTGATATTTGTACCATGTTTTGCATGAAATTTAATAACATCTCTCGTTCCATGTTATAATTTCTACAATAAAACCTTGTAACTGTTGAATGATGAATGATTATAGATGTCATATGACGCTTACCTTTTTGCTAATGCTATGGTTGCTTTAACATATATGGTAAATAATAAGTTAGAAAATATCTAAAAGAATATAAATAAACTAAAAATAAATATAGATGGAACAAAATGTTTATTTTTTTTTGTTATGAAAAATAAAATTTTTGAATTTAAAGAACAAATTCAATCTATTAAAATAAAATAAAAAGATATTAAGATAATATTAAGGATGTATTAATATTAACAAAAATTTCATGTTAAAGATCATTGACTAAAAATGGAAAAAATTTGAGAAAAGTGAGTCTATTCTGTAGAATAAGGGATTTTGTAAAGCATTTAAGAAAAAAAAATTACTTTCATTTACATAGAATTATATCGTTTTATTTTTTTGCAGGTAAATTTTATTTATGCATGGTCAGCATAGTAGAATAAATAATAATAATAATATTTGAACTATTAGAAGGCCAGAATTCCCTGGACCTTGAATTCAGAGATCTTCACGGCACATTCTTTCAAGTGGTGCTTCCTCGCCGGCGTATTGGAACTTTCGGTGGACTGTTCTTGAGCCTTGTACTTGGCTACAATGTCATAAATAGTTGATTTCGAGTACACCGTGAAAATGTTTGCTACTCGGACGCTATCGGTGACCTCTGGCGGAAGCATAATATGACGGGAGATTTCCATGGAATTTTGTCCAGATTTTGATTACGCACGCTGAATATTATGGGTGACTGATTTTTTCCATTCCAGTATAGCTTGTAGTTACTGTTGTCAAGAATTAGCTCTGGAGCGTACTTATAAGACTTCGTATCTTCTTATCTCGTCAATGTAACTGCTCTTGGTGAAAGATGTTTGCAACTGTATCGTATCTTTTCATCCATGCCATAACAGCTTAGATATTTTTTATAAATTAATATTATTATTATCTGTTACTTTTGTTCTTCTTTCTCACATTTGGTTAATGTGGTTCCATGTTTGACTGACGGGCTTAAGCCGAGTCAGTACAAACGCTATTACCATTGTGTATTAAGGAATGCCCTGACAATGTCGTATGTTTTCAAAATCACTGACTTCTGAATGTTTTTGTGTATATTTGTGTTGAGTTCTAATTGTGCTAAGGGTGGTATGAATGTTGTTGGTGTAAGGCCTGTGGTTGATATACCGAGGGGGGCAATGATGACTTTTTTTGTTTTCATAGCCTTTTTTACGTTGCTTGGTTTGGCTATGGTGGTTGTGTTTGTCTCACATCTGTATCGTGTTTGGGATTGACGGCGGTGAGTCCAGGCGACGAGTAATTTTTTTCTTAGTGATTTCTTTGTCAGGTTTTGTGATTTTCTTATTGCAGCGCATGACGTGTTTGTTGATTTCTGTGGTGCAACTCATGCGTTGCTTTGATTTTTCCCGCCCTTGTGGGTATCGGTTTATTCGTTGACACAACACTTTTGGCTGGCCCATTTTCTTTTGCCAGGTCTTCATAGTTCTGTTCGAGCTGCCATTTTTCTCGACGTCCTCGACCGTTACGCGGCTCGCCCGTTGCTTTTTTTATTGGTTGGTGTCAGAAGCTCAAAGTGGGTTGCCTGTTAGTAGAAGGTAAATAGTTGGTGTTTTTTTTTTGTGTATATTATTGTTGGTCTGTTTTTAAAAGTTATTATTGTTCTTCCTTGTTTTCAGAAGATATCAGCACACATAGCACAACATGACTCAGGTACCTCGAGATCGTCAATACCCGTACCAGGAGAATCCTGGGATTCTCCTAGCCCCTGGGGGATTATTATTAATCTTATTGCGGTTTGTATACCTTCACAAGAAAATTGTGGATCCCTTTTTCCAAGATATTTGAATTTTCATGATCCATTCATAATTTAAGTGTAAAATTGAAAAAAACTCACTTGTTTGAAAATCCAACGGCGACTGCATAAAGAATGGTAGTAAGTATCTTGAAAAATTAACTTACAAATCATAAAGATATTATAGGGCTATCATCAAATTAGAAAATTTCGCGTAATTGAAAAAAAAGATTCTTAAGGATCTCCTTTTCTAAATACATATTATGCTTGTTGGAAAAAGACGACTTTTAAAAAGTTATTCTCGCCTAAAGAAGTCGACCCAGAAAAGAAGTAGAAGAACAAGTAAACAGAACCTCGTATTTCTAAGCCTCATTATTTTAACATATATTCCTGAAATACAATACTTAATATTAGTTGGCCATTTATCGACAGACCGCATGCATCCACAGGATCTGCGTTATACTTTTATACCGGCCAATAAATCAGTGCTGAATTTTAAGATTGTTTTTAATTTAAATTTTAATGCTATTGAAAAACTGTATTTTGTGAGAGTCTAAAGTATTAAATTTGAATATTTTTATCTTCTAAATACATCATTATATTTTAAATAAATAAATATCAGTTACGTCCCACTTTTAATTCTTTGTTATAAATAAACTATCCAAAACCTTAACAGAACTTCCGAATAATTACATCAACTTTAAAACAGTATATGCCACACAGTATACGAACAGGAAAACCGTAACATAACTTTAACTTTGTCTTTTGCTTGTTTAAACTTTATACACTCCATTAAAGTTTGTAAGAAGAAAATAAAACAAGATCAGAGTATATATTTTATTCAAGTCACTAAAAATGGAAAAATATAGTTTTTCGTTTGTCAGCGCATAATATTCTAAAAGTATTGACAGGGAAGATATAAGAATAAATCTAGAAGAAGGTAGTAAATTCTTTTATGGTGTTAACGCTTTTCATGTCGCCTGTTAAATAAAAATAAAAATAGCAGCGCATGAATTCCATTTTTGCTACAAATTTGCTACATAATAGAGTTTAAATTTATTGAGAAACATCACTTTTTAGCTTTTAAAGAAATATGAAGTTTCTTTTTAGAAAGTATAGTACAAAACAGAGGTTAAAGATTTTTAAATGTCTTGAACTGATTGTCTTCAACTTGTAGAACAAAAAATATTTTCTATGTATGTCATCGCTTTAAATATTGATTTTATGACTTGATGATTCAAACTTCCTTAAAGAACTCTACCATTTTAATGGAGGATTCTAAATTAAAGTTTACAGTTGAAAATTATATAAGCGAAATTTCTCACCAAGAATTTTGGGGAATATTATTGAACTTGTACATAGTTTTAAAAATTTTTGTGTAGTATGATGTACGGATTTTAATATTGTACAAAATTGATTACAATTTACTTTCATATGATTGATTAAGTTTGTACATTGACCTACTGCCACATATCGAATAATTAATAAACTACCAGACCGTAAAAAAAATTAAATCCGCTAAAAACGAAGTTAGGAAATGTAGCGGAAAGAAAACGGGTACATTGTTAGCAAACCCATAACGCGAAATGCGAAACAAAAAGTTTGTTAGAAAACCGGAATTATTTTGATGCTTGCAAAAATCATATATATTTTTAATGATAAGGAAATCTAAACATAACTTAAAAGGGATTTATCAAAGTGAATCGCTTACATTAAATATTAAAATTTTTTAGATATAGATGGGTTTCGATTAGAATAATTACAAACTAAACATAGTTTGAAAGGTAATATCTGATCAACAGCCCATGTAGATTTTACCGAACGACTAAAAAAGGGGGCGCTGGATGTGACATAAGGTATCTGAAAAGGAGACTTGTTAACTGATTATTAGACAAGATGGTCTACTAAAATTTAACATATCTAACAAGATCTCTATTATACACCTTTAGCAATCAAAATTAATAATAAATTAATGCTTATACGTTGTAATGTTTGCTGTAAAAAGGTGTGTCAGCAGACTGAAGCTTAACGAAGTAACAATAGTTGTAAGATCATTGAAAAAGAGATGTCTACAAGTAGTCTTGTAGTAGTGCAACAATTTTCCGTACAAGCTAATCGAGCTTCAGCAGACCATTAGATGAGTTTGTCAATATTTCGTATAGAATGTAAATCTTTACAAATATATATATATATATATATATATATATATATATATATATATATATATATATACATATATATATATATATATATATATATATATATATATATATATATATATATATATATATATATATATATGTATATATATATATATATATATATATATATATATATATATATATATATATATATATATATATATATATATATATATATATATATATAGCGCTACAAGAACAACTCGTGTGATTCGTGTTGGTCTTGATTCGCTGTGTATTTTACTCAGTAGGAAACTCAGTCCTGGACAAATCATTCCAAAGCAATGAGGTTCTTCATATAAAAGACTGCTGAAAAAAGGTTGTACGCGGAGTGACAAGGTGAACTTCATACGGATGTGAAGTATTAGCGCGACGTGTATTCCTAGCATGCACCGCATTGAGAGGAATTAAGCGAGATACATCCATCGAATACTTTCTACGAAAATACTTTTAGAATAGACTCAAGTCGACAACCGTTCTTCGATTCCAAGGAATCGAGGTTGCTGATCAGTTCTGGGTCTTCAATTAGGAGAAAAGCTTTCTCTGAATAGAATCGAATGCAAATGTTTGGGAGCAGAGCCGTAAACATAGGAGCAGTATTCCATCGTGGTTTGAATTTGAGCTTTGTACAGAAATAACAGTTGTTGAGTGTAAAACTTTCTGGTTCGAAATAATACTCCTAGCTTTTGGGAAGCTCTCTTTACTATACTTGCAACATAATTGTGGCGTACCGTGGCGTTATGAGATTTAGAAGTGTAAAGTAATATAATAGAATAACAGGTGAAACGTTTTATTTATTGAACGTGTAAATTAATTTCGAAAAAGTTAAAATGCAGGTTTCTAAGTAACCTCAAGACTACAACTATGCTATAGTGCTTATGCGATTCAAGTAAAGCTCTTTCAAAATTTTTATGTTTTATGTTCAGCATGTATATAATAAACGGTTTTTGTTAAAAGTATTTGGTTTTGTTTGTAGATTGCAAGAGTTATTTAACATAATGCCCAGCAAAAATAGTGTATATATGGTTTTAATGCTTTTTACTTTTTAACTTTACTTCCCTTTAATATATGCAACGCCGTCCGCTTTGTATATGTGCCATATGCGTCATTCAACATTATTTGCAAATTTGCTAGATGGACGAATTTAAAAATCGGGGTGTTTCGAACAGTTTCAAAGGCGTAACGTAAAAAGCTGTATCAGCGTTTTCGGTATTACGTGCAGAAGTCAGATTTACATTACAAATTCCATTTTCCTGAAAATGTAAATAATAGCTAAATAAAGTTACGCAATTCCAAGTGTTAGAGAATATTCCGGGTAAATTAGTAACGAACTTGAGACACATTTAAAAAGATTTTTATCAACATTTGAAGACCTTTAACTTCCACTTTTTAAATTTTTGAATTATTAGGAACATATACGAGTATATATATTTTTTAATTCTTAGGGAAACAGTACAGGTGCTGGGAGGAAATTTCTGAATTATTATCAGAGCGGCACGTTGGTTTTAAACAGCTGATGGTTAAGGTCAATTAGGTCCGAGAAATCAAATTTTTAATTCCAAATTTTTATTTCACAACAAATCAAGGAGTTATTGATAAAAATAAAAAGTTTGATGACATGGTCATGTAGAATATGTATGATTTAAAAAACAACCGGTCAAGTGCAAGTTAAACTTGGGCAATTATTTGTTACCGAGGTATAAAATGATCAGTGACTTCACAAAACACACCCTGAATAAGTTTTCAACAAAGTTTGTTTCCGATCGTTACTGAAAACTGATACCTTGAATTTTTTTTTATATATACAAGATAAATTATTAAAGCTAATGCATTCGTGATAGTTTTCGTTCAATCTACATCCTATGGAGAATATTCCAGAATTATTTCAAAATTTCTTGATTAGTATTTTTTGAGATAAGGGGGGACAGCGATTTTTCGCGATTTTTTAAAAATAATACAAAGAAAAGTGTGCGCAAGTATTACATTATATATATTTTTGAACTCGTGTTTTTACAAGCTTTCATTTTACACTCCAGTCGATGATTTAGTAAAAAAAAAATTTTTTCACTTCTCATTTCACCCCCCAAAACATACCCTTTAAGCTTAACTTTCAAAACTACATGGCTCTGACGCCATCAATTCCAATATTAGTACCAATTTTCAATATTCTACGTCAAATAGTTTCGGAGAAAATCGGGTGTGACAGACGAACGGACGGAGGGACGGACGGACAAATACCGAAGTGATCTTATGAGTGTTCTGTGTCAAACACTAATAATGATATTTATGTTAAATAGAAAAAGGATTTTTTTTAATATTTATAGTAAAACATTGGTTATTGTCGATGGAAAACACAGTCCAGCCAAATAAGGCTTACCATATTATAGAGTTCTTCAAAAGGGTGGTACGAGGACTAACCAGCTTAATGTCATACAGATGTGATGTACTAGCGTTACGTGCAGTCTGTCAAGTAAGAATGTGTCCGCGATGATTCATTTTTGGTAGATGCCATTCTAGCGAATCAATAAAAAATCGGTAGAGAGAACCTTTGTCTACGGCCCATTTTAGTAAATGTATCAGTCGATTCCAAACTTTCGTCGAATTCATGTAAAATCCGAAACGAGTCACTTATTTGAGCGTCGCACAGTGGGCCAGGAATATGATTTTTCGTTCACAGTTGTCTAGATCACTCAATTATTAACGAAATCAGACAATATTTTTTAAATACTTGTTAGCGAATTCCGGATAAACGAAAGAAAGCCGATTTGTAAAATATAACCTCAAAATTTTTAAAATTGCAAAAAGCATCACGAAACTGGGAGGTGGAATTTCGAAGTTCGCGTGATTTCAAGTTTACGTGTTCAAAACTGGTTCATCGAGGGTTTCTAGGGTTGCTTAATCTATTTTCATTTTGATCACATGCACCCTTTTAGTGGTAAAAATGGAGTTGGAGGGTGAGAAATTACGATATTCTCCTGAATTAGAGTTTCGCGTTCAAAACTGATTCCTCAAGGGCCTTCCTGAAGGCGTTGAATCTATTTTCCAACCCCCATTTTCACTCCTCAAAAGGGGGCATATGGGCAAAATGACTCCGAAAATAGATTCAGCGACCACAGAATCCCCCGAGGAACCAGTTTTGAACGCGAAACTCTAATTCAGGTGAATATCGTAATTTCTCCCCCTCCAATCCCAATTTTCTCACCTTAAAAGGATGCATGTGATAAGAATGACCACGAAAATAGATTCAGCGACACCAGAAATCTCCGATGAACCAGTTTTGAACGCGTAAACTTGAAATAATATTTCCGGCTTCCTTATGTTTGCCCGGAATTCCTTACGAGTATTTAAAAAAAAATTGTCAGATTTATAGACAATTTTGAACGAAAAATCAGATTTCTGGCCCACAGTACGTTAGTTCGAGGTAGTCTTTCTTTGTTCTCATCCAAGGATTCTAAAATGACACATTTCGCTGCCGCTAAATATATTAAAAAGTCGAGCCGTTTGTGAAGAACTATGTAAATCGTAAAATGTCGACGACTTGTCAATACGTGGCTTGGTAGGTAAAGTCACTCTGAAAGTCGAAAAAAAACGAATCGTGTATTTGATTTCATGGGATTCGAAATTGACCCTGCGTCAAGCAACGGCAAAATTAAGAAAATCGGATTTAAATGTGTCCGATTCGACTACATCTTCGTTCTTATAATGTCAAATTCCGAAGCACGTTGAAGAAACCTTTGCTGGGCGAAAATCATGTAGCGAAGCGGCTCGCTTAGGCCCACGATAAGATACTAGAGTGTCTCTCACAATTACCGGACACCAACTCTATAGGAAACGTTTGGTCCTTTGTAAAGAGAAAGCTGAGAGGAAGTACTCTAAGGACTTTGATTTAGTTGTCTCGCGAGATTCGAAAAATTCGCAGAATATGCAAAAATTCTCGTCGATAGCATGCCTCGAAGATGCCAGGCGATTATTGATTGGATAAGTTATTAAAGTAATTGCGCCATCGTTAGCATACCAAAGAATACATTGATGGCAAAAAATGCTTTTGAAACATATTTTTTCAAGAATACGAGCGGTCACGTTCTCATTTGACAGACTGTATATTCCTAAATTACGCCACTTTGAAAGCAGTCAAGTAGGCTTCATTTATCTAACATTTTAAAGGAAAACTCATACAAAATAGACTTAAACGACCAACTTTTCTTCGATGTCTCCAATCAAGCGAATAGCTTATCTTTTGGATAGAATCCAATAAACGCACAGTGTATTAGGTAGCAGAGCCCTAAAATAGAAGCAATATTCAACCGATGACAGAATTTTACCTTCCAATGGGTTGTGTGGTATACGGATTTATATCATGAAATAATATTC
Organism: Pachyrhynchus sulphureomaculatus; assembly: GCA_019049505.1. Lineage (NCBI taxonomy): Eukaryota > Metazoa > Arthropoda > Insecta > Coleoptera > Curculionidae > Pachyrhynchus > Pachyrhynchus sulphureomaculatus. Next base: position 120,447,882 of record CM032455.1, on the reverse strand, counting down.
TCAACTTCTAATTATTGCATGTCATAAAATCTTGATGGGGCATATTTATTTTCAAGTTGACTGAGTTGAATGACGATGAAAACGGAATTGGGAATATCGATATAACGTCAGGTTCTATAGTCTTAACGTCCTTAGAAAAAGTATATGTCTTTGTTGTTGTAGAATTAAATTTCATTTAGCTACTTGCACCCCAAGAGGGAATTTTTTTTAGGTCTTTGTTGATCTGTTTAACCTGCTGCAGTCTGTGTTCAGGGTAACCAAGAGAATCAAGCTGTAGATCGTTTTTATAGTGTTCATTAGGGAACATTTATAAGATCACTTTGATGTCCGTCCGTCCGTCTGTCCGTCCGTTCGCCTGTCCGTTTGTCCGTCTGTCTGTCTGTCCGTCTGTCACACCCGATTTTCTCCGAAATTATTTGACATAGAAAGTTGAAATTTGGCATTAATAGACAAATGGATGACCTCATCAGAGCCGCGTAGTTTTGAAAGTCGAATTGTCAAACTAAGGGGTTAGTTTCGAGGAGTGAAATCGGAAGTGAAAAACAAATTACCAGGTACTCGAGTGGAGTGTCAAATGAAAGCTTGTAAAAACATGAGTTCGAAAATATATATAATGTAAAAGTTGCGCACACTTTTCTTTGTATTATTTTCAAAAAATTGCAAAAAAACACTGCTTATCTCGAAAAGTACTGATCAAAAAATTTTTAAAAAATTCTGGAATATTCTCCACGAAATTTATCACGAGTGCAGTATCTTTAATAATTATCTGGTATATTATTTCATGGTCATCAGTTTTCAGTAAAGATCGGAAAAAAAAAAACCTAGTTGAAAACTTATTTGGGGTGTATTTAGTGAAGTCATTGATCATTTTATACCTCCGTAACTAAAACATTTCTTTTAGAAGCATTCAACGTACGAAACACTAATTGTGCAAATCCGACTTGCATTTGGGCGTTTTTTTTTTTTTTTGTTTCTTCTAGCGCAGACGGGTCAAACTCAATTTTGCAGAGGGCCATATATTAAATTTAGAATGTGTAGGCGGGCCAGATTTAAATAAAAAAAATGTACTGAATTATTATAACATTTTATTTATTTAATTATATAGTATATAATATACGGTTGTTAAAAACTATGATTCTTCATTGCGATCGCGGGCCTTATTGATACGTCCCGGGGGCCGGATGCGGCCCGCGGGCCCTATCTTTGACATCCCTGTTCTAGCGAATAGCCAATTTAAATAATAAACAAAGTATGGCTATAGGGCTAGCCAGCATTGCTGGTGGAAGTATCGAAAATAAATTCATCAACGACTATTTGCAAAGATAAGTCTCTGAGGAACTCGGGAGTTATTATTTTTAATGAATGCTCTTACCCAAGACTTAAGTAAAAATTCTAATTTTAATAAATGTAGACAATCAGCTTCTATACAACCCAATATCCAGGAAAATCTCAAACATAAATACACGATATTAAATTCACGACATGAATAAAAACCAAACAAAGAAAATATCTTTGACATAACTGTAGATCACTATTGAAAAAATATATTAGCTGAGGAAAAAGGATTAAAATGATTTTAATATGTGGATCTATCATTTTTTTAAACAAAACATTAGGGAATAAAAAATTTACAAATACCTCAAAAACATAAACAGTCACGATCTGTTTTTTTTTTTAAAAAAAAAGAGGCGAACCTCTTATGGCACTGGTACTAAGCCAACAAGCCAGTATCTCTCTTTATTTATTTTTAAATATATACACATTTTTCCTTAAACCTAAACTAAACCTAAAGACACACAGAACACCCAGCCGTCACACGGAATCGAACCGCTGACCTCTCGGACAACAGCAGGCAAGGCTAGCGCCTTACCCACTGCGCCAATCGGTCCGGCACCATCTGCTTTATAGGTAGAAATTATTGTACTAGATGGTGGTTTTCTCAGACCTTCAGATCCTTTGAAATTCATTAGGTAATTATTTAACACGAAAATATCAGCTGTAATTACAAATGATAAGTTCAAATTCTACATAATAACTGTATACGATTTTCTCCAGGGCTCTAAAAATACAATCATATATCCCGAACATTCGTTCAGTGAACATGAATTGATAAAATTGGGGTAGGGTCGTTAATTTCACCCACCTTCTTTTATAGATAAGACAATTTTAACATAGAAACCTCATTTATTCAATAGAATTGAATTTAGAAATAGCGTTCATATTCTTACACCAAACTGAGAAATACAATTCTTCGTTCAAATGCATTTGTCCGATCTTCTGGTATGAACATGTTGCAGGCATAGCAAGGAGAGCTTCTCAAAAGTTGGGAATATTATTTCGAACCAGAAAGCTTTACACCCACAACACCTGTTAATTCTTTACAAAGCTCAAATTCGACCAACTATGGAATACTGCTCCCATGTTTGGGGCTCCGCTCCCAAACATACACTGCATTTGTTGGATTCTGTTCAGAGAAGACCTGTTCGTCTGATTGGAGACCCGAAACTGACTTGAGTCTGTTCTACAAATATTTTCATGGAAAGTGTTCAAAGGATGTAGCCCGCTTAATAACTCCCAAAGCGGTGCATGTTAGAAATACACGTCGCGCTGGTGCTTCACATCCGTACGAGGTTCAGCTTGTTACTCCGCGTACAACGCTTTTCAAGCAGTCTTTTATATGGAGAACATCATCCCTTTGGAATAATTTGCCCAGCGCTGTGTTTCCCACCGAGTACAATTTACAGCGATTCAAGAACAACGTAAATTGCTTTTTCTGCACACGTGCCGCTCCTGGGACTTCCTGCAGCACATGTGCTAGACCCATAACAAAAAAAAATTCTAACAGTATACCATACATCTACCAAAAATATCGTTGTGGTTAATTTTCAGGTCAGAAATTTTTTGAATTCTTTCTTTTAAAATGGCCCATTGGGTAAATATTTACGCATATGACGGTCACTGTATTGTGTAACTATCCAAACCGTGTCTAAGGCCCAAAGTCAAGTTAGCTAAGGGCAGCAAACATTTTAGTATAGCAAACATGTCATTATAGTAAATCGGTGATTGTACTTCTCTGGGCGTAAAAAAAGGAAAATGTTTAAGGGAAGCTATGATAGCAACAGGCACCTTATCAACAAAAAATTGCTTTAGCAAGTAGACAAAATATATGTTTTTTAGTGTTCCGTACGGAACACTTATAAGATCACTTCGGTGTCCGTCTGTCTGCCTGTCTGTCTATCCGTCTGTCTGTCACACCATATTTTCTCCGAATCTATTTGACACAGAAAGTTTAAATTTGGCACTAATATAGGAATTGGTGTTCTCATCAGAGCCATGTAGTTTTGAGAGTTAAATTTTGACTTAAAGGGTTAGTTTTGGGGGGTGAAGTCGGAAGTGAAAAAAAATTTTACCAAGTCATCGAATGTGTGTCAAGTGAAAGCTTGTAAAAACTCGCGTTCAAAAATATATAATATGTAATACTTGTGCATAGTTTTCTTCGTATTATTTTTAAGAAATTGCGAAAAATCGCTAGCCTCTTTATCGCGAAAAGTACTGATCAAAAAATTTTGAAAAAATTCTGGAATATTTTCCAGAGGGTGTAGATTGAACGAGAATTATCACAAGTGCATTACCTTTAATAATTTATCTGGTATATAAAAAAATAAAAATTTCAAGGTCATCAGTTTTCAGTAAATATCGGAAAAAACTTTATTGAAAACTCATTTGGGATATGTTTTATGAAGTCATTGACCATTTTAATGATTGAATTATTATAAAAGCAATCAACATACGGAACACTAATTGCGCAAGTTCAACTTGCACTTGACCGGTTATTTGATACGCAACTTTACTATTGGGCTATATTTGTCATGCAGATATTTCCTTAAAGCGCGAGCATTTAAAAAATCTTTTGGGGAGGTATTTTCTGTGTAGTTACTCTCTTGTTACAATATGTTTTAACCTTCACGCCACTTTCTTCATGAAAAATGCCACTCTAAGATTTTTAAGAATTTCCTGTGACCCTTTTTTAATGGGTGTTGAGTCTCTTTAGAATTCTCCAGTTCTCTGATTGTTGCTAATTCAAATAATGACATATCTAGGACATCCTTAAGCTGTAATACACATTTTTTTTGTCGGTCATTTTCTTGATTAACTCCTTTGTCTTGAGTAATGCTCTGGCGCTCTTCATCAGGCCACTTTTCATTGAAAACAGAAAATGCACGAAGTCACTAGATGTGCACTGTACGCTCTTTCATAGCCAGTAAATTGTACTTAGAGCTGAAATCAATGCACACCTGCAAGTGACCGTGTTCAATACCATAGATTCTGGATCTGCTTCTCAAAATAATCCAGTGTGAAGTTGTTAATAACAAGGTAGTCCGGGTAGCGTAGATAATATCTCAGCTATCTAGGTCCGGAATGGATGTAATTTAGTATTTTTGATAAAATGTTGTCTGACCAAGAACATCGGAGCATTATCCAAGCTATGATAGTTAATGAAGCCACAAGAAAAATGTGTTTACAGATGTTCCAGATATGTCATTAGTTGAGTTCATAGCTGAGTTTAGCAATCTAAGGATTCAACAGACGAAATTACCATAAATGGCTGTTATAAACTTCAAAGACTAACGATCATACAGAGAGAGATATGAAGTTTATGAAAAACTGTAGTAAACCTCCAAAATGTTTTTGTAACATTTTTTAAGAACCGTAAGTCTGACAAAAATGAAAGCCCATTAGTTAAGAGATATGTTAAATTGTATAAGTTCTACTTCAAAATAAGTAAAACCTTTCCGTTACACATTTTAACTACCTATTAAGGTAGTTAACTTCAGGTCGTAAAATCAGTGATTTACTCTAAATAAATGTTTGTTGTACCAAAACTTTGCATCACTTAGCCAATATGTTCCCGTCATTTTCAGTTTTATACAATTATGTTTAGTTGTTATTATTATTATATTTTTGTTCTTCTTTCTCACGTTTGGTCAATGTGGTTCCATGTTTCGCTGACGGGCCTAAGCCAAGTCAGCACAAACATTATTACCATTGTGTATTAAGGAATGACCTGACATTGTTACATGTTTTCAAAATCACTAACCTCTGAATGTTTTTGTATTGTATTGTGTTGAGTCCTAATTGTACTAAGTGTGGTGTGAATGTTGTGGGTGTAAGGCCTGTGGCTAATATGACGAGGGGGACAATGATCACTTTTTCTTGTTTCCATTACCTTTTTATTTCTGTTGCAATGTCTGTGTATTTGGAGATCTTTTCTGTGTATTTCGTTTGGATGTTTGTGTCGTTGGGGACAGCTATGTCAATTACATAGGTGACTTTTCCTTTTTTGTATTGAAAAGTAATATCGGGTCTATTGTTTTATCTGTATGGATATGTAGAGCCAGTAATCTTTATTTTCAAGTATGGATGTTGGTGAAAATTTGTAGTAGGGATCTGTGTTTTCTATAAGTTTGTATGTTGTGGTTAGTGGTTGGTGAACTACTTTTGCCGTCTGGCTGTGTATTCCGTTCCGGCTAATATTTTACATCCGCTTGTTATGTGTTCGATCGTTTCTTTATGCTTGGTGGCATTTCCTGCATCTCTCTTCTGTAATAGTTGGATCTTTGATGCTATGCTTCTGGTAGTTTCTGGTTATTATCACTTTATCCTGGATGGCAAGTAAGAAGCCTTCTGCTTCAGGAAATAGCTGCCGATCCTGTAATCAGGTGTATGATTTTTTTCTTATTTACATGGTCTTGTTCTAGGTGGTATCTATGTTTTCCGTGGAGTGTTTTTTCTGACAACGTTTTCATCTTTTCCTGTTGTAACTGGATGTGACTGTGTGTGTCTGTTGGGTGGTCTGTCCGGGATAAGTCGGGAGGTATATAGTTTTTGTCTGTATTTACTGTTGCTGTGTCGAGGCTGGTTTGCTTGGAGTGAAAGAATTTCCTAAATGCTTGTATTTGTTTTGTGTGTAGTGATGTTATATCTATGATTCCTCTTCCTCCTGCCTTCTTCTCGATGGTAAGTCTTTCTTTGCATGCATTGTTGTGTAATTTCCTGTATTTTGTAAATTGAGAACGTATAAGGATGTGAATGTTTTCTATTTCTATGTATGTCCATTTGATGATACCGTTGTTATTATTATTATTATTTCATAATGTATATTAGTTTATTTGTTTATTTAAAATTGTTATGGGGAGAAATCATCAATTTCGCAAGATATAATCCCAACTATGATTACGTATCTAATAAAAGTCAAGATTGAGTAACATGAAACTTTTCGTTTCATGTTACTCTTATCCCTATTAGAGAAAATGTTTCTTTTATATAGAATCTGCCTACAGTTACTTTATAAAAGAGGTTAAAAATCAGAATAAAAAATTGCATACTTTTAGCAGTTAACAAATTCTAAAGGTTTCAATTTACCCAATAAACAAGTCTGCATATAAATTAACATCGAGCAACTATCGCACATAACAAAGGCAAAGAGCAAAATTTTTTATTTTTTGAAATCACGAGCGAATGGAAATTAGCTGTAAAGCACACTATCGACGTAAAAACAAATTTTTATTCGAATTCGACATTTATATGAGAAATTATTTTTAAATTAGAAAACTAAGTTAAAAAGAAGAGGTTTTTATGTTATAACCATATTTAATTTTGATGAATTTTTCAATTCTGAATTTTTGAACAAGTAAAACATTGGTAAAATTGGCATCACAAATATCAGCAAAATAGGTAATAAGTATATTTCCTCTTATCTTTGGGCCTGAATTGTATTGTTATGTATTTTAAAAATATTTGTGTATCACCAATGTTTGTTTGTTTTTGTCCAGACAAAATTCACATAATCTTTGGAATACTATTAAATTACTAGGAAACAAACTCACAAAGAATTGGTAAAAGTAGTGATAATATTGCTTTTCTTAGTCTTTGGTAATTAATCGATAAAATTTAAATCACATCGGTAATTTTAAAAGCTGTTGTTTAAATTCTAGTAACAAGTAATAGAAGCTATCCTTTTCTAGATCATATAGCTTATAAGGTTACAGTTTCTATTTTTCATTTAATTGCAATACTTTATTTTCCTCACAAAAAGTATAATTATTTTTAAAGGTAACAATTTTTGTTAATTAAAAGATTTCCGGAACTGATATTTTCATGAGAGAGAATAAAAAGCAAACAAGTTTGTGTTAAAGAGCTTCATACAGATTTTGCATATATTTATAACACAGACGTAGACGTCTCAAAATATATTAGATCCGAACAATCAAACAACCTACCTAAATTGTTGACCTAAATGAATATCCAATAACCCCGTTCCACAGGAGTTGTCGGACTGATAGACGCGAAGATCACAAGGGTAATACATTGAGATCCCAATCGTTTGTCTTATAAAAGAAAATATACAGGATGTCTGAAAATAAACAGGACTTTTTCGAAATGAAAACAAAACCCTATAATTTTGGCAAAATTCATTTATTATGTTCAAAATTGTCCCCTTCCGGCTTAATACAGTATATTGCTCAGTCAATAGGCATGTGAAATGAGTTTTTTAGCTCTTCTTTTGAGATGTCCTTCATTATCGGTAAACGCCTTTTGGATGTCTTCAATCTCCGCATTACGCTTTCCTTTCATCGACGAACGTAATTATGGGAATAGATAGAAGTTGCACTAAGCCAAGTCAAGCAAATATGGTGAATGGTTGATGGTTGATGGTTAAAATGCCATTTTTGGTTAAAAAATCAGTAATAAGCGTCGAACGATTAGATGATGCCTTATCGTGTAATGGTAACCGACTTCCACTTTCACGATATTGTGGCGGCACACGATGAATACACGACAATAAATGCATCATAACACCTAGATAATATACATTATTAATCGTTAACCCTCCGAGTCATAGAAACAAGTCCACATTGTTTTCAATTTTGAGTTCTCAAACAACAAATCGTCCATTCAAAGACATAATAACTGCTCATTATAAGTTGCTCTTAATTTTGTTAATTTATTATATTAATAAATCTTATTTTTAATTTTCGTTTTTCTTATTATTATTTTACTGCTATTATATTGTAGGTTATGTGTCTCCACATTTTAACTATTATTAAATACATACTACTGATTTTATTTTTTACATCTTAAAATTGTCCTTCAACATTCATTACCAATTAACCGATAAAAGCTGTAGTTTCGACAACTCAGTTCGATATTTTTGTTTTTAATGAACTTATTTAGTTGGTTCACGTCATGTTAATCTAATGGTTTATTTTTAAAATTAAGACTGTGATAAGAAAAAATTCAAAAATCCTAATTTTCCACAGTTAAAATTTAAAAATTCAACATTTTTAACTCGAATTTATACATATTATGATTTAGCCTTTTATTTTTTCAGCTTAGCTGCATTTAGACATGTTGTATTTTATATTGACCACAGATAATATAGTTATTGCTACAGAAAGACAAATACGTGTTATAAAGCGAGTCATTTCCCACCGAGTACCACACAAAACCATTCAAGACAGGCGTGATTAGTTACTTACGCACTTGTAACGACTTCCCACAGTGTCTACTCTGTGCCAGAAACATATAATAATTATTAGAAAATATTAATTTTTTACTTCCAAACTATCTCTTAACCTTATTAATGTCTAAATAAATGTTTGTTGTATCAAAATTTTGCATCACTTAGCCAACATGTTCCCGTCATTATCAGCTTTATACAATTATATTTAGTTGTTATTATTATTATATTTTTGTTCTTCTGTCTCACGTTTGGTCAATGTGTTTCCATGTTTAGCTGACGGGCCTAAGCCAACTCAGCACAAGCGCTATTACCATTGTGTATTAAGGAATGACCTGACAATGTTACATGTTTTGAAAATCACTAACTTCTGAATGTTTTTGTATACGTTTGTTTTGAGTCCTAATTGTACTGTGTGGTGGGAATGTTGTTGGTGTAAGGCCTGTGGCTGATATGACGAGGGGGACAATGATGATTTTTTCTTGTTTTCATAGCTTTTTTATTTCTGTTGCAATGTCTGTGTATTTGGAGATTCTTTTGTGTATTTCGTTTGGGTGTTTGTATCGTTGGGACAGCTATGTCAATTACATAGGTGACTTTTCCTTTTTTGTATTGAAAAGTAATATCGGGTCTATTGACGGAGACTGTTTTATGTGTATGGATATTGATGTCCCAGTAGAGCCAGTAATCTTTATTTTCAAGTATGTATGTTGGTGTAAATTTGTAGTAGGGATCTGTGTTTTCTATGAGTTTGTATGTTTTGGTTAGTACTTGGGGAACTACTTTTGCCGCTGAGTCATGTCTGGCTGTGTATTCCGTTCTGGTTAATATTATACATCCGCTTGTTATGTGTTCGATCGTTTCTTTACGCCGGGTGGCATTTCCTGCATCTGTCTTCTGTAATAGTTGGATCTTTGATGATATGCTTCTGGTAGTTTCTGGTTATTATCACTTTATCCAGGATGACAAGTAAGAAGTCTTCTGCTTCAGGAAATAGCTGCCGATCCTGTAACCAGGTATATGATTATTTTTTATTTACATGGTCTTGTTCTAGGTGGTATCTATGTTTTCCGTGGAGTGTTTTTTTTTGACAACGTTTTCACCTTTTCCTGTTGTAATTGGGTGTGACTGGGTATGTCTGCTGGGTGGTCTGTCCGGGATAAGTCGGGAGGTATATAGTTTTTGTCTGCATTTACTGTTGCTGTGTGGAGGCTGGTTTGATTGGAGTGAAAGAATTTCCTAAATGCTTGTATTTGCTTTGTGTGTAGTGATCTTATATCTATAATTCCTCTTCCCCCTGCCTTCCTCTCAATAGTAAGCATGCGTTGTGGTGTAATTTCCTGTATTTGGTAAATTGAGTACGTATAAGGATGTGAATGTGTATACCGTTGTTATTATTATTATTATTTCATAATGTATATTAGTTTATTTGTTTATTTAAAATTGTTATGGGGAGAAATCATCAATCTGGCAAGATATAATGCCAACCATGGTTACGTATCTAATAAAAGTCAAGATTGAGTAACATGAAACTTTCCGTTTCATGTTACTCTTATCCTTATTAGAGAAAATGTTTCCTTTATATAGAATTTTCCTACAATAACTTTATAAAAGAGGTTAAAAATCAGAATAGAAATTTGCATACTTTTAGCAGTTAACAAATTCTAAAGGTTTCAATTTACCCAATAAACAAGTCTGCATATAAATTAACATCGAGCGACTATCGCACGTAACAAAGGCAAAGAGAAAAATTTTTTATTTTTTGAAATCACGAGCGAATGGAAATTAGTTGTATAGCACACTATCGACGTAAAAACAAATTTTTATTCGAATTCGACATTTATATGAGAAATTTAATTTAAATTAGAAAACTAAGTTAAAAAGTAGAGGTTTTTACTTCATAACCATGTTTAATTTTGATGAATTTTTTAATTCTGAATTTTTGAACAAGTAAAACATCGGTAAAATTGGCATCAGAAATATCAGCAAAATAGGTAATGAGTATATTTTCTCTTATATTTGGGCCTGAATTGTATTGTTATGTATTTTAAAAATATTTGTGCATCACCAATGCTTGTTTGTTTTTGCCCAGACAAAATTCACATAATCTTTGGAATACTATTAAATTACTAGGAAACAAACTCACAAAGAATTGGTAAAAGTAGTGATAATATTCCTTTTCTTAGTCTTTGGTAATTAATCGATAAAATTTAAATCACATCGGTAATTTTAAAAGCTGTTGTTTAAATTCTAGTAACAAGTAATAGAAGCTATCCTTTTCTAGATCATATAGCTTAAAAGGTTACAGTTTCTATTTTTCATTTAATTGCAATACTTTATTTTCCTCACAAAAAGTATAATTATTTTTAAAGGTAACAATTTTTGTTAATTAAAAGATTTCCGGAACTGATATTTTCGTGAGAGAGAATAAAAAGCAAACAAATTTGTGTTAAAGAGCGTCATACAGATTTTGCATATATTTATAACACAGATGTAGACGTCTCAAAATATATTAGATCCGAAAAATCAAACAACCTACCTAAACTGTTGACCTAAATGAATATCCAATAACCCAGTTCCACAGGAGTTGTCGGACCGATAGACGCTAAGATCATAAGGGTAATACATTGAGACCCCTATCGTTTGTCTTATGAAAGAAAACATACTGGGTATCTTAAAGTAAACAGGATTTTTTCGAAATGAAAACATGACCCTATTATTTTGGCAAAATTCATTTATTATGTTCAAAGTAGCCCCCTTCCGGCTTGATACAGTATTTTGCTCAGTCAATAAGCATGTGAAATGAGGTTCGGTAATAAGCGTCGAACGATTAGATGGTGCATTATAGTGTCATAGTAACCAACTTCCACTTTCACGATATTGTGGCCGCACACGATGAATACACGACAATAAATGCTTCATAATACCTAGATAAGATACAATATTAACCGTTAACCCTCCGAGTCATAGTAACAAGTCCACATTGTTTTCAATTTTGAGTTTTCAAACAACAAATCATCCATACAAAGTCATAATAACTGCCCATTGTACGTTGTTCTTAATTTTGTTAATTTATTATATTAATAAATCTTATTTTTAATTTTCATTTTCTTATTATTATTTTACTGCTGTTATATTGTAGGTTATGTGTCTCCACATTTTAACTATTATTAAATACTTACTACTGATTTTATTTTTTACATCCTAAAATTGTCCTTCAACATTCATTACCAATTAACTGATAAAACCTGTAGTTTCGACAACTCAGTTCGATATTTTTGTTTTTAATGAACTTATTTAGTTGGTTCCTTCATGTTAATCTAATGGTTTATTTTTAAAATTAAGACTGTGATAAGAAAAAAATTATAAAATCCAAATTTTCCACAGTTAAAATTTAAAAATTCAACATTTTTAACTCGAATTTATACGTATTATGATTTAGTCTTTTAATTTTTCAACTTAGCCCCATTTCGACATTTGGTATTTTATATTGACCACAGATAATATAGTTATTGCTACAGAAAGACAAAGACGTGAAATAAAATGAGTCATTTCCCACCGAGTACCACACACAATCATTCAAGCCAAGCGTGATTAGCTACTTACGCACAACTTTTACTCTGTGGCAGAAACATATAATAATTATATAAAAATAGTCCATTTTTATAGAAATAGTCCATTTCTCTCAGTGGAGTTGATGAGTTCAATAGTAAAACAACACTGTCTACTCCACGCAATATAATGAAAACCTTGGTAACATACATTTTTTAAATTGTGGACATGTTTCGTAGACATAAATCGACATCATCAGCACAAAGTTGTCTAAAATAAAATTTAGGGGGCTCACTGGATAACCTTCACCATCCTATTTAGGGTTTGTAAATATTTTAATAATTCTAAAATAAAAAAAAAAACTATGAACCATGTTAAAAGGTTATGTCATATAGAACCCTTACCATGTAAAGATTCTGTTTAAAATTAAACTTTAAAACTCAAAAACATACATAATTAAACTTAAAATAAGATTATTATAGATAAATAATTTAAAGGGGGTGAAAAAAACCCTTTAAAGTTTAAAGACTTACATGGTCATCTAAATTACAAGTTGCAAGTGCATTACAACGGCACTGAATATAAAATTCTTCGGATGACAAAAGTCAAAAGAACCAGTTTGCCGCCCAAATTTGAAAACGAGAGGGGAATGAAAGTAACCTAAGTTTAAATTTAAATTGAAACACAATAGTAAAATTAAAGACAAAGCTACAAAAACTAAAGTGAACCTCAAATATAAAAGTAATTAATACAGAAAAAATAAGGAAAAAGTAAAATTAAGCTTATGTTTAAACAAATGACCAGACCGTTGCCTAACTTCAAGGTATGGAAAACACGATATAATAATTATTAGAAAATATCGTCGTTCAACTTAACAAATACCTTGAAGAAATTCTATCTTGGGGTGACAGTAACCAAGTAAAATTTAACTCTACAAAAATCCACGCGGCAGTTTTTTTCTAAAAAAGTTAACGTTGCTGAACCCGACATAGTCATGTCCCGGCACTCCATTCCCCTAGCATCGTCGCTGAATTTGTTGGGCGTTAGTTTGGGAGCAAATCTGTCCTGGCATGAACATGTTGCAGGAGTAGCAAGGAGAGCTTCTTAAAAGTTGGGAATATTATTTCGAACCAGAAAGCTTTACACTCCACAACAACTGTTAATTCTTTACAAAGCTCAAATTCGACCAACTATGGAATACTGCTCCCATGTTTGGGGCTCCGCTCCCAAACATACACTGCATTTGTTGGATTCTGTTCAGAGAAGAGCTGTTCGTCTGATTGGAGACCCGGAACTGACCGGCGACCTTGATCCGCTGGAACATCGAAGAACGGTTGGCGACTTGAATCTGTTCTACAAGTACTTTCATGGAAAGTGTTGGAAGGATGTAGCCCGCTTAATTCCTCCCAAAGCGGTGCATGTTAGAAATACACGTCGCGCTGGTGCTTCACATCCGTATGAGGTTCAGCTTGTTACTCCGCATACAACGCTTTACAAACAGTCTTTTATATGGAGAACATCATCCCTTTGGAATAATTTGCCCAGCGCTGTGTGTGTACAATTTACAGCGATTCAAGAACAACGTGAATCGCTTTTTCCGCACACATGCTGCTCCTGGAGCGCTTTAGGGACCCATTAAAAAAAAATTAATTTTTCACTTCCAAACTATCTCTCAACCTTATTAATGTCTAATTTATTTATACCTGACTGTTTTCTGTAATTAACCTAACACGAATGCAAAATGAAATGGATATAATATTTGCTGGATAATCTATTTATTCCGGCTCGTATCTCCTAAAATTACTAAAGTTAAAACCTTATTACCTTGGAATATTAAAATTAAATTAAACATGGAGTATAATTTGAACGAGTAGCATAAAATAGAGAAGCTTGAACTTTAAGGCACACATTCCTCAGTTCGCGCTAATCCAAATATACGTTAAATTGAAGTGGGTAACGAATTTATAGTTTTAGAAGATTTAGATAACATAAGAATATATATTTAAAACTTAATCTCATTAATTCTCTATCAACGTATTTCAGAGCGTTGTGTAGTCTACCCTCCTATAAAATACTGGCTTGTAAGTTTATTTCAAGTAAGTTAAATTAATCCAAAAATAACAACTTGTACTAATTATATTGTGATGTTCGGTAAATTTCTACAAAATGGCGGAAAATTTTGTTAAGCGACATGACCGTTGGTAAGCGTGATTTTTATAACATCGACTACAATATCAAAAGTGTACGAGCAGGACTTTGAAATAAATCCTCACCCATCCTATTTCTCAGATTTGGCCCCAAGATATTTGTTTTGTTTTTGAACGGCCAAAATTAGTTTAGGAGGAAGAAATTCTCGTCGAATGACGAGTGTTATTCAGAGTTTGAAATAATTTTTTTTCAAAAAAATTGTAATGAAATGTTATTTAGATTTCTCTTGTAGAGTTATGGAAAAGAATCGAAAATACATTACATACCAAATCTTTCTTAAAAGTAGCTGTGGCCCAGATTCAATTTGTACGATCTAGAAAGCACAAAATTCGAAATAAAGTTGTGCAATAACGAATGGGAGTGCATGATTCTCTAATGATGAAAATTGAAATAAAATGACTAAAAATATCCGGTTATATTCAAAAAAGGAGGGAAAATAGGTTGCTCTTAAGAGTTGTGACTACCGCCAAACCGCAGAAGGCCTAGAAGATCAAGGAAAACCTAGAAAGAAAAAATTTAGAGTAATAAATTTAAGAGTCAATCGAAGGTTGGAAAAACATGGAAATTTGGCATCGGATAACTTCAAAAGACCCTATGAACGAACTAATCAAAATGCATCTTAAAGAAACCCCATGTTTTGTCTAATTTCTTACCCCGCTGGTATTATAAATAGGATAGAAAGGAAAATTAGTAACAGTTTTTTTTTATGGGTCTAGCACACGTGCTATAGGGAAGACCCTAAAGTGCTCCAGGAGCGGCACGTGTGCGGAAAAAGCGATTCACGCTATTCTTGAATAGCTGTAAATTGAACTCGGTGGAAACACAGCCCTGGACAAATTATTCCAAATTGATGATGTTCTCCATATAAAAGACTGCTTGAAAAGCATTGTACGCGGAGTAACAAGCTGAACCTCATACGCATGTGAAGTATTAGCGCGACGTGTACTTTTAACATGCACCGCTCTGGGAGGAATTAAGCGGGCAACATCCTTCGAACACTTTCTATGAAAATACTTGTAAAACAGATTCAAGTTGCCAACCGTTCTTCGATGTTCCAGCAAATTAAGGCCGCCGGTCAGTTCCGGGTCTCCAATTAGACGAACAGCTCTTCTTTGAATAGAATCCAACAAATGCAGTGTGTGTTTGGAAGCGGAGTCCCAAATATGGGAGCAGTATTCCATAGTTGGTCAAATTTGAGTTTTTTAAAGAATTAATAATTGTTGTGGAGTGTAAAGTTTTCTGGTTAGAAATAATATTTCCAACTTTTGAGAAGCTCTCCTATGCCTGCAACATGTTCATGCCAGGATATATTTGCTCCCAAATTAACGCCCAACAAATTGAGTGACGATGCTAGGGGAATGGAGTGCCGGGACATGACTATGTCGGGTTCAGCAACGTTAACTTTTTTAGAAAAAACTGCCGCGTGGGTTTTTGTAGCGCTAAATTCCACTTGATTACTGTCACCCCAAGATAGAATTTCTTCCAGGTCTTAGTTAAGTTGAAAGACTTCCTGCTGTCTGCGGATATTCGCCTGAGTAGCCGATGTCCGAGCGTTCAAAGTGAATAAAGAGATAAGCGTACTGTCATCTGCAAAGATGTAGATTGGATTCCCGGTCTTTTCCAGCAGATCGTTGTAAATGAATGTAAATGAGAAAGAGACTAGAAGACAGTTTAGCCAACAGACCATCGTTCCAAACACGGTCGAATGCCTTGGATATGTCGAAAGCGACCGCTCGAGATTCTCGAAAGTGTTCAATTGCGTTGTTCCAAACATGTGTTACATAAAGAATTAATAGACTATGTCTTATGAACCAATTTATGATTTTGGAATTCAAAGTCTAAGTTGTTAGTTGGATTCGATATAATTAACAACTTTTAACAAATTTCTTTTTCCCACTAAATAACATATCCCAAGAAAATATATTTCTTAGGATTTAAAGGATAGGTCATTTAATAATATCAACTTATAATTCAGAAGTTACTCTGACGAAAAGCATCAATACATGACATCTCCTTTTAATACCTTAAAGTGTTCAAGAAATAATATAAATCGGAACTAATTTGGCATTCTGAATATCATACACGTGCAATCGTCAATATCCATATCTTTTTTAAGACATTAAATAGGTTGATCCTAAGTTTAAACTTGCTAGTTTTGACCCTAGCTCTATCGCGACTGCACTATAAAGATTTAGTGGAAATTTAAAATATTGTATAGATGTAATAATAATAACACTCAGTGTAAAAAAAGGCCACGAGCGAGCGGCCTTGCGAGTAGAAGGCGGCGTCGAGCACGGAGCAACCGACAGACCGGACGACCTGTTCGCGCGGTCTTATCTATTGCTCAATTTTTTCACTTCTGCGTTGACTTTTCGATTGGAAAGTTTAGTTAGTTTGTTGCTTGTAAATAATTACTGTATCTGTTTCATTGCTACTTAGGTACTTATTTTATTTAGTTTTGAGTTCCCTGCTATTTAGTAAGAATGTTCTGAAATATCTACGAAAAATTGTGTATGAAAGGAAATTGCATTTCCTATCATACTTATTATATAGTTAATTTCACTTTGAGGTATATAATGCAACTGTTTAATTTCTATTAAGTAATTTTTTACTTCTAAGAAACTTGAAACCGAGTTATCAAGAGTCGGAACCAATATAGTTTACTACCAGAAAATAGTAAGACATCAAACATAGCATACAGAAAAGCTCTAATTAATTGACGTAGATACCTAAATTTAGAAAAAACTTTTGACAAAAAAACACTTCCACCCGAACGAAATTAGTCGTAAATAAAAACGAAGTTCTGGCTTTGTAAAAAAAAAAAAAAAAAAACCGCATAGCATCGGAACTGTAGTGGACTTACTAGAGCCTTTGCTAATTTAAACTCCTACTGGCCAGATTAGATCTGTTTTGAATGAGGTAACGGTTGTCTAAATTAACAAGTTGCATTAATTACTAAAAATATCCATTATGAACGTCTGTAATTAGGAAACACTGTAAATATAAGGATGTGTGGTGTATGATGGTGGTATGAACAAGTTTAATTATATAACTATATATATATATATATATATATATATATATATATATATATATATATATATATATATATTTACATATATATATATATATATATATATATATATATATATATATATATATATATATATATATATATTGGATGGTTGTAGCTTCTACTTGATGGAAATTCATTATAAATATATAATAAAAGACTGTTTTTAGTCAATTTCCACTGGTTTATTTAAATTGCGATGACACGTTTCGCTGTCGATGCAGCTTCTTCAGATCTAAATTTTACACTGTCAAGTTAGGTTTAATGTTCACAATTTTATATAATTTCTTAATTATAATATCACACCTAATTAAATTACATTGATAGTATTGGAAAACCCACACAGATTTGGAGTTAGGAGAATAAATTCAATAATGGTGAATTGCTTAAATCTATCTGGTCGTTGAGTAAAGTACCTGTAGTCCTTAATCGATTTATTTGCATTGTCTCTAAAAGTTTTAAACCTTATTGTTGGGTGTGTAAAATTTTGAAATTCTTGTTAAATGTGTGATTTTCTGTTAAAAGATGATTAGCATATGTTGAATTTTTTTATATATTATATAATATATATATATATATATATATATATATATATATATATATATATATATATATATATATATATAATATATATAAAAGAATTCTCTATTTTGATTGGTATTGTTAATCCCACCAAATTCTCGTTGCTATAACTATCTTCTCCACGCAATTTTATTTACAGTGTTGTGAAATGGTGTATTTCCTTGATTTCAAACTCTACATATATAGACTGATAAACATAAAAAACTGGACTAAAATTCATAAGACTGCCGATTTTCAATTTTTTTTCCTATACCGAAACCATATACTGTTTCCTATGTCAGTATTTTTACTAGAAAGACGAGGGATAAAAAATACGAGCTACCAAATCAGAACGATACATTTATAGCGTGGTATACTACGTAGAAGTGACATGCGGCCCCTGCACAGTGAACAATTTTCGGAGTGTCTACACCCACCACATTTTTTGACGGTATCGTGCGACTCGTCTCAGCAGCGGCTAATTCGATTTGGCAAAAAATACAACCTATCACCAAAAATGGATTATGAGTATAGAAGGAAATTAATTACGGCACGGAAAGTTGTAGAATTTTGTGTAACTCCGATAATTCCTTAGTAGTTAATAGAGATTGAGACGGATTTCGAAGAAACAAGTAAGATTTCAAATTATGACAAATGTTCCCCAGTTTTAATATTACCTACATATATGCCTATTTCAAAATTTTCGATTGTAATTTTAACCATTCTTAACTGCAAGACTGTATTTGGCACTCTTATAGTAGAATAACATCTTAGTCTTAAACAACAAATTCTAAAATATATTTCGTCTCCTTTATGGATATTCAAATTCTAATACTTTAGCCAAGATGCAAGAATAACATTTATAATTTATTAATATATTCCTCTAGGCTTATTTGCACATATTTTTAAGAATATACCCAACAATAGTAAAAAAAATATATAAATATTTCGGCTTATTTAAAAGATTGTTGTCAAGTGTCGGAAATTCAAAGTGTTATGCTTTGATTTTTGTCTATGCATGTTGTAATGATTGCGATGGTTGGCCGTAATGTTATTATATCTCTATATGTAAAATTTTTGTTCGAAATTTATGGTACATCGTATATAGAAAATAAATTTAGAGCTATCGACATGTTTTTGGATGATCCATAAATAAAAAAGTCTTTTCTCAAGAGTGTATTTTTTTATTTAAATAAAGCGAGTTGGATAAATTTCATTTAAGAAAATATTCCTTTATTCTCTTCAAGGAACTGTTTGGGACCAATGTACATCTAGACACGTGACCACCTATAAGATTAAACTATTTGTGTAACTTTGAAATTCAACAAATATTGGGAATTTTTAAAAATACAATTTTTGACGAAGAATGTAGGATACCGCTTGGCGTCGCGCCGTCTGCTTACGGTTAGACGCTCTAGGATTCAGAACAATTTACCTTTTTTATTTCAGTAATTCTTTTTATAACATTTACCAGGGTGAATCGATAATTCCTGCAAATTTCTACGAAACGGTGAAAAATTTGGTTAAGTGCTATGAATGTTGGTAAGTGTGTTTCTTGTAGGGGTTCTTTTCAAAGTTTCAAACACATACAATGCTCAGTTGTTTCTTAGCAGCTATTGTAAGCGATACAGATTCGTAGAAATGGATAAAGCCGAGCATAGTGATAAAACATTTTTATTTAAAACGTAGTCTGCAGCCCAGATCGAAACTGAACTGAATAAGGTTTACGGGGACTCTGTGCCAGTACTCAAGATTATTTATTACTGGATAAACGAATTTAAAAGTGGTCGTATGATCACTGCAGATGCTGATCATTTAGGACGCCCGATTGAGGTTTCTTCTGAAAAAATGGTCAATAAAATTCATGGTACTGTGATGGAAGATCGTCACATTAAGCTTCGTGAGATGACTGAGAAGGTAGGCATCTCATATGAACGTGTACATAATATTCCACATGAAGTTCTGAAACTGAACAAGCTGGATGCACTATGAGTGCCAGGTTTGTCGACTCCAGACCAAAAACGCACTAGGAAGGACATTTTAAAATCGTACTTGGAAAAGTTACAGCTCATTCCTAAGGACTTCTGACGTTACTTTATGATTGTAAACGAAACGTCGATCCTCCATTATATCTCGGAGACAAAACGTCGATAAAAATAATGAGTTGGCGAAAGTGCACCAAAAAAGGCGGAAACAGTTTTATCGGTGAGAAAAGTAATGGCAACTGTTTGTTGGGATTCACAGGGTATCATCATGATTGACTATTCGGAAAAAGGTGAAATAGTGACTGGCTCTTATTACGCAACGTTACTGGACCGTTCGCATAGTGAATTGAAGCAGAAGCGACCAAGATTAGCGCACAAGAATGTGCTTCTTCACCAGGACAATGTGCCTGCTAACACATCGGCTAGTAATAGTGCCCGAGCTGGGCTTCAAAATAGTTTCCCACCCTATTTTCCAGAGTCCTAACTTCAAAAATTGGCTTGGAGGGAAAAAATTTTCGTTGAATGAAGATGTGATTTGTATTATAACGAGTATTATGCACAACTTGAAACAAATTCTTTTATGTATTGACCACAGTGGAAATTATGTTGAGAAATAATTTTTGTTTTTGCAAAAAAATTTTATTTACCTTGTTTTTTACAATCCACCCTCGTACTATAGAAAATATTTTTCAACTATTAATATAATTCAATGAATAAAAATTAATTTCTGTCCCCCAATTGTTGTATAAAACCAACAAAGTAAAAAGTCGTTAAGCTAAAAAATTAATTGATGCAACACATAATCTACAAATCGATCATAGTGTTTCTAATATAGCTAATAACTCGAAAGGTGCTATGAACCAAATATATTGCGGAGCGTTAATTGTTCCACAAGGTGAGTACGGTTCCTTTCAAAAATTTGATTTTATGGCCTAAATCTTGTTAATCGTAATTGTTATTTCAGTGCATTTTGTTAATTATCATTTAGTTTTTAATGTTGAAGAGTGTTTTAATGGTACAGTGTTTTTGTATATAATGTTTTAGAACTCTTTGATATTTTTTAAGGAGTACTTTATTTTTAAAAAAGAAACGAAGAGCTACGGGAATTTCTAAAACAAGAAAGAGTTTGTAGCTCTTGAAGTACTTTTGGATATGCATTCATTATGGTCATGCTGAAACATGTTTGCTCTAAATAATCAGATTGAGCAAGGTAATACGAGTGTTCTGACATAATTGCATCAAGCATTGTCAAGCAAACTTTAAGTTAACCTTTAAATTCTACTTAATTAAGTCGTCCTCATCCAAAATCGTGAATAAGCTGGCACAGAATACACAAATGGATTCAATAATTTAATAACCGTTCAAGTGCAAGTTGAACTTGCGCATTTAGTGTTCCGTACGTTGATTGCTTTTACCATAACAAAAATTGTTACGGTGGTATAAAATGATCAGTGACTTCACAAAACACACCCCAAATGAGTTTTCAACAAAGTTTATTTCCAATCTTTAATGAAAACCGATGACCTTGAAATTTTTGGTTTTTTTATATACCAGATAGATTATTAAAGGTAATGCACTCGTGATAATTTTCGTTCAATCTACACCCCGTGGAGAATATCCCAGAATTTTTCCAAAATTTTTTGATAAGTACTTTTCGAGGTAAGGCGGGGAGACAGCGATTTTTCGCGATTTTTTAAAAATAATACAAAGAAAAGTGCGCGCAAATATTACATTATATATATATATATATATATATATATATATATATATATATATATATATATTTATATATATATATATATATATATATATATATATATATATATATATATATATATATATATATATATATATATATATATATATATATATATATATATATATTACTCGTGTTTTTCACAAGCTTTCATTTGACACCACACTCGATGACCTAGCAAAAAATTTTTTTTTCACTTCCGATTTCACCCCCCAAAACTAACCCCTTAAGTCAAAATTTAACTTTCAAAACTACACGACTCTGATGAGGCCATCAATTCCTATATTAGTACCAAATTTCAACTTTCTATGTCAAATAGTTTCGGAGAAAATCGGGTGTGACAGACAGACAGACACCGAAGTGATCTTATAAGTGTTCCGTACGGAACACTAAAAATGTTACAAAAACGAGGACTAAATATTAACTCTAATACTAAAATAAAATATATACTTATTTTAATGTCAAAAATAGGATAAGCTTTAAACTATGAAAATAAAAATTATTTAAATATACAGTTCAGGCTAATATATCAGGATATTTACGAATAACTTACTAGTTCTGTCTTTATCTTTATTGTTCTCAACTAATTAAAAATATTTGTGTTAAACGGTTTTTTTCTGGAATCTATTTAAGATACAATACCTACTTTTCTTTTTACTTATTTAAAACAAACTTACTGATAGAGCACAACACACGTACATGTTATTATATCTCTAACCATAAAAACTCATTGAAAACTTACATTTTAAGTCTTACTCTGGATATTAGGTTATACGTTTTGGGATTTGATACTAAGTTCGAGACGCTAAATTTTAGTTTCTCTAACTATTACTGTCGCGAACTTTCAATGGAAAGTTTGCTTTCGATACCAGTCAACATCGTGTTCCGATAATTTCCGCAATGCAATGTTAATTGGTTTTTTTTCGCCAAAAGGAAATTACAATGCTTGAAAATTAAATTATTTTGTACTGTAATTGTAAAATAATCAGAATGGAAAATATTTTTAATGGCAAATTTGGAAAGCTATAATTACTCACTATCATGAAACGTTCTCCTCCTCTGTCCTATTGCCCTTGGCAGGCCCGTCTTATGAGAGTTCTTTAAACAAGGAGTTTCAGTTGGTCTATCCATCTTGTAGGAGATCTGCCTCTTGATCATCGGCCGCTGACTTTTCCTTGGACCACCAGTTTCTGCATGGTGTCCCTTCTTCTGGCGATGTCACCAAAATATGTGAGGTAAACTTGGTTTACACGTTTGAGTAACCTAGTTTTCACATTCATTTTCTCCAACACTGACGCATTAGTCCGGTGCTCTCTCCAGGAGATTCGAGGAAATCGTCTGTATATCCACATCTCGAAACTTTCGACTCTTTTTTTGTCAGTTTACTTTAGTGTCCAATTTTAAGCTGCATACATTGCAATGGGAAATATGAACTCATTAACGAGTTGTAATTTTATGCGATACTTCCAGATTTTCGTCAGTTTTTTGGTTGCTATCTTGGTCATCGCTGTGTTATTCTCATAGAGGTTTCTTATCACCATCACGACATGTTGAAATGTATTAACACTAAAATCTAACAGTTCATTGAAGTTAAGTAGACCCAAGTGTGTCGGCTTCTTAACTCTGTTATTGTTTATCTGCCAGAGACCAAAGCCCAATCTTATGTCAAATTACAATACTCATTAATTAAAACTATCACCAAGTAAATTTTATGCCATTATATTTATATAAATTAACATACATTATTAATAACAACACCCAAAAAATGGGAAGACCTCAAAATGTTGTTATGTAACAGTTCCATATATACAACTTAAAAATTAAGTCTAGGATACTAATTGACAAGGCAACATGACTTTGTTACAAAATTATTCCACCCACAGTTGGTTATGGGGATTGGAATGGAAAAGTAAGCTGCTCGAGATTAAAAGAAATGGCTAACTATACTAACCATGTAAAATGTTATACAAAATTAAATTATCTATTAACATTCTAAGATTTTTAAAAGTTTTAATGTGGAAGTCAGATTCTATTTTAGCTGGTTTATTTAGTTTAGAAACAACATACTTCAAAAACCTCTGTTGAGATCTTTCAACGTTTTCGATATACACGTTATGCAGACACAAGAAGAATATTTTTATTGAGTTTTGGCAAATAAACGATATAACTTCTCAACCGAGGTGATAGTGTTAAAATTGTTAATAATTATAAAGCGGCAATTGCAGAGATTTTAAACTTAAATTTGTGAAGTATAAAAGCTAATCAATAATTATGCATGAATCTTTGATTTTAGTAAGCGTCGGCAAGACAAATAACCCCAATTAAGTAATGATGTTTCAATACTGTACAGAATCAATGAAAAACGCTAGAATGGAATTTACAGTCTTTCATCTCCATGGTCTTCTTTTTATACTAAGTTGTAAGATGATTACAGTTTGACAGAAGCTTAAGATAATCATTAAAAGAGAATATTTCCATTAGTAACTCTAATTTATAAGCAATAAGGAAAAACTAATTATACTTAAAATAACGCACCAAATCGTCAAGGAATAAATCAAAGACATGTGAATCCGGGCGAAACATTTAAACGGCTAGTCGTTGAAATAAATGATTTGTGACCGTCCGCTCAAGTAACTCACTAGCAAGTCAAGCAAAGTCCCGCCGGTACCTATATTCTTTAGCACGGACAACAATGTGGTTACTTTATCGAACACCTTGAAAAAGTCAGAATAAATTGAATAGACCAAAGTATTTCTCTTCGAAACTACCGATATAAAAATCAATATAGGCAAGGAGATAGAGGTCCGTATTTTTACCAGTTAAGAAGGCAAATCGGACGGTGATAATATTAGGACTCCATTGAGAAGTTTATAACTTAGTTATTATATGTTAGAAGATCTTGGGAATGCTCATAATGGTAATTAGTTAAAAAATTATCTGATACTAATATCCGTGGAAGGATAATGCTATCTTAATCCCTCCCCCTCAAAATCCACCTCTGCTTTGTTTCTTCACTATTTTGTCCCAAAATTTTTCAAAAAGGATACTATACTGTTTAGGATTGAAAAGAAAAACATTGTAAAAATGTAAAATTTTTAAGTCATATGTTGCTATCCTGTGACGCTTCGAAGGGTGGAATTTTATTAGAAACTTCACTTATCCAATACTTTCTTCTCAAGCATAAGTTTTAGACAAACAATAAGTTTCAAATTACAGTTTTAAAAATTTTTTTAAAACTCATTTTGTCTCGTCGTAAAAACAAGTAAAAAATAAATGGTTCATTTTGAAAATAGTCTCCTTCGTGGGAAAAGTAGAAACGGCTTTTTAGAGTTACCATGTTAATGATTTAATCATTGTTCCAATTATGTAACACATATTTGGAACAACACAATTGAATACTTTGGAGAATCTTAAGCAGTGGCACTTGAGATATCCAAAGCATTCGACCGTGTTTCATATGCCAGATTGTTGGCTAAGAGCTTTTATGGTATATATGAAAAGTTTAGTTTGTGGCTATCGTATTTTCTTAGAGTGTTCTTTATTAATGGTAGTCGTCGGATTTTTTTTTAATACCGTCAGTATAAACGCCGGTGTGCCCAAGGCTCAATACTTTCTCTTACTCTTTACACTAAATATCTGCGGGAAAGGACCACGAATCCAATTTACTGCGTTTATCTTTCCATTCGGTTTTAAAAGCTCGGACATCGGCTACTCATGTAAATATCCGCAATCAAAAACCCAGGCGACAGTTTTTTCTAAAAAAGTTAACGTTGCTGAAGCTGAGCACCTCTGCACCTTCGGAATAGCACCAAACTCGTCTAGGACTAACGATAAGGTGAAATGTTATGTGCTCTCAGTGTTGTACTTTGATATGGAGATATAGACGTTAAGGAAATTGGATATTCAAAAATTTATTATTATATCTACAGTCCCTGGCCAAATTATTAGACGCACTGCAAGATTTCATGTAAAATATTAATTACCGAGTGATATTGTACCGTTTTATTATTTTAAATTGATTTGTTTTTTATTTTTATATTATCCAATCAATTACCTATTTATTTGACATAAATAAAACAGCATTAATTTAGAAAAGCATAAGTTTATTAAGTTTTAAAGAAAAGTGAAATTAATGTTAGTAAAAGTCAATATTTAGTTGAGCCACCTTTAGCCGCTATCAAAGCTTTAATTCTGCGCGGCATGCTATCAATGCAAGATTGTACTGTCTCCTGCATTTGAGGATGATGATTCCACACATGAATAATCTTTTCTAGGAGCTGGGTTTTGTTGGTAATCACATCTTTAGCCACTTCTCTTTTCATCAGCTCCCACACATTTTCAATGGGGTTCATATCAGGGCCAATCCAACAGAGGGATATTTTTTTCTGCCAAAAAAAGCTTTAACTGACCGAGCAGTGTGGCAGGGAGCTCCATCTTGCATGAAAGTGAATGGTTCCCCATTTGGAAACCATTCTCTGAGCTGCGGAATCAACCGATTTTGTAATACTTCTTTGAACTGATCTTGCCTCATTATTCCTTTGACGACGTACAGACGTCCAGTGCCCTTGCCGCTGATGACTGACCAAATCATCACTTTGGTGGGATGTTTAAACCATCGGGACGACACAATCAGGATGAAACTTTTCTCCATGACGACGACGCACATACTGAGCTTTATACTGCAAAATTTCGAATGTGCTTTCGTCAATGAAGCAGACCTGTCAAAAATAGGAAAAAATATATAAACTTCCATGTTTATTTGCTTTATTTAACTGAAAATGATAATAATGTATCAATTATTGATTAAATTGCTGTATCTTACCGATCTCCAGAAGTCCACATCTTTGTCTTGCCATTGTTTGGCCCACTTCAGGCGCTTTGCTTTCATTGCAGCTGTTAACTTGGGCTTCCTGGCGGGGCGACAGGCCTTAAAATCTAATTCTTTCAATTTTCTTCGAACAGTGCGCTCAGAAGCATTTACGCTAGCATCCTGGAGTTGTGATTTTATTATCTTTGTGGTAGCAAATCTGTTTTCTACACAAATTTTCTGCAAACATCTTTCTGACCGTGGAGTGAAAATTGGTTTTCTACCGCATCTTTTTCTTTCTTTTCGGGCTTAATTCCTTCCCTGACTCAATTTTCTTTTTTATGCTTCGTACACTAGCTTCAGAAACCTCCAATCTTCGTGATATTTCTCGGTTTGTAAATGTTTTCGCAATCACAAGGGCCTTCACTTCAGCTTTTTTACGTGGTGAAAGATCGTCTTTTTTTCTACCCATAATGAAAATAGTCCAATTACTTTTTTAAAACACTGCATACAAAATAAACTAATAACTGAGTAGTATAAAACTGTTAAACAAACAATCACAGTCCATAAAGCCACAGAAACACGTCCGTACCTGACTCGATTCCGATCGCGACTGATACAGGTTTGTACTTGTTTACGTTCATGTATCACTTTGTCAACACAGTGTTGCCATATGTTAAAAATAAATACAAATATGTAGTCTACAACAATTCTTTTAAATAAAAATCAATAATATTGTACACACATTTAACAAACATAAAATTACTAAAAAAAATACAGTGCGTCTAATAATTTGGCCAGGGACTGTAAGTAAAGCATATACCAGAAATAACTGAAAATTACATTGTCAGAAAAATTAACAGACGCAGAAATCACGAGAGATTGAAGAAGCCAAAATAAATTAAAAATACTGAGAAAAAATCAAAATTGCAGTATTCGGCACATATTATAAGGAGGGATAAGTACCAAGAAGACGACGTTCATGCTTGCTGAACCTACGAGATTAGTTTAACTATTTGGATCGCTAGAGTCCAGCCCAGATAATTGTTAACTTTTCTACGATAATTGCAGCAACTGCCATACGAGGATGACATTTCTTTTCCAGCATGTTTTTCTCGTATACTATTATTGCAACTAGCTGATAATAAAAAAATCTACTACTTATTACATATTAATAAGACCCTCAAATGATAGAAAATCATGCCCAAAAGCTGACAGGGTCTCTTGGATTATATTTCCTAAAACTGATAAAAGATTAAAATCGACGTTCGTTACTAATATCTACTAAAGTCTTAAAAAACCAATTCGCATCCTAGTCGACGTTTATTATTCAGCATTTAAATTCGAAGCACAGAGTACGATGGCTTGGCTCGTAACGAGAATTTGAGATTTGAAAAGGCTTTTAGGTAGAATGAAATTAATTCAGATTTGCTAAAGCTTTGGCGTATTGTATTTTAAAATGTTCTAGGTGATGCTGGTAGTGTTAGTAAAGGTCCTCCATGAAGAAGTTTAAATTTAAAATATCCATTATAAGAGAACAAACCTATAAAAGAAAAAATCTTCATTGTCTGTCGAATCACAGTACCAGGTAAATAATTTTTTAAAAATATTGTTACCTTATTGTTAAAGGTTTCTTATCTAAAAGTCTCCTAAATTAGCAATGAAATATATTTCAGGTTATTTTTAGTACGTCGTTTCCGTGATAGCTGTTATTCCTTGATGGATTTTTTTTTATAGTTCCAGGAATCGAGTATTTTTACTCTATAAAAAAAAATTCGTCGATGTAAAATCACGGGTAATTTAAGGTCAAATTATGTTACTCTTTCTGAATATCAATTTATTTGGGAAAATTTGTCGAATGAGTCTTGTTGCTTCATTCTGCTGAAACCAGGTTCCCGGAGTTGATGGTGAATGAATTGGAATTGCCACTCGTAGAGAACGGTCTCTGAGGAAAAACGAGAGCCACAGACAAAACTTTTCATGTATATTATAAGGGCGTAGCTTAACCATCAATCCGCCATGCCAGATAGAGTACATGCCTTGGCTTACGAAAGCCATATTGAAGGTCAATACTAATATTGAATCCTGAAAGATATTTTAGAAGATGCTGATTGATAATCTTTTCCATAACTTTTAATATCATTGAAAGCTGAGCGACTAGTCGGTAGTTTTTTTGCCAATGTCTCCTTGCCTTTTTTAGGTATCGGCTGAACTGTAGCGGATTTCCAACAGGAAGGAAATATTTCTTTTCTATGGGATAGGTTCAAAAATCTGGAGTTAGTTCGCTTGTGCATTTTTTGAGCACTTTGGCCGGTATTTCATCATCTTTAGAAGTTTTTTTGGTGTCCCGCTTGATTAAAACACGTTTTATGATTCGCTGTCTGAAGACAATATCAGGCATCCTTGACTGCTCTATAGGAATAATTGGTAGTGCTTTTCTTTGGACATCAATAGTAGAATGTGAAGCAAAAAGTTCAGCTAACAAGGTGGTATAGTTGATTTAGTGAAATTTTGCCTAATGGCCTTAGCGAATGACCAAAATGACCAAAGACCTGAAATTGTTGGGGCAGGTAAGAAGTTTATTTCTAAATCTTTGATTGTATGCCTTCTTGGTTTCGTCGATAATTTCTTTGCATCTGTTCCGGGTATGAATAAAGATATTACGACTTATGACGTTAGGATTTTCATGCCATTGTCGGTAGGCAAGATGATTAGAAGCAATAGTTTTACTGAAGTTTCAGTCGAACCAAGGCTTGCTGTTGAAAAGGCAGTTCTTCGGAAAAGGAATATAAGCTTCCATACCCGCCAAAATTATATCGGAGGACTACTTAGCGCAGTCAGTTGGTTCAACATCATCATCATCTAACCAAGGAAAAATTCGAAAATATCTCATCCCTTTACCAGGTTTGTAGTAGTAGACTTCTGAGGTTTAAGCGCCTCTCTGTCACTGATCAGTACTATACTCAATGTTGAAAGCAGTTTATGATCGGAAGAAAAAGGCGAATTTACAGTGACAGTGTAAACTGATGGTTAAAAACAGGTAAAAAAAACTGGCGAACTATGCGTTTCGATCAGGGATCCATGTTGGTTCATTGATAAGCCACAGCTGATTGAGAATGATTCAGCTTCAGGAGCTTATTCGTCGACCAAAGTTGAATATTTAAACCAATTGATGTTGTGGAAATTACAGTCGCCAAGGATGACAATTTCGGAATATGGATAATTAATCTGTAAATGATCGATGGTATCTGCAAGAGAAGCGAAAAGTGTTGTAAAGTTAGTATCACTTGGTGGTCAATAGAGGCAGCAGATAAACCTTGTGGTGTATTGAGTAATTATTTTTAACTACGTAACATAAAAGTTTCGGGCATACAGAGCCTCCTCTCCTTAGCCAGAGATATCGTTTCTGGAAAAAATGCAAATTCCAAAGTTATGCCTAAACAGGAAATAGAAGTTCTACCCAGGATAAAGAAAGCTGACTGTGCTAGCCGATGAACTGAGCTTGGTTCATAGAGAGTGAGTCCATGAGGTTTATTTGACTGCAGATGTTGGTGCACTTAATTTATGTTCGAGTTTAAACCTCGTATGTTACGAAAATTTATTTTAAAATTGTGACCTCTGCATGTTGAACCCCCGATGCTCCGGGTGGAGACTACCAGGATATCCGAATAGGGGGCTATTTTACTTCTGGAATTTTTTTTTTATCCTAAGAGCTTCATCATGCTATTTGGTCCCACGGCCCGGACATCCGAGCAGCCACGAGACATTAAGCAACTTCACGTAGCCTAAGCTAATGCAACGGTATCATGCCTGATGGAATCTGGGTATCTACCAGCTAAGTTCATCTCAGTTACTTTCTATGACAGGCAGAACCTATCGGGGGTGATATTCTTTCCCGCACCCCCACAAGTAAATATATGTACATATATATATATATATATATATATATATATATATATATATATATATATATATATTTATATATATATATATATATAGGGTGTTTTGAAAATCGCTTAATATATTTCAATCACTATTATACCAAGAAGAATTGTGGAAAAATGGAACTAATTGGTGCTTCACTAAAACTACCGGGGCATATGCGCCAAAGGTTATAGTCAATATGCATATCAAAAACTATTGACTCCAATTCTGTTAACAACAGTTTATTTTATAACAAATTAAAGAAAAAAAAAACGCAAATAATGCTTTAAAAGTACACTAGTTCTGCAGCTTCGTGTTTTAAAAAAGTTAACACACTACATTGACAAAAATAACCATCAAGATCAACAATTTCCCCTCTAAAGCTGACAATTTTCATACTCACTAAAAATCATTGTATTTCTGTTAAAAACATTGTTTAACTTTCATTGTAATTTGCGTTCTAATTCCGGTTCAATCCTTTTTA
Organism: Pachyrhynchus sulphureomaculatus; assembly: GCA_019049505.1. Classification (NCBI taxonomy): domain Eukaryota; kingdom Metazoa; phylum Arthropoda; class Insecta; order Coleoptera; family Curculionidae; genus Pachyrhynchus; species Pachyrhynchus sulphureomaculatus. The sequence continues at coordinate 120,417,011 of CM032455.1, read as the reverse complement.
AATCTCCGCCATAATTTGCGCAACAATCTCATCTCAAAATCACTACTACTTTAAACATTCGTTAGTGATCCCATCTAGTGCATAAACATAATTCTGGTTTCAGCTCTTGTATACTATCCTAATATTTTGATTAGAAAACTAGCATTAATATAGTGTTTCGGTTTTAATAACAACAGATCGTTAATGCAATATTTAATGTTTATTACTAAGACGTAGAAATTTGTTGTAACATCCTATAATTCAAGGGTTTAATCAAATCAGGTAAGATTTTTTTAATTTGTAAGAGTGGTTTTTAGTTTACTACTAGATTATTTTATTTTTTAAGCAAACATAATTTTACCAAACCAACGAAGGGCTGACCAATAAAAAATTTTTAAAATGTCTAAAATGGGAAAAACCAGCAGTGAATGTTTCTTTACTTGGCTCAGGGAATGTCTTATTTATATATATATATATATATATATATATATATATATATATATATATATATATATATATATATATGTATGTATATATATATATATATATATATATATATATATATATATATATATATATATACATATATATAAATATATATATATATATATATATATATATATATATATATATATATATATATATATATATATATACATATATATATATATATATATATATATATATATATACATATATATATATATATATATATATATATATATATATATATATAATTTATATATATGTATATATATATATATATATATATATATATATATATATATATATATATATATATATATATTCCATCCATAGTCGGATGTAAACCTCCCCCAGTTGTCTTCAATGAGCTTTGTTATTTACTTTTTGCATCCACTCGTCTCTTGCTAATCTTTTTATGGTGTCCGTCCATCTTGCCTGTGGTATACTTCTGCATCTTTTGTGTTCTCTAGGCCTCCATTCAACTATACGGCGTGTCCATCTGTTATCATTCAGCCTTACAATTCCTTATATTACATCTGTCATTTTTGATCTCCTTCGTATCTCGATATTAGGAATTCGATACTTTTGTATAAAACTCACGTTTCAGTGCCATGTGTGAATACCAGCAGGACATATTGATCGAATGCTCTGGCTTTTATTGTATTTGGAATGTCAAAACTAAAGAAACTCTTCTATCCAAGTCAGCCTTTAAATTATTTTTTGATATTTAGATTTTTTTCCTAAATATATGATTGTTTATACCTTTTCTATATATATTTATGCACACGAATTAACCCGTGTTCGTTTGTTACATTTTGGGTGGAGTTCTGCAGATGTTTGACGAAGGTCTCACTTGGCATTTTCAATGTTAAGACACTGTATTCCGACGAGTCAGCATTGAAAATACCAAGTGAATCCTTGGCGAAACGTCAACAAAAGTCCACCCAGAATGTTTGTGAAGAAACCATACTAAATTTACCTGCTACCTTTTTTAGTGTTCCATACGGAACACTTATGGGATCACTTCGGTGTCCGTCTGTCACACCCGATTTTCTCCAGAATTATTTGACATATAAAGTTCAAATTTGATACATCTATAGGAACTGATAGCCCAATCAGAGCCGCGTAATTTTGGAAGTTAAATTATGACTGAAATGGTTAGCTTGTAGGGCGAAGTAAAAAAAAAATTTGAAGGTCATCGAATGGGGTACCAAACGAAAAATTTTGAAAACAGTTCGAAAAAAATATATATGATGTAATATTTGCCCACACTTTCTTTGTATTAATTTCAAAAAATCTCTGTTCCTCTACCCTATCTCGAAGATTACTCAACAAGAAATTTTGAAAAAATTCTAAGATATTCTTCATAAAGTGTAGACTGAGCGAAAATTATCACATTACCCATTAAGTTTGATAATTTATCTGGTATAAAGGAAACTATGTGCCTTGAAAATATCAAGGAGGTTTCTCGACGGTATGGTGGAGATAAATATATTTCCCGTACAGCGCGCCGCGCCTCTAGAAACATAATAGTTTATTTTATTTGTTTATAATTAAACAAATATTTAAGTAGTAAATATTTGTTTTACACTTTTATTGCTAGGTTCTAGATTGAACTAAATTGATTTATTGTCTATTAGGTAGCTAAGATACTATAAGTACATTATACATTAT
>CM032455.1:120402372-120409872 GCA_019049505.1 Pachyrhynchus sulphureomaculatus | reverse complement strand
TTCAAGCATTATTTATGATGTAACATTTCTATACATGTATTCAAGAAGAGTAGTGTATCTTTCGTTGACTGACTACTAACTAAGGTGTTAAGGACTACCCATATATCTACCGAATCAAATGCTTTTTTGTAGTCAAACACTGCTATCCACCTTAGGTGACCTTATGATGAATGTGACCTTATGCGGTATCTCCGTCTAAATTCCGCTTGTTCACGTGTTTGATAACTGTCTGTATGTTATGATTCTAGTATAGTACCGATAATAGGCTGATGGGTCTGTAATTCTCTTAAAGTTGCCCTTTTCAAAAATAAGCAAAATCAAGGCGTTTACCCAAGATCTTGGTATTTTATTTTCTATAAGGCACCTGTTGAATAGAATTGGAAGAGATTGTATTATCGATGCCCCTCCATACCGCCATGTTGTCCATATTATTTTGTTAGTAAGTCAATATAATACAGTATAAACGATAAACGTGTTAGCTTTGTTAAACAAGTCACGATATTAAAAATTTTCTTTCTGCGTGACCGCGGTATCGTAGCCGTTGATACATTTACAAACGAAGCAACGACTACGAAACCGAAATCACGCAGAAAGAAAATTTTTAATATAGTGACTCCTTAACAAAGTAAATACGTTTTTCATATCTAATGATAATGTACAATCACAAAGTAATGGACTGTTCAATATAGTAGTGCAGTACAGTCTGTAAGTGAAAAATTAATATCCCTTGTAACGTATTCGGTATTCAGCAATATCTAGTTACATATCAACTGTTAGTATTATTTGTAATTTCCTTATAGGATCTAGTTAATTAACTTATTAATTTAGAGGTTTACTAGGTAGTAGCTTGTGTTTATTTTATTAGTCCATATTAGTCCAAGCGAATTATTGGGAAATTTAAATATAGCTGATATGTAAACAAATCCCTTTGCGACTTACTTATACTATAGATTTTATAGCTGAATTTCAAACTCTTATGTACAACCTCGGCCAATATTCAGTACAAATCTCTTAATCTTGAAATCAATACAAAATAGGCAAATACCTCGCAAATCTCTCCATCCTGTCGGCTTCCTTGGAGCTTATTTCGAAAACTGACTTCTTCGGAATCTAGCATGAAGTTGATTCCGAAGAAGTCAGTTAATCGACACAGGAAAATTCCAGAAAAATTATATCTATAAGCGCCATAACTTGTGGAAGTTTTCTTAAATATTTTCATAGTGAAAACTGAATCGTGAATGATTATGTGTGAAAAGTAAAAATATTGTACGATCAGTTTTAATTGAACTTCAATACTCTACAGTATATGTCATCAATATAGAAGAAGACAAATTTCTTGTTTCATGTTCTAGTTTCTAGATTAAATTTACAAACTTCCTAAGAACATCATTAGGGATATAGTCTTGCTGGGGGTTCATATGTACAAGTATTTCCTTAATCCTACAAAAATCTTTCACTTAACCCTAATCAATAGATAGGTGCGACTCAGGTTACGCTCGGCAAAAAAAATTATTTTTGTGAAATGCTACTAAAAGTTAGCTAATACAATATTTGGCAAGAAAATAATCATCATGGATTACAGATAACAATTCCCTAACTCCTTAGAATACTGTTTAGTATTTGCTTGTTTACTTATCAGTAAATAGGAGCTAGGGGTATTATATAAACAAGATGGTCACGCATGCATATCAGGTACTCAACTTTGTAATGAGGAATTAAAACAACCCAGAATAAAGGCTTATTTAACTTTGGTGGATTGTTGCTTGGTTTGACATCCAGTGCAAGTAGGTTTGACTAAAGAGATTGAGAAGGTTCAGAGGAAAACTGAAAGGTGGGTTTACTTGGAGTTCCACAAGTAATTTAGCCCATTTAAAGCAATTAGAGAATTAAGTGGGAATACTCCTTGTTCACGAAAGGAATATTTTATAAAGGTTTTTGTGTATAAAATTTTTAATGAGACTCAATCTTATTGGGAAATAAGATACACACTTGAACAACTTGCTTACATGGCTAGAAGGGGTTATCCATTTAAAATCAGAAATCCCTTGTAGGTCTACATTTCCTTGTTTGAATCGGTGTCAAGATCTGGAACAATCTTATTAATGACATGCCTAGATTAGGCATATTTAAAAAAATTAATCAGGCAGTAATGGTTTAAGATTTTTAATATAACAGAAAAGACTGTTTACAATTGGTTTGAAGAATTTTGTGATGGTCGTGCTTCCTTTAGCAATGAATTTCATGAAGGTCGACCAAAATCAGTTGTTGTTCCAAAAGACATTGATGCTGTGCGCAACATGATTGAAGAAGATCGGCATGTGACATACCATGAGAGGCATCCTTAGGCATATCGAAGATACAGTACATTTGATTTTGCATGAGCATTTAGCTGTAAAAAAGATCTGTTCTTGATGGATTCCCCATAATCTGACCGAAACTCAAAAACAAGCTCGGGTCATTTGGTGTAAGAAAATGTTCAAAAAATTCGACCGGGACATGCAAAATCCGTATACAACATCGTAACATGGATATATTTGTACGAGCTGGAAACTAAGCAACAATCAACTGTTTGGGTATTCCAAAATAAACCGAATCCAACAAAAGTGGTTCGTTCGCGAAGCACTTCCAAAAAAATCATCGCTTGTTTCTTTGGTTATACTGGACATGTTGCAACTATGGCTTTAGAGGACCAAAGAAGAGTTAATACTGAGTGGTATACAACAATTTGTATGCCAGAAGTCATCAATGAAACTAGAAAAAATAACCGAAAACGTCGCGTCATTCTTCATGGTGACAATGCCAGCTCTCACACAACACGTCTAACAATTGATGATATGACGGAGAAAAACATCGAATTAACGTCTCGTTACCCGTATTCACCTGATTCGTCACCTAACAAGTTCTTTTGGTTCCCGAATGTTAAAAAAAAATTCGTCTACAGCGACTTTCATTACCTCAAGAAGCTGTTGAATCCTTCCAAAACCATGTTTTTGAGGAACTAACTTCAGAGTGGAAAAAATGTCTCGAGGTAAGATTTCGTTCATGTCCCTCTTTCTTGGTAAAGTTATTCAGTCAGAACTTGTTCTCGCAAATACAAATTATCAAGTAAATACTCGTTTCTCTCTAATTACCGTTCTTTTTTTTTTAACGTAGAAAACAAAGAAAATATAATCTAACATACAAGTTGATCGATTTTAAGAACAGTACATGTAACACCATATATTGGAATTACCCTTACTAACCCTTTTTATTCCTTACATGTTTGTATATTAATGATTGGACTTAAAATTTATTCATTTTCTTAGTCAAAAACTAGGAAAAGTTCTTCTGATAATCGTACAAAATTTCAATGACTTCCTTCTATCTAAAGCAATAAAGCTCAAAAATTATAGTTTCTTTTCTCACTTCAATTATTTTATGTGTACTCATTTTGAAACCGATATCTTCATTGGCGACAAACCAATGATTCTATGAAAACTGGAAAATATGTTTCTCATAAAACGTGAAAAATAGGTAATTTCATGAAATTCATTTTTCTGAAGGAAGTCATCTCTTCATAAACGAAATTAAATTTCCATAATATGACGGAAGATTTTCTTACTGTTCAGCAAAATAGTTTCAGATTAAGACCAGAAAAATAGAAAGCATTAGTGTTTTTGCTTAGTTATATGTTAATCAAACGACATTGTTACAAATTAAATTATTAAATTTTAAAAAATGTTATCAATAGATGAAGATATTGAACCTATAAATAAAAAATATGATTGTTAGGTTTAGGCAGTTAGATCATTGTTTGTTTATGATTAAACATTTTTCGTTTCATGTAAGTTATTATTTAACATTTCCAATAAAATTTCTGAAAAATAAATTGTTAATTTAAGAAATATCGGCATGCTCGATAAAGATTCAACATTCTAGATAAAATCTGAAAAAAAGTCTTAGATTTTAAGTTTGTCTTCAGTGATGCATAAACAAAAAAACTTTATTCTTGTTGAAACTTAATAAAATGATATCTCCATAATAAACAGCAAAAATATAAGGTTTTATTTCGATCTAATTTTTACTAGTTTTTGTACTGTGTACTGTGCCACATCTGCAAAATTACATAGCACCATAACGCTCTACAAAGGGTTTTTCAGCCTAGTAATTCCTAAATTGAGTTACATAATCATGTGATAATTACAGAGGAACGAATTCGTTTTTCATTCCTTTAGTAATTTAAAACCGGCAAAAATAAATTATACAGACACTTTATTAATGGTTAAAATGTAAACAAATATAATACAAATCATTATTTTTAAATGAACTAATTGTTCAGTACGATTTAAGCTAGCGTTATAGTTTTAGCAACAAAACTGTTAACATTTATATTTTTATAATACAATTTATTTAACTACTAGATATTTTTAAGTTATCTTTCTAGTTATGAAGAAAAACTCGCAGAACTTAACTATATAGGTTTTTCTATGCACCTAACGGTCTATACTAACGAACTTAGTTTAGCGTTTCTCAAATTATTTCATTCTATCCGAAAAAATTTTTTTTTCGCCTCAAAAAAATAAAGTTTCATTCGTTATATGAGGAAAATTTTCAACCTCGGAGATCTTTCTTCAAATGTTTGAAGAAAAAGAAGTCGCAAGCCTCCAAATCAGGGTTATAAGACGGATGTTGTAACTTTGTAAATCCGCAGTTTTCGATAATCAGTTAAACTATGCGAGCCGTGTAAACGCGAGAGTTGTCCTGCAGTAGCAAAATTTTGGTATTCCATTACGACGACATTCCCTAGTGGCTTATTTTGAGTTTTGGCTCGTCCTTCCCTAAAACTCTATTAAACGTGGACGCCTTTTGCATCATGTTTATTAAGTAAAAATTCCTTTACGGACCCAAAAAACGGTAGCCATCAACTTTCCATAGGACGACTGAGTTTTCAACTTCTTTGAATGTAGACAGCCCCTATGAATTCATTGCATCGGTTCCTTTCATTTAGGATCCTAATAGAATTGCCATTTTGCCGCTTGTGACAGTTACGTATTTTTCATAACAACTAGGTATTTTTCATAATCTGTAATTCTTGTGGAATCTTTTTCCTCACCAATTTGTGCTTCTGTGTAAAGAGCTTGGAGCTCAATAGAGCAGAAACTTCGTACACAATATTTGTCAACTGTAGTTTCCGATACTCTAGTTTCTTTAGCAAGCAGCAAGATATTCATTCGTTGATATAACAGCAACAAAACCTCAACAAGCCTGAAGCTTTTCTTAGTACTTGTTTTATTTGACATTCCCGATCAAAAAATCAGTTTTCTGAAAAAAATATTTGTTTCAGTTTTTTTAGTACTACTAGAGTTAGCAACACATTTCTGTGTTAGCAATATATACTAATGGTAGTGTTAATATTTAAATATTTATCTATCCTTTCTAGTTTTTGACAATGACGATAAGCACGTCAAGTGTAACGAAATACCTCTGTTTTCTCAAAGTAAGTTAAATGATTTGACTAGAGATCTCAATCATCTAAAAGAGATGCCGCGGATTACTTGGCTCAAGGCTAAAAGAAAAAAACTTGGTGGGCCCTACAACGACCTTTATTGATATAGAAATAGAGAAAAGGATTTTGCTTCATATTTTGCACAAGTAGAAAATTTAGTATATTGTTGTGATGTGCCCGGCCTAGTCAAGATGTTACATATAAAATACAATCCAATAATTGGACAATTTTTATAGATTCTTCGAAACGAAGTTTTAAAGCATAAAGGTAATAAGTTTGCTTCTTAGCCTGTTGGACATTCCGTTCATTTAAAAGAATGTTATGAAAATTTGGATTTTACTTTTAAAAAAAATAAACTACTGCAAATATGACTGAACTATATGAGGTGATATTGACTAAGCTTCTTGGCCAGCAAGGGGAATATACAAAATACCTCTGTTTCCTGTATGAATCGGATAGTAGAAATAAAGCACGATACTGGATTAAAAACGATTGGCCACAGAAAACATCATTAAGCCCTGGAAGTAAAAATGTATGCGAGGCTGTGGTTGACTCCTCCAAGATTCTACTTCCTCCATTTCATATCAAATTAGGTATTATGAAACAATTTTTGGAGGCACTACCTAAAGAGGGTCCCGGATTCAAACATTTATGTGATAAATTTAAGCATTTATCGGATGTCAAAATAAAAGAAGGCATGTTTGTTTGCCCTGAAGTTCATGCAAAATGCTGATTTTGAAAAAACTAGAAATAAGACCGAATAGCTCGCTTGGAAATCATTTAAGGAGGTCGTAGCACATTTTTTAGGAAACAGATGAAACCCTGATTATGAAAATATAGTCAACAAGAAGCCTAACAATCTCAGAAAGCTGAGTTGTAATATGAGTATAAAGCTGCATTTTCTTCATTCCTTTTTTCCCGAGAATCTTGGTGCTGTAAGGGAAGAGTAGGGGGAGCGATTTCACCGGTTATGGAGAACAGATATTAAGGAAGGTGGGACGTTAGTATGATGTCCGACTATTACTGAATGTTGAAAAGAGACTTACCGAATCGGAAGTAGAAGAGAAAAAGATTGCACAGGAGTTTTGAAGAAAAAAGAAAAAGATATCATAAGTATTTTTGATTTCTCTAGTCATATTTAAAACTAATTCTGTGCATTTTATAACTAAACATTAAGTTTTTTATTTATCATATTTCATTTTTAATAAAAATTGTTTAAAAATCTATAAACATACACATCTTGTATAAAAATATACCTTGATGTGCTCTAAAAGAACTAAAGCTATATTTTAATTCAGCATACCTAAATATCTAAAAAAGCATTATTATTGAGAAGGGAACATAAAAGTTATATTTCACAGGCCTGTGTTATTAACGCCAATTTTTAAGAATTAAATAATATTTTTTTAGACGGTGTCGTTGAGATATTTTCAGCATTTATTGCAAATGAACTTTATTTTGCAAACATGAACAATTTTAATCCATTTTTGTTGTATCAATTGCCAATGACCCATATTACGTCTAATATTAGTAGAGTTGGAATTTTTTTTAATAACAGGGTTTATTAGGAGTAAGTTAATAAATGTTGCTTGAATGGAGTTGCAATAAAATGGAGGAGATTCTGTAGTATTGATAAAATTACTGGAAGTTTCAGTTAAGGACAAAATAAGATATGTTGGTTTCATAACCTAACAAAAAACGATATTATCTAGTATTTTTTAACACATAACTTACGAAAGAACTAGTTCTCATTCACAGTTATTTTTACTTTCTCGAATAAAAGAAGTGTTGTGTTGGTGAAAAAAATCACCCTTCGACATTCTTTGCTTTTGTTCATATTGTGGAGTTCTTAGATCACGAAAAATATGGTTTATAGTTTAGTCGGTGTGTTGGTCACTTGATGTGTATTTCTCTGTTCCTACCATATTTGTTGAACAAAACGAGATGTCGATTTCAAATTTTATATACATATAATTAACATATTATCAGGAAAGATCAAAAATGTTTGAAAAAAC
>CM032455.1:120354872-120394872 GCA_019049505.1 Pachyrhynchus sulphureomaculatus | reverse complement strand
TTTATAGAAACTGAAACGGAAGCCAGAATTTTGGCTTCTATTTCGTTGATTCAGGTTAGCTGATTATACAATTTGTTTCTTCTTGGTACATCGTTAATGTTCTTTAATTCTAGTTGTTGTTGATCTTTTAATTTCTCCTACATATATTGCAGTACAAGAACAGGGAATTTGATAAAGACCATTTGATTGTAAAGGTGTGTCTTTTGATGATTTCAAGCATTGTCCAATTTCCTTACAAATGGTGCGCATATTTTAAGTAATTTGGCTATTTTGTATGTGCTACCGTGTATCTAAGGTAAAAGAGTATACTCGTATACTGACTACACTGGGCCATGGTTGACACTTGACTTTTGCTGCCCTGAGCTGATTTACTATTCCTCTCTTGAAGGGTAGGGATCCCTGAAGATGTGTCATTCAATTGTAGGCCAAACGTCGTGATTTCTCATTGAATTAAGACTGTGAAACCTTCCGTTTCATGGTTAACTTATCAAATTGATGAGATTATATTTAATCGATATTAATATGTTTACTATAATCTAATTTATAAAACAAAATTTTAAGTCTCTACTTGAAACCCAAATCATAATTTTCCTTGTCAGATTTTTTTTTTTTAATAATATGGTTATAGAAATTGATTATAAAAAATTTCGAATGAATTTTATGTTTTTTTACGTTTTAAAGCAAAATATAAACAGGAAACAATACAACAACGAGGGCAAGAAAGTCTGCAAGCTGTAATAATTTTACCAACGAATGAAAATTTCTCTAGATTATTTTATGTAAAAAGGTAAATTTAGTAGCATTTTTATTAATTAAGTTAATTAATTAAAGAATGAATAGACTTAATTGTTCTATAATTTTGATATATGCTTTAGTTTAAATCCAAATATGAATTTAGAGATTTTCTTTTTGATTTATGTTAGCAATATTGCAACATGTTTTAACAATATCATCCTTAGTCTAAACCTACTGATTTAGCAACAAGGAAAACCACATGGAAAAATCATTAAAGTCGAAAAAATAAATTTTTATAATAATAGAATAAATAATAAAATTTACTTGCATATTTTAGGATTAAAATTAGCTAGATATTATAATTAATGTTCTATAATTTGTCTTTGTTGTTTGTTATTATTTTATTAGCATAATAATTGAATAAAAATTTGTATCCAATAATAGCAGTAATAGGTTTCGAACAGTGTAACTGGCAATAGAGAACAGAATGAAATTAGGGCACAATGTAACAAAATAAATAACACATGTATTAATACATTATCTTTTTACACTAAATATTTAAACGTCTATGTAAAAAAGTGCAAACTTAATGATTTGTCACACAAGGATTTGTATATTATTATATTTTTATTTAATACGCCAAAACATTTTTTCAGCTAAAGCCAATATTAAAATTGCGAAATAAACCACCTCTTAACTTTGGAGTATCAACGGTTTCTTGAGGTATAGTTAGTAAAATATTTTTTATTAATACCAACTGCACAAAATTTTTTTTTATTATGTTTATACAATACCCAGTTTTAAGGATTAACTCACATGTCATTATGTTTAATATTTATTTTTTCTCGCCTAGCTTAAAACCACTGGAATTTTTAAAATTATATATTTCTAATATCAAAATTGTATTGTCGCTTATTCATTAACTTTTTGGATTTTTGTTTCTGAACATATGCCAGAAGAAGTTGTAAAAATTGCAGAGTTCGTTATGGACAGTATCTTCGCTATTATAAATGGAATAAAGTCAAAGTAGGAAAATGATTTACGATGTGCGGTCATCCAAGACTTTAAACATCAAGACTTAGCATACGTTACGCGATATTTACCAAGGATTATTTTAAAAAGACGCTTAAAAACAACTCTGAGCTGTAAAGTATTTTAATAATGTGTGTATAATATATATATATATATATATATATATATATATATATATATATATATATATATATATACTATAATATTATTACTTTTTCTTTTTGGTCAAATATTTCTTGGCGATTGATTATTGGACATTGCATGACAAAAATACTTTCATATGTTCATAATTTATTAACTTTTCAATCAATGCCCAGCTTAAAAGTAAATTGTCAAAAATCAACTACTTTGTCAAGCAATTTGGGATTATTTGCCTGACCAATCACACTTTATAATGGAAATATTAATTCTCTTTTGTAGGAAAAAAATAAGGTACCTCGTTGGTTTGCTTAGAACAGTCTCTAACTTTGTTAGAAGAGGTTATAAATTTTCTTAAAAAGGAATATACATTTAGGAAACCACACTATGTTTTTAAATCCAATTTTCTCCAGATACTAAACAGATTTTCATTGAATTGAGCCTGAAGAAAGTAGCAAAAGAAAACTAATTTTTTTTAGTTGGTTTTATGCCTAGGTGTCATTTACCGGGTAGTAGAGGGGATAGAAATCCCTTGAAGCCACCTTAGTCCTGAGAAAATCATTCTAAATATAAAATAGTTCTTGAAATGGGTAGTACACGGAGCACTGTAGTACACATTAGCGTGACATATATTCCTATGCATTGCTCTCGGAGGAATTAGGCGGGCTACATCCATCGACAAATTCCCATGAAATTACGTGTAGAATAGACTCAAGATACTAACCATTTCTTTAATAAATCAAGGTTATTAATGAGTTTTGTTCTATCCTGAATAGAATGTATCAAATGCAGAGAATTTTTAGGAGCAGAACACTAAACATGGCAGCAGTATTCGATCTTTTCTCAAATTTATGTTTTATATATGATTAAAAGTTGTTGTGTAGTGTAAAACTTTCTAGTAATAAATAATATCCCCATCTGTTGAGATGGTATCTTTGCTATACATACAAGATGATAATCTCACAGCATGTTTTCTTCCAAACGCCAGCAAGTGAAGTGGTGATGCTAGTGGAATAAAATATTCTAACATAACTATACTGGGTTCTGCAACGTTCACTTTTTTTAGAAAAACTGCTGACTGAATTCTTACAGCGGTAATTTTACTTGCTTACTGTTAATTTTCTCTGTTAAACTGTATAACTTCCCTCTGTATCCGAATGTATGCATGTATTGTGTTCAAAATAAATGAAAGTGTGCTGTCATCGGCACCGCTATAGATTAGATTCCTGGTCCTTTATGGAACTTTGGAGTACACTGGCGTTGACCTGTTAACTGCTGCTGGTACAGAACGTTCTCTAAAGAAATTCGAGAGCGTTTCAGACATACCCTATGAGCGCATCTTAGTCAATGTTCCGTCATTAGTTTTCCTAATAAATAAAAATTGTTATTTTCTTATCTAATGTACCCCTACATTTTTAATATACCCCTACATTTTAATGAACTTGCCTTTTCTCTGTAGATACTCCAGTAGCCTATGTAGTTTCTTGAGACTAGTGTCAATTTCTCTGAACTCAGAGTATAAATCTTTTGAACACAGTAAAGAAAAAGGGAAAATTGCAATGAGAGTGTATTTCCAGATTGGTACATATACCTCGCACCAATACGTAAGGGTTTTTTGATATTTTAATCTTAATAAATGAGTCATGCAAGCAGGGATAATATAGTTATTGAAGGTTGTAAAAACATATCAATCAAATAATTCAGTTGAAAAATCTTTAGACGTCACGAACGCTTAAAGATAGTCAAATGGTACAAGTAACTTCACTGGCCTGAATTAATTTGGCCGGAATCTTAAAGTCACCCAGTAAACCAAACATTTATAATAAAATGTTATAAATCTCGTATAAATTCATTGTAGTTGTCGGTCTTCTTTTCATCAATCAGTTCACGCTTTTACCGTGTATCATCGAGCTCAGCAGTCATCTAGATACGTAGGTGTCCCAGCAGGCGGCTAGAATCAAGCTAGAATATCGAGATAAATGAGACTGTATATGTTTTGTAGTTCAGTAGATCATTTTAAGAGTGTATGTTATAAATAAAAAATTTGCTTCTGCATATACGTACCATATATATACATATATGATAAATATGTATATATATTTATGTATATATATATATATATATATATATTCCTCAAATAAGATATGAATTTGAAATTTGATATAAAGATAAAATTTAATGTGGGAATGAAACTTATAATTTTTTAGCGATATTATTCAAGAAAAAGTGGAGTGTCTTTAGATTTTGTAGAGTTTTATTAATATTGGAACCATATTTTCTGGTTTCTGGGGATAATAAATAACAAACTGTAACCAATATTATTTAATGGCAAACATATAAAAGGATAAAAAGGTAAGGGAGGGGTTAGAGGTTTTACCTAAAATATATTACATAAAACGTCTTTTTCAGACTTTGAGTCGGAGAATCTGAAAAGTATGTTAGTTTTTATAAAAAATCCACCCTCTTAGGGTCACCAATTTTAAACTGGCTGTAGGTTTTTAAAGTTTCGCTACAAAAAAAGTAGTGTGGAAACTGTCCACATACTGATCATTGATTTTTAGTTTCATATATTAGGAACAGTTTTAGCTTTTAGAGTTTCGGTTTAGAAGGGTCACGTTTCATCAAAATATAAATGTGAAAAAATTAATGTAAAATTAGTTATTATAAACAAATATATTAATATTATTAGTAAAATGGACCTCTTTCGGACAACATTGTGTATTTAAGATCTTAGTCTTCCGATAAAAACACCTATTTACTGAAAGCAATTATATTAACAAAAAATTTTCAGCTGAAAACCAGGAAATCTATTTAAAATAGTCTTTCTTTACCTTAAATATAATCTGTCGTAGCAAATTTTTGCAGCTAAAAATTGTGAAAACTGACAACTTCTATTTCTAACTTTGATTTACAAAAAGTTTCTCTGGTCTATGTCTTCATCATAAGGTTTTTAATAAAAAAAAAAAAATAATAATTTGATCAATTTAAAATATTATTTAATTAAAATTATCTGCTTAATATTGTGGCTAGTATGGAGGAACCAGGTTACCGCCTCCGCCAAGAAAGCTAACCAACTCCTTAGCAAGCTCTATCCTTTATTGAAGTCCAGCAAATTGTCAACTCTCAACAACTTGACAATCTACAACATGATCAGCCGAGCCGGACTGACCTAATCTGGCCCAACATGGTGTCAGATGTCACGCACTCGTAGATCCATCCTCCAGACCATCCAAAACAAAGCCCTCCGCATCATTGCCAAAAATGGTTTGTCCGCAACACCTAACTCCATCGAGACCTCCAGATACCCACAGTCATCAACAACTCCCAGACCAAATTAGTCTTCAAAGCCAACCACCACCCCAAACCCACAGTCAGGACCGCCTACCATCCCCTTCACGCCATGCCCGCCGCCGTCTGTCAAGTCTTTCTGCCTCTGGATGAGCTTAAGTTATCCTTAATTAATATTAAGTTATCCTTAATTAATATTAAGTTGAATTTTAAGTTTATGTTCATGAAATAGCTTAAGTTGAAATATCTTATGTTCTCACAGTACACTTATATAAATTCCTTACCTAGGCTAAGTTAATTAAGTCCCTGTCATGTATATATCTTATCATTGTAACAACAGTTATAGTTATAGATTAGCTAGTTGTCAATAAATGAAATGTGAAAAAAATGTGCTTAATATTGCAATAACAATAATGTTGGCCAGACCTAAATTTTGAAGACCTTCGTGTGTACACATAAGAGAAATTTGCACGTGGCAATGGTTGACTTTGGCGTGAAGCAGTAATAGCTTAGATTAGATGAAGGTTTAGATTTAAAAAAAAAGTTGGGGGATGATCAACAATTATCTACCATTCACTTGCCTACCATTTTGCTTTCACTTTTCAGAAAGGTTCACCAGAGTGTGAAGATGAAATTTTGATTTCGGATGATCCAGCTCCCAGTAATCGTGCACACTGCAATGCTCCTTAAAAAAGGGATCCGCAGGGAAACGGATACAGCGCCACCATTTTTTTTAATTAAATTTGAAAAGATTGTATTGTAAGCTATGTATCATTGTATAAAATAAAAAATTGATTTATATAATAAAAAATTTCGCTAAAAAAAATTCCTAAAGACACGCTTTTTTCTGGCTCCACGACTAAATATAGACGCTTTCTGTATACGAGCACCAGCCTGGTATTAGCGACATCTTATGATTCAGTGATAAGTGTAATAAGGCCATTTTGAAAAATAATAAAAATATTTGGTTACAACTGAGATAGTAATTATGTTAGGGTCAACCATATATCCGTTAAACTGTGCGTCCTTATCAGATGCTTTGACACAGTGAATTGCCGAATTTTTACATCACAATTTTAACGAGGATTTACAAAGATTTCTTATAGCAGATTAACTCTGTGGCAATTTCGTTTTACACAGCGACAAGTCGCGAATAGTAGCGTCCCGAGCTGCTATCACACCTTATTTTTTTGGAACGTCATATTTATATCTACGTGTCCTCATATAACTAAAATTATAAAGAAAATTTTTAAAATATTTTTTTTTTTGGAAAAATAGCACACATAAAGCTTATCTACTGAACTACATAAACAGTCCCATTTATTTCTACATTTTAGGTGGGATTTAGCCGCCCGCTGGCACACCTACGTATCCCAACGACTACTGAGCTCGATGATACATGGTAAAAGCGTTATAGAGATAATAAAAATAAAACCACCTTTGCAGCTTCTGTAGCATATGAAAGGATTTTGAGATTTATTACTTCGCTTATCTTAATTGTTTTATATGGCCAGTTGCTTCTCAATTGATTCAGTGAACATAAGACAGACAATAATGAGTTTATACGGGATTTATAACATTTTATTTTAAGTTTTTGGATTACCGGGTGACCTTAAGATTTCGACCAAGTTAATTCAGGTTAATAAAGTTACTTGTGCTATTTGACTGTCTTTAAGCAAAGCCTTCGTGATGTCTAAATATTTTTCAACTGAATTATTTGATGTATATATTTTTATAACATACAAAAACAAACATGTTATCTCTGCTTTCATGATTCATTTAGTAAGATTAAAATATGAAAAGACTTCTTGCTCTATGGTACAAGGTATATGTAACAAATTAGAAATAGAAACACTAGTTATGATTTATCATTATAATTTTCTCTTTTCTTCAATAGTTTCAATAATATTCTTGATATTTTGATTTATTGATTTTAATATCTTCAAAAGATACTCTGAGTTCAGAGAAATTGGCACTGAGTTAATGGAATTATATAGACTACTGGAGTATCTACAGAGAAAAGGAGGTTCATTACAGTGTAGGAGTATATTAGTTAGGAAGATAAAAAAATTTAAAATATTATGAAAACTAATGACGGAATGTTGGCTACGATATGCTCTTACGATATATCTGAAATGCTCTTGAATTTCTTTAGAGCACTTTCTTTATAAGTAGCTGTTAAAGGATCAACGCCTGTGTACTCCAAAGTTCCAGAAAGGATCAGGAATATAATTTATAGTTTTTACCGATGACAGCACACTTTTTTTTTACACAGTACATGCAATTATTCGGAGACAGAGGGAAACTAAACAATTTAACAGCGACCTGGAAGGTACCAGTAAGAAAGTAAGTAAAATTTACCGCTATAAGAACTAAGTCAGCATTTTTTCTAAAAAACAGTGAAATTTGCAGAATTCAGTATAGTTATGTTAGGATATTTTATTCCACTAGCATCGTTACTCAACTTATTTGCGTTAATTTGGAACATAACAAGGAGAGCTTCTCAACAGATGAGAATATTATTTATTACTGGAAAGTTTTATACTACAGAACAATTTTTAATTCTGTGTAAAACTTAAATTTGAGAAAAGATATTGCCATGTTTGGGATTCTGCTCCCAAAAATTTCCTATTTTTATGGGAATTTGTCGATGAATGTAGCCCGCCTAATTCCACCGAGCGTAATGCAGAGGAATGTATCTCACGCTAATGCATTACATGCGTATGAGTTTCAGCTTGTTACTCCATGTACTACCCAATTTAAGAACTATTTTATATGAAGAAGCTTATAAATTTGGAATGATTTTCTCAGAACTAGGGGGAATTTAAGGGATTTCTACCCCCTTTGCTCCCCGGTAAATGATACCTACGAGTAAAACTAACTAAAAAAATAGTTTTCTTCTGCTACTTTCTTCAGGAGGAATTAAATAAAAATCTGTTTATTATCTGAAGGAAATTAGATTTAAAAATATAAAATAGTTGTGTGGTTTCCTAACTAGCTCTAATGTGCATTCTTATTTAAGAAAACTTATAACCACTGTTAACGGAGGGAGAGACTGTTCTAAATAAATCAACAGGGTACATTTTTTTTACCTACAAAAAGGGATTAATATTTCCATTATAAACTGTGATAACTGTGGCAGATAATTCCAAATTGCTTGACCGAGCAGTTTATTTTTGATAATTTTCCTACTCGAAATTTTATACAGTATACTTTTAAGCTGGGAATTTGTTGAAAATTTTCATTATGCGACCTCCTTTGTTAGGATCGCAACCAATTGCGACCTTATTTACACTATCTATGTTGTTTTTTACAGTGCTCTTCCTATAATTTCTTATTGGACCGAATGACATAGATTAATAAAGAAATAGATTTTCGAAATTGAATGTTCATTTTTTCTATGTGACGTATATACACGCAGGCGTTATTCTTTTAACTTATTTGGCAGGTTTTTTCTCAAAATTATTTATAGTATAATACGAAATTTTAATTTGAGATGCCTTTTTCTATATATGTATCTTGTGTATATTTTTTCTAGAATAATGCTAGAAAATAGCTTTTAAAGTACAATAATTTGACGGAAATTTAGCTATATTAATTTTAGTTACTGACGAGTAAGATGTCCTCCAAGTACTCATTTATGATAGTTGAAATTATTCAGGTGTTCATCGAAAAAATACTTAACGACTTGATTATTGCTTATTTTGCAATGATTCAACGAATAATCCCTTCTTCTTCTTTCGTTTTAGACTAGGATTCGCTTCCTGTTACCTATTGTTTTAAAGTTCTGTGGACGATGATTTTCAGCTGTCGAACCATTGATTAGATGGTCTGCCTCGTGGTCGCCTTCCGTTATGTTTTCAGTTCTTGTATACTCTCCCCAATCTGTCTTCGTTTATTCTTTGTACATGCTCGTGCCAATCTTTATTAATTTTTTCATCCACTTCGTCACGTATTCCACCCAACATCTTCCTCTCACCTCTCTATTTCTCTGCCGGTTCTGCAATGTTATTCCCAAATTTCCCATTGTTCTCATTTTCTGTTTAGTTGCTCTTCTTTCAGCTGGAGATTTTTTAGCATACGCCAGTACTGGTCTTATCATTGTTTTATATATTTCCGCTTTACTTTTTCCATATCATTCCTCTTAGCGCTCCTACTACCGTGTCACTTTTACTGTCTGTCGCTGTGCTTCTTCTTTCAGCTGTCTGTCACTAGAAAGGTCTACTCTAAGGTAGTTGAAATTTATGATTTGCTTCAATACTCTCTTCTAGTTTACACCTTATCAGTTCCTTTGTGATCACTATACATTTGACTTTATCCGTAGAAACTTCCATGTTAAGCTTTCTGGCTGCTATATTGATATTGGGCAGTAGTATCTGTAGATTGTCTTCATTATGAGTGACTAGGATTTCATCGTCCACATAGCGTATCACGTTAATATTTTTATGTCCTATTTTGCATCGCATCTTATTTTTTAGGTCTCCAGTGATCTTGTTCATTATCAGATTGAACAGTATAGGGCTGCGGAAGTCTCCTTGTCTTATACCTGATTTGATGTTAATAGGTGTTATTTCTTTGTTGGTTAATATTCTGCTTGTATTATTAGTGTTTGTTGATTATGGTTACTATTGGGGAAGAAATTTTGTTCTCGCTTAGTATTTTTAGTATATCCGTTTTTCTGACTTCATCAAATCATTTAGTTAGTCTAAGAAACATAACTAGATAGGATTGTCATAGTCTATAGATTTTTCAACTAACTGCCTAATTATGAATATTTCATCGGTTGTGCTTCTATTATTTCTAAAGCCCTGTTGTTCTTCCTTTGTATAGATTTACTGTTCTTCGTGGTCCTTTAAGTAATCAATTATTTACATGTCGAGATTCTCACCAAATGGATAAGCAGAAATGAATCAGAACCATACAAAACAAGGAAAAATATTACCCAAACGTCAAACAAACAACCTCTAAGTGAAATTTAAAACATTTCTAGATTTACTTTAAAGACAAAATCTATCACATCTTGCGGATAACATATTTTGGCAGGCTTCGGTAGCGTGGCGCGTTGAGAGCCTGCCAAGTGCTACAAGATTGTTGGTGGTTCGAATCTGGCGCAAGCGCTGGGTACTCTAGCGTCATCTCAGAATTTAAATTTTTAAATGAAAAAATCCAAAATCAAATATATATATATATATAAATATATATATATATATATATATATATATATATATATATATATATATATATATATATATATATATATATATATATATATATATATATATATATATATATATATATATATATATATATATATATATGTATATATATATATATATATATATATATATATATATATATATATATATATATATATATATATATAATTAATCATTTTTCTGTAGAACCTTTTGTTTACATAAACTTGGTTGGTTTTTCTTGGGTACTTATGCTCTTTTAGAAAATACAAACTAGTTGTTTATTTGACGTTTCGCCTTATTATTCTAGGCATTTTCAAAAAATATATATTTTTTTGTTATTCATTCTAAAATTTGAAAATACCTGGTAAAATCTTTTTGGTCTAAATTACAAGTTTAAAAACATATAATATTTTACGCACACACGGATATTTTAAATATTTACACAAATAACTACAATATAAAAATAAAATAATTAAGAGTACATACCTTAAAAGACAACTATTTGTATGTTAGTGAATAGTTGACTTTCAAGGTATGTACCCTTGATTATTTTATTTTATATTGTTGTTATGTTTTAAATGTCCGTGTGTGCGTAAAATGTTATATATTGTTAAACCTGTAATTTAGACCAAAATGATTTTACCATGTATTTTTAACTTTTAGAATGAATAATAAAAAATATATATATTTGTCAAATAAACAACTAGTTTGTATTTTCTAAAAGAACCTAAGTATCCAAGAAAAACCCACCAATATGTATATATATATATATATATGTATATATATATATATATATATATATATATATATATATATATAAATATATATATGTATGTATATATAAATATATATATATATATATATATATATATATATATATATATATATATATGTATATATATATATATATATATATATATATATATATATATATATATATCTATATATATATATATATATATATATGTATGTATGTATGTATGTATATATATATATATATATATATATATATATATATATATATATATATATATATATATAAATATATATATATGTATATATATATATATATATATATATATATATATATATATATATATATATATATATATATATATGGTATACCGGGTAACACTGCCAACATGTAAAAACCTGTAATTTTTTTATTTTGAAAGTTCCATATTTGCATTTTTAGATACCAGAATGGGACATAATTACGCTTTTTTATCACTTAAGAAATATTTTTAACTACTTCCGGTTTGATCGGAAGTGACTGCTACTATTTTATTTTTAATGGAACCCTGTATATCTTTTACCAATTTCAATTCGCTTTGAAATTCTCTTTCCAACGATGTATCACAAGTTGACATTTGTTTGACAGGTGACCGGCAAAAACTGATTTAAACTCTTAGACTTAGGCGGACATGGCTAGCAAATTTATATCTGGTATAAAATAGTTTTACCTATTTATTTTTATTGTGTTACTTTGTTAAAATATTACTTCTTTCTAATATTAATTAATTACAATTATCAGTTTTGTTGTATTATTCTTATTATTAAATGTTTTAGTTTTATTATTTGCATTTAAATATTTATTTAATAAATAGGTTTCTTACTTTCTGAAAATAATAATAAATCCAATTGGCGTTAGATAGTTCTGTTAGATGTATGTTGGCAAAAAACCTGTAATGTGTAATTAGGTTTAAGAAAAAATATGTATTCCTATCTTAATCTCGGTGATATTGAGTATTATATAAAGAGAAAATTCTGTAAGTGAATGTAAAGCACAACATTTTGTAGGAGCCACTTAGACTCGCGAAAATCCCACGATAAATGGATAGTCTTAAATTCTATCCAAAGTGAGATAAAACGGACAAAAATAATTACTAGTATATCCGCCATGGCGACCTACGTCTAAGAGTTGGAAAGAGAATTTCAAAGCGAATTGAAATTGATAAAAAAATATACACGGTTCTATTAAAAATTAGAAAGTTGCAGTGACTTCCGGTTAATCCGGAAGTAGTTAAAAATATTTCTTATGTGATAAAAAAACCTAATAGTGTCCCATTCTGATATCTAAAAACGCAAATATGTAACTTTCAAAATAAAAAAATTACAGGGTATAACACCCTTGTTGGCTGTGTCACCCGGTATATACCATATACCATATATATATATATATATATATATATATATATATATATATATATATATATATATATATATATATATGTATATATATATACATATATATACATATATATTTATATATATATATATATATATATATATATATATATATATATATATATATATATATATATACATATATATAATATATATATATATATATATATATATATATATATATATATATATATATACATATATATATATATATATATATATATATATATATATATATATATATATATATATATATATATATATAAGTATACATATATATATATATAAGTATACATATATATATATATATATATATATATATATATATATATATATATATATATATATATATATATATATATATATATATATATATAAGTATACATATATATATATATATATATATATATATATATATATATATATATATATATATATATATATATATATATATATATATATATATATATATATATATATATATATATATATATATATATATGTATATACGCTAAATTTGTGCGGCCACTAAAACAGAAAAAAAGACGTATTTTAACGAAACCCTAAATATTTTGAATAAAGCTGGTATCCATGTAATACTATATAGATATCAAAAATCCCATTACCCTTTGTCATGTTGGAAGTTGCGCCGACCTTTTGACCTTGATTTCCTTTGTTTCAATCCACACGACGGTCGAGGTTTATTTGATGCCTGGCTCGTTTAGCTTTTCGCCTAATTAACGCTTCCTTCAATTGACTCCTAGTTTACTTTATCATGTCGGTTTAGATTGCGCCTAAATAAGTTACTTGTAGTGTTAAGGTCTATTTAATCCGTTTGCTAGTTAAATGCAGTCTAAATTTACCAACAGAAACAGTTATATTTGCAACTTGTGAATGTGACACCGCATCTTTATTTAAACATAAATATTACAGAGTTTTCTGTCACGGTAAAGTTGTGATTCAATTTTAAATATAATACGAAGACCCTCAAGTAAGTAACTTGCTCTTGATCAAAAGTACAGGCGTCCAAAGTCATGAACTATACGGGCGTACTATCTATGAATCATCAAACTAGGGTATGAATGTTTCTGTTCATATCAGAGCTCGTTAGCCGGCTTAGGTCAAGAGGTACATCGCAAACACATAGTAATATACGAGAGAGAGTTTTAGAAAGCATATACCCAAAAACGTCAGTAGACATCAAATTTCAGTGTCATCTGAAATTTTTAATAAAAGGGCGTGCCCATAGGAAAAACTAAATTTAGGACCACCACCATTAAGTGGATAGTAGTAACTGTAAAAATAGATTATTCTTACCATTATTGGATGTTCAGCGATAGCTTCAATATAAACGGGAGCACTGCTGACCCCAGTGTAGAGATCTATTTAGTCCTTCTAGCACTATCTTCGCGATTTTGTGATTTTTAGAAAGATCGTACTTCTGATCCGGAGAGGAGGGCCAAAGACAAAGTAAATATGTAGCAGACTTGAAAAAAATATACACGAAATAGCATAATTCAAGCATATCGGCTGAGCAGGCCAAAATTTTACCTTAATTCATTTAAGGGCAGGAATGTATTACCCTATTTATTTATAATAATAAGGATACTAAATCTACACATTTTTACAATGTATTTAGTACTTGAATTAAAAGTTTTGTCAGTTGCACCCTAGATAGCGCAAAGGTTAAATTGCTCTTGACACTTATAGATGAATGCACGCCTTCTGGTACTAGGTGTTTGTAATTTTCCTCTTCACGTAGGTTGGCTGACAACTTGTAAAGCAAAAAATGCATATCCGAGTTAGATGACTCATGGATAGTACGCCCGGGAATATTGGACGCTTGAATGTTTATACAAGAGTTACCTATATTAATCCGCAAAGCCAATATATTCTTTTCTCTTCTATGTATTTATCGTGGAAGATAAATATTTATTTTATTGAAATATAATGCTACCAAAATTCAGGGTGTCCCAAAAACCCACAAAATTAAAAATTGATGCGATATCTTATTTCTTTGGGCGACTTTAACTCATATAAATAGGCCCCCGTAAAAAATCCGGGAAAAATATTGCAAAGTGCTTTGTTTTCTAGCGGATGCTTTTAATCCTTATAGAAGAGAGATTGCTAAGAGTTTGAGAACTTCTGTTTTAATTTAGCAGTGAGGCTGGAAAATAACACACGACAAATTGGACAAATGTATGTTTTATTAAAACAAAAACAGAATAATATTAGAGGTAAAATTTTGTGGAAATTTTTCGGTGTTCCTCTGCAATATTTGTATTAAACAGAAATTGATTTTCCCTCCTAGTCATAGTGAAATTAATATCACCTTGCTTCTCGCACATCCCTCTTGTTTTCTGCTATTTTATCTGCCTTACTTTGTCTGGTTGGGGAACTTTTTTCTGATTTTTAACTCTAAAAGTGCAAGTTGTTGGTCAAAAATGACACTTTTCGACCCTTTCATCTTTCTCGTTCTTATTCTAGGGCTATTAAGTTTCGAGGAGTCATAGTGAGAAAGATCAAAATGGTCAACTTATGAGTCTTAAAATCTTTAAACACATCTCTCATGTGGCTTACCCCTCCCATGATCACGCCCTTTCTGAATATTATTATTTTGCAATGATTTGGATTGATTAAAAATTTTCTCTAATTACACAATGCTAGTTTTTTGGGTCTTTTTGTCAGAATGCAAACCCTATGATATCTATCGTATGATCAATCGTGAACTATCTCGAATCGTGATCATATCTGTGTTGTAGTGGTCAAGGAAAAAATTGAGGACTCACTTATTTGATGTTAGTTACCACGCCATCTTCTCATGTCTTAACTTTCAACTCTCGGCCCGTGAATTCTCTTCATCTTTCATCTGGTCTTCATTAGCTGTAGTACTTGATATAACTTACAAATATTCCCTCGAATATTATATCGGGAAACTGATCTCACACAGCGACAGTCTTACGAGAACTTATGGACAATGTACAGGGTGGTCCAAATTGGACACTTTTAAAGGTAAACCACTTTATCTAAATAAGATAGACGAAAACTGATGTCAATGTCTGAGGCTCAATGGTGAAAACCGCATTTCGATATCTAGTACCGTTTCACATATACAGGGTGTTTTTCAAAAATCTGCATTTTGGAAAAATGTTTGTAATTCTTTTTCTATTGAAAATTTTTGATTTCTGTAAAAACATTCTCAAAGCACTTTTTTACGTGGATTTCAACAGTGTAAGTTACATTTTTTTAGAACTAATAATTTAATAGTTATTAACGCAAAAATATAATTTTCAAATAGGATACCCTGTATATTTTTCCTTATAGCACCCTTTATAGTTTGTTTAAATCTACTTCAAAATATAAAGGTTTTCAGTTTTTACGCGAGTTTTAAATACACAGTTTGAGAAGTAAGCTTTAGACGGAGCGGCCATATGGTTTAATTCAATTGTTCACTCGTATTTTACTTCAGGATCCGGGATTGAATTGTCAAATAAATCGCAATGAAGTTTGAAAATTACGAAAAATGGGATATGATAGTGTGTTTCATACAAACCGGAGAAAATTTGGAAGCAGCAAGTAATTTGTACCACGAACGGTATCCAGAGAGGCGTCAACCCTTCAAGGATATATTCGCTCGACGACCCAAAAATTATGCATCAAACAGGGATAAGGAGTTAGAAGAAATAGTAGTTTTAGGAACTATCGGCAATAATCCCAACACTTCAGTTAAAAGAATCCACTGGACTACCAAGAACTAACGTAAGTCGTACTTTGAAGAAGCACAAATTCAGGTCATATAGGACAAAAAAAGTTCATCTCCTTAGAGACGGAGATTTTCAACGACATATGGATTTTTGCCAATGGTTTCTGGAGAATTGTTCCGAATTTTTCATTAATTTGCATTTGGACAGACAAAGCTTATGTAAGCAATGCAAGTATTTTTAACCGTTACAATTCTTATACGTGAGCATGAAAAAATCCTCATTTAGTTGTGGAGCAAAGAAATCAAGGCAGATTTGGATTGAATGTGTGGGCAGGAATTTTTAGAGGCAGGGTTATAGGTCCATTTATTTACGAAAGAATACTCACCTCTCAGAGATATTTAGAAATTTTAAGGCAGCAAATAGAACCTTTTGTTGACGAACTGCCGTTAATGGACCTTAGAAATATACTTTTGCAGTTATCAGTAATTTTTTATACAATAACTAGATAGCCAACCAAGGTCCGAACTGTTGGCCGGCATGGTCACCGGATTTAACACCCATGGACTTCTACCTCTGGGGAAGATTGAAAGACCTAATTTTTAAATTGCCGACAAACACCAGGGAAGAGTTAGAAGTCGCAGTGATACAAAGTTTTACAGCTCTCACTCCTTTTAAACTAATCAACTCGGTAAGAAGTGTCCAGAAAAGGTACCGCCTAGGTGTAAATAAAACTGGTTGACATTTCGAACATCTCTTATAGAAAATTGTTTTGTTTTAGTTTGCTCTACTCGGAATAAATTGTTTTATTGTTGTTTCATCTTCTACATAGTTTAAAGTACTATAGCATTTAGTAAATTTCATTGTAATTATGACTCTTAAAAGTTACTTCTGGGATTTTTTTTATAAGATTTGACTGCTATCGGTAAACAATTGTTATTGCCGCTCCGTCCAAAGCCTACTTCAGAAAATGTGCATTTAAAACTCACATAAAAACTGAAAATCTTTATATTTTCAAGTAGATTTAAGCAAAATATAAAATGTGTTATACTTTTAGAATGGTAATTTAAAGCTCTATTCGGATAAGAAAAAATATACAGGGTATCCCATTTAAAAATATATTTGGCGTTAATAACTATTAAAATATTAGTTGTAAAAAAATGTAACTTACACTGTTGAAATCCACGTGAAAAAGTGCTTTGAGAATGTTTTTACAGAAATCAAAAATTTTCAATAGGAAAAGAATTACAAACATTTTTCCAAAATGCAGATTTTTGAAAAACACCCTGTATATTTGAAACGGTACTAGATATAGATATGCGGTTTTCACCATTGAGTTTATCATAAAAATTGAGCCTTTCTTCTTTAGATAAAGGGGTGTGTCCAATTTGGACCACCCTGTACAAGTTGCAGCCAGCGACCAGACGTAGAGAGCAGGGCTTCAGAAAAATCCAATTTGCGAGAAAAGAACAGCACGTTTGTATGAGTCTACCTCACCTAAAAAATTAGATTTTAAATATTCTCTACGAGTCTGTTTGTATACTTGTCGTCCTTTGATAACATTTTTGAGAACACTGTGTATAAAATCGACTCAATCTTAGTAATCAAGCAATGAATCCGTGTATCCTACACTATTTCACCTCAGATCGATTAGCTAACGATTTTTACCAAAATATTCAGAATCCATATCAACACTCAATAAACAAGACCCCTCCCACTAGCAGGTCTCTTACTAAGCATCGGTGTTGTACTACTCCAAATCGATTCGTTCTTGTCCTACTTGTTAGAGGAAAACGCCTTTTTTGAAGTCGGTTAATAAGTAAATAAATTAACATATACTATAATGAAGCAAATTAAAGAATTTTTGATTAAAAATAGAATTAGTATACTTCAAATAACCTATAAAACCGAAGTCTTTGAAGATTAATATAATATAATTTTCTCTAGAGGAATAATTATCAGCCTTAATAACCTTTCATGTTATGTAATAAACTCAAGACCTGCAGAAATTTTCAAAATAATATCTGCCGCAGCTTCTGTGACACAAAAACTACATGAAGAAAATGAAGCCATCATGAGCAAAGCTAATTTTAAATAGCATCGCTTTTTAGTAAAGCTTTTACTTTATCCTCTATTCATCATATTCAATATTAAAAAAGGATAAAAAAATATTATGATAAAAAGTTCGAAAGTGCTTTTTAATTAACTTGCCTTTTTTTAATTTTAGGCCAATCCAAGTCTCGACGGGCACGAATCTTTCTTGTTCAAATTTACTTAAAAGTTTTCTTAAACGTAGTTACATTTCCAATTTGACTTCGTTTCTTAAATTATTCAAACTTCTTTAAAGTTATTTTAACAAGTATATTCTTTATACTGCCTTAACATTTACAAAAAATATCTCGGAAAAAAAAACGAAGAAGTATAAAACACCAGCTTTTAGACCTTTAGATCTTACCATTTTATTTAAAAGCAGTTTGCTTCAAAATATTTCTCGTATATCGGGAGCACAGAAGATTCATTTTGGTAATTTATGGGAGTTTAGGGGAGCGATACATAAAGTAATTGTTGAATAATACGAAACAAGAAGAAGATTAAAAACAGGTGACAACGTATAAAGACCTTCTGAATTATTTTTCAGTTACACTGAACAAGGGATTACTTATATCAAGAATAATAATTTTCTTACGGCTAAGTTTAGGTTAGTTCAGAGTAGTTTCATGGCACTTGCGTAGTACAATTTTACTAGTCTTTAAGCGAAAGAATTCGCCTATTTCTAATTCTTCACTAAGTAAAACTAGATTTATTTTAAATGAAAATAACAGTATACTTGTTTTCATTAGAATCAGGCAACACAAAAGAAAAATTACACGTAATGCTGACGGATTCAATTAACAGATCTCGAGAAATAGGCCTAAAAATAAACTTCACCAAAACCAAATATTTGAACAGCAAAAGTGAAGATAACAGCCGGGAACTATTAACAGAAGGTAAAAGAATAGGAAGGGTACAAACCTTCATATATTCAGGATTAAAGAGACTGACTTGGATAGAAGAGTCTCGTTTGCTTGGTCTGCGTTCGGAAGGTTACAATTTATATTTAAATTGGGCATCCCAAATCCAATAAAAGCCAGAGTATTCGATCAATATGTTCTGCCGGTATTAACATGTGGCACTGTGGCACGTGGGCTTTAAATAAAAGTATAATAAATAAACTCCAGGTAACCCAAAGAGCGATGGAGAGGAGAATGCTAAATATTAGACTTAAAGATCGTATTCCTAACATCGGGATTCGAAGATCAAAAGTCACAGATGTAATACAACGAATATATATATTGATGGTGGAATTGGGCGGGGCATAATGCAAGGATAAATGATAACAGATGGACACATCGTATAGTTGAATGGAGGCCTAGAGAACACAAAAGATGCAGAGGTAGACCACAGACAACATGGACGGACGACATAAAAAGATTAGCAGGACGCGATTGGATACAAACAGCAATTAACAAAGCTCATTGGAAACAACTTGGGGAGGCTTACATCCGACTATGGATTGAATAAGCTATTGATGATGATGATGCTACTTGTTTTCCTATTAGTTATTTGAAACCAAAAATGATATCTATGTTTGTGACGTATTCATAACTCTTCTTCTTCCTCTCTTGTATAGACACGAGTGCGTGTTTTTACTGTCTTCTCTACTCTTACTTTGGAAAGGTCGTCGATGTGACGTTTTCGAAGTCTACCCATGCTTCTTCATCCGACTCCTTGTAATTCCCACAATTTCTGTTTCTACGTATATTCCATTTTATCCATCTATTTAACACCCATTTATATTATCTATTTCATATATCTAACGCTGTCATTTCTTCCTATATCCAGTAGTGTATTTCTCACTATTCTGCGTACTATTGTTGTCTGTTATTTCGAGCATTTGTCTTGTTCTTAATGTTTCCGATAATTAATCAAATCGGTAATTAATATTGTACGAAATAAAAATTAAATATTTGTATTCCATTTTTCATAAGTTATTTATTTGTTTATTAATACGGCGTACATTATTATATTATATAATTTGCAGGTTTAATTGTAGGTTTGTTAAAATGGCAAGCAACTGGACCTCTAGTATTTATCTGTCGCTCCCATCACATAAATTTGAGAACATAACTTCGTATCGGAATACAAAAGTCAGTTTATGCGGATTATTTTCTTTATTTTTTAATGTTTTAATTTATAGATCATTACACCTTTAGAGTATACTAATGGGATAAAATGAGAAGGATAATCAGATTTCAAAACATGAATAATAGTCCTAGATATTTATTCTGTGGTTAAACCTTACACAAGCATTAATTATACTTCCTAACCTTATTTATAGTGGTAAATTTTTCGAATTTTTATATTATGCTGGTAATTTATATTGATCTTAAACTAACAGGAATGGCAATATTTGACAATTTTATGATGTCGTTGTAGATCAGTGTCAGACAATGTATAAATTATATATCTATTGTTAGAAAAAGACACGAAATAACTAGATGAGTTTGTTACTAGGCTTCAGTCACTGGTAATTTAAAAACATGAGGTTATTATCATTAATCAATTTTATAGCTAACGAAATGTTTAAAATTTATATATATATATATATATATATATATATATATATATATATATATATATATATATATATATATATATAAAGATATATAACAATCGGAAGTTTAACTACTGGGGAACGCCCTTATGAGGAGAAGAGATGAGCAATCAAAGATCTATAGTAGCACGATTTCATGTTTTAACCCCATATGGCCCGAACGTCTCAGATATTCGTCTGTAGAAGGTTCCCATTTTTTATAGATCTATAGATCTTTGATTGCTCATCTCTTTTCCTCATAAGGGCGTTCCCAGTAGTTAAACTTTCGATTGTTTGTTACCAGTGCCCTGTTACTGTCCTTCCTCTTTTTTATTATAGTGCTATAAAGAATGGGAACCTTCTACAGACGAATATCTGAGAGGTTCGGGCCATATGTGGTTAAAACATGAAATCGTACCACTATAGATCTTTGATTGCTCATCTCTTCTCCGCATAAGGGCGTTCCCCAGTAGCTAAACTTTCGATTGTTTGTTACCAGTGCTCTATTGCTGACCTTCCTCTTTCTTATTATATATATATATATATATATATATATATATATATATATATATATATATATATATATATATATAAGGTTACACACCAAGTTTCAAGTACGCGTGTCGCATAGAAAAATTTTTACAGCGTTTTAAAATGAATAGGTTTGTTAAAATGGAAAAAAGTGAGTTACGTTTTCTAATAAAACATTATTTTTTGCGTGGAAAAACCATTAAGGAAACTGAAAAAGGGTTATAAAAGCAGAACTCTGCTCCGTCACATGGAACTGTGCACAAGTAGTTCACTGAATTTCGTTGTAGTCGTACACACGAGGGATGCTGGTCGCCCGGAACATCCAAATGAGGTTACAAACGAAGAAATGGTCAATAAAATCCATGATATCCTATTAAATGACCGTTGACTAAAGATATGCGAGATAGCGAACATGGTACACATCTCAAATGAATGTGTTTTTAATATCTTGCGTGTACATTTGGGCATGAGGAAGCTGTCAGCAAGGTGGGTACCGCGTTTGCTCACCGTCAGTCAAAAACGGAATCGCGTAACCATTTCGAAGCAGTGTTTGAATATGTTCAAGCATAATCCAAGTGATTTTTTTCGGAGATATGTTACGGCAGATGAAACATGGATCCATTATTATACTCCAAAAACTACAGAACAGTCGAAACAATGGATTGCTTCTGGCGAAAGTGCTTCGAAAAAGCAAAAACGGTTCGGTCGGTTGGAAAGGTCATGGCAACAGTTTTCTGGGATTCGCGTGGTATAATCGTCATCGACTACATGAAAAAAAGGAAAAACTATCACAGGACAATACTATGCTTCATTACTGGATCGATTTCATGTTGCGTTGATGAAAAAGCAAATAAAAAAATTTGTTTCCATCATGAGAACACACCAGCTCAAACGGCTGCAATTGCCATAGCCAAAATTCTGGAACTGATGTAAGAACTGCTTCCTCATCCACTTTATTCTCCAGATTTGGTTCCCTGTGACTTCTTCCTCTTTCCAAATTCCAAAAATTGGCTCGATGGAAAGAGGTTCATATCAAACGAGGAGACCATCGTTGAAACAAATGCGTATTTTGTTGACTTTGAAAAATTATATTTTTTGAAAGGTCTAAAAAAGTTATAATTTCGGTATACAGATAAGAGGAGATTATGTTGAAAAATAAATAAAATTTTTGTGCAAAATTTCCTTTCGAAGTCACTGATTCATGAAACTGTATTCGTATATATAAATTTTATGTATTTTCATAATATGCTTAAAATTTGTCAATTTGATCAACCATAAAACCGGGAAAAACTTTCAAAATACTAGTGAAACTACAAAACAACCCCTTCTTGTGTTAAAATTTAAAGTAACGAAAAAAATAACCTGATTTTTGAATTCTTCAGCTCTAAAAACCTCAAAAGGGAGATGCAATCCCTCTAATCTCCCTCTCCACTAGTTTGGCCCTTTTTGCGTATTACTATAAATATATATGCATACTATTTCTTTATTATCTCAACAGAAAGCTAGTAAAATTTACTATATTAATTTTAAAATCGTACAAAATTCCCACCCAACGATAATGCTCAAAAACTACAGGCTTTATTATATATATACCAAATTTGAAATTGATATTTCATTCCATTCGAGAGTTATAGTGTCAAAAGTCCGACATACCGACGGAAATGAGTGATTATATGTTTCGTGATCTAGGAAACCTAAAACGTGTGGTAGTTTTTTTAGGAATATAATCTTTTTTTTCTTCAGCAAGAAAAGTAAAAACATAACACAGACAATATTTTGTGAAGCTAGATGGTACTCAAAATCAAAATGTTTTATTATTATGAACTAAATACATTCTGTAAGTAAGAACTTAAGGATCTGTGAAAAATCTGAATCAAGGGAAGACGTAACTGAAATACAGTAATACTTCATATTTTTTCCATTTTCAGATAATCTCTAAATTTTAAAACAATTTACAAAAAAAGAATACAAAAAAAGAGGTTTAAAATAAATTAATACATCTTTACCTTCTTCTACTTTTGGTTCGGACTCCTATCGGAGGTTGGAGATCATCAGTGCCATTCTAGCTTTATTCACCGCTATCCGAAATATTTCTATGGAACTGCAGCTAAACCACTCCCTTAAATTTCACGATCAGGATACTCTTCTCCTTCCCGCATTTCTCTTTCCCCTTATCCTTCATACGTACTTACATAATAGTAATATTATAAATATAAGTCTCAGGATCGAATATTTCTGCCCGCTCATCACATGACCAAGGTATTCGATCTTTTTTTGTTTCACGGTGTTTAAAATTTCACACTCCTTTCCGATTCTATGTAGCAGTTCTTCATTGAACAATAATCGGCAAAAATACAAAATCAGCTGGGTTTAAAGGAAATAATTGTGAATGTTTTATTAATAATACGATTAAGAAGGAAGCAAGTAATGATGAACTTTACATTATTCATTTCAAAACATCGTACAAACTTTTGAAAACGTTTGAAATTTAATAAATTCGTTACATATTTAATGATCGTTAATCATCAAAGTATTCCTAACTTATTTATACAATAAGTGTGTTCAAATAACAAGGGAAGAGTATATTAATTGCAGGGTAGCTAAGATTAACAACAGTTCAATTTTTTTATCACATTTTACTAACAAGTTTTATAATGTATTTACTTGTTTTCATAAGGGAAAGTCTTTGATTCGTGAAAAATTATATTACGGGTTTTTTGCTTTTCTTCACGTTTCTAGATCTCGAAAAAGACAGTCACTAATTCCCGTCGGTCTGTCTGTCTATCGGTTTGTTGGCAAATCAAATTCAAATTCAACAATTTCTTTATTATTCAAAATGTCCTTAAAGATTCTAAATACATTTTCTCTGATATTCTATGGATTCTAGGAATACAGGGTGCTTTAACAGCATCCTCATTCGTATGGAATGCTTTACGGGGTTATATACAGTTAGAATTTGCAAAAAAACGATTTTTTTTATTTCATTCTCGTATTGTACGTATATTTAAGCACACAGACAGCAAATTTTAAGTCAGTCCGACGATTATCCTGGAAGTTACAGGAATATTTGTAAAGACATCAGAGCGCTTGAAAAGAGGAGGCCGGAGCGGCAGTGCTTACCTAGAACGCTCTCTCCTTAATTTACCTGCCTATTGTAAATGTCCCTTCTATTGTATTCAGGTACATAAAGTGAAAGTGTATTAGGGTTCTTGGGTAAGTTGAAAAAAAATTTTTACTCTATGTAAAGTGCTTTTCAAACTTTAAACGCATTTTTCTCAAAACCATGTTTTTATAGTCGGTGACCAAGATTTCTTGGAAACTGCTGAACCGATCAGTCTCAAATTTTAACACAAGCTTCTTAAGTATATTTTTTAGTAATTAATCGAAGGTTTTTTCTCACCGATAAATATATTTTTTTTTATAAACAATTTAAGGCCAAAATTTTGGCCAAAAATCTTTTTTTTTTTTGAGAAGACGCTATTTTCGCAAAAAATTTTATTTTGCTTATTCCTTCGATTAGTAACTGGATTATAAATTACTTTAACGATATCCGTTTGGTTTTTTCATTTTAGATGATCCAGTCCAGAGATATCGTGGTCACCGTAAGATGCCTTTTTTGAGAGGAGCTCCTGGAGATCAGCTATAGCAGCCTCCAAAATTATTATTTTTACAGTTAAAAAATGTTGAAATACAGTTAAAAGTTACCAGAACATGTGTAAAAATTTTTACATTAATAAATTTAAAAGTTTTCTCAGGAAAAATTCTTGAAAATCCCTTTTTTTAGCCCTCCTGACTGTATATAACCCCTTACGGCGGCTGGTGTTCTGCCATTGGTATTAGAACCTTGTGTTTATGAAATTATCATTTCCGACAGGGTCTTACATGATATTTTCTTTATTTATTTTATAATAAAAGGTGTTTCTGCTATTAGTTGTTTATATTTGATGAGATTTTTAAGTTGTTGTTTACTGGGAAAAAACGACAGAAAAAACCCAGCTTGATATGATCAGGTAGATTGTAGCAAAATTATTTACTTTTAACATTTCTATTCTAATCGCTTTCATTCTTCTTCCTTTCATTCCTTTTTCTCCCATACTCTCTATCATACCGCAGTGGGGTAAGGTGCCTGCTGTGAATCAAGAGGTCAGCAGTTCGATCCCGTGTGTCGGCTGGATGTTTGTGATTTGTCCCATGTATGTATGTGTAGATTTGTATGTATGAGCAAGGCAGTAGTTGTTCGCAGAAATGCAAATAACGTCCGTGGCAGCACTACCGCGTTGTTTAAAAAGTGCCGTGAAATATAAAAATGTATGTTTCGGCACTTGGACAACGTTGACGGGTATTACGACATACTCTCCGATATCCTTGGGATATGGAGAAAGGGTAAAATCTCTACTGAGGCGAGGAGGTGAGCGATAAAAAAAAAATAAATTGGACCATATCGGTTAAGGCGAAGGGGGTGAAAAGGGAAAATTTTGTATAGTTTAATACCAATATGGCAAATATTCTATATAAATATGAAAGAGGTAAAAAAGAGGGGGATGAAATTAGAGGAGTTGTTTCCTATATATATCGTTATATATCTTTTTCATTATTTTCATATATATTTATATATATATATATATATATATATATATATATATATATATATATATATATATATAGCAGCAAGATTACAGTATCGAGTAGCAGCAACAGCCAAATGAGATTTTGGCGAAAAATCGTGCAAAATTGTTAGACGAACGGAGCGAAACCAGGAAAATTAATTTGTCACATTCCAACATCCGTGAAAACCTCAGTTGTATATATATATATATATATATATATATATATATATATATATATATATATATATATATACTGAGGTATTCACGGATGTTGGAATGTGACAAATTAATTTTCCTGGTTTCGCTCCGTTCGTCAGGAAAATTAATTTGTCACATTCCAACATCCGTGAAAACCTCAGTTGTATATATATATATATATATATATATATATATATATATATATATATATATATATATATATACTGAGGTATTCACGGATGTTGGAATGTGACAAATTAATATTCCTGGTTTCAATCCGTTCGTCTAACAATTTTGCACGATTTTTCGCCAAAATCTCATTTGGCTGTTGCTGCTACTCGATACTGTAATCTTGCAGCTGCTGCTGCTCGAAGCTAAGTCAGAAGAGTTAGCTAGTTTCAATAGTATTATTAGAAATTTTCCAGGATTTTTTGATTAGACAATGATCAAATCTTAATCATAATGATTTGTAATAAAACATATACGGTGTCAAAGGGGTGGAAAAAGGAGACAGAAGAGGGACACCCTATTTGTCTTTTTATAGATCTTTCTTGAAGTTCTTTCAGTTCAGGAGTTGAAACATTACTTTTTTTTTCATTATTTTCATTGTTAACGTGGGAAAAAATTTAAAAGGATGGGGATCATTGTATCTTTTCAATAGTATTATGCGTGTTTTTCCATTACTTCCAATTTCACCAGAAATACTGTATAGAAGGGGCTGAAATCTGATTACGCATTTACCTAAAAAAATATTGAGTTGAATATAGGACGAGTTTTAGAAATACAAACGTTAAGTTGGCAGAAATATACTTATGGAGCTCCAGGTAATTTATTGTATTTACTTTCCATGTTAACAGAGTATTCATAAAAAAAACCCTCCGAAATTCTTCTTTTTTTCAGAAAAACGAAAAACATATTTTTAACTTTCAATTTCATAATAAATAATAATTTAGCCACACATCACAAAGAAAGCTTATTTTTATTTACATATCAAGATGTTTTTTTGGCATACCAGACAATGTTTTTGTCTGTATCATCCACAATTAAATTTTATTTTTTTAAATAGGTTAGTAGAGAGTATGTAGTTTATTTGATATGATCTTAAAACAGAGGATCGTAGTTTTTTAATAATTAAATACTTTTTTTGATTATATAAACGAGGGTTTCTAATTTTTCTTATGAATATTTCACCATGTTAAAGTTATGTGATAGTTACATAATTTTAAGTGTCAGGTTCTAAAAGGGGTATTTTACGGGACGGCTAAGTAAGTTTACTCGTTCTGCTGCAAGATTACGATTTTCCGATATGGAATTTCTATAAATTATTATAGAATATTGTAATTGTATATTTATCAAAATTCGAAAGACGAATTTAGAATTTGGACTTGCCTAGAAAATACTATTTATAAAATTGTTCAAAAATAACTTTTCATTTTACCGTTAAGTTTTAAAAAATATATTTAAATATAACACAAAAATTAAACTAACGGAAATGTTTCCAAAGGATAGTGAAACACTCCCACGCCGAAACCCATACTGTTAGTAACTTGAAAGATCGCAAATATGCGTTATTTGTCTAGCAAAAATACATATAAAATATTCCTACAAAGGGGACATGTAGGTATAGCTTAGAAGAAAGTAAATATTTTACTTTACCTATAACTTTACAAGTATGTGTGTCTATGATAACTTACCTTGCGAAATTTAAACAAGAAGTGTGATTTTTTACTCTTTTAAATAGTACAATAGTATAGATAAAATTTTATTCCTTACTGACCGATCGAAATATAAGCATCCTGGCAGTGTAGAACAAATATATTTTCAATACATTTGCACTGTTAAGTCTGAAATAGAGAGAATGGTCATCGATATTGTTCAAAACATTGAGACAATGTCGTACGTTACCGGAAGCGGTGGGTGCGATGCGACTTGAGTGCCATAGGCAGGAAACGCAAGGGTCTTTTGCTAGTGTGTATACCTTACAAATAACTTCTTGAGAAATTAAAGAGTCATTTTTTAAAATCTATGTTTATTTGTTAGTGAAAATATATGTCGAATAAAATGGTTTAAAGATTTGCTAATCTCCTTAAAAATTTGCTAATAACAGAAGTTACAAAATAACGCTATCTTCATATGAAAACATTTTCAGGCTAACCCTGTTATAAATATCGTAATGATTATATCCATTTTATTTCTTCAAATACGGCTTAATGCTCAACCATACATGCAGAAATTACAGTGAGGAATTCCCGGAAAACAAATAAAATGACCTTTCCTGAAAACATGGCGTTATGTGATTTTTCGGATTTTAGCAGCATAATTTCTAAATAAACTTCTAAAAATTTCAGTTGACTAAATAATTTAAAAATATATGCAAACGATATAGAATTATCATAATAAATGAATGATCCTGTATCTAAAATGGGATATTAATCGATTAATAGTAAAGTCAAATTTATTGTTTGTCATCTATAATATCACACAAAGTGAGCAATATTAGAATCAAATAGACACACTGGTAGTATTTGGAAAAATTTGTAAAAACCTAAAACCATACTGGTTTTTCACGAATCCGTTGCAATACTAGTCCACACTCCATCAACTAGTACGATAATGGTTTTATGGCTTATATCCCACCAAATTCTACACTGTTAAAAATGTTAAAGTTATGGAACAAATTAGCTTCATTTTCAATTAGATTTTACATAGAAAGATAAAAAAAATTTGGTGTTCTCGAAGCGCCACGATTAAATAAATATAATTTTGCAACAAAGCTGGCACTATCAAAATATTACACAAACTCAAATATGGTATTTTAGGAAGAAAATTAATAGATAGGAATGGTAAAGCGGGTTCGTTGCTATATCTTGCCAAAGTGTAAAATTTCAAAAAAAGTTTTTATTGTTTTTTAAATTATAAATAAATATTTAGAATGGATTTACGGAGTAAAGTTAAGTATATCTATGATTATTATTTAAATATATTACGTATATATAAAATTACATACATTAGAATTTTAATAATAAAATCTGTTTAAATGCTTATTATAAAACTTTCCGTAATAGTATAGTAATATTGTAAAGTACATAAATCAAACACCAATGCATTGCAAATTTTGTTTACGTCTGCACGATGTCAGTTAGTTTTGCTGGAGTTGAAGGATAGTGTGTTTTTATTACAGACTGATAATTAGTTGATTTTAATTACTAACTGCACTTTATATAGTTATGTTTGCTATATAAATGGTGAAACTGAACTTCGAAGAAAATATTCGCAAAATTATTTATCTTTTTAAAAATGTAAAATATACTGTATTTATCTTAGAATGTGCAGTTTTAAAATTTGAAAGAACATCTGGTTGAACGTCATACATCATTAAAATATATAAGTTTAATTTTTATATATATTTTTAGACGATTTATTTATTTTTTTAATTGAACCTTTCTCTTTGCAGTTCTAATCACTAAAGTACGGTAAGCAAATGAATAGAAAATATACTATATAGTGTAAAATATAAAATATGATCTTTAGGGTATTTTCGCTTGATGAACGAAAAGTACCAAAATGCTGTATAATATCTTTTTTAAATTAGAAGAACCAAATCTTACTAATACCATTTTGTTTTGTATTGGCATTACTAGTTCTAGAGCTACGAATTCCCTTGTAGATATCGCTATCTTAACGAATTTTCATGCATTATCCCGAAATAACTAGGGAACTAAAAACTAAATTTCGTATATTTTATTCAGAAAAATTATATACTAGATATGCCCCCATTATGCAGAATTATTTTTATCTATCTATTATTGAAAAACTTTTCATACGAACAGTCAAAATAGCATTTAACCTCTATATAATTATAAATATAAAAATTTATTGTTAAAAAAGTTTTTCGTACCTCTTTAATTTCATTATATGACTGAATTGATTTTGGACGCAAAATACACAATAAATATTAAGTATTTTAGCATGATGATGATGATGAATGGAAAGTCTTAAATGGATCAATTTCTTGGTCATTCAATTAGCGAGATTACAATCTCTGCTGTTACACAGGAGTTATTAATAGGCATTCAATACTGGATACGTTAGCGAACTTTGTGTGTATAACAAGACTGTAGGAATGTTGATAGACTAGCTATATGTTTTTGGCGGGTCAGTTCTTGTCAATGTTTTTATTTATCACAACCATTAAGGTACTTATAGGCGAGCACTATTTATCATTATATTTTTGTAGTTGTTTTCGATATAATGACTTATAGGTTTAAATAATTTAAACGACTTTCTTAATCCGTCTGTTTGACTTTTATATAGGCCTTATTTCACGCACTGATTTTATGAAACAACCAGCTAAAAATAATATCTCAACTTACACACTACTTGGATATTCAGTACTATTCTGCCGACCAGTATATTTAAGTTAATAAGATTATGGCTCGTCATTCATTCAACCAAAGCCAAAGTACGCGAAGAAAATGTGGTGTTCTCGAAGCGCCATGATTAAATAAATAATTTGGGCAACGAAGCTGCCTCACTTAGTTCTCATCGAAATGTTAGAAAAACTGAAATGTCGCATTTTTAGGGAGAAAATTGACATATAGGAATGGTAAAGCCGTTTAGTTGCTACATCTTGCCAAAGTATAAAGTTACAAAAAAAGTTTTGATTGTTTTTCAAATTATAAATGAATATAGCTTCAAAATAAACAAATTCAAAACTAATTTACTTTTAATCGACTTACCTTTAATCCATTCTGACTTTAAAGTTAGGTTTTTTAGTCAATTTGTAATACTGATAAAATTTTTGGGCATTTTTCGATCAATTTTTAAATTTTGATAAACGCAGAGGAAACATAATAAGAAGTATATTTGAAAATATGTTTTTTTTTTCTAATTTTAAAGACCGTTGTGGTGGCAAATAAAAACTGCAAATTTCACCCTGAAAAAAAAATCCAGTGAAACTCAGCCACACAAAACACCATTTCTGGGTGGTGTCCCTAATCTAAATATTTACCGTATCTTGAAATACTCTTTATCATTTATCTTATAAATAAAAAAATAATATATTTTATTATTTGGGATCAAGGCATTTTCACTGCCAAAAGTTTTTCAGTGATAATTAAAGATATCAAAAATTTTAAATTAAATTTAATTAAAAAAAACCGGTCAAGTGCAAGTTGAACTTGCACAATTAGTGTTCCGTACGTTGATTGTTTTTAAAATAAAAATTTTTGTTAGGGTGGTATAAAATGATCAGTGACTTCACAAAACACACCCCAAATGAGTTTTCAACAAAGTTTGTTTCCAATCTTTACTGAAAACTGGTGACCTTGAAATTTTGTTTTTTTTTATATACCAGATAAATTATTAAAGGTAATGTACTCGTGATAATTTTCGTTCAATCTATACACCGTGGAGAATATTCCAGAATTTTTTCAAAATTTTTTGATCAGTACTTTTCGAGATAAGGTAGGGTACAGCGATTTTTTAAAAGTAATACGAACAAAAGTGTGCGCAAGTATTACATTATATATATATATATATATATATATATATATATATATATATATATATATATATTTATATATATATATATATATATATATATATATATATATATATATATATATATATATATATATATATATATATGTATATATATATATATATATATATATATATATCTATATATATATATATATATATATATATATATATATATATATATATATATATATTTATATATATATATATATATATATATATATATATATATATATATTACTCGTGTTTTCACAAGCTTTCATTTGACACCATACTCGATGACCTAGTAAAAAAAAATTTTTTTCACTTCCGATTTCACCCCTCAAAACGAACCCCTTAAGTCAAAATTTATGTTACGGTGGTATAAAATGATCAGTGACTTCACAAAACACACCCCAAATGTGTTTCCAACAAAGTTTGTTTCCAATCTTTACTGAAATCTGATGACCTTGAAATTTTTGTTTTTTTTATATACCATATAAATTATTAAAGGTAATGCACTCGTGATAATTTTCGTTCAATCTACACCCCGTGGAGAATATTCCAGAATTTTTTCGAAATTTTTTGATAAGTACTTTTCGAGATAAGGCCCGGGACAGCGATTTTTCGCGAATTTTTAAAAATAATACAAAGAAAAGTGCGCGCAAGTATAATATTATATATATATTTTTTACTCGTGTTTTCACAAGCTTTCATTTGACACCACACTCGATGACCTAGTAAAAAAAAATTTTTTTTTCACTTCCGACTTCACCCCCCAAAACTAACCCCTTAAGTCAAAATTTAATTCTCAAAACTACATGGCTCTGATGAGGCCATCAATTCCTATATTATTACCAAATTTCACCTTTCTATGTCAAATAGTTTCGGAGAAAATCGGGTGTGACAGACAGACAGACAGACAGACAGACAGACAGACAGACAGACAGACAGACAGACAGACAGACAGACAGACACCGAAGTGATCTTATAAGTGTTCCGTACGGAACACTAACAAGAAAATTCATATTTGTGTTGTAAAATTACATAAAAAATAAAATTATGACTATAAGTTTGTTTAATGCCAGAATAACAAAGATATTAATTAAATTAAAATTTCACATACTTTTGTCTCTGATATTACAGTTTGTCAAGTAAGAATGTGACCGCTCATATTCTTGAAAAATGTGTTTCGAGAACATTTTTTGCTTTCAATGTATTCTCTGGTGCGGTGCAATTACCTTGTTCTATCGCCTCCTGCATCAATAATTGCCTGGCATCATCGAGGCATGCTGTCGACGAGGTTTTCTGCATACTCTGTAAATTTTCGAATCTTGCGTTAAAACTGAGTCAATGTCCTCAGAGTTTCTCCTCTGAGCTTTCTGTTTACAAGGGACCAACCGTTTTCAGTAGGGTTGGCATCTGGCGATTATGAGGGCCACTCTAGTATCTTATCGTGAGGCCAAGCGAGCCACTTCGCTACGTGATTTTCGCCCAGCAAAGGTTTCTTCAACCTGCTTCGGAATTTGATATCATGAGCACAAAGATGTTGTCGAATGGTCTCATGAGACACACTCAAGCCCGATTTTCTTAATTTAGCGCTCCTTTGCGCAGCGCCAATATCGGCTCCCGTGAAAACAAAGATACGATTCGTTTCTTGGAGTGACTTTGGCCTACCGAACTACATTTTGGCAAGTCGTCAACATTTTTCGTCTCGTTAAAACGATTTACCCACATCTTCACAAACGACACCAACTTTTGAATATATCTAGCGGCCGTGGAATGTGTGATTTTAGGCCCTTTTGGATGGGGACAAAGAAAGACTGCCTCGAACCGACGCGCAAACAAGTTTAGATTTTACGTGATTTCAACGACAGTTCGGAATCGACTGATACGTTGCGTCGTAGAGAAAGTCTCCCTCTACTGATTTTTTGTTGAATCGCTAGAATCGCATCTACCAAAAATGAATTATCGCGGACACGTTTTTACTTGATGGACTGTACCTCCCAACCATCCTTAATTAAGAGAGCATATTTTGTTTTGAATGCTATTTTCTATCTATAAGCATTGAAAATTTTAAAAAATGAAGTAAATCTATCATATTGGATACGTTCATTGGTAAATCGCACGATTTTTCACAAGAGTGAGCACAAATATGCATTGTTCAGTCCACGTAGGTCCAGAAACTTTTTGTGGAAAAAGTATCTGTTATAACTGAAAATAAATATCTGCATATGGCATGCGAGATCTGGGTAATTTTTTAATTGGTTAAAACAACAAAATCTGATATTGATATCTAGCACATATAGATTTTCGTAATTACACAAAATAAAATTTTAATTCAATTCCCGTTATGAAATTTAAGTACATACCATACATAGTTACTAACCGACTTCAAAAAGGAGGAGGTTCTCAATTCGAGGCGTATGTATTTTTTTTAATGTATGTTCTCGTATAACTCAGGCAAATATTTAGCGATTTGGATGATTCTTTTTTTATTCGAGAAAGTACACATTCGAGATAGTTCCGTATAAATTTTATTGAAATTGGGTATGCAGTTTCTGATAAAACAATGAAAAACTTAAATTTTTTTAATAAAATACCGATAACTCTGGCAAATATGTATCAATTTGGATGGTTCTTTTTTATTCAAGAGAGTATATATTTATGATCGGCACATATAAATTTTGTATATATTGTAAAAATAAAAACTTTATAACAATAAAAAACCGACTTCAAAAACCAGCACAACAAATTTTGCCACTATAAGGTAAAAAATAATGTTTTTGAAATACTCGTAAAATACCTCTTTTTTATAGGTCTAACACAGGTGCAACAGGGAAGTCCCTAAAGCGCTCCTGGAGCGGCATGTGTCCGGAAAAAGCGATTCACGTTGTTCTTGAATCGCTGTAAATTGTACTCGTTGGGAAACACAGCCCTAG
Organism: Pachyrhynchus sulphureomaculatus; assembly: GCA_019049505.1. Classification (NCBI taxonomy): domain Eukaryota; kingdom Metazoa; phylum Arthropoda; class Insecta; order Coleoptera; family Curculionidae; genus Pachyrhynchus; species Pachyrhynchus sulphureomaculatus. Next base: position 120,360,162 of record CM032455.1, on the reverse strand, counting down.
GCAAATTATTCCAAAGGGATGAGGTTCTCCATATAAAAGACTGCTTGAAAAGCGTTGTTCGCGGAATAACAAGCTGAACCTCATACGGATGTGAAGTATTAGCGCGACGTTTATTTCTAACATGCACCGCTCTGGGAGGAATTAAGCGGGCTACATCTCTCGAACACTTTCCATGAAAATACTTGTAGAACAGACTCAAGTCGCCAACCGTTCTTCGATGTTCCAGCGAATCAAGGCCGCCGGTCAGTTCCGGGTCTTCAATCAGACGAACAGCTCTTCTCTGAACAGAATCCAACAAATGCAGTGTTTGTTTTGGAAGCGGAGTCCCAAACATGGGAGCAGTATTCCATAGTTGGTTGAATTTGAGCTTTGTAAAGAATTAACAGTTGTGGTGGAGTGTAAAGCTTTCTGGTTTGAAATAATATTCCTGACTTTTGAGAAGCACTCATGCTATGCCTGTAACATGTTCATGTCAAGACATATTTGCTTTCAAATTAACGCCCAACAAATTGAGTGACGATGCTAAGGGAATGGAGTGCCCCGACATGACTATGTCGGGTTCAGCAACGTTAACTTTTTTATAAAAAACTGCCGCCTGGGTTTTTGTAGCGTTAAATTCCACTTGGTTACTGTCACCCCAAGATAGTATTCTTCCAGGTCTTTGTTAAGTTGAACGACCTCCTGCTGTCTGCGGATATTCGCCTGAGTAACCGATGTCCTAGCGTTCAAAGTGAATGAAGAGATAAGCGTACTGTCATCTGCAAAACTGTAGATAGATTTCCGGTCGTTTCCAGCAGATCTTTAATGTAAATGAGAAAGATAGTAGGAGACATTATGGAGCCTTGGTGCACAACGGCGTTGATAGTGAAGGTGTTAGAAAGAAATCCGTCGACCGCCACTTGTAAAGAACGCTCTCTGAGGAAACATGAGAGCCACAAACAGAAATTTTCAGATATACCATAAGAGCGTAGCTTAGCCAACAGTCCATCGTGCCAAGCACGGTCGAATGCCTTGGATGTATCAAGAGCAACCGCTCGAGATTCTCCAAAGTTTTCAATTGCGTTGGTCCAAACATGTGTTACATAAGTCAGAAGATCTCCTGTTGATCTATGTTTACTAAAGCCATATTGATGATGGATAATAATGTTGAATCCTTCAAGATATTTTAGAAGATGTTAATAAAACCTTTTCCATGACTTTCGATATTATTGAAAGCAGTGAGACTCGACTGGTCGGTAGTTATTTGGCAAGATCTTCTTACCTTTTTTAGGTATGGGCTGAATTGTGGCGCATTTCCAGCAGGAAGGAAATATTTCCTTTTTGTAGGATAGGCTGGAAAGTCTACAGAAAACTGGTGTTAGTTCCCTCGCACAGTTCTTGAGAACTATGGCAGGTATTCCGTCAGCGCCAGAAGCCTTTTTGGTGTATAGCTTCATTAAAATACGCTTTACGAAACGCTGTCTGAAGACAACATCGGGCATCCTTGTCTGCAATATGGGAATAGTAGATGGTGTTTTTCCTTGGAAATCGACAGTAAAATGTGAAGTAAAGAGTTCAGCCAACAAGTTCGCTTTCTCAACGGTGTCGTTGCAATAGAATTATCTGACCGTGTGGGTGGTGATATGGTGGATTTGGTGAAATTTTGACTAACTGTCTAAGATAAGATATTGCTTTAATCTGACAATTCAGTTATTAATTCTGTATAAACAAATCCTACTAAATAATAAATAATAGCTGTTTTTAACAATTGTAGGATTTGTTCATACGGAATTAATAACTGAATTGTCAAATTAAAGTAATGTCTTATCTTAGAGGTATTTTACGAGTGTATTATTTTTTACTTTATAGTGGCAAAATTTGTGTGCCGTTTTTTGAAGTGGGTTTTTTTCGTTAAAAAGTTTTTATCTTCGTATTATGATAAGCTGATCAATTTAGAAATATGAATGAATTTTTATTAAAATGATGAAACAACAATAAAAGACCAGCCATATTCTAAAGCAATTCTCATTAGATCTGTGATAACTAAATTGAAGCTAAGGTGTTAGTTATTGTTACTTTCCTTTCTCCAAGTATCCTGTGCTGTATTCTATAATCTACGAACTTGATTTCTTTATGTTACTTACTCTCATGGCAGGGTTTGACAAACAGAAAACAGTTACTAGAAATAGAGAATTATGTAGTGGAATAGTGGCTTTAGGAAATGTTGGATCTTTAATTTTTGTGTAGGATGAGTTTATTCAGGGGATTTAACTCAGAAGGTCACTTTCCATTTTAAAGGATATTGATCTTACACAATCCTAAAATAAGACAGTTACACAACGGGCCCTTAAAAACCCTAAGGGATGTAAGCATTGATGTCCCTGCCCGTAGTGAAATCTATCTGTATATCATTCTATCGATCTAATATGTTCTTTTCTTTATACTTAGCGATGCTATGGTTGCGCACAAGATTAACTTCCTCGAGTGATCAATGTTGATACTAGTATTAGCAGCTCCGAATTTACTCCATTTCAGCGTAACAATATGCTAAGAACAATAATATTAATAAAATGGGAGTCACTTAATTAATTGTAAATTAAACTAGTCTATTAATTGTGCAGGTTTGTAACTTTCCACCTTTGAAGGTCTCCAAAATTATTTGTGTCATTTCTGGTAAATACTACCTTGTTGACAGGGGCACTGGGATTAGGGAGCCATATGCCCACATTCCAGCCCCTGTGGAAGTAGAGAGTAGCGACCAGTTTTTTTATTACTTCGTAAGTTCCATTGTACGAAAAAGTTCTTTTTTGTGAAAAATCTTCACCACGGGTATTATTCTTTAAATTGATCTTAAGCTTTGGAATTATATTGTTATAACGGGTTCTTCTTTGTAAGCGCTCTCCCCATCCCCAGACGCGTTCACTGATTTATGAATTGGGCCCAAAGTTTGAGGGTATAAAAAGGTTCATTTCGTAAAAAAATTCTTTGCCGGTCATCGATCTTAAGTTTAATGTGTTGGAAGAAACTTTTTACTTTAAAAATCTCCACTTCCACCCCCTATGGGGCTGATTCACTTTTAACATTCTCTTTTCCTCTCTCTTCCTTAAATAAACACTCTTTGTAACCACATGGACCGCCGCCCTTAAACCTGGCTACACAACTGGTTGCCAGTAACTAAGCTTGATCTAGTAAAATTGGCGTTCGTTATTTTATAGCAAAAGCAGCTAGAAAAAGCAAAATCTATCGTAAAATCCTAGAAAAAATTACCTGCTATCTGTACCGATTTCGGATTCTAAATAACTAACGCGAGGTCATCGAGTATGATACTCGTTTTAGAAAAATTACGTGCCTGCAGAATGCATTGTAAAATAACAACAAAACTTGAATTTTTTGAAATGCTGAGAACCTATATAAGTAGTAAATGAACTAAACCTAAAACCTGAACGAGTAGGTTAATGATTTAAACGAATTTACTAGTAAAGTTGTAACTTATATAACGTTTATACAATTTAATTATATTTTTTATACTTAACACAATATTCAAATGAAATAAGTACAGTTAAACAGGCATATATACCATAATAACATTCATTTTAACACTTGTGAAATAACCACGCACTAGTATAAATCTTGGGAGAAAAAATAAAAAACAACATAATAAAACTCTTCCTGCGAAATAAAGGGAGTAAACTCCTCTAGAGTATAAAAAACCAGCTCTTATAATATTTACACTCTCTTTAAAGTGTAATGTACAAAAACTGTTTTCATTATTTTGTAGTAACATAATGTATATCATGGTTAAAAATAAATCACAGTTTTTTTATAGGCTTTACGAAAACCTTTGAGACATACCATATATATATATATATATATATATATATATATATATATATATATATATATATATATATATATATATATATATATAGTTTCTGACGCTGATAGAATACCTCCTATAGTACTAAAAAAAAATACGAGAATGAATTAACAGCAGTTTTCCGTAGACTTTTTAATCTATCCCACAGAATGGGAATATTTTCTTCTTGCTATAGATCAGTCGATACTCAAAAAAAGGCCCCCTCAGGGGGGTCTGGGTCTATCCCAAGACTACGGGTCTGACGCACCCGAGGTACCCTAGTCCGTTTGTCCGTTGTTCTTACGTCCTTGTCCAATGTCAAATGCAATCTTAAGGTGTAGACGCCGTGCTGATGGGATGAATGGCCCAGCATAAGTGGTCGCAAACGGCTCCCTCCTGACACCAGGCGCAATCAGGTTGTACCCTAGCCTTGCAGTAGTATCCAGGCTCTGCTGCGGTGGACTGTTTATTTCCTAGGTATCTCGTGGGAACTCATATGTTTTCCAATAATTTTCCAAACCTAAATTCAAACGGGTCCAAAAGACCCAGAACTGAGTCGCCTCCAATTATTCAACCTACTTACGATCGCTTTTTCCAGATAAAATTATTAAACGGTTCTTTTAAAGAAATTTCCCCATTTATTATTCATAAAAGCTTAGAACAACATTTTGGCTCACTATCAGATACGAAAAAACTAGCTGACGGGTCGTTATTGATAGAAGTAAAAAATGAAAGACAGTCCCTTTTGGCGGAAAAACTGACAAAACTCCATACTTACGAAGTAGTTACTACCAGCCATCCCAACCTCAATGTTATTAAAGGAGTCATCATTTGCTCTGACCTCGCTAACTGTTCTGATGAAGAAATCCTTGAGAACTTAAGCGAACAGGGGGTAACAAAAATCTACAGATTGTCTCCAAATAAAAAATCTCCAAATCGCAAATCTTCTACATTTATCCTTTCCTTTAAGACACATACTCTTCCTGCCTCAATAAAAGCCGGATGGTACAACATCCGAGTCAGACAATACATTCCAAATCCAATGAGATGCTTTAGTTGCCAGAGATTCGGTCATCTGGCAGAGAGGTGTTCCTTCTCCGCAATCTGTCCTTCTTGTGGTCACCAAAACCACGGGGAGGAACCTTGCTCTTCTCCAGCGTCTTGTATAAATTGCAACGGTACTCATTCCCCCCGCTACAAGGGTTGCCCATCATTTAAAAATGAATTTGAAATTCAGAAGATCAGAGTACATGACAAAATCTCATACCTGGATGCCAAAAGAAAATTCTCGTCTCTAAACCCGAACTCCTCTCATTCATACAGTAACATCACCGCTAAAAAGTCAGTTTCCATTGCTATACAATGCAATCTTCCCTCTTCCGAAGCTTTCGCTAACCCCCCACCACCTCCTTTCTCTTCCTCCTCTTCTCAAGCCTTTTCTTCTTCTCTCTCCCC
>CM032455.1:120292110-120354772 GCA_019049505.1 Pachyrhynchus sulphureomaculatus | reverse complement strand
AAGGTCAGAATACCGAAAGAGGCAACACAAAGTCTTCATGACAATGCTCCATCACAATACGGCAAAACCAGTTCGCGACACGTTGGAAGCACTCAGTTGGAAGTTCTACCCCATGCGGCTCACCAGACTTGGTCCTTCCGATTACCACTTGTTTGCATCCATGGGTCACGCATTTGCTGAGCAGCGCTTTGGTTCGTACAAAGATGTATGTATTCACAAAATTGCCCGAAAGATGGGAAAAGTGTATAACAAGCGATGGAGCTTACTTTGAATAAAGCACTTTCTATCATTCTTCTGAATTTAACTTTTTTTTTTTAGAAAAAAATCCGCATTTCATACTTGTACACATATATATATATATATATATATATATATATATATATATATATATATATATATATATATATATATATATATATATATATATATATATAAGCCTTTGCAGTTTATTGTATGGCACAGAACCAGTGTACCTACTCCTGCTAATTGAACATTTGTTTTGCCGCGTCCTCTACCTCCGTTAAGAACCAATGTTAATTTTCGTAATATCATACACACTGCCATCGCCAGAACATAAAAGTTTCGCCAGTTCTTTGGTCTTTATCATACATGTTAAGAAGTACACAAACCATACAAATAACTGTGTTAGTTGGTAAAATGCAGTGGTGTTACTACAATAATTTCCTGAGTAGCGGAAGAGTCTGTAGTGGTCTCTATCCTCAAACCGGGTAAAAACCCTGGGAGCGCGGACTCTTACAGATATATATCACTAATTAGCACACCAGCAATTGTGGTAGAAAAAATAATGCTACACAAACTAAATAAAACCTCTAAAATTTATTATAACCCGTTACTGGTCTTACACAAACTGCCACCTTATATAGTGACACTGCTGTATTCCTATATAACCGAGAAAGAACCTAGACTAAGAGTGGGAAAGTCATTATCCACCTCAAGAAGAATAAAATCTGGGGCTCGGTGTTGGCACCCAAATTATACAACCTGTATATAACTGATCTTCCAACATACTCATCAACAAAACTGGGTCTCTTCGCAGATGATGCACTCATACTCAGGTACCTATCAAAAATCGTCTGAAGTATCTGGGTGTCATTATTGGCTCGAGACTAGAATTTGTCCTACATGTAAACCATATCATCCAGAAAGCTTTCGTTTCATTGCAAAATCTATATGCATTACTAGCACCAAATTTCCTGTTGAATCTTTAAAGCCAGTTAATAATATATAAGCACATAATACGACTTGTGTTGATGTATGCCACGCATACAGATGCAAAATAAAATATTTATTTTGCATCTGTATCCCCTTCGTGGGATGATACACCAGAATAGACGATTTATACGACTTAACCGACACACAAAAACTACAACAGTATATAATAGACATATCTGACAAATTCTATAGATTAAAGACAAAAATATCTACATTAACACACGACTTAACGAGACGTGAGAGGCTTACAATCCAACACACAAGCCTTTTTATGCAAAATTGCCAATCTATTTTGAAGATTCTGCTGACTAAAATTAAAACCAGCCCAGCTTACACGGGAAAATAAAAAATATACGTAAAGGATTGCGACGATACTCGGTCGATTGCCGGCTTCGTTATAAACGGTGCTGGCGCGAGGCAGATGACGCGTGGCAGAATTCTGTAAAATTGGACAAATAAAACGCATGGGGCAGCAACGAAGGAAACAGATTGAACAACTGAACTATAACAATGTAAAAATGTAAATAGAGCCAGAATATACAATATGCTTGAAAAAAATAGTATACATACATATGTATATATATACATATATATATATATATATATATATATATATATATATATATATATATATATATATATATATATATATGTATGGGTATTATATGTATATATATGTATATATATATATATATATATATATATATATATATATATATATATATATATATATATATATATATATATATATATATAAGCAATATGTAGATACTAACTTTACACATACAAGGCATAAATTATAATTATTTTATTTGCAGTCCTATGATAGAATTTTAAATATAAATAAGAACAGATTGAGAGAAAAGAATGAATATATTATACTGTGATTTCGCTGCTACTGCCGCTCGAAACTAACTGAGTTAGCTTCGAGCGGCCGCAGTAGTAAGATCACCGTATCGTCGTGTAAATTCATTGTTAGATGAACGAACTAAAACCCGAAAATATATAGCTCTGCTGGTAGAATAAATATGGCGTTATGTTCTTTTCACCTTGGCGTTATATTCTTTTTACCATCTCTAAACTATACGTAAGAATCATGTAGATTTCCGCTTTAAAAACCCATTTGGTATCTTCTCTGTGAAGAAATAACCGCCTGCTCCCTATGTATCGCTTTTGGAGAAGAATTCTCAAACATTCAGGAGCCCAGAGTTAAATATCTTTTAAGAACTCTCCATTTTTGGGTGGTGGTAGCGCATGGTTTCCACTATTCTAGCCCATATACTGCAATGTCCTAGGAATGCCGAGTTATACCTAAAAGCATATGTTCAGGAGAGTTCATCACCTTGGTGGGTACTATTCTCATAGTACCCGTGTGATGTCAAGGTAGCTTATTCGTTGGACCATGTGAAGCGCCAGCTTAATACACTTTTTTTCAGTTATTGGCCACCGTACCAGGTCTTCAGGTGGTACTAGCAGACCTTCGTTTTTCTAAAAATACTTCAATAATATGTTGACATTCTAGATAAACTCCTTACTCATTGTCTCTTGTTACGTTAATTCATTAATACTGTTCTTTTTTCGTTTTTAATTTAAATTCTTTGAAATCCCCAAGCTGAAGAGTCCTAATCTATTTTGTTTAAAAGCTCACATATCCATTCTGCCACTGGACCCATATCAAACAACACGTTCCAGAAAACAATAACAAAAAGGTCTCCGAATTTGTCCACTGGTAAATCCCAAAACAATTTCTAGGATAGACGTTGTTTACGGGAGTCGGGATACGGGCAACATTTTTTTTGGTATTAAGAGCTAGTGTGACTGTATTTTATGATTTCTTTAGAAATATTTGGATTAAATTATATTTCAAAACAATCGTTTAGTTAGTGACTGAGAGATTTCTTTATAAATATAAATAGTAAAATAAATACTTATTTTGGCATCTTTACACTAAAGAATAAAACTAAGTTCCAGCATTACTACTGTGGTATGAAAAAAACCAGAAAAGAAATGTATCTAGCTAGTCAAGCCGGTGACACATTTAGGATTCAAGCTATAAGAATATTCTTAATCTTTCTTTTACATAACACTTTTACTCTTAAAAACTTAGTTGGAGAAATCTTATATGTATCTGGCATACTTTTCATAACTTTGAATGAATCCGAGCCACGCTAAGTCTTGTGAAATGGCTCGTTGTACGATTGCTCCTTAAACAGGCTCTAACTACGATAGAGACCGTCACGATCACTATTCTAACTAAGCGAGAACACTTTTTTATCCTTAAACAGGAAGTGTCTGGAATAAGGTGAATTTGGTTTAGGTCCAAACACAAGTAAAACATCAATCCATGTTGGCTTTGTTGCTCATAGGCCGGGTACAGAGATTCGCCTAGTACTTCTCTCCCAAAAGTTAATACCGAACTGATTTTAATAAAAATAAAAATAATTGGAGAGTTTGTTGTCAAATTAGTAACAAGAATAAAAGTTCAAAAATGCAAACAAGCTCTATGTATATGAATTTAGATGTAAAAGTAACTAATGATTTTTCTGTAAATATTTCAGGCAATATAATAAATAGTATTCCGAGTACATCCTATAATGAAAATTTAAATTCTTCATCAGATACCTTATTAGAGTTTAAATTTAATCAAGATGCTGTGGTCGCTTCTTTTTATAGAAACTGGCATGTGCTACATGCCGCTCGTAGAGAATGGGTTCTACTATAAAGACTACATATGGCTTTTTTATTTATTTGGGCACCACCTGTTTTTATTAGGTCACTGTATTTGCCTTAGCATCAAAACAGGAAATACTATGAACGTTGTCAAAAAAAAAACGCAATTGAGGTGTCACTGTACTAGACAATAAAACAAAGAAATTAAGTTGATATAAAACACGCATTTATTTCTAGGTATTTACGCATTACGCTTGTAACCCAATTTTGTATATAATATACAATATAAAATTATTTTTTTTTATCGCTCACCTCCCCGCCTCAGTAGGGATTTTACCCTTTTCCATATCCTAAGGATATCGATGGGGATGTCGTAATACCCGTCAACGTTGTCCAAGTGACGAAACATACATTTTCGTTTTTCACGGCACCTTTTTTAGACAACGCGGTAGTGCTGCCACGGACGTTATTTTTGGATTTCTGCAAACAACTACTACCTATGAACACTCACAATACCCACACACGGAATCGAACCGCTGACCTCCTGATCAACAGCCAGCTCCTTAGCCCACTGCGCCAATCGGCCCGGCAATATAAAATAATATATACAAAACAATGCACTTGCACGGTGTTTCGCCAAAATCTCATTTAGCTTCGAGCGTCACAGCAGCAAGATCATAGTATCGAGAGAGATATTTTTATAATAAAACACATATAATTTTTTACAAACGTCACACTATATAATACTTTATTTAAGACCCTTAAAATTGAATACAAATATAATAAAATAATAACAGTACCTTGAAAGTTTTGTTGTCGGTGCACAAGTGAATTTTATTTTATGGTTCTTATCAATAATCGCATTCTTTACTTTTATACATTTTTTGGTTTTTATTTTTTGTTTTTTATTTTGCGTACATGATGTAATAGTAAGTATATATATATATATATATATATATATATATATATATATATATATATATATATATATATATATATATATATATCAATTCCCACCATTAAGAGGATGTATATATTTTTTTTCGTACATTTAATTCTTAATTAAATTTGTGTAAATGTGACTGACTCCTCTTACGTCAGTTCTATTATTCCCTGCGTTCTTATCTTTTTTTGATTTCAATCATTTCTTTGATCTGCAGCTTGGCATAATTCCGGTCTTTGTTTAAGATCTTAGTGTCATTAAAATTAAAATTGTGCTTATATTCAGCTTCGTGTTTGCTGAGCGCAGTGGACGCATTTTTTGTATATTTGTGTCCATTCAGTCTGTTTTTTAATAGCTGACAGGTCATTTCGATATATTTTTTTGGTCAGTTGTTGCACGGTATTGAATACATAACATTTGATTGGTTCATCTTGGGAACATCACTTTTTATGGTAAGTTGGTAAATACTGAATTTAATTTGTTGTGAGTTTTGTGGCACACAACAATATTATGCTTTTTTAAAACCCATTTCAGTTTTTCGAAAAGTTCTTTGGTATAAGGAAGAGGTAAGAATCTTTCGCGGTTTGGTTCGTTTTTGTTTTTGTTGTTTGTTAAATTGTTATAATGTTTATATATTCTTTTCTTTATTGTCCGGTTGATGTCATTTTCTTTGAATTTATTTTGTATTAAAATTGTTTTTACTTTTTTCAGAGCGTCAAGTCTTAGTTCAGGTAAGGTCAGTTTTATTGCTCGGTCTGTAAGTCCTATAATAACACTAATTTTTGTGACATTGCGTGATTCCAGTAGTAATTAGATACCTTCCTGACTAGGTAGGTTTTATATACCACTTAGTGAGAATTTTGTCATGTCATCTGATTAGCGTTAGATCTAAGAAGTTTATTTCACACTCTTTTTCAATCTCTAATGTGAATTGTAGGTTTTTATGGAAGAATTTGTGTAAAATTTCATTTATTTTTTCTTTTTGTACCGCTAGCAAACAATCATCTAGGAACCTCTTGAAAAACAGAACGATAAAATCTAATCCCTGAATAATTTGTTCTTCTAAGAATTCCATTACTAATTCAGATATGGCCGACGATATGGGAGAACCCCTCGCACATCAGTCAATTTGTTTATAAAATTGGTTTGTGAACTGAAAGTAGTTGGTATTTAATATTCCAAGTTCAATCGTATCAAGAAAATTCTGTTTAGACATGGCCTACCCAAGCTTCATAAACATAACACACCGTTAAGACCTATTGTATCTTACATACAATCTCCCTTATTTAGCCTTTCAAAATATCTGGCTAACTGCTTAGCAAATATAACAGGAAAAAATAATTATTTTGTTAAGGATTCGTTCGATTTTTATTTATGGGACTAGCACACGCGCTGCAAGGAAGTCCCTAAAGCGCTCCAAGAACGGCATGTGTGCGGAAAAAAAGCGATTCACGTTGTTCTTGAATCGTTGTAAATTGTACTCGGTGGGAAACACAGCGCGGGGCAAATTATTCCAAAGGAATGATGTTCTCCATATAAAAGACTGCTTGAAAAGCGTTGTACGCAGAGTAACAAGTTGAACGTCATATGGAAGTGAAGCACCAGTGCGACGTGTATTTCTAACATGCACCGCTTTGGGAGGAATTAAGCGGGCTACATCCTTCGAATACTTTCCATGAAAATATTTGTAGAACAGACTCAAGTCGCCAACCGTTCTTCGATGTTCCAGCGAATCAAGGCCGCCAGTCAGTTCCGGGTCTCCAATCATACGAACAGCTCTTCTCTGAACAGAATCCAACAAATGCAGTGTATGTTTGGGTGCGGAGCCCCAAATATGGGAGCAGTATTCCATAGTTGATCGAATTTGAGCTCTGTAAAGAATTAACAGTTGTTGTGGAGTGTAAAGCTTTCTGGTTCGAAATAATATTCCCAACTTTTGAGAAGCTCTTCTTGCTATGCCTGCAATATGTTCATGCCAGGACATATTTGCTCCCAAACTAACGCCCAACAAATTGAGTGACGATGCTATGGGAATGGAGTGCCCCGACATAATTATGGCGGGTTCAGCAACGTTAACTTTTTTAGAAAAAACTGCCGCCTGGGTTTTTGTAGCCTTAAATTCCACTTGGTTACTGTCACCCCAAGATAGAATTTCTTCCAGGCCTTTGTTAAGTTGAACGACCTCCTGCTGTCTGCGGCTATTCGCCTGAGCAGCCGATGTCCGAGAGTTCAAAGTGAATAAAGAGACAAGCGTACTGTCGTCTGCAAAGCTGTAGATTGGATTCCCGATCTTTTCCAGCAGATCGTTAATGTAAATGAGAAAGAGAGTAGGAGACAGTATGGAGCCTTGGGGCACACCGCGTTGATTGTGAAGGTTTTAGAAAGAAATCCGTCGACTGCTACTCGTAAAGAACGCTCTCTGAGGAAACATGAGAGCCACGAACAGAACAATTCATATTCCATTCACAGATTCAATTCAAATTCCATTAAATTACAAACTCCTCTCGCCAGATGTAACATCATTATAAACCAACATTCCCAAAGCACTAGTATGCACTGTCATAAACGAAAAGTGGAACGTATTAAAAAATCACACTGTCATGTCTAAATAGAATTTTCTTGATACCATTGAACTTACATTAAATACCAACTACTTTCAGTTCAAAAACCAGTTTTATAAACAAATTGACGGATGTTCGATGGGTTCTCCCATATCGTCGGCCATTGCTCAGTTAGTAATGGAATTCTTAGAAGAACAAGTTATTCAGGGATTAAATTTTAACGTTCTGTTTTTCAAGAGGTTCCTAGATGATTGTTTGCTAGCAGTACAAAAAAAGAAAAAATAAAAGAAATTTTACACAAATTTAATAACTTCCATAAAAACGTACAATTCACATCAGAGATTGAAAAAGAGGGTGAAACAAACTTCTTAGATCTAACGCTGATTAGACGACATGATTCACTAGGTGGTATACAAAACCTACCTGGTCAGGAAGGTATCTAAATTACTACTTGAATCACGCAATCTCACAAAAAATTAGTGTTATTGACCTGACGCTCTGAAGTAGTAAAAACAATTTTAATACAAAATTAATTAAAAAAAAATGACATCAACCGGATAATAAAGAAAAGAATACATATATAAACATTATAACAATTTAACTAACAACAAAAATGAACCAAACCGCGAAAGATTCTTACCTCTTTCTTATACCAAAGAACTTTCCGAAAAACTAAAATGGGTTTTAAAAAAGCATAATAGTGCTGTGTGTCACAAAACTCACAACAAATTAAATTCAGTATTTACAAACTTAAAAAGTTATGTTTCCACGATGGACCAATCAAATGTTACGTATTCAATACCGTGCAACTACTGTCCAAAAAAATATATCGGAATGACTTGTCAGCTATTAAAAAACAGACTGAATGAACACAAATGTACAAAAAATGCGTCCACTGTGCTCAGCAACCACGAAGCTGAATATAAACACAATTTTAAATTTAATGACACTAAGATCTTAAAGAAAGGCCGGAATTATGCCAAGCTGCAGATCAAAGAAATGATTGAAATCAAAAAAGATAAATAAAAATGTACATCCTCTTAATGATGGGAATGGTTAAAATATGTTGTTCTCACCTCACCTCACCTCAAGTCGGTACGCTGCCTTAAAACTTCGCCTTAGTTGTATAATTGTGCAAGCTATAAACCAGAATAGAAACAATAACTTGAAGTTAAATATTTCGTTAATAGCATTCAAAATCGCATTGTAGTGGTGTTTTTGGAAACCAATTATCGAAGACTAATGTAGTTGTGCCACTCATAAAACAGTTACCATATTATTGTTTGAATCTCTATTAAAGCTGTCAGACTAGTAGAGAGTAATGGGTATGTTTGCTTTAACGAAGTTTCCGTATGTTTCAGTGTGACATGTTTCATGATGTTTTAATTATTGATAATGAGCAGAACAGAGCATAATTTCAATCGACTTTAAAATCCAACATGTATATACAGGGTTTTATTAAAACGGGTTATAATATTAAAAAGGGTGATTCTGCACATCATTAATTTTCTATTCGTTGCTAGGATATTTTTAAAATTTCGATTACAACTTCGAGAGCTCCTGGCCTACGTTATCTTCCTTTTATGCTCCTCTTTTCTCTGGTTTACAGTAAATTTTAGGAGAAGACCACAAAAATAAATTATTGAGCCATCTTGCCAAGCGTCCACTTTTTAGCAGTAGCGTAAGTTTTTGGGATGAAAATAATATTTTCTTAAAATTTTAAAACAAAAAAATATGAAAAAAAGTAAAAAAGGAGCTATTATAGATAAGAAATAGTAATTATTAATAAAACCAAAACATTAAAAAAATGGATTTTTCGTTCACTTTCATTGGTAGAATTTCAAAAAATGTAGATTTACGTAGTCCATTTCGACCACTGTATTTTATGTCAACCCGACGAATCACAAATCGTGAATTCTCATGCTAAGCTGTGGCTATTAGGTCGTGGAGATGTACCATGAGAAGGACAATATGAAAAAACCGAAAAATCTGCCTGAAGTTATCCTATATACATAGAAATATTCACTGGTTTTGGCAGTTGATAGTGACTTCTGTAATGAATAGCTGGTAGCTGCTCGATTCAAGCAAACCTCAAACTTTTCCCGGTGTAAATAATTAAAATTTTCCCCGATTTCTAAACTTAAAAGTATTTCATATCGATAACCCTTTCTTCTACTTGAAAAATATTATTTCCTGTTTCAAGACAGGACGTTAAAACCAATGTTTTTTGGTTACAACTATCTCTCTTATATGGTATTGAGTACTTTTCATTTGTTTAAAGTTGGGTTTTTAGTTATAAATATAGGTTTAAATTGTTAGTGATTTAGTTTGTTGTTATGTCACTAGTGGAGCTGCAGTAATAGTAAAACAAAATGTTTGAGTATATTATTTTGACAGTAAGTCAGTATTTAATTTTCAGCGAAGTTCTTCTATACAGCATCGGATTTTTCCTAAAAAAAAGAAAAAAATTATAAACCTAAACACCAATCATTAATGATAAATATGACAACATTGTTAAAACTTCACGGCCACTGTTTTCGATCTGCATATTGATGCGTATATTTTAAAAAGCAGAAATATTCAGGATCAATCTTCTACCCAGTTTTTCAGTTTTACCATCTATTATTATTTTCCTCCAATTCATTTTCTTCTTCTTCTTTTTGTGTACCTATACGTTCTGGATGTTGGCAATCAATCTAACAATCTGTATTTTGTTTACAGCTGTTCTAAACAGACTTGTTGTGGATTTATTAAACCACGTTCTTTAGCTAGGATGTGCTTCTTCTTCCGAGCCCTCTCCTTCCTTCCACCTTCCCTTGCAGTATTTGTTGCAGCAAGCCGTATTTTCGTTGTTTCTCATGACGTGTCTGAGATATTCCAATTTCATTGTCTTTATTCTGATCATTATCTCCTTGTCTTTTCCCATTCTTCTTAGAACCTCCTCATTGGTAAAGTGATCAGTTCAAGATATTTTCAAAATAACATAGCATCTTAGTAACCTATTGTTTACCAGTAATGATAAGTCGGGGCATGTAAATAATTTAGCCATTTTAGGAATGCGACTCTTGACCTCTCTGTTTGATTTTTGACCTCAAACTGGGTAATCTCATGCATCGTTTACTCTTGTCCCCAGATACGTACATGCTTGTATTTTTTTTTATCTGCTGGTTATTTACTACCAGTCTTCCATTTTAATTGTTGTTCTTTGATATTATCATGTGTTTAGTTGTTTTCTTAATGTTAAGTGACAATCACCATTTCTCACTGATTTCACTCACCCTATTCATTATGTATTGAAGGTCTTTACTGCTCTCTGCAAATACGACCGTATCGTCCGGGTAACATATGTTGCTTAAGTATTCCCCTTTTATTTTTATACCTTTGCTGATGTGCTCCAAGGTTTCCTGAAAAATCCTATCCAAGTATATGTTAAACAGTAGGGATAACAATATACATCCATGTCTAACCCCCCTTAATAATGATATTTCTTGACTCTTCTTCTTGGACTCGTGTAGATGAAATTTGATTCCAGTACAAGTTTTCACGTCCCTCTTCATTCAATTGCTGTACAATATCTCCATCATTTTATCGTGCTTTACTCTATCAAATGCCTTTATATAATCAATAAAACAGGAATGCATATAGTGGTTCATATCCCTATCTTTGAAAGAGAACTTGTATACTGAATAGACCCTCTCTAGTGCGAAATGCAATATATATTTTTCATCCACGCTGAAGATTTCTAAGAATCTCTTCAATAGATGGCTCATTAAGCTTATAATTCGGAATTTCTCGCAGGATTTAGCTCTTGTTTTCTTAGATGTTGGGTTAAATGTTGATCTCAACCATATTTTTGGTATTTTTGCCTTGCCATATATGTTGTTAAAGATCGTCATTGGTGGTTGTATATTAGTGCATAGTTTGATGAATTCTGCGTGCATGTTATCCGGCCCAGGAGATTTCCCTTCCTTCGGTTGTGCTATTTTCTTCCAATATTGTAATACCTTACGAATATTACATGATTTTCTAAGAAAATATGGGACAGCTTGGAAAGAGGTTTACATGAACTCATAAAGTTGTTTTTTCATGATTCTTTTCACACTGGAAAATGGCCTCTGGTCACTACAGAAAAACTTTATTTAGTCAAGTTTTTGTACTATTTAATATTTTAGGTCATTAGACATATTGCAATAATAAAAAATTTTCCCATTGGTTGTCAGCTCTTTGCCTGTCATTATATATATATATATATATATATATATATATATATATATATATATATATATATATATATATATACATATATATATATATATATATATATATATATATATATATATATATATATATACATATATATATATATATATATATATATATATATATATATATATATATATATATATACATATATATACATATTCAGAAAGTGGAATAAAAAAATGGAGCTATTCTTTCGGGAGTTATAAGTCTATTTTATATATAAATGGGATACACAATTTTTAAATTTGTTTGATGTGTAGGTTTTCCCAAAATAACAACCCAAAGGATACTCGAAGACTCAGGGATCTGTAATAAAATTTGGGTCGCTTTTCCCCTATGCAAATAATTCAGTAAGTTAACGGTCTGAAGCACATAAAAGCCTATCATTTATTTAGTTGCTTATATTTACTGTCAGTAAAATTTGGGTTTATACAACATTACCAGGGCATGGTGCATTTGTTTTGAGGTCCAGTTCCATATTTGTTTTACATATTTAATTATGTAGTAAAAATGGAAATTACTGTGCTTGTTAATGATTTTGTATATAGTAGAAAATATGGAAAATTTTATTGTTCAGCGTAGCGGTAACTTTTACAGTACTAAAACATAATTAAATTTCTTACTATTACATGTTCTTGTAAGAAATAAATTATTTTGGAATTAGTTTAAATAAAAATTAAATCTTAAATCCCATTATCACGCTGACCTGCTCTTACGCAGCAGACACTGACAAGCTCTCAAAGTCAACGATACTGTAAGGACATACTGCTGGTGGGGGCCACTCAGACTAGAGAAAACTGACTATGAAGATAGTATCCGCTCTACTCCCAGATGAGATACATCTCACACAGTACACCTTAGTACTTTTATGAAATGAAGCCGGATACGGTAGGAACTGCGTGGTATGTTAAACACTTAAACACTTGAACTAAAAAAGATGGACATTGGATAGAGGATCCCTTCCTTGTTCGAGTAGGAAGTCAACATTGTGGATGGTCGGCCGTCGCTAACAAAAAAATACTTCGCCGCAACGTCACAAATACATTTGCAGGTAGTAAGTTGAATCTTATCAACAGGTTTCTGGTAAGCGAGAAGTGTAGAACCAGATCGTAAAACAACGAGGTGAGAGTACCAGTTACCTATAATATGATTCATATCCCACGGTAAACTTTAAAGGTGTTAAACATAATGAAGAGGTTTAACGGAGTTAGTAAAAAAATAGACAAAGTAAAACATCGGTATGGAAATAGATCCACCAACAATGCTGTGCTAAAGCTGTAAACTACGAAGCATATTATGTTTTATTACGTTTATGAAAGGTAGAAGGCAGAAAGTAATTTTGAAAAGAATATATACTCAAGGTCACAAACAAGGCCCTATATTGTAAAAATACCGCAATTAAATCTTTTCAAGTGAGAGGTAGACATATATATATATATATATATATATATATATATATATATATATATATATATATATATATATTTATATATATATATATATATATATATATATATATATATATATATATATATATATATATATATATATATATATATATATATATATATATATATATATATATATATATATATATATATATATATATATATATATATATATATATATATATACGAGTATATATGTGTGTCTACCTCTCACTTGAAAAGATTTAATTGCGGTATTTTTACAATATAGGGCCTTGTTTGTGACCTTGAGTATATATATATATATATATATATATATATATATATATATATATATATATATATATATATATATTGTACAAGACTTTAATATAGTTTTTACAAGAAACTTGCAGCGTTAGGCTAGGTAAGGGTATAATAAATAACCAGTTAAGTGCAAGTTGAACTTGCGCAATTAGTGTGATCAGTGACTTCGCAAAACACACCCCCAATGAGTTTTCAAGAAAGTTTGCTTTCGATCTTTGCTGAAAACTGATGACCTTGAAATTTTTGTTTTTTTTTATATACCAGATTAATTATTAAAGGTAATGTATCGTGATAATTTTCGTTCAATCTACACCTCGTGGAGAATATTCCAAAATTTTTCAAAATTATTGAATCACTACTTTTCGAGATAGAAGGGGGACAGCCATTTTTCGCGATTTTTTCAAAATAATACAAAGAAAAATGTGCACAGGTAAGATATTATATAGATTTTTGAATTCGTGTTTTTACAAGCTTTCATCTGACACCCCACTCGATGACCTAGTAAAAAAATTTTTTTTCACTTCCGATTTCACCCCCCAAAACTAACCCCTTAAGTCAAAATTTAACTTTCAAAAACTACACGGCTCTGATGAGGCCATCAATTTCTATATTAGTACCAAATTTCAACTTTATACGTCAAATAGTTTCGGAGAAAATCGGGTGTAACAGTCAGACAGACAGACGGGCAGACAGACAGGCGGACAGACAGACAGACAGGCGGACAGACAGACAGACACCGAAGTGATCGTATCAGTGTTTCGTACGGAACACTAAAAATGAACGCTACAACTTGTGGAGAACAAAACCGGAATTGCATTTACAAAGACCCAATCAAAACCTTGCGCAGTGTTGATTTTGAAATTCTCTGGTGATCAATGAATGCTCTTGGAAAATTGTATGCGTTTTAATTGCAAAGTTTAACACTAAAGTCATTTGCAGCTTTTCGTTTAAAGCCCGTATTAGACAGTTCGCCAAAACAAACTCTCACTCTAACCACTATAACCAGGTACCTAATGAAACAAATGTTATACAACAGCAACAAAGGTCTAAATAGCTGAAGTTATTTTGTTCTTCTATTTTCAGAAAGTTCGTTTCCTGGTTCAACAGCAGGTTTATCAATTAGGTGTTATTATTAGGAAGACACTGTCAATAACGTAAAATAACCTAATATTTATCTGGAGCTGAAACACACAAAGAATTGTAAATTACAAGTTAATTCAAAAGAATTAATCTGCTTTTCTAGAAAAGCATTAACATTTTAGTTGTTTTCCCATGTTCTGTGCTAATAAATCCACATCCAACAGTAAACATTAAATTTTAAAAAGCTAGACTGAAATTTACCCGGCCGATGGAGTAAATATTAGAGAAGTGGAGTCTAAATAAAACCACACTGCTCAAAGCCGCCTATGATTACATATTCTTATGTACGGTAAGGGAATTCTTAACACTGTTCGTTATAATATTCATAAGAATCAAGGTAGGCGCAATTAGAATTGAGTGTTGTGATAAACATGACTCAATGGGATACTCTCCATCTTTGTTGATATTTGAAGGGATCGGTCTGCAATAAATCGTATGCCATATACTCTACGGATAATAACAGCCGAGTCCACTAACATAAATCTGAGCATAATTTCTTCTTCTTCTCATTTCTTCTTTATATAGGCAAAATTGTCTGTTTATTACCTACCATCTTCACTTATCTTACACTGGGAAGTTTATCACTCCAAAGTTTTTGAGGTCTATCTGCGCTTTTTCTTCTTGTTGGTGGCATGTCTCTTGTGATTCGAAGCATTCTTTGTTCTAACATTCTATTTGTATCATTTATATTATTCAGTTTACATGTTTAATGTCATTGTTTTTTATTTATTATAATCATTCTCAATCAATTGTGACTTTAAGTAGCTTGATGATGAGCCACTACGTATTCCTGATCGAGAGATTTAGATTGTCTTCATAAATCTGTCGTTAGGTACTTCCGACCATAAACTGCTTTCGATATCGAGTACCCTATTCATCAGTAACAGAGAGATGCCTAAACTGCGTGAGGTTTGGTATTGTAAATGTGTTACATGGGAAGAACTCATTGAATATTTTTGAATTTTCCCCTAGTTAGACATTTGTTTTAGATCCGACGGCCCACTTAGGAGGTTTCCGATGTTATTTTGGTCGTGATAGAAGCCCGTTTTTTGAAGAAATACTTTTCCAACGGCAAGCCTTGGTTTGACTAAAAATACAAAACAACTGTTGCTTCTAAACATCTTACCTACAGGCTATGGAATGAAAATTCTAACGTCATAAATTATAACATCTTTGTTTGTCCCCAGAACAGATGCAAAAAAATTATCGACAAAATGAAGGAGGTACATCAAAGGAATTAAAACTAACTTCTTTCCTGTGCCAATAATTGCAGGTCTTTTTGTTCGATCATTAAAGCCATGAGTTAAAATTTTATCAAATTGACTATGGCAGGTTGAAATTAAGGCAGTCTGGCAACGTGGGCAAAATAATTGAACATCTAAAAAGAAAACACTTTTGATTATGCTCTTGTAGAAAAAGGGTGTTTCTTTCTTCTGACATTTGTTATTTAAAGAAATAACTAGCCTCCACGTCGAAAAGTTAAATTGAGCGCCAAGTTTAGTGCACTGTCGCGAAGAATGTCAGAATGTTTTTAAACATTTTTAAAACCTAAATATTTAATTCGTGTCCAAATATTGTACATATTTAAAAGCTAAGTTTAAATTTAAACAGAAATTCATCAATACTACGAAGGATCCTAAGAATTTTCGATTTAGATCACTAGAACACGTATCTGCATTAAATTGCTAATTTACACATTAATTTCTACTAATTATGGTTAAATACTATATTTGTGCAAATACAAGATATACAATATTTTAAATACTTTTACAACGTGCAATGTGTATTTTACATACAAGAAAAATGGAACCTAAACAAAATCCAGAGTTTAAGCAGCAATTTTAGCATTTTTTTTTTCGTTTACCTTCCCGCCTCAGTAGAGATTTTACCCTTTTCCATATCCCAAGGATATCGGCGAGGATGTCGTAATACCCGTCGACGTTGTCCAAGTGCCGAAACATACATTTTTGTATTTCACGGCACCTTTTTAAACAACGCGGTAGTGCTGCCAAGGACGTTATTTGCATTTCTGCTGTACGTGGCCAGGCCAATAAATAGATAAGTATACCGACCTGCCGGATTGAATCCTCGACCTTCTGCACAGTAGCAAAGTACTATGCCACCGAGCCACGGCCAGCTATATGCCATGTAAATTCAACACTAACGTTAAAGAACGTTGTAAATTTTGAACTCTTTCGAAAGTGTTTTAGAGCTCAACTTATCCTTTTTATAGTCCTGTTTTTGGTAATAAAGTACTCCATAAATACAATTTTAACATATTTTTAATAAACAGGTATAATATAGGGTTCGTGAAGTATGTAAAATGGAAAGACACAGTGTCCATTATTATTATAACTATAGAAGACTTATTATAACTTAATATTATCGGGAAAAAAATCGAATTTTGAGCTCGAAGATTTAATATTTACAAGGAATACCGCAGGTCTATTGTAGTGTTAACTTTTATTTTTAGTGTTCCGTACGAAACACTTATAAAATCACTTCAGTGTCTGTCCGCCGATTTTCTCTGAAATTATTTGACGTAGAAAATTGAAATTTGGTACTAATAGAGAAATTGAGGGCCCCGTCAGAGCCGTGTAGTTTTGAAACTTAAATTTTGACTTAAGGGGTTAGTTTTGGGGGGTGAAATCGGAAGTGAAAAAATTTTTACTAGGTCATCGAGTGAGGTGTCAAATGTAAAAAACATGACTTCAAAAAATATATATAATGTCTTACATGCGCACCCTTTTCTTTGTGTTATTTTGAAAAAATCACGAAAAATCGCCCCCGGACCCCCCCTCTATTTCGAAAAGTACTGATGCAAACATTTTGAAAAAATTCTGGAATATTCTCCACGGGGTGTAGATTGAACGAAAATTTTCACTAGTGCGTTACCTTTAATAATTTATCTGGTATATAAAAAAAAACCAAAATTTCAAGGTCATCAGTTTTCAGTAAAGATAGGAAACAAACTTTGTTGAAAACTCATTTGGGGTGTGTTTTGTGAAGTCATTGATCATTTTATACCTCCGTAACAAAAATTTTTATTTTAAAAGCAATCAACGTACGAAACACTAATTGCGCAGGTTCAACTTACATTTGACCGGTTATTTTATATTAAGATATATTTATCAAGAGAGAGAAATATCAGACCGTGACATGTTAGTGTTATGAGGAAATGCTAACAGAAAGAACTGGGTACATTTTAACTTAACTAACTGGCTTTCCATACTCAAATCTACATTCAAATAAGGAGGAATCGGTTTTGTAAAATATCACTGAACAAGGTTTTTTATAGCTAATGCTAGAAATTTTATATAGTTATCCTATTTGCT
Source organism: Pachyrhynchus sulphureomaculatus (assembly GCA_019049505.1). NCBI lineage: Eukaryota > Metazoa > Arthropoda > Insecta > Coleoptera > Curculionidae > Pachyrhynchus > Pachyrhynchus sulphureomaculatus. Next base: position 120,336,894 of record CM032455.1, on the reverse strand, counting down.
TTTCTAATGTTGCCATTTTTTATGTTAATACTAACAGTTTATCGTTCATATGTGTTATTGAATTTACTTCTATAAGAATTATACCAGGTAAGAGAAGTGCTCTTAGGAATAGCACAGGAGATGTTAAAAAATCTTAGATTCAGCATATACAGTCTGGGAGATATAATAAACTATTAGAAAATATTTGGTGATTTCTCTGCTCTTAGAGACAGGATCTTCCTAATGCCAATTTGTAGAGTGGAACTATGTAACCTTAAACAGCAGCATAATTTTTTAAGAACCCAAGCTAAAACAAAAGGGTAGTGTGTCTTGTAAACTAGGTAGGAAACCTTAACAAAATGGTGGAGGTAAAGATGAAACTCAATTTTGTATATTCGCTTATTATGGCCCTAGAGCGTATATGCTAAATACGAGGTTTTTCAATAACTTCTGTGCAATTCTCCAGAGATCTAGCATTATTAGCATCGTGAAGCAAATGTAAAAATGCTGTATCTGTAACAAGAAATTGACAAAACCATATTTATTTTGTACTAGGTATATGTTCAAGTTGAAAATGATATAACAAGTTATTTCCTACTTACTTATTTTTGTGATTATACTAAATTTTGAAATATTATAAACCTACTACAATATTAACTACTTAATTCAATTCAATATGTGAAATTTCAGACTTTAAGCAAAATATATGCATCAATTTGTAGTCATAGCTTAGGTTTAAAGGCATTTTACAAAATCTCTTAAAAATCAATTAAGTTATTTTGCAAAATTCTATTTATTTAACCTAATTCTTGCCTCAGTAAATAGTAAAATAAATATTATGTTTACATATGTCCCCTGGCATCAAATCATAATATTGTGAGTAAGAATGATAAGCCAGAGCACAGTCGACATCCAAAAGTCCGGAACAGATAAGACCTATTTACTCAATTAGTTCTTAAATTAGATAGCTGCTTAAAAACTTTACTGCTATTGCACTGCTATTAATATTATACTCTGGCGTATTATTAAAAATGATGAAATGAACTATCATCATTTTCTTCTGCTTCAAAAAAAGTCTATTTTATACGCAATACTAATTTTCCATATCATTAATAATAATTAAGTCATAACTATTTTACACTTAAACAAAGTAACTAAAAAATTGTCTTTCGTAGATGTAAAGAACTGATACTGAAAATATAACTCTGTATAGTGACTTTAGTATTTACTTACTTTACCTTTTCGTTTTCGCTCATAGAAAATATTTGTTTTTAGATTATCTTTGACTGGACTAATAATAACAACCATAAGGTAAAGTTAGATTAAAATGATTTTTCCTTTTCTTCTTTTTAAATGATTTAGACAGAGATAGAAACATACTCTAACTTTCAGCTAAATTTCGAAACAAAATGCTTTTCGATTACTTTACTATTAAATTCTGGTTGCTATGTCGTTGCTATAAACATCTGCCCCGTTCTCATTTGTTTACAGCGTTGAATTTGTTCTCTCTTAATTACAAACGCCCATACCCCCACTCACATTGCCAGAAAATACTACAGCAACAACACCTGTTGATAATACTAACTTTGTTAGCTGAACCCTTTGCTGCACATTCGACTACTGATTTCCAACAAAAAATACCACCCACTATGTCCATAGTACAGTCAAGAATACTCCATGTTGGCTTCAGACAACCTGTGATACACCGTATTTTAATGAAGCTAGACACCTACGAAGCTTCTTGGGGTGGTAGAATGCTTGTCATAGTTCTCGAAAAAGCAATAGCGAACTAATATCAATTATCTGCAGGCTTTTCTTACAGAAAGGGAATATTTTCTTCCTGCTGGAGATGCGCTATAGGTCAACCGATACCCAAAAAGGGCAAGAAGACTTTGCCAACCAGTCGATATTATTTTCGTAAAAATGATCAATCTTTTAACTTCAATCATATATGTTTGAAATAACGCAATTGATCATTTTGAAGAGTTTCGAGCGGTTACCTTTGATATATCCGGAAAGATTTTGTTTATGGCCCTCATGTTTTCCCAAAGAGCGCTCTTTACGAGTGGCAGTCGACGTATTCCTTTCAAATATCTTCACTATCAACACTGGTGTGTCTCTAAGCTCCATATATAATCAGAAATCTAGTCTAGAGCTTTTCAGATAACAGAATGCTTATTTTTTATTCACTTTAAATGCTCGAACATCAACTACTTATGCAAATATCCGCAGACAGTAGGAAGTTGTTGTACTTAAGAAAGTCCTGATATATTTTTTTATGGGTCTAGCACACGTGCTGCAGGGAAGTCCCTAAAGCGCTACAGGAGCGACACGTGTGCGGGAAAAGCGATTCACGTTGTTCTTGAATCGCCGTAAATTGTACTCGGTGGGAAACACAGTCCTGGGTAAGCCATTCCAAAGGGATGATGTTCTCCAGATAAAAGACTGCTTGAAAAGCGTTGTGCGAGGAGTAACAAGCTGAACCTCATACGGATGTGAAGTATCAGCGCGACATGTACTTCTAACATGCACCGCTCTGGGAGGAATTAAGCGGGGTACAGCCTTCGAACACTGTCCATGAAAATACTTGTAGAATAGACTCAAGTCGCCAACCGTTCTTCGATGTTCCAGCGAATCAAGGCCGCCGGTCAGTTCTGGGTCTCCAATCAGACGAACAGCCCTTCTCTGAACAGAATCCAACAAATACAGTGTATGTCTGGGAGCAAAGCCCCGAACATGGGAGCAGTATTCCATAGTTGGTCGAATTTGAGCTTTGTAAAGAATTAACGGTTGTTGTGGAGTGTAAAGCTTTCTGGTTCGAAATAATAATCCCAACTTTTGAGAAGCTCTCCTTGCTATGCTTGCAACATGTTTATGCCAGGACATATTTGCTCCCAAAATAACGCCCAACAAATTCAGAAAAAATTGCCGCCTGGGTTTTTGTAGCGTTAAATTCCACATGGTTACTGTCACCCGAAGATAGAATTTCTTCCAGGTTTTTGTTAAGTTGAATGACTTCCTGCTGTCTGCGGATATTCGCCTGAGCAGCCGATGTCCGAGCGTTCAAAGTAAATGAAGAGGTAAGCGTACCTGTCATCTGCAAAGCTGTAGATTGGATTCCCGGTCTTTTCCAGCAGATCGTTAATGTAAATGAGAAAGAGAGTAGGAGACAGTATGGAGCCTTGGGGCACACCGGCGTTAACAGTAAAGGTGTTAGAAAGAAAACCGTCGACTGCGACTCGTAAAGAACACTCTCTGAGGAAACATGAGAGCCACAAACAGAATTTTTCAGACATACCATAAGAGCGTAGCTTAGCCAACAGTCCATCGTGCCAAACACGGTCGAATGCCTTGAATATGTCAAGAGTAACCGCTCGAGATTCTCCGAAGTGTTCAATTGCGTTGTTCCAAACATGTGTTACATAAGTCAGAAGATCTCCTGTTGATCTATGTTTACGAAAGCCATATTGGTGATCGCTAATAATGTTGAATATTTCAAGGTATTTTAGAAGATGCAGATTGACAGCCTTTTCCATGACTTTCGATATTATTGAAAGCAGTGTGGCTAGTAGGTAGTTGTTTGGCAAATTCTTCTTGACTTTTTTAGGTATCGGCTGAACTGTGGCACATTTCCAGCAGGAAGGAAATATTCCCTTTTTGTAGGATAGGTTAAAAAGTTTACAGAAAACTGGTGTTAGTTCCCTTGCACAGTTTTTGAGAACTATGGCAGGTATTCCGTCAGCGCCAGAAGCTTTTTTGGTGTCTAGCTGATAGAAATTCTATCTTCGGGTGACAGTAACCAAGTAGAATTTAATGTCACCAAAAACATCCCATTCCCCTAGCATCACCGTTCAATTTGCTGGGCGTTAAGTTGGGAGCAAATATAGCTTGGCAACTGGGACTATTATTTTGAACTAGAAAGCTTTACACTTCACAACAACAGTTAATTCTGTACAAAGCTGAAATCGGCAAACGATGTAATACGACTCTCATGCACATACACTGCGTTGGTTGGACCAGAGCTGTTCGCGTGATTGGAGATCAAGAACTGACTAGCAATATTGATTCCTTGAAACATCAAAGAACGATAGGCGACTGAGTCTATTTTTCAAGTACTTTCATAGAAAGTGTTCGATGGATGTAACCCGCTTAATTTCTCCTAGAGCGGTGCATGCTAGAATTAGGCGTTAATACTTCATATCCGTATGAGGTTTGCCTCAACACTCCTCATACAACCCTTTTCAAGAAACCTTTTATATGGAGAAAGTTATCCCTTTAGGGTGAGTTTCCTATGAGTACTATATACAGCGATTCAAGACAAGCTCTATGGATATGTCCCTTAAAGAAATAGAGTCTGCTCCTCTATTTTGCGCCCTATTTTTATTTCTGCTGTTTTGGATATTTGTTATCACTCGCGAACTTTATGGAAACTTTAAAGCTGTAAATGAAGCCCCTTAGACATATTAGAATCTTTCAAATATTCTATAAATTACCAATTTCCAAATATCGTTATGAAAGAGTCACGTTTTGGGAGCATTCCACTATAACTAAGCGAGATATAAAGTTGAAACCAAAACAATAATTTCATAAAGTTCTTAAAAGGCTGAAATTAATAAAAACAAATTTGTCTCCGTCAAATTTCATCTAGCTTTATTACTTATTAAATTGCCACTTAAACTAAACAACAGAAACTTGTTTATTTTAATAAGTTTTTCTAGCTCGAGGCAACAATTTACTTCGTTTATTTTATATTGAAATGAACCGGAACAAAGTTGCGTCGGAACAGTTTTAAACAGGCTTTAAAATGTAAATTGCTATTTTAATAAAGTAACTTTTTAAACTTTCTAAAAAAAATATTTTCCTTTTTTACCGCAAATAAGCGTGATATTATTATTTAGGGAAACCTAAAACAATAACCAATTTAATGAAAAGCTGTACATAATTTGACAATAGATTTGTTGGTCTTGTCCTGTATATCATAAACTTGTCTACTGTGTCATTTTAAAACTGTAACTCCCTGAGTCTGTTTTCAAACTTTAGAGCAGAATATGAACAGATGACAGATACTATATATATATATATATATATATATATATATATATATATATATATATATATATATATATATATATATATATATATATATATATATATATATATATATATATATATATATATATATATATATATATATATATATATATATATATATATATATATATATATATATATATATATATATATATATATATATATATAGTACCGCTCAAAGCCTTTAAACACCCTTCAGAAAAACGAAATTCTTGTATTATTTAACTTACATGTTTATTAAATGCACTGATAAGTATATGATAATTAAAACAAATAATTTGAACATTGTTTTGTAAAAATGTTAATAATTTTTGACCCTTTGAAATATTTTGCCTTCACCTTGATGACTGCTGCACATAATTTCAGCATTCTTTACATCAATTTCATCGAGAGGGAGATTTTATTCCAACAAACTTAACACTCCTACATTTGATTCTCATTTGTTTTAAATCATTTTTCGCATATGTTTATCTAATGTGTCAAAAAATAATTTAATCAGATTCAAATCAAGAAATTGTGCTGACATAATATTTTGTTATCTTTTTTCCTTTCCTTACTCAAAATATTCTTTACTCAAAGTATAGGAACGATTGGAAGGTATCTATTTGAAATGTGACCCTGTACCCGCTAAGTGTTTTTTACAAGAAACCGAGGCAGCGAAATGGTCCTCTTTTGGTCAGTTTCCTGTCATGATTAGTCGAGGAAAGCTGCTTTTTTAAAATCAGCTCTATGCATTAGTGTTGTCTAAATTGCTAAAGTGTGCATAAAATTTCGTTCTCGCGTTTCATTTGAGCCATAATATAAGTAGGTATTGTACTATCAAATTATTATACTTCATCAAAGTAATGAGTTGCCTATTTCAGCTTTTTGACGAATCGGTCTTAATTATCCGCCGTAATTTGTTTCTAGTGCGAAAAATGGTCCCGTCACTTTTACGAAGGCAGAAGAAGTTGAAAAGATTACAATGGGCTTGAGAACATAAGGATTGGTCCAGAGAACAGTGGAAAAATGTACTTTTTAGAGACGAATCCAAGTTTGAACTCTTTCGCAGGAAACGAAGACAATTTGTCTGGCGATTAGTGGGAAAAAGAATGTTATTATAGTTTATAACACCATAACCATAAAAGACGCGTGTGGAGGAATAATGGTGTGGGGTTATTTCGCAGGTGAAAGAGTAGGAAATTTGGTCAAAATTGATGTTATTATGGATCGTTATCGGTATCACCGAATCTTGCAACAGCATACGTTCTCTTCTGGTACAAGACTTATCGGTCGTGGATTCACGATCCAAAACACAAATTTATGTCTGGATTACATTCTGAAGAAAAAAACAGACGGCGATTAGTAACTCATGATTTGGCCCGCGCAATCTCTCGAATTGAATCCTATCGAATTATTGTGGGACGAATTGGATAGGAATGTGAGAAAAATTAGGCTAACGAATGCAAATCAACTGTGAGAGTATTTAAAAGTTTATTGGAATAAAATTTCCCCTGATACCTTGATGAAAATGATGCAAAGAATTCCAAAATTATATGCAGCAGTCATCAAAGCAAAGGGGGGATATTTCGAGAAGTCGAAAATTAGCAATAATTTTTAAAAAATAATGTTCAAATTATTTTAATAACATATGTCTTGCAAATATTTGTTTCTAGGTGTAATATATATATATATATATATATATATATATATATATATATATATATATATATATATATATATATATATATAATGTGTACATTTAATAAACAAATAAGTTGAGTAATATAAGAATTCCGTTTTTCTGAAGGGTGTTTAAAGAATTTTGAGCGGTACTATATATATATATATATATATATATATATATATATATATATATATATATATATATATATATATATGTATATATACACACCGGGTTTTCTAAGCTTCAAGAACTTATAACATAGAAACCATCATCTTTTAAGAAAAAATGCAAGAAACAAAATATGTTTAAATTTAGGCAAAGAATCTTTTAGAATTAAAAAAAATGGTGCAGTTTTTTATTACTATGGGAAAAGATGCCTAAAAAATGAATAAAAGAAAACACAAAAATTCTATCTTTTATTACTATTTGCAATTTTTATATTATCTAGTTAAAAAAGAAGATAAATTTTAATTGCTCTAAAAATATTAATTAGTTAGTTAAATATGTTTAGAAATTGCTGTTTCTTTTTTTTGCCATACCATACCATAAAAAATTGACATTTTCAAAAAAGTATTTCCAACAAATGTTTCTTACTTTAATATATTGATTTTTATTTAAAAAAATTTAGCTTACCTTTTGTTGACCAAATTTCTTTCTATCGTTGTATGTCCCTCTTTACCCTGCAACTTTTGTTTAAAGCATTTTTTTTCGACAAACCTTATTTGTCGAGTTATTCGTATTTTTCAAGTTAAATGGGATACCTGGTATATATAATATATATATATATATATATATATATATATATATATATATATATATACATATATATATATATATATATATATATATATATATATATATATATATATATATATATATATATACATATATATATATATATATATATATATATATATATATATATATATATATATATATATATATATATATGCATATGTATATACGTAACGTAGGGTATTCGTGGTCGCAGATTAAAATAGGTGACAGTTTTGTGGAGCTGGGGTCAAAAAATACGAAAAAGCACCTATTTACTCTTTATCATGATTTTCAAGCTTTTGAGAAAATATCTTTTTCTTCTTCAGGATATTAAAGATTTTATTAAAAATTGCCTTAATAATAATATAAAATTAAATATAAGATTGCATACGTTACCATGCCAGATTTAATAAAAGAATTCCATGGTGATGGTGCATCACAGAAAAATCGTAGTCAAGATAACACAGGAGCATTTATGTTAGAGTAAAACTATCTTAAAACCGTAACATTCGAATGAATTTGAATGTCTTTCTAGGTTAAAATGAGAGTTGGAAATTCGATTGTTTGCTATTACGTAATTAATTAGTGATTTTAGATTCAAGAACTTTTGTATCCAGGTGATGTAGCGGTGAATGATGAGTTTTACTTAAATATAGTTATCCTGCTGGAATATTCTGAGTTTCTTGAGGGCCAAGATTGACTTGACCTGATTAAATAAAATTTTCACATTCCTATTGAAGCTCTACAAAATTCAGCTACCTTTGTCTCTCTCAACCTCTCCGTTTAATGCTCTATCGCGTCTAGTATACCAAATTTGAAATTGATAATATTATATTTTGCTCAGGAGCTATCCGAGAAAGAGGTCAAGATACAAAATGAATTGAAGAAAGAAAAAAACAACTACTGTTTTGAAATACTGCAATCGAACTGCTGACAGCTCTATTAAAGTAGCGCTCAGCAACTATAGCTTCCTTCTTCACACTAAGTGCTATATAAGCCTGTTAAAAATTGGAATATATATTCTTGTGTAGTTTAGGGACCCTCAAAATAAGTAATGTTTTCCGTGTATGTATATATATATATATATATATATATATATATATATATATATATATATATATATATAAATATTAACTTATGCTTTTTATTTGCCATCTAACGAAATCTCTATTGCCAACAATATCCGATGGGCGAACCGAAAATCACCTATAAGTTTCTGCATCAGATATAGATTTAAAAATGGAGTACCATTAAGGCAGCGTGGTGTTTCTTACAGTTAGTTTTGGTTCCTCAAAGAAAGATCGAAAATGTTAATATTACTATTTTACCTGTTAAGACTGTGGTAATTTCTCCAAATGTGTTGCTCCCATGTTTTGTATGATTATGTCGCTAATTGGTTAGTGAAATGCTTAACCTACATACTTAATTGGAGAAAAAAACTAATACAATTTTGTAAGTATACTATTATATAACTTACAGTAACTTAATTATCATACTTCCTGATGAACATCTTAATTTTCCTTCTGTTTGTTTGAATTTCACACACAGAAGAAGTTACCATTTAGGCAGCGAAAGCTTGATAAAAAAATAAAAAAAAGGAAACTAGGGCCTAAAGATCTTTATTTGCTCATCTCTATTTCTTCAAGAGGGCATTCCTAGTAATTAATCTTCGATCGTTTGTTATCAGTGCCCTGTCCTTCCTATTTCTACTACTACTACTAAGAAATTTTCCCTCTCTGAAGTCATCTGTCCCTGCTTAAACCTCGGCAAGTGGCTTCTGTTACTTTACGTGGTATTGACAGTGCATTTCATGGTGTCTAACAATGTGATTCGTTTACTTTGCATATGTTGTTCAGCAGGTTTATTATTAGTGAATTCAGTTACTTACTTATCAACTCATATTCTATCTACCTGTTTTAAGTATCAGTCCGAAGGTCATGTTTTTGAGCCTAGTGGAGGAGTATTCCTTCTAATTTTCCTCTTGAAATTTTTTCAAAATCCGTCTTGCTCCAGTTTACAATTCCAAGTGAGTCACTGGAGGCGACTCGTTTATATATGTTAAGCGCCTAGAATAAGTTTTCGTTGTTTCATTTAATTCATAAAACAAGTCTAAACTTATATGCCCATCGGGCAGATAAGCCGCAGGTTTGGGTGTCCTGTGAAGGACATTTCAGTTGCTCCCACAAAGCCTTATTTAGCACGATAACTTGAGGATAATATCATAATCTGAAGTAATACTCTCATTTGAGCTCACCTAGCTATATTTCTAAGTTTACAGATGACTATCAAGTCAAGTTAAACTGTTGTAAGAATATACTCTGCCAAAATAACAAGTTTTCATATTTAATAAGCATCCCTATCTTAAAATATTGTGAGAAAGAAGAGCAGCAAGATCGATATTTATGCTAATAAATATTTTACAACATTTAAAGTAGTTTATTTTATTATATACAAAATAACAACTGCGTTAAAATTTTTAATTCAAAATTGATTTCACTTGAACTGAATAAAATGAATTTTGTTATTTTCTGATAAATTTGCAAGCCGGAACTGAAAATATAATAATACCGTAAAAAATATATCTAGTGAAAAATTAATATTTATTAATATTCCCTCTGGTGATGTTAGTTTTATGTTATTTAATACACCTGATGGATATTTAGCGAATTTTCATCAGAAAAGAAGTATTTAATAAATAAAAAAAATTTAATATATATAATAATTATATATATATATATATATATATATATATATATATATATATATATATATATATATATATATATATATATATATATATATACATATACCAAAACATCGAGAAGGCAACAGTCAGCATAGCGCGTAATTACCACCCAGCCGGCAAACGCCGATACTCGGACGAACACTTCCAACCCCTCCAACTATAATCTGCGTAGACGCCGACCTATAAAAGACGGCGACCGCACGTTGGGTTCTCAGTTAGCTTTAAGCGGCAGCGTCGTGCAAATTCATTGTATGACGAACGGATTAAACCAGGAATTTTAATGTATTATACCAGGTGTACAAGTATAAAATGCGGATTTTTTTTCTAAAAAAACATGTTAAATTCGGAAGAATGATAAAAAGTGCTTTATTCAAAGTATACTCCATCACTTGTTATACATTTTCCCATCTTTCGGGCAATTTGTGAATACCACGCCAGTAAAAATCTTCCCCTTTTGCTGCGAACCATTCATCGAGGCATTTTTTTCACAAATTCGTACGAACCAAAGCGCTGCTTAGCAAGTGCGTGACCCATCGATGCAAACAAGTGGTAATCGGAAGGATCCAAGTCTGGTGAGTAAGCCGCATGGGGTAGAACTTCCCAGCTGAGTGCTTCCAATGTGTCGCGAACTGGTTTTTGCCGTATGTGATGGAGCATTGTCATAAATAAAAATGACTTTGTGTTGCCTCTCTCTGGCCTTTTTTCAAGCAGCAACGGTTCAAATCGGTCAATTGTTGTTAGTAACGTTTAGTATTAACTGTTTCCCCAGGTTTTAACAGCTCATAATAGACCACGCCCCTCTGGTCCCACCAAACACAGAGCATCGTCTTTCTGCCAAAGCGATTCGGTCTTGCGGTCGATGTGGATGGTGCGCCTGGGTCTACCCATGATTTTTTGCGTTTGAGATTCTCAAAATAAATCCACTTTTCATCCCCTGTAAATATACGATGCAAAAACGACTTTCTTTTGTACCGAGCGAGCAAAATATCACACGTGTTTTTGCGCTTTTCCATTTGCCTGTCGTTCAACTCATGTGGTACCCATCTACCGGCTTCTGAATCTATCCCATCTCTCGTAGCCAATTGGAAACAGCTTGTTGACTAACGCCCAATTGCTTGGCGAGTTGTTTTTGTGTTTGCGAATCATCTTCGTCCAACAATGCTTGCAATTCCACACCCTCGTATGTTTTTGGCGGTTTTCCACGTTCCTCGTCTGCAACATCGAAGTTACCACTTTTAAAACGCCGAAACCATCGTTCACACGTATCTTACGATGGAGCATGTTCACCATAGGCTTCTCCAAGTCATCGGTATGATTCAACAGCAGTTTTCTTCAAATGAAAACAAAAAATTAATGCTGTCCGCGAATGCTCTTTGTTCGGTATAAATTTCAACATACTGAACACAACACTATGCACACACTTTTCCAATTTATCACTCATGCGCGTCTGACACTTGTTGACGACACAACAAAATGGCGCAGTGTCAAATCTTTTTAGCACAAACTGCATTGGTGCACCATCTGTTGTCTGAAATCCGCATTTCTACTTGTACACCTGGTATATATATATATATATATATATATATATATATATATATATATATATATATATATATATATATATATATATATATATATACATATATATGTATATATATATATATATATATCAGATAAAGTATATATATATATATATGTATATATTAAATATCAGATAAAATAGGACTTGTCTATAAATTTGATTGCTTGGATTTACTCTGCCACGTTGTTATGCTTTGTATTTTACTTCTTATATAATATAATATAATATTGTATAAGGATGACATTGCTCCATATTGTCGCTCTCATGAAGTTCCGAGTTTAATCTACTTTCAGAGAGATTTTGTATACAGGGTTCCTGTAAAAATGATGTTTGTATGTGTTCCATTTGGACATTTATATATTTCGTATTTCTGCAAATCATCTTACTACTGCGTTGTATATTTTCTCCCTCCCTCTAACATTTAAATCAGTTGCCACTATTATATCTTGTTGGTGTTGATTGTTAATCTTTATTGCCAGGACTTGCAGAAAAATTACTGGACTATTCATTATAAATGACTCTCTTTTAGAAAAAATAAACTCGAAAACATCCATTGTTCTACAGACACATCTAGTCTTATTACATTTTAAATTAATATATAAAGAAAACACCAATTTATTTATCTTAAGGAGTTCTCTTTTACTCCAGGCAACAATTTACCTCCTTTACTTTAAATTGGAATAAACTGCAACCGAGTTTTATCTAGACGGCCATAAATAGGGTTCAAAATGTAAATGGATAATATGATATTGAAGATTTTGCGACTTTGTGGTTGTTTTCGTTAGATCAAAAACATTTCCTTTTAAGAAAGATTCTCTAGTAAATTTCTTATTTTATGTTATACAAGTTGCTTTAGGTAATGTGAAACACAAAATTTTTAAAAGAAAGCTATCAGTTTATAACTCTAACAGAGATAAATATTTATATTGAAATGTATAGTAAACCGCCATTCTACGATTTTTTTTTTACATGTTACATGGATACTAACTTATTACTTAACAGTAAATAAATTGTATTGGAAACAAAAACTGTCATCGATTATTTCCTATGCAGCTGTTATTTCTGTAAGTTTCTCTTTTTTTGTCACCCGGTTGTTTTGGCTTTAACTACTTTGGTCAATCTGCTATATTATCTTTTATAAATGAAATTAATTTCTTATTTTTTCAACGCAATATAGTGTTAAATATTTATTTTCGTCAGTTACCACCTACAGTTTAGAATTAGTTTCTAACTAATTTTTGTACAGAAATAAATCTTTATCCTGAAGTGTGTGGTAAATCCTTTTTTCTCCAAATAGTTTATACATGTGGTGGATACTAACCCATTCAATATCAACATCATCTAGCCTCTCTCGCCCACTGCTGGACATTGGCCGCCTTCAAGTCTTTTCAGTTCATTTAGTGTTATGCCTTCGCTATCCAGTTCTGGGCTATTTTTTTAGGTCGTCCTTCCATCGCCTAGGTGATCTGCCCTTGTTTCTTTTGTCTTGCAGCGGTCTTCACTCAACAAATCTTTTTGTCCACCTATCGTTCTTCCAGCGCGCCACGTGGAAAGATTGGCATTGGTAAAACGAGTAAAACGCTAACAAACAAAATATCCCCACGTACCTGCGGATTTGGCACTTCGTCTGGTGAATCTTACCAGTCCTAACTTTTGGAGCCAAAACATGGACACTTATCAAGAACTCTATGGATCAACTAACCTCTTACTTAACAGTAAAGAAATTGTGTTTCTATGATTTTTGTCACCAAATTGTTTTGGCATTAAATACTTTGGTAAATCTGCCATATTATCTTTTATAAAATAAATAAATTTTCCTTTCTTTAAAGCAATATGACTCTAGTGTTTCCTAATTTTAATTTCCATCAGTTATCATGTCCGGCTTAGAATCAGTTTCTAACTAATTCTTGTACAGAAATAAATCCTTATCTCGAAATGCATGATATATCCTTTTTTTCTACAAATATTTTTTACATGTGATAGGGACTCGTTATTTAACAGCAAACAAATTGTATTGAAAACACAAAACCGCCATCAATTATTTCCTAAGCAACTGTTGTTATTGCTATAAATGTCTTTGCTTCTTGTCACAATTGTTTTGGCGTTAATTACTTTGCTAAATCTGCCATATTATCTTTTATAAAAGAAATTATTTTCTTCTGTCTTCAATTCAATATGCTCCTAGTGTTGCTAAATTTTAATTTCCGTCAGGTATCATCTGCGGTGAAGAAACAGATTCTAACTAACTTTTGAATAGAAGTCTTTATTTTAAAGGGTATGTTAAATCCTTTTTTTCTACAATTATTTTTTTAAATGTGGTGGGTACTTACGATAAATAAACTGTATTGAAAAAAAAAACCGCTAACAATTATTCTTACCAGATGTAAGTGTTGTTGTGGCATTAACTATAGCGGTCAGTTACCGTCAGTGGTAAAACATATTAAACCTACATTTTCTTTAAAAATTAGAAAGTTAGACGTAGTCTTGATTGGTATGTAAAAATTGTTAATTTCATTCTGTTATAATAGTAATTTAATTATCCTAGATAAAGAGTGTAATTCCTAATATACACGTAGTGACACATGAGATATATTATTAGTTACATACATTAACGAAAAGTTGGCACCGTTATAAAACTAGATGATATTTTTTTAATTAGATATTTGTCTAAAAGATAAATACGATCTTATCAATAAAAAGGAGATGGAGATGTCACTGCCGTATGAAGTTTAGCAAGTGCTTATTTATGCAAAATAAGACAGATGTTTGTAGTCTGTAAAAAATAAAATGGAAAAAGAAAGAAAAACAAAGAAGATTTTAGAAAAAGTTATAACGTCCGGCACGTTGAGGCGCAATTTTATAACGTCTATAAGCGGGGGCCATTTTTATAGCCTCACGTTGGAGCGCTATTTTGTATAGCCCCACTTTTCTTTATTTTTAATAAATATTTTATCTATTAAATAGAAGCAGTTATTTGCCCCTGTATATCTTAATTTCTGAGAATGAACTGAGTGGATATTCATACTGAATCAACCAAAGAAATTAGATATAAACTAGCTCATTTTTTTTTGGGTAGAGAATATGGATAAGAGATAATTTTTGTACGTCTTTTGAAAATAGTCTTTATTGTTGTTTGAAATTTGATTGTAATGTTTATTTTTTTTTACACCATTCATTTTAGAATAAAAGGAATCTAATTTTAAAATACTGAAGAGTTATTTAGTTGTTAAAATAAGATTAAATAGATTACAAACTGTGCGTCCTGAAAGAAAGAGCAGGAGTTTAGTGAAATACTACACATTTAAATAAAAAAGGGTATATTAGCAAAATAAAAATTCCTACTTTATTACACTTTTAAAATTACATCTACTAAATAAAAAACTCCTTAAGCTAAAGAGTGCACACTATTACATAGAGTCTTTAAATCAGGATTACTAAGTTTTTAATAAAAGGCTTGATAAAACACCATATTACAAGTTTGTGAAATTAACTCTGCGAGTTGCACGTGTTGAGTAGTCGTTGAAAACGCACTTGTAGACAGGAAATGAGATTTTTAGATTAGTGTGCTTATGACTTACAGATTGGTTTCTCCTAGTGGGTTTTACATAAGTTACTTGGCCTCTCCTGGTGAGATTCTCATAAAAATATTATCTCAGCCATTACCATCCTAGTATCATTTGGGTTGCTAAACATTTTTTGACCCGAAATGCCTGAGGATGAGCAGGATATTACAAGAAAGGAAAAAAGGACTTAAACTTGAGAGCTAGAAACCGTACTGCACTACTGCATCACTGAGAAAAAAAAACACTCTGGCGTGCTGGAGAAGAAAGCCATTACGGCCTACTGCGGAACAAAGCCGTTACTGCTTCATGGTGAAAATAGCCCTACTGCTTCATGGTGGAAAAATTTCATCAGGCCGTTTAGATATCTTTCTCCCTTCTCCTAAGTGACGTGTTTAAAATGGCTCACTTCCGAGCGCAAAATTAATGCAAACTAAATAAGTCAAGTCGGCAACACGCGTTACTCACTGCCGGTTTAAATTAAACTGCTCAAAAATTTAAAACACTGTTTTAAGATACACTGCTCAAAAATTGAAATCACTGCAATAAATATAAAAATGTAATAAAATATAAATTATAGGGAGAAAAACAGTGTCGTAGCATGATCTTAAAATCTAGGAATGAGGGTGTTTATAAGAGAGACTTGCGCAGACGCATAACAGGGAAGCAAGAATGATCTGAGTCCTGTATAAGATGGTGACAAGATCCGGGTAGCTATTCAACTTCTGATGCGATCAAGTACTAAACACTTAAATAGTAGGGCACAAATATTTTACAAATGTTAAAAACAAAAGTACGATTGATTATTGTAAAAAAAAAAACATTAATGAAACAATAAGCGTTATATTAATAAAGGGCTTTCACCTCTTTTCTTAATTTTTAATATCCAATATAATTTTAAATATAGATATTTTTTTAAAACTAAACACGACATCGCTAATTAGAAATTGTTCGTTTTTATACTGCAGCAAGAAACAAAGTATTGTTTTCAAATTATGAGGCTATATGGGTGCTGCTGCGATGTATATATTTTGAATATAAAAAGGCATGCTAAATTTTTCTAATTATGGTAACTGATATTTTTATTTTCAATTTCAGTAAAACTTATCTAAATAAAACTGGCGAAGTTATTTATCTAGTAATTTATTCGTAAGTACAAGTTACAAAATAAAGATAAAATTTGAGTTCCTTACTCTAAAGGATAATCATTACTACCAGATATTTTAAAGAAGCAAATAATGCCTTATGATGTGACATCCAATAAAATATTGGTACATATTATATGAGCAATTATATTTAAAATAGCTGTATTTTAAAGCAAAAACAAGGTAATAGTAGAGCAACGCAAATGATTTTTTGGAGGTCACTCGTAATTACTCTTGATACTATTTCTGTTAAAATTAAAAATATCGAAAAAAAATAACAAAATTTTCAGATTCAAGAAAAAGGTGTGTAATATCGAGTATAAGAAGTTACCACTTTTCCCATCATTTATATGACTAACATTACAAAATTCACAATATTGAAAAAAATACAATTTTCCGATTCCTTGAGTTCAAGAATTCCCAAAAATACATATAATAGGATATATATGGCCCAACCGCTTTAATTTTTTTCCCAACGTCCTTAATGCTTCATTTGTTTGACTACAACTACAACTTAAAATAATGATTGAACATAAAAATAATTATCAGAAGTCTCGTCTCTAGGAAACCTGACAACAATGTAACATATAAAATACGAATATTTATAGGAAATAATTCCTTTAACACTAACGCCCATGTATTAGCGGATTACACGTAATCCTTTTTTAGTTCACCGCGATTAATCAAAGGTAATGAAAAAATAACACAATATTTGAATTTCTCGAATTCAAGAACCCACAGAGGATATATAACACGATATACATAGAGCATCTCCTCTAATTCCCTTTCCCATACCTCTAATCCTTTACACGTTTGACCCTAAACAATTGAAAGTAATGAAAGATGAAACAATTTTCAGACTCTCCGATTACAATAAACCGAAATGGTTGTATGTCACGATATATATAGAGCAACCCTTCTAACTCCTCTCTACACCTATTAAACCCTTTACATGTGTGAAAAAAATATTGAAGAGGCAACATAATTGTCATATTCGTCTACTCCAAGAGTTATAAAAAGCGTTTGCACACAGTGGATCAAAAACAGCAACGTGTTGATGATTCTGAACGCTGTTTGGATCTGTTTAAGCGCAATAAAAAGGATCTACCACTACAGACCGGAATCAAATCGGCAATCAACAGTCGACTACGAAGATTTTGGCATCTGTATTTTGGGATGTGTATGGAATAATTTTCATCGACTATGCTGAGCGAATATTATATAAAGCTATTTGTGGGTTTGAAGGCAGAAATCGCAAAGAAAAGGCCCCAAATGAATAAAAAAAAGTACTCTTTCATCAAGAGAATGCACCGTGTCACAAGTCAATGGTAACGATGGTAAAATTGCATGAATTGAAGCTCGAATTGCTTCGCAGACCTCAAAAAATGCTCGCGGGAAAAAGATTTGGCTCCAATGAAGAAGTTACCGCCGAAACTGAGGCCTATTTTGAAGGCAAAGACAAATCCTTCTACAAGAAAGGTAGAAATGTTAGAAAAGCGTTGGACTGATTCTATCGCTCTTGAAGGAGATTATGTTGATGAATAAAGTCAAATTTTGCAAAAAAAAAAGTGTTTTAAGTAGCTAGACCCAACACTTTTCAGCCTACGTTATATATGTATATATATATATATATATATATATATATATATATATATATATATATATATATATATATATATATATATATATATATATATATATATATATATATATATATATATATATATATATATATATATATATATATATATATATATATATATATATATATTATATATATATATATATATATATATATATATATATATATATATATATATATATATATATATATATATATATATATATATATATATATATATATATATATATATATATATATATATATATATATATATATATATATATATATATATATATATATATATATATATATATATATACTAGCCGTGCCCGCGGCTCCGCTCGCGTGGGCTTGATTCACTACTATCGTCACTGCTTATTCCTTATGTTACCTAACGTAATAAAATATATGCCATTATTTCCCCTTATCTCCTATTATTTCTCATTATCTCCCATTATCTCTACATAATTTCCATTATCTAGACTTATCTCTGCTCATCTCCCATTATTTCTCCTTATCTCCCATTATTTCTCCTCATCTCCCATTATCTCACCATAACTCGCATTATCTAGGCTTATCTCGACTTATCTCACAATATTTCTCCTTATCTCCCATTATTTCTCCTTTTCTCCCATTATCTCACCATAATTCCCATTACCTAGACTTATCTCTGCTTATCTCCCATTATTTCTCCTTACCTCCCATTATTTACACTTATCTTTCATTATCTCACCTTATCTCCAATTATCTAGGCTTATCTAAACTTATCTGGCAATATTTCTCCTTATCTCCCATTATTTCTCCTTATCTCCCATTATGTCATCATAACTCCCATTACCTAGACTTATCTCTGCTTATCTCCTATTATTTCTCCTTATCTCCCATTATTTATACTTATCTCCCATTATCTCACCTTCTCTCCCATTATCTAGGCTTATATCGAATTATATAGAACATATCATATGTATAAATTTATAAAAACACGTAAATCGGATAAGTGGTTCTTAAGTGATAAGCGCACTAATGGACAGACAGACAGACAGAGACGTTGCATTTTATATATTATATTCTTTGCAACATGATATTGTTCCATATTTGATGGTTTAGGCAGTGTATTGCAAGAGAACGCGCTAACAGTAACCTTTTTTCCGACTTGATTCACTATTATCGTCACTGCTTATTCTTTATGTTACCTAACGCAATAACATATATCCTATAATCCTACATAATATTGTTCCATATTTAATGGTTTAGGCTGTGTATTGCAAGGGAACGCGCTAGCGGCAAACTTTTTTCTACTTCATTCGCTATTATCGTCACTGCTCATTCTTTATGCTACCTATCGTAATAAAATATAGCCTATAACCTGGCCAGAGAACATATGTATGTTTTTAAAAGAAAAGTACGTAAATCGGATAAGTGGTTCTCCAGTGATAAACGCACTAACGGACATTTTATATATATATATATATATATATATATATATATTATATATATATATATATATATATATATATATACATATATATATATATATATATATATATATATATATATATATATATATATATATATATATATATATATATATATATATATATATATATATATATATATATATATATATATATATATATATATATATATATATATATATATATATATATATATATATATATATATATATATATATATATATATATATATATATATATATATATATATATATCTTTGAATTTTAATCTTGTGTGTAGGTTCGTTTAATTTTTTTTATTTGACGTGACCTGAGCATTTTTAAAAATTTTTTCTTTGGTGTAATTTTCATTTGACGAAAATAAGCGAACCAGACCAATACATTTCGGTTTATGGCCAACAAAGGAACTTCTCTCACACAGTCTCATCTTTGGCCATAGACCGAAATGTATTGGTATGGTGCTCTTATTTTCGAGAAATGAAAATTATGTCAAAAAAAAACTTTTGAAAATGCCCAAATTCAGGGGCGAAACGTTAAATAAAATTTTCTTTTACAACAAAAAACTCAAATGTGTAAATTAAACGAAGTTTTCTATACCAGTTCCTATATATATATATATATATATATATATATATATATATATATATATATATATATATATATATATATATATAAGACCTTACCAATAAAAGGAGGGACCACTTTCGTACGGAGACAAAGAAGATTTTAGAAAAAGTGTTATATTGGTTACATACAATTTCCAAAAATACAAGATGTTTAAGATAGACTTGTGCAGACACATAACAGGGAAGCAACAATGATCTGTGTCCTGTATAATATACTGAATATTATAGAAAGTAATCCTAATGGTTAGACATAAGATTCGTCTTGTGAATTATTTGTTCTTAGAATTGGGATAATATTCAATGATTTGAACAATGGAGGAAATTTATTTTTAATTAAATATTTATTTAAAATATAAATTTTATGTGTAAGGGACAAGACGTTACTGAGGATATTAAAATATTGATAAAAAGTCCGTAAAAATTATTAAAATTAGACATATACTAATGAAAGGAAATTAAAAACAACAAAAAAGTAATAAAATAAATTAATTATTTAGCGCTATTGACAAGATCCGGGTAATTATTTAGCTTCTGATGCCGTAATCAAATACTAAATACTTAAAAACTAGGGCACAAATATTTTACAAACGTTAAAAACAGAAGTACGATTGATTATTGTAAAAAAAAACATTAATGGAATAATAAACTTTAGATTAATAAAGCGCTTTTTGAATTTTTAATATCCCAGATCATTTTAATAAGCAATAGAAAATTCATTGTATTAATATGATAAATATTTGTAGTCTGACTGGAGGTTGGAAAAGGAAAAGCAATATTAATGGTTTGGCACGCATAGTGCAATGATGGTAAATTAAGGCTATTTTTATTTTTTTCAAAACTAAACACGACATCGCTAACAAAAAATAGTTTAGTTTTTTACTGCAGCATGCAAGAAACAATGTTTTCAAATTATGTGGGTGAATGAGTGCTGCCGCGGCAAATATATTTTGAATACCAGATGTACAAGTATCAAATGCGGATTTTTTTTCTAAAAAAACATGTTAAATTCGGAAGAATGATAAAAAGTGCTTTATTCAAAGTATGCTTCATCGCTTGTTATATATTTTTCCTATCTTTCGGGTAATTTGTGAATACCACGCCAGTAAAAATCTTGCTGCGAACCATTCATCGAGCCATTTTTTCACATCTTCGTACAAACCAAAGAGCTGCTCAGCAAGTGCGTGACCCATCGATGCAAACAAGTGGTAATCGGAAGGAGCCAAGTCTGGTGAGTAAGCCGCATGGGGTAGAACTTCCCAGCTGAGTGCTTCCAATGTATCGCCAACTGGTTTTGCTCTATGTGATGGAGCATTGTCATGAAGAAAAATGACTTTGTGTTGCCTCTTTCGGTATTCTGGCCTTTTTTCAAGCAGCGAACGGTTCAAATCGGTCAATTGTTGTTGGTAAAGTTTAGTATTAACTATTTCCCCAGGTTTTAACAGTTCATAATAGACCACGCCCCTCTGGTCCCACCAAACACAGAGCATCGTCTTTCTGCCAAAGCGATTCGGTCTTGCGGTTGATGTGGATGGTGCGCCTGGGTCTGCCAATAATTTTTTGCGCTTGGGATTCTCAAAATAAATCCACCTTTTATCTCCTGTAACTATACGATGCAAAAACGACTTTCTTTTGTACCGAGCGAGCAAAATGTCATACGTGCTTTTGCGTTTTTCCATTTGCCTGTCGTATAACTCATGTGGTAACTATCTACCGGTTTCTGAATCTTTCCCATCTCTCGTAGCCGATTGAAAACAGCTTATTGACTAACACCCAATTGCTCGGCGAGTTTTTTTTGTGTTTGCTAATCATCTTCGTCCAACAAAGCTTGCAATTCCACATCTTCGTATTTTTTTGGCGGTTTTCCACGTTCCTTGTCTGCAACATCGAAATCACCTTTTTTGAAACGCCGAAACCATCGTTCACACGTATCTTGCGATGGCGCATGTTCACCATAAGCTTCTCGAAGTAATCGGTATGATTCAACAGCAGTTTTCTTCAAAAGAAAACGAAAAATTAATGCTGTCCGCGAATGCTCTTTGTTCGGTATAAATTTCGAAATATTGAACACAACAACACAACACTATGCACACACTTTTCCAATTTAACACTCGTGCGCGTCTGAGACTTGTTGATGACACAACAAAATGGCACAGTGTCAAATCTTTATAGCACAAACTGCGTTGGTGCACCATCTGTTGTCTGAAATCTGCATAGACGTATCGCTTATTTTATTAGATAACAATTTTCAAATGTGAGTTTAAAGAATCATCACACTGGAAACTACAGAATTCATTTTTGTTTATACATATACACTACCAAGTTTTTCTAATTTAGTAATAGAATATTGATATTTTTATTTTTAATTTTGGTAAAACGTATCTAAATTAAATTGGTAGAGGTATTTACCTAATAATTTATTTCCAAATACAAGTTATAAAATAAAAACAAAATTTCAATTTCTTGCACAGTATAACCTTTACTGCGAGATATTTGAAAGCAACTAATGCCTTATGATGAATCATCAATTATAAAATATTGGAATTTATTATATAATCGATTATAATTAAAATAGCTGATTTTTAAAGCAAAAACAAGTTAACAGTGGAGCACGATAAATGATTTTTTTGAGGTCACTCGTAATTACACATACTCTTCTCTTGATACTATTTCTGTTAACATTAAAAATAGCAAAATTTTCAGATTCGTCAGAAAAAGGTGTGTAGTATCAAATATAAATAGTTAACCCGTCTTCTATCCCTTTAATTATTTATATGATGATTCAAAGTAATGAAAAAACACAATTTTCAGATTCCTTAATTCCAAAAATTCCGAAAAATACGTATAACAGAATACATATGAATCAGCCGCTTCAATTTCTTTCCCAACTTCCTTAACGCTTCATTTGTTTGACTACAGATAACTGGAGATAATGAAAGAATAACATAATTATCAGAATTCTCGTCTTCAGGAAACCTGAGGACGATGTATACCACTAGAATCATTCCTTTAATACACTTTCGCCCAAACGATTAACCCTTTTTCGCTTGACTACAAATAATCAAAGGTAATGAAACAATAACACAATATTTGAATTTATCGAATTCAAGAACCCACAGAGGATGTATAACACGATATATATATGGAGCAACTCCTCTAATGTTCATCCTCATACCTTTAATCCTTTATATATTTTACCCTAAATATTTAAAAATAAAACAATTTCACACTCCGACTACAACCGAAAAGGTCGTATGTCACGATATATATATATATATATATATATATATATATATATATATATATATATATATATATATACATATTATATATATATATATATATATATATACATATATATATATATATATATATATATATATATATATATATATATATATATATATATATATATATATATATATATATATATATATATATATATATATATATATATAGAGCAACCTTTCTGACTCGTCTCCATACTCATTTAACCCTTTATATGTTTAAAAAAAAAACAGAAAGCTACACAATTTTCATATTCGTCGATTTCAAGAATCCCCCGAGAAGGGATCCCACGAAAAATCGAGCTACCTGCGGTGAAGTGTTGGTAATCTGCTATGGCTGTAGCGAGTCAGCCTCCGATGGAGTGCCAAGCACGAAGTATGCGTTATATCTTACCGCTATTGGCCGTCAGTACTGGCTTTAGTATCGGAAATTCTGTTCTCTTGTTTGTCAATCCTAGCCCGACTTATGAGCCGTGGTATGGCGAAACCCGTCTCGGGATGGATTTAACAAATAAGAGAACAGTGGATAGACTGCTAAAATACGGGCCTTCGTCCATTTTCAGTTGTTTTACTTTAAATCTTTGAAACTTTTTCCCATACCTTTGACCTTGACCTAAGAATGGTGAAAAGGATGCGTAAAGTGGTACGTATGCTTAGCAATTCCTCTAATCGTCTTTCCTATATATGTTTGACTACACCCAATTTAAAATAATGAAAAAATTACATATGTTCAAAATTCATTAACCTGAAGAAACGTAAAAAGGATTTATGACTCTAACTTTTCTCCGACGACTTAAATTTTTGACTATAGGGAATTCAAAAAAATATAACACAATTCTCAGATTTTTCGACTTCTAAAATTACGAAAGGGACTTATAGCACGGTATGTATGAACAATACTTCGACCCCCTCCACCATACTTTCAATGCATTAAAATTTTAGCTACAAATAATTATACTTAAAATTTATTAAATATCTGAATCAAAAACATTCTCGTGATAACGTAGAATGAAAAATATTCACCCTTTGGTCATTGATTTTTAAATGGCGTTTAAATTGTTACAGTTCCATTGTATGAAACGGTTCTTTTTCTACAAAATCTCCACCCACTCTCGGTCGCTGATTTTTAAATTGGGTGTAAGATTTTAAGGTTTCTTTCTATGTAAGGGTTCTTTTTGTAAAAAGTCTCCACGCTCCCGGTCACCCAGTTTTAATTTACTTTCATCGAAAAGAGCTAAATTGTTAGACTTCCAGTTCCAACGATAGGATACTGCTTCCAAACATTCACTGTATTTGCTGGTTTCTATTCAGAAGAGAGCTATTCGTCTCAATAAAGACCCAGAACTGACCAGCAACCTTGATTCCTTGTAACATTGAAGAACACGACTTGAGTCTATTTTACAAGTATTTTCATGAAAAGTGTTCGATGGATGTAGCCTATTTAATTCCTGCCAAAGCGATGCATGTTAGAAGTACACGGCGTGCTAATACTTTAAATCTGTATGAAGTTCAGCATGTCACTCCTCATACAACCCTTTTCAAATAGTCTTTTATATGGAGAACCTCATCCCTTTGGAATGATTTGCCCAGGACTGTTGCTCCCACCACACGTCGCTCCTGTAGTGCTTTAGGGATTTCCCTGCAGCACGTGTGCTATAGCCATAAATTGAAGCTTGGTTTCTAAAAAACTATACTACACAAGTTATCCCCACTACACCTAGTACTTTATTTTTGAATAATTTCAGTACTTTCGTATCCAATAATTTTCTATCGTGTACATTTTTAATTTACCTTCAATTATCCAATAGTACTATATTATTATGTTCAAGGACATTCTCAGTAATGCTTGATTTTTCTCCTTTGCTGTACTTCAAATAAGGTTCTGTAAACCTTTTTTAAATCAACTTTTTTGTTTGCCCCCCATAATTCTTATAACCCTTCTCAGATGTTCCCCTTTTTTCACAATTGAATCCACCCAAACCTATATATATATATATATATATATATATATATATATATATATATATATATATATATATATATAACGACTTTAATACGTTCTCGTCATAACCTTGACCGTTATTATGATTTTTTTTTGTTAAATTTTTGAATCTGACTTCAGTGGAAGAGAAAGTGACTAAGTGGTGAACCAAAAAGTATAGATGCCGTAAGTTTATTACGATATTTCTATTGCAGTTAAAAAATTTGTTACTACTTTTACTAACTAAAATATCCAGGCATGGTAAATATTCGTAGTTTCCAATTTCACAAGTAAATCGAATGGAGCTGTATTGGCTATTTGATTGAGAAATAAAATCATCTACATTTGATATTTTTGTATCAAAAATAGCGAATACGTCATCCTTCCTCTAAGTGTTATACTGTAAAACCTTCCAATAGCAGCCACCCCCGGAAAATGAAAAATTGATCGCCAAAGACGGGTGGTCATTTAAAAGAAAACATAGGAAAATTAAAAAAACTAATGTGCATTTTGCATTGCTTATTTATTAATTCTTATAATTAATTGCAGTTTCAATTTACAAAACACAAAATTAAACTAATTTTAATTACATACACAGGATGTAATTGAAAAGTGCATACACATAATACATATGTTATTTATGAAGAGTTTAGTAACAACAATTTACTTTCAAATATGTTGGTGGTTCTACTCAAAATAATAATGAAAGTTTTAACTTCTATGAAAAATAAATCCTAAAACAGTAAATAGTAGTCCTACTATAACGCAAGTAGGAATATATGTTGCTGCATGTGTATTAAACGAAGGTCACAAGCATTATTAAGAATTTTACATGCGCTCGGAATAAGTGCAGGTCAAATTTATACAGGTATGCTGAAAAAAAAAGACGCAGTGTGCATTGAACTGTCAATCAAGCCCGCAAAAGAGAATACTCGAATAATGCTTCGTAAACAACAATAATCGATATATATATAGCTTCTTCATCGGTGGAGAGTTTGCTCAATGGCCCGGGAATAGATACCTCTGAATAAATAATTTAATAAATTCTGTTTGTACAGGGTGGTACAAATTGGACACTTTTAAAGGTAAACCCTTTTATCTAAAGGAGATAGAGGAAAACTGATGTCGGTGTCTGGGGCTCAATTTTTATGATAAACTCAATGGTGAAAACCACATATCGATATCTAGTACCGTTTCAGATATACAGGACGTTTTTCAAAAATCTGCATTTTGGAAAAATGTTAGTAATTCTATTCCTATTGAAAATTTTTTATTTCTGTAAAAACATTCCCAGAGCATTTTTTCACGTGATTCAACAGTGTAAGTTATATTTTTTTACAACTAATATTTTAATAGTTACTAACGCAAAAATATATTTTTTAAATGAGATACCCTGTATATTTTTCCTTATCCGAATAGGGCTTTAAATTACCATTCTAAGAATATAGCACACTTTATGTTTTGCTTAAATCTACTTCAAAATATAAAGGTTTTCAGATTTCATGCGAGTTTTAAATGCAATTTTGTGAAGTAGGCTTTGGACGGAGCGGCAATATCAGTTGTTTACCGATAGCAGTCAAATCGTAAAAAAAATTCCCTGAAGTAACTCTAAGAGTCATGAAATTTACTAAATGCTATAGTACTTATACTATCTAAAAAATAAAACAAAACAACAATAAATCAATTTATTCCGAGTAGAGCAAACTAAAAAACAAAACAATTTTCTATAAAGAGATATTCGAAATGTCGACTAGTATCATTTACACATAGGCGGCACCTTTTCTGGACACTTCTTACCGAGTTATGCTCACGTATAGGAATTGTAACGGTTAAAAATATCTGCTGCTTCGCAAGCAAATGCAATTTAATGAAAAATCGGAACATGGTTACAATTCTCCATACGCCGTTGAAAATCTCCGTCTCTAAGGTGATGAACTTTTCTTGTCCTATATGGCTTGAATTTGTGCTTCTTCAAAGTACGACTTACATTAGTTCTTGGTAGTCCAGTGGATTCTTCTAAATGTCGGGTTAAGGTGTTGGGATTATTTGCAATAGTTCCTGAAACTACTATTTCTTCTAACTCCTTATCCCTGTTTGATGCATAATTTTTGGGTCGTTTCTTTTCAAACTGGATACTATTAACTAGGTCATGTCAAAATCGAGCAAATATATCCTTGAAGGGTTGACGCCTCTCTGGATACCGTTCGTGGTACAAATTACTTGCCGCTTTCGAATATTCTTTGGTTTGTATGAAACACACTATCATATCCCATTTTTCGTAATTTTCAAACTTCATTGCGATTTATTTGACAATTCAATAAATGATCCTGAAGTAACATTTGACAGCTACGAGTAAACAATTGAATTAAATTATATGGCCGCTCCGCCCAAGCCTACTTCACAAAATGTGCATTTAAAACTCGCGTAAAACTGAAAACCTTTATATTTTGAAGTAGATTTAAGCAAAATATAAAGTATGCTATATTTTTAGAATGGTAATTTAAAGCTCTATTCGGATAAGAAAAAATATATAGTGTATCCCATTTAAAAAATATATTTTTGCGTTAATAATTATTAAAATATTAGTTGTAAAAAAATGTAACGTACACTGTTGAAATCCACGTGAAAAAGTGCTTTTTTAATAGGAAAAGAATTACAAACATTTTTCCAAAATGAAGATTTTTGAAAAACACCCTGTCTATCTGAAACGGTACTAGATATCGATATGCGGTTTTCACCATTGAGTTTTTCATAAAAATTAAGCCTAAGACACCGATATCAGTTTTCGTCTCTCTTCTTTAGATAAAGGGGTTTACCTTTAAAAGTGTCCAATTTGGATCACCCTGTACATATTTACAGTATATTACACATCAATATATTAAAATTCGCATTTTTTTAAATAACAAAAAATCAATGATAGTCGAACTTGTGCAATAAATGTTCCTTACGTTGATTGCTTTTATATTAAAAATTTTTGTTATGGAGGTATAAAACAATCGATAACTTTACAAAACACACCCCAAACGAGTTTTCAACAAAGTTTTTTTCCGATCTTTACTGAAAACTGAATTTTTGTTTTTTTATATACAAGATAAATTATTAAAGGTATTGCACTCGTGATAATTTTCGTTCAATCTACACCCTGTGGAGAATATTTCAGAATTTTTTCAAAATTTTTTGACCAGTACTTTTCGAGATAAGGGGGTGAGACCGTGATTTTTCGCAATTTTTTAAAAATAATATAAAGAAAAGTGTGCACAAGTATTACATTATATATATTTTTGAACTTGTGCTTTTATTTGACACCCCACTCGATGACCTGGTAAAAAAAAAATTCTCTTCCGAGTTCACCCCCCAAAACTAACCAACCAAAATTTAACTTTCAAAACTACACGGCTTTGATGAGGCGATCAATTCCTATATTAGTGCCGAACTTCAACTTTCTTTGTCAAATATTTTCGGAGAAAATCAGATGTGACAGAAGGACAGGCAGGCAGACAGATAGATAGACGGACAAACGTTCCGTACCGAACACTAAAAATAAGTTAATAAATGGTTCTTTTTCAGTTCTCAATTTTCATATGCATATGTCTTTGTTGACAATGCACGATAATAGAGAGAATTAATGTTATAAATAGATTTCATGAACTTAAGAAACAGGTTTTTTCTGCCCACCTATCCTTTACATTTTTTAAGGGGGGAATTGGGGGACTGTTACTTTATGAAAGTTTGGAAAAACTCAGTCATTACGGGATTTTAATGCCCTTTAGTGTTTTAGTACTGATGTGTACTGGGAAAGTCCGATGATGGGTGTCGACGGTCGATTAAGAGAAGAGTCGATTTAGAGGGTATAAAAGAATGAGGATTTCTTTAAAGAGTTACCGTGGCATCAGACAAACAAATATTCTAAGAATCCTGAAATATGAAAATGTGCAAAAATATCCTCGGGCATTGTTTTACGAATACAATTTGCTAGAAAATAGAAATGGGTAAAAATAAGCAAAATTCATGAAGCTGAGTTTCTTGCTTCGCAAGATATTGTTGGTCTAATTTATATTTTTGAATTAAATGTACAACACAATCCACTTTTTGTTGCAATATCTTTCAAGATATTTTTGATTTAATTTGTTTTGAAACAATTTCTAAGACGATAATAGCTTTGGCATAATATTTTCTGAGCATACCAAATCTTACGATGTACCAGTTTCAAAATTTCAAAAACACTGACATTTTAGAAATCTGTCCAAGGAAAGTTTAATGCTAAATTGGAATATTAAAAAAAAAACACATTGGTCATTATTAGTATACCGAAATAGATAACGTATTTTTAAGCGTTCCTTTGTTTCCTGTAAAGTGGAATCCTTGGGGATAAGCTCTTCTGCGGTGACACCATCCACGTCTGCTATATCTTGTTGTAAAGTTACGTGATTAATTTTATTTTTAAAAAACCGCCTTCATAAAACAGCCATATTAAAATATTCTCAGGGGCCGACGAATTTGGAACTATTTCAATTATTCGTAACGAAATTAATTCCGCTCCGTCTACCTTAACTGCCTAAAATAAAGACCGTAATAGGTCAGAGTGAGTAATTTGACCCAAATATTAATCATCGCGAAATGGCCAAGATTTCCCATGAGAGAATTCAGGCTTGCGGCAAGGGAAAGCCCCAAAGTGAAGCAAAAATCTTGGGTACAAATTCCTAAATAATTTTCTGCTTTTTGTACGAGAGTTTGGTGGCACGGCTAAACGATGTGGTCAGGGACACAAGGGAATACCAGAAGGAATTTAAATGAGACAAATTGGGTTTAAACTTTTTTAAATGATGAGGTTTGGGAAAAGAGAGCGAAATTGTATATTTAT
Source organism: Pachyrhynchus sulphureomaculatus (assembly GCA_019049505.1). Taxonomy (NCBI): domain Eukaryota; kingdom Metazoa; phylum Arthropoda; class Insecta; order Coleoptera; family Curculionidae; genus Pachyrhynchus; species Pachyrhynchus sulphureomaculatus. The sequence goes on along the minus strand of CM032455.1, from coordinate 120,306,498 downwards.
GCTGTGCTTTTTGCGGTTTTTAAATTGATAACTTGTGTATTTCATTTTCGAGAATATTTTAGGATTTATTTCACTTTTCCTAGTTTAACTTAGGAAAATATTACGTGCACGCGGCGTTAAATTAATAAGGCATTTTTGAAGAAAAATAACTTTACTATTTTTAGCTAACTCTAAATTAAATTAATAATATCAGTTATTGTTTTTGTTTATTGTCGACAGCGGCCACCTTTATCACCGATGTGTCATAACTTATATGACATTTGTTTCGGTGGATGTCTCGTTATAGTGGTAAGAGTAATAGTAGGTTTTGTGGAGCGTCGGAAAATAAGTTTACGATAACGAATGGCGATTGGTTCGTATGTTAAGCTTGAGAAAAACCAAAACGCATCAAAAGATTTAAGGGTAGTCAGTGGTTTAATAAAAAGGCTTTCTAGTTTTTTTTTAAACATAATGTGTTTTTGTTTAAAATACTTTGTGAAAAGTTTATTAAAATATTAACTGTTGATAGAGTTACTCGCAGCATCTTAGGAAAATTTTTCCAATTAAAATTTTGCTAATACCATTAGCACTTTTAAGTATCCAAATAGAGCTTTAAATTACTATTCTAAAAATATAGCACACTTTATATTTTGCTTAAATCTACTTCAAAATATAAAGGTTTTCAGTTTTTACGCAAGTTTTAAATGCACATTTTGTGAAGTAGGCTTTGGACGCAGAGGCCATACGATTTAATTCAATTGTTTACTCATAGTTGTCAAATTTTACTTCAGGATCAGTTATTGAATTGTCAAATAAATCGTAATGAAGTTTGCAAATTACGAAAAATGGGATATGATAGTGTGTTTCATACAAACCGGAAAAAATTCGGAAGTGGCAAGTAATTTGTACCACGAACGGTATCCAGAGAAGCGTCAACCCTTCCAGAACATATTAGCTCGATTGCGACATAACCTAGTTAATAGTGGCCAGTTTTAAAAGAAACGACCCAAAATTTATGCATTAAACAGGGATAAGAAGACAGTTAAAAGAATCCACTGGACTACCAAAAACTAACGTAAGTCATACTTTGAAGAAGCACAAATTCAGGCCATATAGGACAAGAAAAGTTCATCACCTTAGAGACGGAGATTTTCAATGGCCTATGGATTTTTGCCAATGGTTTCTGGAGAAATGTTCCGAATTTTTCATTAAATTGCATTTGGACAGACGAAGCTTAGGTAAGCAATGCAGGTATTTTTAACCGTTACAATTCTTATACGTGGGCACAAAAAAATCCTCATTTAGTTGTGGAGCAAAGAAACCAAGGCAGATTTAGATTTCAAGTGTGGGTAGGAATTTTTAGAAGCAGGATTATAGATCCATTTATTTACGAAGGAACACTCACCTCTCAGAGATATTTAGAAATTTTAAGGCACAAATACAACCTCTTGTTGATGAACTGCCGTTAATGGACCTTAGAAATATCCTCTCTTACGCTGCAGTTATCAGTAATATTTTATCGGCCAATTTCGACAATAACTGGATAGCCAACCAAGGACCGAACCGTTGGCCGGCAAGGTCAACGGATTTAACACCCATGGACTTTTATCTCTGGGGAAGACTGAAAGACTTAATTTTTAAATTGCCCACAAACACCAGGCAAGAGTTAGAAGTCGCAGTAATACAAAGTTTTGCAGCTCCCGATCCTTTTGAACTCGATAAGAAGTGTCCAGAAAAGGTGCCGCCTATGTGTAAATGAAACTGGTCGACATTTTGTACATCTCTTATAGAAAATTGTTTTGTTTTAGTTTGCTCTACTCGTAATAAATTATTTTATTGTTGTTTTGTTTTATTTTCTACGTAGTTTAAAGTACTATAACATTTAGTAAATATCATTGTAGTTATGACTGTTAGAGTTACTTCTGGGAATTTTTTTTTTACGATTTGACTGCTATCGGTAAACCACTGATATTGCCGCTTCGTCCAAAGCCTACTTCACAAAATATGCATTTAAAACTCGCGTAAAAACTAAAAACCTTTATATTTTGAAGTAGATTTAAGCAAAATGTGCTATATTTTTAGAATGGTAATAAGGAAAAATATGCAGGGCATCCCATTTTAAAAAAATATTTTTACGTTAATAACTAGTAAAATATTAGTTTTAAAAAAATGTAACTTACGCTGTTTAAATCCACGTGAACAAGTGCTTTGAGAATGTTTTTACAGAAATCAAAAATTTTCAATAGGAAAAGAATTACAAACATTTTTCCAAAATGCAGATTTTTGAAAAACATCCTGTATATCTGAAACGGTACTAGATATCGATATGCGGTTTTCACCATTGAGTTTATCATAAAAATTGAGCCTCAGACACCGATATCAGTTTTCGTCTATCTCCTTTAGATAAAAGGGTTTACCTTTAAAAGTGTCCGATTTGGACGACCCTGTACAGAATTTAATTTATTAAATTCTTTATACAGAGGTATCTATTCCCGAGCCATTGAGCAAACCCTCCACCGATGAAGAAGCTACCAAAATATCGATTTGTTTTTGTTTACGAAGCGTTATTCGAGTATTCTTTTGTTCGCGCTTGATTGAGAGTTCAATGCACACTGCGTCTTTTTTTTTTAAGCATATCTGTATAAATTTGCAACTTATTCCGAGCGTATTTAAAATTCTTAATAATGCTTCTGACCTTCGTTTAATACACATGCAGCAACATATATTCCTATTTGCGCTATGGTAGGGCTACTATTTATTTTCCATATAATAAAACTTTCATTAATATGGTCAGTAGCAACACCAACACATCTTGAAAGTAAATTGTCGTTACTAACATACATAAATTATTTTATTGCACTTAAAATACTTAGGCAGAAACGATGAGTAGTCACGCTAATTAATTGTAAGTTTTAAATACACTATAGAACAGCACAATAGAATACCAATAAATACTGGGAAAGCTCGACTTTTATTTTATACACATGTAAAGATGGGTTATTGTGAGCTGCCGTGCGCTACCTGGTCTCAATAGTTAAAGGCACCTGTGGTTATTATTGTATATCTCTAAAATTATTTGATGGAATGACTTGTAATTTTAAGAAAATATTTTCAAGATGTTATAGTTTCAGAAAATATGAAGACCAAAAAAAAAACGATTCTGGCTACTCTTAACAACTTAAAAAGCATACAATGATGAATGATTATTCCGTCTTCGAGTGTGCGAGTGCTTCAGGGGTTCTCACATATTTGGAAGACGCTTTAGGACGACGAGAAATCAGGCCATCTATAAACTGGACTCCAAAAGTGTATATTAAAGGAATATTGAAATCCTTGGCGAAATTCATTAAAAATGAGTGAACAATTTCAAAAAAATTAAACTTTTCCCAAACATATTCCACATTTGTTACTTTCTATCCAGAAGAGCATTAAGCACTTGATGATACGCCTGATAAAAATTGGCGACTTAAATCTTCTCTCTATGTACTTTCATGGGAGGTGTCCGCTGACTCGATTTCACTTATGCTAGGGCTACATGTCGCACTAATATATCACATGCATATGAAATTTAGCTCATCATCATTTCTCGTATCATACTTTCAAGCACCTCCTAATATAGAGTACCTGAACATTTCGGATTTATCCATTTATTACTACGTTACTCACCGAATACAACCTGCAACGTAAATTGCTACTTTGATGCACGTGCAGCTGTTGTAGCAATTTATACATTAATATGCTCTGCCCATAAAAAAAAAATCATATTATCTAACTACGGGGCCAAAATATCGCATTAAACATTACTGTTGCATTCCTAATGTTTTAGAAATGGTTTGCATCAATGGATTTGAACCTAGCAAAATATTTTCTTATATTCTTCGTTTATTTATTCTACGCGAAGATTAATTAATAATTTCCTACTTCTACATAAGTAAAGTAAAATAACCAATGAGACAGACTGTGTTTACTTGTGACTAAAATTTCAAAATTAGCAACAGATTGACTAAAAAGAAATCGTATGTTCTTATGTTATGATGATTCTTAAAAAATTCTTAAGAATTGTATTTCTATGTCCTACGACTATATTTTTAATTATAAAAAAATAATTTTAAAATTAGTAGTTTGATTACCCATGAGATATATGTAAATTCTTCCAAATTCTAATTTTCTCTTGTATGTACATGATTTAAAAGTTCATAACACTGAAGATTGTTTTAAAACTCAAGATGATCTGGACAGAATTTCTGAGTATTGTGTCGGCAACAGTTTATTTTCAAATATAACAAAAGATAAATAAAATTATTTTGGCTAAAATTAATTAAATAAAGGGCTTGGGAGTAACACTAGAATCTAAATGGTCCTTTAAAGGACACTTTAATAAAATTATTGAAGAATCCAACAGTATGTTGGGATTTCTTTAAAGGATTTGCAAAGAATTTAAGAATCTAAAAACCCTTGGTGGCCTATATTTTGCATTTGTTCACAGTAAACTCTCATTTGCGCCCGATATTTGAAACTTGCACTATCTTATACCTATGAGAAGACTCGAGGCAGTTCAGGAAAAGATTTTTAAGTTAGTGTTCTTTAAGGCCAATTAGACTAAAAACCTAGCAGCACAAACTTACAACTTAATACCTCTTTCAGACAGAAGGTGAATCTGGGAACTTTGTGTTTGGTTTAAATTGACAAATCCTTTGTTGGATGTGCCTGAACTCTTAGCTCAAATAAATTTTAATATATCTAAAAGAAGTTTAAGAGATTTACTTCTATTTAACCTGCCATGTCATCGCATGAATTTGGAACTCAACACCCCCCTAACAAGGCTGCAGCGTACTTATAAAGTTCATCTTTCAGATATGGTTATTTTTCGACTAACCGTTAAGCAATTTAAGAATACACTAAGAAGACATCCTTATGCCTAATTTGAATATTTTGATTGTCCTTTAAATAAATTTCTAGATTAGATTAGGTTAGCTAATTTTTTTAAATTATTATATTGTAAATAGGGGACGTGGTTCTTTGGAACATATGTTCTATACGCATACTGAATGTTTAAATAAATAAAAAAATAGATACACAAGCAAAATTTTAAATTATTTGCTGGCCTTTATGACATATTTTGGCATTTCTTCAACAAGTTTGTGTTAACATTGTTAAAAATTGTGTCTAGTTTTGTATTGTTTTCAAGTCATTTGCTCCTACGTTTCAATTTTTTAATCTCATCTACTACAAAGATATAATTTATAATGACAAATAAAAACTACAAAATCTATATCATATTTGTCGTAGAGTTTCCACAGTTAAAAAATATTATTATTTTCTCATCAATATTTAAGAGCAGAGACGCGAAATTCACCACAATTGCTTTATACATAGGATAAACTTAATAAAAAACCTGACTATTTATTTATTAAATACTATTAAATTTAGAAATAATTTTTAGACTAGAACTCATAAATAGTCCAGAAAATACAGCCAATTGCCAGCTTCTTAAGGTTATCGTGTTTTTTTATATACAGGTGTTTCCAGGAAGTAAATATAAATAAATAAGTTTTAACTTTTCGCACTTTTAAGAAAGTAATACAAAAATTGGAGACATGTATGAATTACTTTTTATTTGCCTAGGTGCGTACATTGTATTAATAAAAAGTTGCCTTTTGGCATTTTATCATTTTTTTCACATTTCAGAATCTGAGGATACCCAATAATACATTTTCTAATTTTTATCAATTTATTAACGTGATTACTTCCCAATGATATAAGGTATCGATTTTAAACTTAGTTTTTAGAATCTTTAAACTATCTACAGTTTTTGAACGATATAGCTTCAGAGTTAAAAGGTGAACGGGGCTAAGATTAACAAATGTTGAGATTACTGCCGTGTGATTAAAAGAGTAATCCTAAACATTTATAAAGAGTGGCATTAATCTTTTGTTGATTTAAATAATACCTTACAATAAACAAGAAATTTATAGTTTAACGGAGAAGAATTTTCCAGAATGTAAAAAAATAAATTAGATAACACTTATTCGCGATGAAATAGGGCTATCGCAAAATTCAATAGCATCATTACGTGGAAAAAACAAGCTATTGTAATATTTAAAGCAATATTGAGCATACAAAAATATATGCAAAAGTTTTTAATTTACTTACAATAAATAAATTTTGAAAATAATTTTCAATATACAAATTATTCATATCATATAAAAAGACTCCTAAGTTTTCCGAAAAATTAATTTTCTACCCGCCAGCTACTTCTTTGGAAGTAGTAATATTAGTTAAACATAATTTATATTGGATATTTTACAAAAACTATGTATTTAACCACAGTACTCCAAAATGCAACATCTAAATGTTGTAAAAATATCAAATTGCAATAGTAAATATCTCAGGCCTTTCCTCTTTTTAAACCTTTGTTTGTGATTAATATGTCACCATATAAAAGAGATATATTTAAGTGGAAATAATTAGTTTGAGTTATTATATAGTGAAAAAAAGTCATATTCATTATTATAACTTTTACAAATTGGGTGTATAGCAAAACTGCCCGAGCCAAAATAAATAAATAAATAAGCTATTACAGGGAAAGCACTGGATAAATAATTTTATCAATTTTTTCTTATCTATAATTCTTATTTAGAAAATCAATTTTCCTGTAAACGTGATAAAAAAATCTTATGTTACATTCCACGCTTCCTCCTTATCTTGGCGGTGAGTTAAGAGGAAATTCCTGTTACTATAAGGAAATTGATTCGATTCAATCTTCCTATTGCTCCATACGAACAACATACAGGGCGTACGATCTAGAATGTTTACAATAACTTACCAGTTTGAGAAATCAACTGACGGATATTTTATTATTTCTATAAATTGACGTTAATAAAAGAGCTGGGTCCTTATTTTTTAAAATTGAATATCTATATAAAGGAATTTTGATAACTAATTAAATCAAAATAAGTATAAATCACCAGATTTATTAACAGAAATACATAATAAAGTTTTTTACATGGAAAGTCATTTTCATTAGCCCATTTATAACATGTAGAGCTCTAAAGGTTCGCTGTGTTTTTGCGGTTCTTTATAAATCGGATCTTGATATTCACGTATAGCTAATTGTGACGCAAAAACGGAATAAAGTATACTATCAAGTTTTTTTCAATTTTATTGAGATGTGTTAGTCAATAAGTTTTGAAAGCGACACCTATGGAGCATCACTTGAACCAAATATTGAACACTATTTTGAAACTTCATCTGTCATATGAACACACCCTAAATTTCGAGACGATCTGTCAACTCATTCATTGTTTATCATCTGATTAAAGTAGATGTAAGTGTTTTTTAAAAATGAAAAACATCGAACATCGTGCAGTGATAAAATCTGAAATCCAAGCAAAGTGTGTGAAAGTGTTAGAGGAGTCTGCTTCTTCATTTCCAACTGTTCATAGATGGACACTAGAGTTTAAGTTAAGATAACCCACATCTAAAAACTACAACAACTGAATTGTTGTGCAAGTACAAGATATGGTAATGGAAGGCCGTCGAGTAACTGTGGATGATTCAGCTCAAGCTATAGGCATATAACACGGATCAGTACTAACTAACTAATTTTTTGGGTATAAGAAAGTTATTCGCAAGGTGGGTGCCGCATTTGCTAACGTCGGAAAAAAAACGCACTCGAGAGAAACTTTCTAAACAACAGATCGTTTCGCAAACAATAAAACTGATTTTGTGCGCCAATTTGTAACTATGGATGAGAATTCGTGTGACAATGTGATCCTGAACTACAACGACAAACCGCACAATGGACTGAGCACGGTTGTTGTTCAGCTCCAAAGTAGTCAAAATGGTCAAAGTCGTCCAAAAAATTATACATCAGTTTTCTAGGATGCAAAAAAGAACTTTGATAATTAATTACCTTCAAACCGATAAAACAGTCACAGGAGAGTATTACTGCAACCTTTTGTACCAGCGGGATGAGATAGTTCGTCAAAGAAGGCCCGGTTTGCAGAGGAAAAATGTCATCTTTCATCATGACAATGCACCTGCTCACAGGGATGCTTTGGCAACGGTTAAACTTGTCGGATTAATCCTAGCCAAACTTACTGTAGCATGTCATGCGAATGCAATAGGCGGGAGGCATTGGGGCACTGGGCCTAACTTAATCCTTATACATATAGACGCTAAGAAAATTTTTACCGCAGAAGAGTATTCTTTTCTGTGTACAAGCTTTAAAACAGCGATTTCAAGATAAGGATTTTCTGATCATTATTATTTATACATCGACATTTACAGAGCAAAATTTAAAAAAGAATGTGAACAGAAGCTTGGTTTGACTTAAAGGAAATATTGAACAGGACGAACAAGGACATACAAGGACATCAAGAAGAGATATTAGCATATAATGTGTTCTGGTATCAGTTTGCGAAAATCCTAACCTCTACGCCAATGCCCGAGTACTGAAATAAGATGTAATAATGCAGATTTTGTAACTATTTATGTCTACACCTTCACAACTTAGTTAATCAAATTTTTGAATGCTTCTCAACATTTACATCTTATCCTCGGACTATACACATTTTGACTCTAGTGACCATTTTAATAAAAATTATTACCGTTACTGGAATTCGACAAATTCAAGATTAAAGCATGATGAGCCTTTAATATCTCGTAAAACGACACGTGTGGTGGAATGATATTACATATATCAAACACATTTTTACAAATAAAGCGAAAATATCCTGCAAAAATGGCAGGGATCACAGAAACTAGGCAACGAGCCAAACAGGGAAAAATAATTTTACTGCTTGCTAAGAGTGGAATTAAGAAACATTTTTTTTTTAAGAAATAATTTTTTCTGAATTATTTTATTTCATTAATTAATGTGTGTTATTTTACAATAAATATTTTAAAATTAAACTCTTTGAATTTTTATAATTCTTCTTATTTGATTATTTCTGCAGAGAATGCATTTATTGATTAAAATTAGACTTGTAAATAATGAAAATTAATTTAATATTAAAATGTTTTGCCGATTTTTTATAAATCGTTTAGCAGCTATGTCAAGCACAGACCAGCGGAGATAAATATGGCAATAAAAACTTGTTTTACAAGCCTATTTGTTGAAATAGAAACCTTCTTTACTCTTTTTAGTTCGTTTTTATAACTTTGACCGAACTTAATTTTAGTTTGTTCTAGTTCAAACTAAACTAGGTAAATTATTGCCGCGAGCAAGAAAACCTCTTAAGATAAAGAATTTCTTGTTGTTTTATTAAAGTGATAATTTAATAAGTAATATGGGTAGGCAAACTTTTTGACACGGCAAATATATCTAGATCGTAGGTTGAAATAAAAAATAAGAAGTAGGTTAATGAAGAACTATAAATAGTGTACACTTGTTTTTTATAACACCGAATAGGAAAAAGCGCTTTTGTGTTTTGATATGTTTATTCTAAATATACACAAAGTGTTAAATATTTCAATAATAAATTTATAAATAAAATGTTGCTTAGTTGTGAAATAACTGATAGCCCAGTCGCCAGGGAGTTTGAGCTCTCATTAAATGTTAACAGGCTGGATCTTGGCATACAGGTAGTTGTTTGGACGTGGAATAAAAAAAGTTCGCTAAAGTTTGATGTACGCTAAGCCCACAAAATCCAAAATAAAATAAAAAATTCGGTTTTTTGGTAATATCTCGAAAAATAAAAAACATATCGAAAAACTAATAGCACTACATGAAAGAGTGGGAAATCTTAGAGTACACAGATTTCTTTATCAGCGTTAGAATTTATTAAAAATTCCGATAGGTGATTCAAAACAGGTTAGTTTGAAAGTCTACGCGCACCGCTCAAAAGTTAATTGATATTACTTGTTTTCAGAGTGTAAAAAAAAATTAAAATACAGCTTTTTAAGAGGAAACTTTAAAATTATATAAAGCACTATATTTTAAATTTCCAATGTATGACTTTACAATTGTTTCACCAACAATGGCTTCTTCAGAAGTAAATTAGAAATTCACTTCTGAAGAAGCCATTGTACGATAAAACAATGAATTAGAAATTGACTTCTGAAGAAGCCATTGTATGGTGAAACAATGAATGAGAAATTCACTTCTGAAGAAGCCATTGTATGGTGAAACAATTGTCAAGTCATTTTAAATACACTGGAAATTTAAAATATAGTGTTGTTTTTATATAATTTTATTACGAATTTCCAATAACTATCGGCTAACACAATCAAAGAGGAGACTTTCAGCTTTCCGATGATACTAATACTATTTATTTTTGTTGCTTTATAATTTGTAAAACTTAAAACGGAATTTTTGTTTCCATGATTTTAAAGGGCATTCAGTAAATCACAAATATTTAATAAAATATAGTATTGAAAAAAAATCCTTGTGATCATATCATTAAATTTTAATATAAGAGTAATTAAAAATACCCATATTGTCTGTTATTTAAAAATTTAGTTTTAAAATATGAAAATTTGCCTACTGTAGTGCGCCGCCGGCAATTTTATGTTCAAGGCAGTACGAAATGGTTAAAAAAAGTCGTACATTTTTTTTAGTTGCAGTTAAAAGTATACTCAGAAATCATTAAAAACTTAGGAAAAACTTTATCTTTTTTTTGTAATTTTGCTCTTGAAAAAGTGTTCATGATAAACGTATTTTTTGCTTATTAATAAACATACAACCTAAACTTAAAATATTTAAAGGTGGGAAATTTACGATAAAAGTCCAAGTATTTATATTTCATTTAAACATTCAGGTGCAAAGAAAACAGTTATTGTGAGCACAAAAATTCTAAATTACACGAAGAAATTAAATGCGTGCTCTTTGGCCGTCATATTGGATCTGCCATTTTGAATTTTTTAAATCTGTTATTGAATTCCTAATCAGAACCCCGAGAAACCCCTGAATAGTCAATTTAAAAATATTTTACGGTATATAGAAACGTGAATTTAATCGTAAATGAGATTGGAAGCATGATTCTCACAACAACTATAAGAGTTAAACTAACCATTTTATTTTAAGTATTTTTTTAAATGATGGTAAAACTAAAAAAGAAAATTATCTAGCTACTTTTTTTTTTGTAAAATTTTCAGTTCTTTTACGTGGTGCTATTAGTTTTTCGATTTCTTTTTTATTTTTAGGGATATTTGCGAAAAAATCTAATTTTTCATTTTATTTTCGATTTTGTAGGCTTAGCGTCCACTTTAGAGCAGCAAACTATTTTTTTTCGTATTCTACATCAAAAAACTACCTGTGTGCCAAAATTCAGCCTGTTAACAGTTAATGAGAGCTTTTTTTCAAAATTTGCCTCTGACGACTGAGCTATGATGCATTTCGTAGGAATTAAATTTCTCGCTCAAGGGGGAAGTACACCGAAAGTTCCCAAGTTTACGGCAATCTTCTTTTTAAGTAAAATTTCAGCCTAAACAGTTTCGATGGGTTTGAGGCTTAATTCAGGATGATCTCTGATCAAGAAGACCGGTTTATTTACGAACTGAGGAAATCATTAGGCCATTGTTGCTAGCAAATTAACGAATGAAGATCGTAGGGAATGCTAAAGAAGCTCGAGTATTTAAAACTATGATTTGAAGATTGCAATTGACGATTTAAGGGTCTCTAAAGCGAAAACGTGCCAGATAAAAAATTTCTTAATAACATCTGAAGGATAAGAGTTATTTTTAGAGAATTATTAGAGGCAACGAAAATTGAGTGTTTTATTGGGATTCTTCTTCAAAGCAGAATTGAATGCAATCGGTTTATAAGAGCTCTTTACCTCCAATGAAGGTATTCTGGAAAGTCCGTAGTGACCGTTTTTTGAGACTGCGAAAAAGTTTTTCTTGTTTAATATATATGGAACAAAAGTTCATAATTAATGAGGAGGTTTACGGAAGGACGACTCAAAAGTTAAAGCAAGGCACTAAAGAAAAACATCGGGATTCATGAGGAACCAAAATTTTATTGTTGCACGACAACTGAAGGCTCTAACAGTTCAAGCCTTTATCGAAAGCTATGGATTATCGGAGTTAGGACATCTACCCTGTAGCTCTGATTAAGTGGTTTGAGACTTCTCCTTAGTCAACGATCTGAAAAAAAAACCTCAGATGATAAATTGAAACTCGACATAGTACTGGATTAGCTGGGCAGTAGTATAGACGATAGCCCCTGAAACGGAACTAAATGAATAAATGCATCACTGCCATGAATTATCAGTAAAAAATAATAAATAAAAACAGTGCAAGTAGACTGCAGGTATTAATTATTTTTAACACTATAAAATAGAGAGAATTTCAAAGAACATTAAGCTGTTAAAAACTTAAAGTCACGCAAAAATGTTTACAAAGGAATATCTATTCAGATAACAAAGATAGTCTCGCGAACTGCTGTTTATTTTAAAAAGATATTAAATTTAATATTCACTTTCTAGCTTTGTCGTTTCAGTTTCTTTTATAATCCAACTATCACTTTATCAAAACGAGGAATTCTTTCATTTAATCATTATCTTATCTATAATTTAAGTATCTTTTATTATTCTCCTTCATTGGCAAGCATTGCTGGTTCTGCTGCTATGCTACCACTTTCGTCACATGTCTCCTTTCAATTCATATAAATTTATTTAAAAAATAACAATAATTGGACAATAGTGATATAGAGACAAATTTTCAAAATTGAAAAGAGAGACCGATATTTGAGCCTGTGCTTTGAGTTCCCAGGCTGGTGCTCTATCAGTTGAGCTATTAGAGCTTGTTAGTTAAAACATCCAATCGGTAAAATCCTTCTTTGATTTTGTATGTCTAAGATTTTTTTTCAGTTATCTATCAAGCTATGAAATAAAACGCACAGAATTTAAAAAAATCTTTAATTACAAGAACTGTTTATATTAACACACTTAGACTACTTCAGTTGTTTCATTCTATTAAAAAAAATATTTTGTTGTCGCATCAAAAATTGACGCTACAGCTGCTTTCAACTTATCATCTTTTAAATATTTGAAAAAAAGAAATATTGGGGTGTCCTAAATTAGATATAGGGCGAATGTTGTAATTCGGTTAATCCACTGTTTCCGGTAAGGTAATGTGTTGAACTGTGTAAGGCTTGTTGACTCTGCCGTTGTCGTGCAATAGCAAACTTTTGGTGGTACCTGAAGTCAAACGTTTTTCTCCAATAGCCTGCTTTAGGTTTTGGATCATTACTCCTTTTTCCATATACTCAGTAAGCAAAATTCTTCCAAAAAATGGTCGTTTTCGACTTTACGAGTACATAAGACGAGTGAGTTCACGCCTTCTTTAGCTCTTATGAAACTATTGCATCGACTCCTGCTTAGTGGTAAATTACTATCAGACAACTTTTATCATTCTTAAATCTGTGTGCTCAGTCCTAAAAACTTGGGAGTTCTGGATAACTCAGCTTCTTTAGCAAGGAATATTATTTTCATTCGTCTATTTGACTGCAGCGAATCCTTGAAAAGCTTGACGGATTTCTCAGTATTTGTCCCTAGTAGCAGAAGTAGTTGTTGTGAGTTGGCTGGCAAATACATCAAAGGATTTTTTATGGGCATACCATAGACGCTGTAGGAAAATACCTAAGGCTCTACAAGAGCGACGCATGTGCGGAAAAATCGATTATTATTCATCTTATATCGCTGCAAATCGTACTCGGTGAAACATATTCCTGTGCAAATTATTCCATATAAAATAATTTTTAAAATGGTGGTTGAGGAGTTACAAACTGAACATCATATGGATGTAATGTATGAGCGCTATGTTCACTCCAGCATGCATCGCTCTAGGAAGAATTAAGAATTCATCAAACATTTTCCATGAAAGTACTTGTAGAATAGATTCAAGTAGCCAACGGCTTTTCGATGTTCCAAGGAAACAGAATTGCTGATGAGTTCTGGGTCTCCAACCAGGCAAACAGCTGGATAGAATTCAAGGAATGTAGCATGAGTTTAAGACCGAAGCTCTAAATATGTGAGGAGCATTCTCTCTTTGATCGAATTTGAGTTTTTACAGGATTAAAAGTGGTTGAGGGTAAAACTCTCTAATACGAAATAATATTCCCAGCTGTTGAGAAGCTCTCGTTGCAATACATGCAACATGTTTATACCAAGATATTATTGCTCCCAATTTAACGCCGGGTATGACGATGCTGGATCACATCCCAAATTACATTATCAGGAAGAGAACAGGGGTACAAGACGCGGTCAAATTTATTCTACACCTGAAATCGAACTGGGCAAAGCAGGTGTAAGGATGAACGATGGACAAAGAGAAAGAGGGGCGACCAAGATCAGAGCCGAAGTCGACCACCAAGTCGGTGGACTGATGATTTGAAAAGAGTGGTTAGAAATTGGGTACAAAAGGCCCAGAACAGAAAAAGGTGGCAAGACTTGAGGGAGGCTT
>CM032455.1:120188023-120292010 GCA_019049505.1 Pachyrhynchus sulphureomaculatus | reverse complement strand
CTCCTCTTATTAGGGCTTGCTTTTCCTGTCTTTCTTTCATCCTTGCCAAGTGTCCCAACCATCTTAATCGCTGGCTTATTATGATTTGACTTATAAGGAGTTTCGTATATAGGCATTTTAACTCGTAGTTTGTTCTTCTTCTCCACAGTCCCTATTCTTTCCTTCCTCCATAGATTCTTCTCAAAACTTTCCTTTCCAACACCTCCAACGTCTCCTTTTCTCTTGCATTCAGTTTCCACGTTTCGCATCCATATGTCACCGTGGGTCTGACAACTGTCGTATATATTCTTTCTTTTGCTTTTCTTGATACATTCTTTGATTTCAATATTGGATTCATTACTCCCAAACTTCTCTGTCCTTTCGCTATTCTTTCTTGTATTTCCGTCCTTTCTTGTCCACTCTCTGTTATTGTTACTCCCAGAGATAATTAAATTTGTCTACTTTTTCAAACATATATCTTATCCCTAAGTTGTTAATTATATTTAAACTTTTGTTGTTTTTATTATCCTTTTTCTTTGTAATTTCCATGTATTTTGTTTTTTCCTATTTATCTTTAGTCCTCTCATCCTTCTCCTTTTTTTTATCCTACTTATGGCTTTTTGAGGTTCTCTTTTGCTCTTGCAATCACTGCTACATCATCCGCATAGGCCAAGCATTGGCAGGTGTGTTTGTATATCGTTCCATTTGTTTTTATTTCTGACTCCCGGATTATCTTCTCTAGTACCAAATTAAATAGACATGTCGACACTGGTTCCCCTTGTCTTAATCCTCTCTTCACCTTAAACTTGTCTCATACTTTGCCCTCAACCAACACTCTATTTTCTGTGTCATTCAGGGTCATTCTCATCATGCGAATCAATTTACTTGGAATTTTTTAGTTCTTCCATTATCTTGTAGAGTCCTTCTCTATTTACAGGGTCATATGCTTCTCTGAAATCCACAAAGACCAAGTGTAGCGCCAAATTTTGATCTAAGCTATTATCTTAGATTTGCTTAATCGAAAATATCTGATCTGTAACCGATCTATTTTTTCCTGAATC
The DNA here is from genome assembly GCA_019049505.1 of Pachyrhynchus sulphureomaculatus. Classification (NCBI taxonomy): domain Eukaryota; kingdom Metazoa; phylum Arthropoda; class Insecta; order Coleoptera; family Curculionidae; genus Pachyrhynchus; species Pachyrhynchus sulphureomaculatus. The sequence continues at coordinate 120,290,970 of CM032455.1, read as the reverse complement.
CACACTGGTACTCTCCCAGAATAGACTCGGCTTTCTCTGCTAGTCTGTTTTTGATAGTCAACACTACTATCTTGTACACGACATCCAGTAAGGCTATTGGTCTATAATTAGCACATATAGTTTTTTCTCCTTTTTTGTATATTGGACAAATGAACGACTCTCTCCAGTTCACTGGCATCTTTTCTGTTTCTCATATTTCTTGCACCAACCGGCATATTTCATTTTCCAGATCTACTTCTCCAGCTTTTATCAGTTCTACAATTTCCACCCGGGGCCTTTATTTTTTTTGGGTTCTGAGTATTTCTCTTAATTTCTTCTTTGCAGGGTTTTATTTTTGTGCCCTCCTGCCCTTCAGTTAATTTTGCTTCCTATTTCTCATTCAACTCATTTTCAACTCCATTTAGTGTTTCTTTAAAGTATTCCCGCCATCTATTCAGTCTTTCTGCGAAGTTTACTGCTAAACTTCCATCTTTTTTCCTACATATTAGCATTTTGTCTCTATTTATTCCCCTTGTAGTTTATAAAAAAAAAAACACGTAAATCGGATAAGTGGTTCTTGAGTGCTAAGCGCAGTAATGGATAGACAGACAGACAGATAGACGTTACGTTTTATATATATTATAGATTTTATGTGACATATATTAAATTAAGAACTAAAAAAAAAATCACGTAAATCGGATGAGTTGTTCTCGAATGATAAGCACACTAATGGACAGACAGACAGAGAGACATTGCATTTTATATATATTATATAGATTATTATTATTATTATATAACCTGGTCAGAGAACATATGTATGAATTTAAAAAATCACGTAAATCAGATAAGTGGTTCTCGAGGGCTAAGCGCACTAACGGACAGACAGGCAGACAGAGAGACGTTGTATTTTGCATATATTATAGATATAGATTATTATTATTACTATATAACCTGGCCAAAGAATATATGTATGAATTTAAAAAAAGACACGTAAATCGGATAAGTGGTTCTCGCCTGATAAACGCACTAATGGACAGACAGACAGACAGAGAGACATGGCATTTTATATATTATAGATTATAGATATTCTCTGATACATAATATTGTTCCAAATTTAATGGTTTAGGCTGTGTACTGCAAGGGAACGCGCTACCGGCAAACTTTTTTCCGACTTCATTCACTATTATCGTCACTGCTCATTCCCTATGCTACCTATCGTAATAAAATATAGCCTATAACCTGGCCAGAGAACATATGTATGTTTTAAAAAAAAAAGTACGTGAATCGGATAAGTGGTTCTCCAGTGATAAGCGCACTAACGGACAGACAGACAGACAGACAGATAGACAGAGAGACGTTGCATTTTATATATATTATAGATTATATATATATATATATATATATATATATATATATATATATATATATATATATATATTATATATATATATATATATATATATATATATATATATATATAATGTATATATATATATATATATATATATATATATATATATATATATATATATATATATATATATATATATATATATATATATATATATTTTATATATAAATATATATATATATATATATATATATATATATATATATATATATACATATATATATATATATATATATATATATATATATATATATATATATATATATATAGATATATACATATATATATATATATATATATATATATATATATATATATATATATATTTATATATATATATATATATATATATATATATATATATATATATATATATATATAGATATATATATATATATATATATATATATGGTGCGTTATTGCTGGAAGTTAAGGAACGCATAGCGTCTGTGTTTGCACGATACATCAGAATGTAAAAACAATGATCGATGCTATAAACTTGAAGACGTTAACAAAAGGTTCGGAAATTGAATTAAATGACTATAAAGATTGCATAAATTACATTTTATGTAGGAAGAGTTCTACTGATTGTTTTTTTACTTAACTGTCAAAAATGTCCTAAAATGGAAGAATTTTCTGAACTTGTTAATGGATTACTAGAAAAAAATAAAATAGAACAGGTAATATTCAGTACATGGGAATCTACAGATCGATGCACTCTTATACAACAATGTCTTTCCACAGACGATTTTGTTGAAGAATTGTGCAATCGTTTAAAATTGCTCATCCCTCATAATTTTAGAGCAAAGGCTCGATCTGAATTTTTAACCAATAAAAAAGAAAATTTTCGTGAAGATGAAGTGTTGGTATTCAGTGACTTTTCAGAAAATTTTGCTTATGTAATACAGGATGCAGCACAGGCATTCCACTATAATAACGACCAGTGTACAGTATTTCCTGTAGTATTTTACTATCGCTCTAAAAATGAAATAAAACACCATAATATTACTCTCAGATTGTACCAAACATGATGCAGCAGCAGTTCATTTGATGCAAGAAAAGGTCATACCAGTTATAAAAAAATTATGTTCAAAAGTAAAGAAAATTTATTACGCATCCGATGGCGCTAAACAACATTTCAAGAATAGGACTCAAATGAACTTTTTGATGCATCATAAGTAAGATTTTGTTATAGATGCTGAATGGCACTTCAATGCTACTGCACATAGCAAATGTTCATGTGATGGAGCTGGAGCATGCCTGAAATCTGCAGCGACTCGTTATAGCTTACAAGCTCATCCAAATGATGCCATTTTAAATTTAGTTTCACTCTTCAATTGGGCAAAGTCAAGATTCCAAAACATACATTTTTTTCACTATACCAAAGAAGATCATCGAAAAATTTTACAAAAGCTTAATAGACTATTTCCTGATCCACCTGCTGTGCCTAAAATTCAAAGCAGTCATGCATTTATTCCCTGTGCTGAAAATAAACTTAAAATTAAGAGGTTCTCTAATGCAAAAGATGCTAGTTTTATGCTATATTAATTACTTCATAGGCAATAAAAAAACACTCCTCAAAAAAATAATCATTACAACACATATGCTTCAGTGATTTGCTAAAATGTCAACACTGTTGAGCAATAACTAATTGAATTTTGAGCCATGAATGAGCCTCGACCTTCAATCTGCCAAAATTTTTAAATTCTTATCACAGATATATGATCAGCGACCTCAAAAACCCTTTTACATAAAATTTGGTGTCAATTGGTTGATTTTCGAATATATCGCTGCTATATTGAATCAGCCGTTTTAGATCCGCCATATTGAATTTAAGAATCAGGGACCCCAAAAACCCCGTATAAGAAATTTGGTACAAATCGATAGATTTTCGAAAATTTCATCCGCCATCTTGGATCCGATATCTTGAATTTGGCAAATCAGACCTTGGATTCGTGATCAGCGACCCTAAAAACCCCCGTTTACCAAATTTAGTGCAAATTGGTTCATTTGCGAAAATTCGGCCACCATATTGGATTTTTGACCGCCATATTGAATCGGCCATGTTGGATTTTGTCAACTTACCACCCCAATTTCTTGGACCGTCCATCAGCTACAATTTGAGCCAAAAAACGACCCAAACAGTTGCGAATTTTTATTTTTACAAGCTTTTTTTGCTGGACAGCCATATTGGATTTTTCAAAGGCGCACTCGGCATTTGAAAGTAGACGCTCTAAGCTTTAAAATGAGCCCTTGGTCAAGTTTTTTGGTTGCTTCTAATTTTGGTCGTAGCTCTGATCCGGTTGACGCGGATCGTCCCATATATATATATATATATATATATATATATATATATATATATATATATATATATATATATATATATGTATATATATATATATATATATATATATATATATATATATATATACATGTATATATATATATATATATATATATATATATATATATATATATATACATATATATATATATATATATATATATATATATATATATATATATATATATATTTGTTTTTTTTTTACAGTGAGTTACTTTGTTAAATATTTTCTGCAGGCCATTATTTCAATTATTAAAATAACTGTGTAGTATTAACCTTATTAGGTCCAACCGTATACCTTAATTCTGGACTCCATCCATCATTTAGGTGTCACTCATCTAATTATTAAAGTTCAGAAGGGTAGCTGTGATCCGGAGAAAAAAAAACGACACCTCAGCAGTCATTATCTACAGTACTACAGTTCATTAAAATATTACGTCTGGTAATATTGAACACGAACAAAATTGAGTAAATCTAATTCTATTCAAATTTCAATTAATTTCAATGAACCAAATATAAGTATTTTATTTCAAAATAAAGATGGTAAAATAACTAAATAATAATAGTCCTATCTTAAATAAAGACACTACTGATAAAGAACTTGTTATTATTACATATTTGCCTCTATTATGGCCAAATATCATTTTTTGCATTTTTACCTTATTTACAAACACCATTTCTTTTCGAGTTACTTGACGTTTTTACTTTCGAGATTTATCGTGCCCTAAGAGCGACCAACAGACTGACGGAAATGGGAGAGTGTTCGTGATTTATTGACCATAAAAGGTAAAGAAATGCAAAATACCTGCAGGGTAATTTTTCACTAATACAAAATAATATCATTTTTAAATTTATAAACCTGAGCCTGAAAAGAACCTATAACAAGACATTTACGCAGCACGTCTTCTATCCCCTTCGTATTCTTCATAAGCTTTTTACTTGTCTGATCATAATTAATTAGAAACTCACATTCGTACATCCCAAAAACTTTGCAATGGGTATATAACTGATAGCGAAGCTCCTCTTGTAACACCTCAACTCATGGTGGGCTTTCTTTATAATAAAATATATTTAACATGGAGTCTATTTTATTTAATTCGTGCGTAGCTTTGCTTATAATAAAATTATTTTTCAGGTAATATAAAGTTCGTCCCAGCAATTGTGTGCGCACTATCCATAATGCTCAAAAAAAGTGTTAAAATAATTTAATAATAAATTTCCCTATTTTAACTGTTCTATTGACTACACATTATAAGTAGTGCATTGATTAATTACTTGTTCCATAACATGTGTATGTTTGTTGTTAATTCTGACTTTTATTATTCTAATCTGTAGTTACAGAAGAATATTTATAAAGTAATATATAAATAAATACTAGTGGAAATAAAGACACATTTTCATGAAAGCAGTAAGTCATATACAAAAAAACTTCAGGTAGCAAAACAATAAATTCACGGTAGCGACGACATAGGACTAACGGAAGCTTTGTCAAGGTTTCCTGTTTCTCAAAATCTATTTTGGGACGGTGTGCACCTTAAAGTGCTTCTTGTCCTTAGTGTTCCGGAAATGTGTTTATTATTTTGAAGTGATAATGCAAGGGGTGTTGTCAGGAGTTAAATGTTTATATATATATATATATATATATATATATATATATATATATATATATATATATATATATATATGGGACGTTCTTTGTCAAACGGAACAAGGCTCTGCCCAAAATTCATGTTGATGGATTTGAGTGATCTTGGGCTTAAAATGTTCGTTATTGATCCCTCTTTATGGGCTAGTGTGGCCTTTTGGAAAATTTCTAAATGGCGGCTCAATATGGTGGACAGAAATCAGAGAAAAAATCAATATTTTGGAGTAAAAAATTACCAAAAATAAAATTTACTGCCGATTCGATTGGTTTTGGGTGCAAATTGTTTGTAACTGACAGCTCTAAAAAGTTGAATAGGTAGGTTGACGAAATTCAACATGGCGAATCGAAGATGGCGGCTGAAACCTCAAAACCGTCGAAAAATAACAAAAATCAAGACTAGAGTTTTTGACACTTAACCTGATTATATTGGCCTCCAATGTTGAGTGTTAATCACTCATTACTTATACAGGTTATTATGAATCCAAAATTCAAAATGGCGGCTCCGATTAACTTCAAATTGTAATAAAATCGGTAGAAAACGGTGAAATTTAGGTGGGAACAGTCCCGAACGAGTATATTGATGGTCCATAAATCGTCAAATGATTGCTTTTTGTAACATGAAGTCAAACTTCATAAATCAAACATGGCGGAGTCAAAATGGCGTCAAGCAATGCCATATATAAGGAAAAACCCACTGTCAGATAAATTCACACAACCCATTTACCTGAAATTCATAAGCGAAACGTGTTATCTCGTGGCTTTGTGCATTCTGAATACGAATCCGCATTCGGAATAGCAAAAAAAGAATATTTTATGGTGCTAATTAAGAGACGAAACACTATAGTAAAATGTCTTAACCTCTCTATTAAGTTTACTCTAAAAGTCTATTGAACCGAATTTTAGTCTCTAAAACCCTATTTAAAATCTGCTTAAAATTTTGGTCTCAATAATTCATTTTTAATTAGGAAAAAATGCTATAATGAGTAGAGAAAAGGTATTTTTAAATCAAACAGTTGAAGAATATTTTATTTTTAAAGAGCCGTTACATGATTTTCACTGTTTTTGGAGAATATTCAGAATTCTATATCTTTAAGAGTCAGAAGGGAAAATCTCATCGTCATCGAATATTTTGTTACAATTAATTTTGTATTCATATTTATCGAAGCCGGTTATATAAGTAGTCTCGAAAGTGAAAAGTTCTCTATTTCACCGCCATCAATATACTCGTTTGGGACTGTTTCCACTAAATTTCACCATTTTTTACCGATTTTATTACATTTTGAGGTTAATCGGAGCCGCCATTTTGGATTTTGGATTCATAATAACCTGTATATGTAATGAGTGATTGAAACTCAACATTTGAGGCCAACATAATCAGTTAAGTGTCAAAACTCTCTCTTACAATTTGAAGTTAATCGGAGCCGCCATTTTGAATTTTGGATTGATAATAACCTGTATAAGTAATGATTGATTAACACTCAATATTGGAGGCCAATATAATCAGGTTAAGTGTCAAAAACTCTAGTCAGAGTCTTGATTCTTTTAATTTCTCGACGATTTTGAGGTTTCAGCCGCCATCTTGGATTCGTCATGTTGGATTTCGCGAACCTACCTATCCAACATTTTAGGGCTATCAATTACAAACAAGTTGCACCCAAAACCAAACGAATCGACCGTAATTTTTTTTTTTGCTAATTTTTACTCCAAAATCTTGATTTTTCTCTGATTTCTGTCCACTATATTGTGCCGCCATTTTGAAATTTTCCAAAAGGCCACACTAGCCCATAAAGCGGGATCGATAACGAACATTTTAAGTCCAAAATCACTAAAATCCATCAACATGAATTTTGGGCAGAGTCTTGTTCCGTTTGACAAAGAACGTCCCATATATATATATATATATATATATATATATATATATATATATATATATATATATATATATAGAAAAAAGAAATTTAGTGAGGATGAGGTCAAAAACAGTTGGTCATTAAAACTTTTTGTTTAATTGTTAAGCTTTCGGATATATACAATCCTTCTTTAAAACGTGTAGAAAATTATTTACAATCGGCTTTCAAAAAACACAACTATGAGAAAGTTAAACTAACAAACGTGAAATTTTCCAGTGGAAACTGACATGATCAAAGGAAAATAGGTCGATAAAAACTACGACGTAGTACGAGGCTGGTTTGAAAAGTCCGTGCAAAAATAAAAAAACTACTTATGTGTTTGGGGTAAACTTTTTTATTTTTCGACATAGTCTCCTTTTAGGCTTATACACTTCGTCCAACGATGTTCTAGTTTGTTGATCCCTTCAGAATAATAGGATTTGTCCAAGTCTGCAAAACATCCATTAGTGTCTGCAATCACCTCCTCATTTGAATAAAATCTTTGTTCCGCCAGCCATTTCTTCAAATTGGGGAACAAATAGTAGTCCGAGGGAGCCAAGTCTGGAGAATAGGGGGGATGTGACACGAGTTGGAATCCTATTTCCATTAATTTTGCGACCACTACTGCTGAGGTGTGTGCTGGTGCGTTGTCGTGATGGAAAAGGACTTTCTTGTGGGCCAATCGCGGGCGTTTTTCTTGCAGGTCGGTTTTAAAAAACGGTCCAATAACGATGAATAATATTCACCTGTAATAGTTTTACCCTTTTCCCAGATAGTCGATGAGGATTATCCCTTGCGAATCCCAAAAGACAGTCGCCATAAACTTTCCGGCCGAAGGAACGGTCTTCGCCTTTTTTGGTGCAGATTCCCCCTTGGTAACCCATTGTTTAGATTGTTGTTTGGTCTCAGGAGTATAGTAATGTATCCATGTTTCATCCACAGTGACGAAACGACGCTTAAAGTCCTCCGGATTCTTCTGAACAGCTGCAAACCATCCTTGCAACACTTCACACGATTCCGTTTTTGGTCAAGCGTGAGCAATCGCGGCACCCATCTTGCGGATAGCTTTCTCATGTCCAAATGTTTATGCAAAATATTATGTACCCGTTCAGTCGAGATGCCCACAGCACTAGCAATCTCACGCACCTTAACTCTTCTGTCATCCATCATCATATCATGGATTTGATCAATAATTTCTGGAGTCGTAACCTCCACAGGCCGTCCAGAACGTTCAGCGTCACTTGTGCCCATATGGCCAGTCCGAAAATTTTGAAACCACTTATAAACTGTTCTAATCGAAGGTGCAGAGTCACCATAATGTTTATCAAGCTTCTCTTTAGTCTCCTGAGGCGTTTTGCCTTTCATAAAGTAATGTTTAATCACCACACACGAAATTCTTTTTCGTCCATTCCTTGAAAATCACTCGACTTCCTTGATTCACACGAATGCTAAACACAAAGAAATATACCAATATGGCTGAAACTTGGTGTGCGTTCATTCAAGAGATGCTACTAACTAAACATGACCTCGATACGCGCCGGTGGTGCCATCTCTCGGACTTTGCACGGACTTTTCAAACCAGCCTCGTAAATACATTTTTCCGGTTATATTTTCCCGGGACAACAGAGCACGTGGTTTTAATTTTTAGGTTAGTAAAGAAAAGCAATTGGCAGTTTTATGAGAGTAACAGTGATAGTCGTGTTGTACAGTTGGTAGACATGAACTAAAATTGACCTTAAATTACAAAAAACTGACCACACTATATATATATATATATATATATATATATATATATATATATATATATATATTATATATATATATATATATATATATTATATATATATATATATATATATATATTATATATATATGTATATATATATATATATATATATATATATATATATATATATATATATATATATATAAATATATATATATATATATATATATATATAGTGTGGTCAGTTATGGTGTAAAAACTTTTAACATATTAATAAGTAAAAAGAAATAAAATAATATGAAAGATTTTTATGTATTAGTATTATTGTATAATGTCCTAATTTTCTTAAAGATCATTAGAAAGTTTAAGGATGTAAGAATAGATGTTGCTAAGATCTTCCACATCGGTCCTTCTGTTCGTAGCGCTATCCCACGCATTAGTCGCAAACATTTCCAAAAATTTTCTTTTATAATAGTTTTGCTCTTTATAAACTATTTCCACATTGTCATAGTCTGAACGATGGTCATTGTCAATTGAATGTTCTGCAAGGGAACAAGATTTGATACCCCTTCTACAGTCACTCCTAGTTGAAATTAACCTTCCCTTTATGCTGCGGGACGTTTGTCCAATATAAGAGGATGTGCAGTCTTTGCATGGGATTTTGTAGACCACATTGGAAGTTAGTTCTTTGGTAATGGGTGTTTTAACTCTTGTATAAAGTTGTTGTAGTTTATGTGGGATGGTTCTGGAGAAACGAATGTTTTCTTGTTTGAAAATTTTATCCCTCCCCTTTACTCAACAAATTAATTTCTATGAACAATGCCCCCCACAATCCAAATATTATCAACATTCAGAACCCGTATGATTTTCCAATTCAAAACCACTCCGCCAATAATCTCAACAACACTGTTATACATAATACCCTTGCCCACATAGATGGCCTCACTTCTAAACTCATTCAGGTTCACTATTGGTTGCTCAGAGCAAAAATAAGAATAAATTTGAACCAGGAGAGATGTAGATTGATAATGCATACAAAGAAAAAGACACCAACAAAAATAATAAAACAAAATACAGACAAATATCGACCAGTACTTAAAAATCAAATAGAACACATAAACTATCAAACAGAACTTGATGAACTGGACACACAAATAACCAATAGCTTAATTATGACTACAAAATAAATAGCAACATAGAAAAAAACACAAAAATTAAGTAAAATCTGATGAAACAGAGAAGACTATTAAGAAATGATTCTGAGTTAGCGGAAATAGACAAAAAATAAAGAAAAGGATCAGAGAAGACGATAGACAACACAGAAACTCGAAAAGAGGAGAAACTCTGAAAAATGGAAAATTTGAAACATTTAAATAAATAAATGAAAGAAGGGAGACGTCAAATAATAAAATTTATAAATAACGATAATCAAGAGATCGCACAAATCCAAGAGGAAAAGGAAGTTACTGAAAAATATTATGAAACATTGTATAGCACAAAAATATTGCTACCGTCCGGCAAAGAAGAAGGAAATAGAGTGATAAAGGATTTGAAGAAATTCCCGATATAAGAACGGATGAAATAATGAGCGCCAAACAACATACGCATAACAACAAAGAGCCAGGGACGACGAAATAATTATAGCAATGATAAGGCATAGGGAAGTATCTATAATACCAACACCTTGGGTAAACGCCATTATTGTGCTTATTTTTAAAAAGGGGAACAAATTTAAATTGGAAAACTACAGACCCATCAGCCTGTAATTGACAGTATACAAAATCCTCACTAGAATTATAAAGTATAGATTAACGAACAAATTAGACAGTTATCGACCACGTGAACAAGCGGGATTTAGACGGTGATACAGCACTTGCACCTTCTTGAGGCAATTTGATTACTAGTGGAAAAGGCAAATGAATATAAGATCACCTTGTGGATAGCATGGTTGACTATGAAAAAGCATTTGATTTGGTAGAGATATAGACAGTCCTTAACGCCTTAGGTAATAGTATATTCACCGAAAGGAACAGTTCTTGAGCACATATATAAAAAATGCCACATCACATATAACGCTTGAAAAAAAAATCAAAATTAAAAGGGGAATTAGGCAAGGCGACAATATGCCATAACACGTTTCGAGGAATAGGTCTAAAAATAAACATCACCAAATCCAACTATTCGAACAACAAAAAATGAAGATAACAGCCAGAAACTGAAAAGAAAAGTGAGAGGATAGGAAAGGTCCAAACATTCATATATCTAGGACGAAAAATCGAAATATCAAAAAATAATTTATAGACTGACTTGGATAGAAGAGTCTCGTTAGCTTAGTCTGTGTTCGGAAGGTTACAATCCACACATCCTAAATACAATAAAAACCGGAGTGTTTAATAAAGGGGTACTGATAGTATTAACATATGGCATTAAAACGTGGGCTTTAAATAAAAGTATAATATATAAACTTCAAGTAACCCGAAGAGCAATAGAGAGGAAAATGCTAAAAATTAGAATCCAAGATCGTATTCCTAACATCGAGATACGAAGAAGATCAAAAGTGACAGATGTAATACAACGAATATGTATATTAAGGTGGAATTGGGCGAGGCAAATAGCACGGATGAATGACAACAGATAGACACACCGTATGGTTGAATGGCGACCTAGAGAACATAAAAGATGCAGAGGTAGACCACAGACAAGATGGACGGAGGATATTTAAAGATTAGCGTGACACGATTAGATGCAAAGCCATGATGGTGATGATGATGATGAATGAAGAAGCTTAAACTAAGCTAACACACTCTCGACAAGTATTCAAATATTTTATTTGTTTAATTTTGAAGATAAATCATTTGAATTTAATAATTGTATTTTTCCCTATAAAAAATTTATATATATATATATATATATATATATATATATATATATATATATATATATATATATATGACAAAATAGGTGCTTATACTGCACTCTCTCGGTGACTTATTTAAAGTCTTTCCGAACAAAGCGGCCAGACTACAGTTGACAATTAATTGCAGAAGCGCACCTTCTCAAGCTTCCCGTTTGAAGGCATAAATGACAAGGTGAAGCAACCAGGGCGAATCGAAAAATCCGCACTTTGGTAATTCCCAAAAGTGTTTTCTGTATTTACCATACCCATCAAAAGACGCATTTCGCCGTATCACGGCTCATAAGCTGGGCTAGGTTCAGCAAACACAAAGGAAACCATTTAAGACCTTATCCGGGTACTGATGGAAAACCATGACAAAATAGGTGCTTATACTGCAATCTGTCGGTGACTTATTTAAAATCTTTCCGTCAGTATCCGGATAAAGTCCGTAATGGTGTTCTTTGTGTTTGCTGAACCTAGCCCAGCTGATGAGCCATGATACGACGAAAGGCGTCTTAGGATGGTCTAGCAAATACACTCTTTTGGGAACTGGCAAAGTGCGGATTTTTCGATTCACCTTGGTTGCTTCACCAATGCGCCATTTATGCCTTCAAGCTGGAAGCTTGAGAAGGTGCGCTTCTGCTATGAAGTGTCAGCTATGGTCTGACCGCTTTGTTCGGAAAGACCGATGACTAGGTAAAAAATTTTTTTTCACACACCCTCCCCCCATAATTAACCCCTTAAGTCAAAGTTTAACTCTCAAAACTACACGGCTCTGATTGGGCCAATATTTTCCCACAATAAGAAAATCGAATATTTTTTATAATATTTGTGCCAAATTTCAACTTTCTATGTCAAAGAGTCTCGGAGAAAATCGGGCTTGACAGACAGGCAGATAGATACATCTCATAAGTGTTCCGTACGAAACACTAAAAACACTAAGGTATGGTTACGCTGCTTTTCGATAAAAAAACAATATATTGTTCTATTACATATTTTTTGACTTTTGCTTTATGAGCATTAACATATAAAAATATCTATGCTTTTTTGATACCCTTAATTTGGGCTTGCACCACCTTGGTATCATGTTTCAAACATTCCAGACTTTCCAAAAAAATACTGCTAAACTAATGTGCTTGTCAAAAATTTTTTTTTCGATTTCTGATTGCTCTAAACACTCTTTTTTCGGATTTACTCATATATATTATATATATATATATATATATATATATATATATATATATATATATATATATATATATATATATATAATATTATTTTTTTTTTTTTGTAGGGAAAAATACAATTATTAAATTCAAATGATTTGTCCTCAAAATTAAAGAAATGAAATACTTGAATGCTTGCCGATTTGCCGATAATATGTTATCAGAGACAGTAAGGATTTCACTATTCATAATAAAATTAAAAAGTCTATTTTTTCTTCGAAGACTTAATGTAATGAATTAAATAGGGTTAAAAAATCAAACCCTGTGATAACATTTTCGCACCTTAACTGACAATAAACAGCACCATTTTGAAATATTCCAGGCAAGTAGTAAGGAACATGCTGTCTGAAAATAAATTTTAGAGAAGAGAAGACCCAAAATAGAATTTCCAGTACCCTTTAAACCCAAAGACATTCATAGTTGCCCATAATCTATTGTCTTGCCACCCAAAAGAGCAACAGAATGTTGACATTTCAGACAGTATTCTCTTTCCATATATTTTCGTAAAGGTTAAGTATTGATTCACTTAGCGTGAGTTGTTATGCACGTTTTTGAAATGATGCAAAATTATAGATATTTAATTTATTCAGTTGGGTCTCTTCGGATAGGGCATATTAGGATAAATATAGTTTAGTTATTTAGGTTGCACCAATACGTTAACAAGTTTCAATATAGTGGGTATCTGAAATGACGTAAGCACTGTTAATATCTTATTTTTAATTGAGAAACTAGTAGATTTTTGTAGTATTGTAAAGTGGTAATAACAGAAAACTAATTAGGTTTTCTAGTTACTTAAACTAGCAAAGAGTTACTTGGTTCGATCAGCCAAATTCAGTTTTTTTTATTTGATGCATTAGTGTAGCAATTTTGTAAGCGAATCAAAAACGTTGTAGGAAGGCTCGTGAAAAATAAGTCGCTACACTAAAATACTGGATAAAAAGCAGTCAGGTGAGTCGTTAAGGCTATTTTTCTGCCATCAGCGTGTAAATATTTATCTTTTCTTGGCACTTGGTTTAAATACGGAAAACTTTCAGTGGAATGGAATTAGCTGCGTTGAAAATAAAAATAAACAAATTTCTTCTACTCATAACTTCCTCGGAGGTGCCAAACAGAATACATTCTAAGTAGGTTCTGCTTGCCGTAGAATACGAATAAAATAGTACGGATAGTAAGTACTTCAACAGGCTAAAGTATCGTAGCTGTGCTAATTTCACGGGACTTTGTAGAGAGAGAATAATAATGCTTCCAGGATCGCTGTGCTTAATAGGTTTGCTGTGCTCAAGTAAACTTCATGTACTAGCTCTCTGTGAAATTGTAGTTAGTCTATCGAGTATCATAGTAAACTTTCTATATTCTAGATACAAATTTTATTTTGAACCTAAACGTAATTTTTTAATCTGTCTTCTATCAGAATTAACCTCTCCAACTAGATGTGGCTTTAGAGCCAGAAGTCTTTTATCTTATGTGGTTAAAAATGATAGCTAAATAAACAACAAGGTTCGTTTGTTGAGTTTATTGATCGCCAAATAACACTCTACAGCATTTTACGATACGCTGAAAAACTATTTTTACAGAATAATAATTGAAATAAACCAATTTTCATGTGTATTTGTACAGTCTGATAAGTAAGAACGTCTGTGATAATTCATTTTTGGTAGATGCGATTCTAAAAAAATCGGTAGAGGGAACCTTTGCCTACGACGTGTTTTAGTAAAACTATCAGTCGAATCCGAACTTTTCATCGAAATTACGTAAAATACAAAATGAGTCACTTGTTTGCGCGTCTGTTCGAGGCAGTCTTTCTTTGTTCCCTTCCAAAGGGGCCTAAAATGACATATTCCGCGGCCGCTACACATATTAAAAAGTCGGTATCGTTTGTGAAGAAGTGGGTAAATCGTTTTATCCAGACGAAAAATGTCGACGACTTGTCAAAATTTGGCTCGCTAAGCAAGGTCACTCCGAAAATCGAAAAACTAATCGTGTCTTTGTTTGCACGAAACCTGAAATTCACTCTACGTCAAGGGAAACATTAAGAAAATCGAGTTTGAATGTGTACCATGAGACCATCTTCGTCCTCATAATGTCAAATTTCGAAGCAGGTTGGAGAAACCTTCGCTGGGTGAAAATCACGTTGCGAAGCGGCTCGCTTGAGCCCACGATAAGGTACTAGAGTGGTCCTCACAATCGCCGGATGCCAACCCTATTGAAAACGTTTGGTTTCTTGTAAAAAGAAAACTCAAAGGAAAGACTTTCGAGGAAATTTGGCGATCATTGCCGTAGTTTGCAGAAAATCTCGTCGACAACATGCCTCGAAGATGTTAGACGATTATTGATGTAGGAAGCGATTAGACAACTTACTAAGATAAATGCGCCGTTGTTAGCACACCAAAGAATACATTGATGGCAAAGAATGTTCTCGAAACATATTTTTTCAAGAATACAAGCGATCACGTTCTTACTTGACAGACTGTATAAAAGAAGTCTATTTCATAATTTTAATAATCATGAATCAGATAGTGTTGAAGTGAGTTATGGTCGGAGATTTGCGTGTACCAACTGTAGCGCTATCGTGAGAAAGACAGTGGGTAAAACTATAATCAAAAACGTTGAGACAGATTTGGTACGTGGATGAGAGTCGAGTCGCTTGTTTGAATTTTGTGGATCCCATCGAGATGCGGTAAGACATAGGATACTAAGTTTTTTTCATATATAAATTTATTTTTTTACCGTCAGTATTTTAGAGTTAATCTTTTTATAGGACATCTATTACTATGTATCACTCTAACTGCAATAAGCCGCTAGCTATTAGAAGAAAAAAAAGGGAAAAATTTCTCACGGAAAATTCGCTGTCGCTACTGCCACACTATGTAACATCTGTACCTTGTCTTTCCCATACTAAAAACCTACTAATCTCGTATGTCAGTCAAGTTTTCTTTTGTTAGGAAACGCATTCACAGATTTATTTCTCAATTAAACGCGTGCCCCAATTCCGTTTCTGTAATCCCAGTCGGCCGGTCCGTCAAGCGGGGGTTTTACGAGCAGTGCTCCCTGTCACGTGACCTCGAGACGTCCATGGACGTCTAATTTACGACGGCCGCCTACTTCCTTCGCAAGGAAGTTCTTAATTTCTTCCGAAACTGTACCAGGGAAACCTCGGCGCGTACGATGGGAAAGGAGGAAGCCAATTAAGTAATTAATGGCCGATATGTGTGGGTAAAATGGGAAGTTATTAGACAGTTTGTTGGGAAATTACCAGAGTTTTGTTGTTTCTGAAAATAATAAACTTTTATGATATTCTAATATAGTATATACTGCTTTGGAAAGTTTAATGAAAATAATATTTTTCCTTTGGTAAGCCTGAGATTTGCTATTGTCTGATTTATCAACGTTAAAAAACGGTTTCCTTGCAATTTCTCAAACTAATAATAGCACTAGTAAATATAGTACCAAATGGTCGCATTAGGAAAAATACAGTCTGTCAAATAAGAACGTGACCGCTCATATTCTTGAAAAAATATGATTCGAGAACACTTTTTGCCATCCATGTATTCTTTGGTGTGCTAACAATGGCGTAATTATCTTAATAAGTAGTCCAATCGCCTCCTGCATCAATAATCGCCTGGCATCATCGAGTAATGCTGTCAACGAGATTTTCTACATACTCAGTAAATTTTTCGAATTTTGCGAGAAAACTAAGTTAATGTCCTCAGAGTCTTTTCTCTGAGCTTTCTCTTTACAAGAAACTAAACGTTTTCAATAGGGTTGGCGTCTGGCGATTGTGAGGGCCACTCTAGTATTTTATCGTGGCCTAAAGGGAGTCGCTTAGCGATGTGATTTTCGCCCAGCAAAGATTTCTTCAACGTGCTTCGAAATTTGACATCATCAGCACGAAGATGTTGTCGAATGCTCTCATGGAATACATGCAAACCCGATTTTTTAAATTTCGCCGCTCCTTGATGCAGCGTCAATTTCGAGTCTCGTGAAAACAAAGTCACGATTCGTTTTTCGACTTTCGGAGTGACTTTGCCTACCGAGCCACGTTTTGGCAAGTTGTTGACATTTCTCGTCTTCGTCTAATTTACCCACTTCTTCATAAACGATACCGACTTTTTAATATATTATGCGGCCGCGAAATGTGTCATTTTAGGTCCCTTTGGACGAGAACAAAGTCTGACAGGCAAGCCGGAGCTCACTCACGTTTCGGCCGCCGGTCTTCGGTGGACTGTTCAGGCATAACTGACAGGCTTGCCGGTAGGTGTATGGCCCCCATAAGATGGCCATCACAAACCAAAAACCCACAGAAACAGGAATAGATCTATTGTTATCATTATTCGGTATTATTCATTCAAGAAAACTCTAATATAACAAATCCTGTGACTCTAGTCCTGACCACAGTTTCAAAATGTTTATAATCGATCGTAACGGTGACGTTTTACGTACTCATTCGGGAAGTTTTATAACAAAAGTTTTATCGATTCAGTTGGGTTTTGTATTCGATTACGTCTTATGCATACGATATTTTTTAGTTGATATAAGTTACAATTTCTTTAACTGTGACTAGTTTTATACGGCGCTATGTCTCCCCGTCAGGAAAACTTTTAGAGGTCTTACAGAAAAAATAATGAAAGTCCAGAAAAATACTAGCTTTCTGTCTCTGCGTATCAAAAATTATTAACTTGAGTCAATTTCAGATAACATTTGTACATTCCCTATATTTTTTTTAATCTGCTTACATATACATATACTATAATCTGCTTACATATATATATATATATATATATATATATATATATATATATATATATATATATATATATATATATATATTTTATATATATATATATACAAGTGAGAATTGGAAAGTCTTGTAAAAAACGAGATAAATAATTTTTCTCTGCAAAAGCAAAAACGTCTTTCTCAAAATAATCTCTAATGAGCTCAATACATTTTATCTAGCGAGCAAAAAAAGTTTTTTCGAACTACGCATATACTCGTTTACAGCACCGATACCTTCTTGATTCGACAAGAATTTCTTCCTCTTAAAGCAATTTCTAAGTTTAAGACACAAAAAAGAAATCACTTGGGTCAATATATATATATATATATATATATATATATATATATATATATATATATATATATATATATATATGTATATATATATATATATATATATATATAATATATAATATATATAAAATGTATATATATATATATATATATATATATATATATATATATATATATATATATATATATAATATATATATATATATATATATATATATATATATATGTATATATATTATATATATATATATATATATATATATATATATATATATATATATATATATATATATATATATATATATATATAAAATAGGTTATGTATATGTATATAAATATATGAAAATAATATATAAATATATATAAATATATATATATATAAATAAATATATCTCTCATATATATTAAAGTAGGGCTGGCGTCAAAATAATATGTAAGTAAATAAATAGTTTTGCACATTTTGGTCCGTTTATGTATTATACTCGTACTTCGTGTAACATTCCTTAAATTTTTTCGTTAGACAGTGAAGAATTGTTTTGCTTTATTTATAAACGGATAGATACTAGTTTTTTAAGATTAAGAGAATTATTTTGTACTTTTAATCATGGTTTCGAACTACGTTGGGATTTTAGAATTTTTGGCACAATGACACTACACATTAATTATCACCACGATACCAAACTTTTATTTTTGCGCTTGACAAGCGATTTGCTAACCATGCCGGATCATCAGGAGGGATGATTGACGTCTTTAAAGTCGGTAAATATTTTTAATTTTATTCAAATATTTACACTCTCCAAATAATACAACAGCCGAGTACTCCTGCCATGGTTGGTCTTCAACATATGTCATATATTTTTTCTTAAGAAAGAGTTCTGATTAAGTTTTGAAATTGGTTTCATTTAAACTGAATATTACTTTACGATAATCATAAGAGCTAGTACGGATCTGTTATTTTTATATAACCTAGTTTTTTCTTAATTTTCTTACTGACTAATTACATACATATTACTTTAGTATAGCACGTACGCTAATTATATCCTGAATTTTGTAAAAATGAGTTACTCGTTAATAGATCTGTCGTACATCGTAGTTATATATCGATTACAATTTAATTAGATTTGGTCATTTCTTTTTAAGCAACAAAAAAAATCCTCAAGAATCTTGCTCACAAAAATGAAAAATGTCGTTTCCTCGCAATAAATAGCCCAAGGACATTTTTCTTGGCCATTGGGTCAATGCGTCGTATAAGGATCTCGTCCCGGCATTATCACCTTCTATGAATAATCACCACTCTTCTAGAAGACCTTAACTATACTAACTACATGTATCCCTTGGTGCATTTCTTAAAACAGGTGAAACAAACTATGCATAAACTGGAAACTGAAGTTGCAAAAGTGGGAGCAATTGTCTAAAAATCAAAGAAATTAGAATTTTGAGGAACAAGGCTAAACAGATACAAATAAATGAAAGGGATATAGAGGTTGTGGAAGAGTTCACATACTTGAAAAGCACAATTGATAAATTTAATGGTATAGAGTGAGATGGAAATAATAGAAACCTGAAAACCTACTTGGACTTCGAATCAATACATTTGAAAAATCAAACTGAAAACTATTTGGAGCAATGTAAAATCTGTTTTGTTATATAGCTGCAAAACATGGAACGTCACAAAGTCAGTTACGAGGAAACTATAAGGTTTCATAAATAAGTGCCTGCATTTACTGGCCTAATATTATAATAATAAACGGAAAACTGAGACGGACATCATAAATCAAAAACCCATAGAATGGGAATAGGGTTCGTTTTTATTCATTCAAGAAAAGTCTAATATAACAAATCCTGTGATATTGATCCTGACCATCTTTAAAATCTGTTCTAATCCAATACGCTACTAGTTTTGTATGTTTGATAATCCCTGCCGAATCTTATTACACGCCAAGGTATCTGTACGTATATATTTGTTTCATGTTCTTGTTCCCCATTTTTATGTTATTAGTGGTGACCGAATTTGTCATGAACTTGGTCTTCTCTAAGTTAATGTCTAAACCTATGTCTACCTTCACTTGTTTTAGCTCTTCTAGCAACCTTTAAGCATCGTCTAGGCTATTAGTGATCACCACGGTGCAACTGGCGAAGCGTAGATGGTTTCGTATTCTCCGTCTAGATTTATTCCCATGCCATCCCAATTAAATTATTTAAATGCGTATTTTAACATATGCATCAAGAGCTATTGGGAAATCGTATCACTTTGTCTGATTTCGCGCTCTATACGATACTTATTTCTAAATGGTCGGTGTAGCTGTAATCCGTCCTTTATTGGTTTAATGCTGATAATATCGCTGGGTTTTTCACGGTATAAAAGGATTTTCTCAAGTCCACGAATATGATAATTATGTTATAATACATCTGCATTTAAATAGCTTTTAGAATTTAATTTTTCGAATGGTTGATCCAATTAAACCGAAAATGTTAGTTCTGGGTAGAACCACAGATCCTTGGACACTCTTCTGTATTTTTTCTTATGTCTATTATAAAAATATGTATACAGGGTTTTTTGTTTTAGGAAATGTTCTTTATCCATTTGAATTTTATTTTGAAAACCTAATTTAGAGTTTCATAGAACGAAATTCTTTCTATGTTATATCATGTCATATATTTCTTCTTTAAAAAGAGTTCGCATTAAGTTTTAAAGTTGGTTTCATTTAAACTGAATGTTACTTTACGCTAGTCATAAGAGCCAGTGCGAATCTGTTAATTTTATATAACCTAATTTTTTCTTAATTTTCTTACTGACTAATTACATACATATTGCTTTAGTATAACACGTAAGCTAATAATATCCTGAATTTTGTAAAAATGAGTTAAATAAATCTGTCGTATATCGTAGTTCTATATCGACTGCAATTTAATTAGATTTGGTCATTTCTTTATAAGCAACAAAAAAAATCCTCAAGAATCTTGCTCACGAAAATGAAAAATATCGTCTCCTCGCAATAAATTGCCCGAGGACATTTTTCTTGGCCATCGCGTCAATGCTGTCGTAGAAATGGAAGGATTTCGTCCCGTTTTCGTCCGTTTCATAATAGTTTGATTCAGTGGTGTGTGAAAAGATAAGAGCGCGCCCTGCGGTCACTAAAAGCGTTCCCGAGCGGCTCTCGCTATAATTTGGAGGGAACGAGAGAGGACAAAATGGAATAAAGAGGTGATGTATGGGAACGCCGCTCAAATGTTTTCTTGGGACAGTATATTCCATTTTGCTAAAAATACAGACATTTTTGTAGGGTACGTTTTGATTTATACCGTCAGGTATATGAACTAGAGTTATACTGAATTTAAAATTGATGAGAAGCTAAGTGATTGAATTTGTGTGTATATATATATATATATATATATATATATATATATATATATATATATATATATATATATACATACAGTGTGTCCCAAAAAGTTTTATACAAATGGAGAAAAAGTTTATCTTATATATTACAAAAGAAATTATTCTTGATAAAAAGTTTTGCATCACATGAAAATCCATAATCAAGCATCAAAAGTTTAAAATATTTGATGGTATACAGGGAAAATAAAAAATAATGATTTACAATGAAGAGTAAAGTGTGTTTAAATTTAAATACAGAGCAAAATATTAATTGAAAATGTTAACAGGAACTAAAAAATTATGCTCACGTTTAGATTGGTGGCCTTCCTAGTTAAAAATTCAAAAAAAAACTCCTGTAAGCACGTCAGTAATTGGTGGATTATTTATTGAATAAAACAAAACGAAATCACCACAAATTTTAGGCTGAAAATAAATAAACATATCTTTGGAAACACCTAGCAACTGTCAATAAGCTTCAAAGCTAATGTCAGTTTGTATTTGCAATAATTATAAATGCCAGTAAAATTACTTTAGGTAACATAAGGAATAAGCAATGATAAAAATAGTGACTCAAGTCCACGCGAGCGATATATATATATATATATATATATATATATATATATATATATATATATATATATATATATATATATATATATATATATATATATATATATATATATATATATATATATATATATATATATATATATATATATATATATATATATATATATATATATATATATATATATATATATATATATATATATATATATATATATATATATATATATATACATATATACATTATATATATATATATATATATATATATATATATATATATATATATATATATATATATATATATATAAAGGTGTATGAAATGCGGATTTCAGACAACAGATGATGCACCAATGCAGTTTGTGCAGTGTGTGCATAGTGTTGTGTTGTTGTATTCAGTGTGTTGAAATTAATTTTTTGTTTTCATTTGAAGAAAACTGCCGTTGAATCATACCGATTACTTCGAGAAGCTTATGGTGAACATGCTCCATCGCAAGATACGTGTGAACGATGGTTTCGGCATTTCAAAAGTAGTGACTTCGATGTTGCAGACAAGGAACGTGGAAAACCGCCAAAAAAATACGAAGATGCGGAATTGCAAGTATTGTTGGACGAAGATGATTCGCAAACACAAAAACAACTCGGCGAGCAATTGGGCGTTAGTCAACAAGCTGTTTCCAATCGGCTACGAGAGATGGAAAAGATTCAGAAAACCGGTGGATGGGTACCACATGAGTTCAACGACAGGCAAATGGAAAAGCGCAAAAACACGTGTGACATTTTGCTCGCTCCGTGTATAGCTCTCGAGTTTTTTCGGAGAGTGTTTTTTTAATACCTTCACTATCGACGCTGATGTACTCCCAGGCTCTATACGTCTTTTTTTCATTTACGTGAAAGATCTGCTGAAAAGGACCAGGAATCTAATCTACAGCTTTACAGGTGGAATTACGCTTATTTCTTCATTCAGTTTGTGTGTGTTCAACTTAACAAATATCATGGAGTGACAGTAACCAAGTAGAATTTAACGTCACCAAAAACTCAGGAGGCAATTTTTTCTAAAAATTAACGTTGCTGAATCCGACATAGTTATGTCGGGGTACTTCATTCCTCAAGTATCGTAGCTAAATTTTCTTAGCGTTAATCTGGGAGCAAATATATCTTGGCATGAACAGGCGGCAAGCAAAGCAAAGATAATTTCTAAAAAGCTAGGAATATTATTTCGACCTAGAAAGCTTTATACGCCACACATCCAGAACTCACCATTCACCTTTACATCGAATAACGGTTGGCGACTTGAATCTATTCAACAAGTATTTTTATGGAAAGTGTTCGATGGATGTATCCCGCTTAATTCCTACCAGAGAGGTGCATGCTAAGAATACAGTTCGAACTCATATCCATAGGAGTTTCAGCTTGTCAGTTATCATACCCCTTTTCAAGTCTCTTTTATAGAGAACTCCATCTCTTTGGATTGATTTAACCCAGAAGTACAATTTACAGCTATTCAAGCCCAATGTAAATCGCTCTTTTTTGCATACCGCTATAGAGATTTCCCTACTGCGCCTGTGCTATGCGGAAAAAAAAATACCACATTCTATTTTAACATTTAATTCTAGACTGCTTGATATTCTCGTTCTTTTGTTTTTTTTTTCTTTTTGTCACAATTTTTACAAATGTAAAATTTTCATGATTTTTGGGAATTTTTGAGTACAGCTTGAAATTTGATTTAAGTAGTTTGGAATAGTGCCAACAAAACGCAAACGAGTTTTCTCATCCTCATTTTGACCACAAGACCCTTTTTGTTCCATTTTAGTGCATTTTTTCCACATTTTAACGCTTTTGGCTCACTATTTCTTACATATCTTAGCGCCTGTTCGTTATTATGCTGTCGAAAAAAATTATTTTACTTATCATAAAATTGCCTAAATAACTGCGTAGATTGCATTAAAAAATATTAAGTACATAACCCAAAAAAGGTATTTACTACGACAAACTGAAAAATAGTCTTTACAGGTAACTTCAGTTCAATTCGATATTATATATATATATATATATATATATATATATATATATATATATATATATATATATATATATATATATATAAATATATATATATATATATATATATATATATATATATATATATATATATATATATATATATATATATAATATAAAAGTGTGCTCAATTTTATTAAAAAATATTAAGAGTATTGGTTAAACTTTCTCACTTTAGGCCACATCTTAATATGGATTTTTCTTGTCGGTAAGGCGTAGGAAGCTTTTTTTTAAAAATCTAAATTTTATGCTCTTTGAGATGGTTAGAAGAAGAAATACAAAAAACTGTCTTATTTTTAGGTTTTTTCGTTATTAAAAATTTAATTCTTTTCACTTTGGTTCTAGAAAAGGTCTGGTTTATTCTTATTTCTATTCAATATTTTATCTTAAATATAACATGAATATTGATTTTAAAACAAATACTAAATTAAAAAAAACATCCTTATCAAAAATTTTTGATACTCAACAGTTTCTTTGTTTGCATTACTTTAATACATTTTGGTTTTGTTTTATTTTTTCATTTTCTGTTACCTAAATCATAATTTCATTTTAAAATAGGTGGTAGCAGATGTGCAAAGTCGCTTTAGGCTAGCCCATAGTACACAAGACCACATATTTACAATACAGCAGATTGTAGAAAAGGCCCTGGGAAAAGATGGGACAGTATTTTTAGGGTTTTTGAATATGAAAAATGCTTTTGTTATGATGAATAGACATGGAATATGGAGGAGTTTAAGGAACAAGGATGTAGATGAAGATTTACTAAGTACAATACAGAGCCTGTATGATTATACAATAAACCAAGTGAGAACGTGTAACCGAACATCAAAGAAATTGTGATGGGGTAAGGCAAGGAGGAGTGTTGAGTCCAGTATTATTTATAGGCGTTGTGGATGAGGTAATAAAAGCGAGCTGGGGAAAGACAATTAAGTACATGGTGGGATATAACCAGTTATAGGCTGTAAAAATAGAAGCATGTGCATTCGCAGACGAAATTGTACTGGTAGCAACGACAGAAGGAGACTTGGAGCTGAACATGAATATATGGACAGTAGAGTTAAAAAAGTATCACCTGTTTATTAACCTTGAAAAAACAAAGGTGATGGGTTTAACTAACAGACAACAAACTATAAACATTAAAGTAGAGGGGGGAGCTGTATAAATACTTGGGAATAATAATAAACTCCAAAGGAACACAAAAGGATGAAATTGGAAATAGAATGAATGAATAAAATGAATGAAAGCTGGAACAAGATTATACTGTGCGCTGTACAGAAGCTCTCCGAGTAAAAAGAAAACATCAGTAAAAACAAAAATGGTAATTTTCAAAACAATATATACGCCAGTTATAACCTACGGGGCTGAGAATTGGATTCTAATGGATAACTATAAAAAATGATTACAAGCTATGGCTTCATTTCTATGGAAATGAAGTATTTGAAGAAAATGGTAGGGGCAAGAAAAATTGATAAAAGAAGGAATGAAGATATTAGAAAAGAACTTAATGTAATATCGATAAAGGAAAAAATAGAGGCAAAGAAGTTAAAATGGACTGGACACAAAATGAGAATGAATAATGGCAAGTCAAAATGGTGTGGAATGCCAAAGCGACTGGAAAAAATAGGAGGGGGAGACCGAGGGAAACATGGAACAATAGTGTAAATAAAATACTGAAGAAAAGAGGAAAATCCTGGGCTGAGGCGAAACAACTAGCTTTAAATAGAGACGAGTGGCGTAAATTTGTGGAAAAAAGTAGAAAACGATCGTCGAGACCTACGGGTAAAAGAGGTTTATCGATTATGTATGTATGCATGTTTTAAAATTACTTTTACATGTTATATTTAAGATAAAATATTGAACAGAAATAAAGACAATACACCAGACTTTTATAGAGTAAAAACGAAAAAAAAAATGAATTTTTCGTAAAGAAAAAATTTAAAAATAAAATAGTTTCTTGTATATTCTTTATTTTTTCTTCTAACCATCTTGAAGAACAAAAAAAAAATCGCATATTTAAAAAAAAAGCTTCCTACAACCTTTTATCCACAAGAAAGCCATAATAAGGTTTGTACTAAAATGTGAATTTTGACCAATCCTCTTAATATATTTTAACAAAATTTGGTACACTTTTTTGTTAATATAAAAGCTATATTTTTCAATAATTTAAAGCAGTAACATCGAATTAAACAGAAGTTACCCGTAAAGACATTTTTCAATTTGCCGTAGTAAATGCTTTTTTTAGGTTATGTTGTAATATTCTTTTTTTTTCCCAGATTTTAAGATCATGTTACGACACAGTTTTTTTCCCTATAATTTATATTTTATTACATTTATATTTATGGCAGTGATTTCAATTTTTGAGCAGTTTAATTTGAACCGGCAGTGTGTAACGCGTGTTGCCGATTTGACTTATTTAGTTTGCATTAATTTTTCGTCCGGAAGTGATCCATTTTAAAGACGTCACTTTCAGGAAGGGACGAAGATATTTAAGCAGCCATTTCGAATTTTGAAGGGCTTTTTTCCACCATAAAGCAGTAGTGGTTTTTTCGACCATGAAAGAGTAGGCCGTAGTGGCTTTCTTCTCCAGCACGCTGCGGTGTTTTTTTTTCAGTGATATAGTAGTGCAGTAACGGTTTCTAGCTCTAAAGTTTAAGGCCTTTTTCCTTTCTTGAAATATTCTGCCCATCCTCAGGCACGTCGGGTGAAAAAGTGTTTAGCAGCCCAAATGAAACTAGGATGGCAATGGCTGAGATAATATTTTTATGAATGTCTCACCAGGAGAGGCCAAGTAACTTATGGAAAACTCAATCCGTAAGTCATAAGCACACCAGTCTAAAAATCTCACTTACTGTTTACAAGCGTGTCTCCAACGACTACTCAACACATGTAACCCGCGGAGTTAATTTCACAAACTTTTAATATCGTGTTTTATCAAGCCTTTTATTAAAAACTTAGTAATCCTGATTTAAAGACTGTACGTAATAGTGTACACTTTTTTAGCTTAAGGAGTTTTTATTTAGTAGAAGTAATTTTTAAGAGTGTAATAAAGTTAGAAATTTTTATATTGTTAATAAATATACCCTTCTTTATTTAAATGTGTAGTGTTTCACTAAACTCCTGCTCTTTTCTTTCAGGACGCAACGGTTGTAAGTAAATTAATTTTATTTCTACAACTAAATAACTCTTCAGTATTTTTTCATTTTTTGAGCTGAAAATAGATTCCTTTTATTCTAAAATGAATGGTGCCCAAAAACTGCACAACACAACAAACAGAGACTATTTTCAAAAGGCGTACAAAAATTACCTCAATCTTACTCTACCAGTAAAACACGAGCTAGCTGATGTCTTAATTCTGTCCTCTATCAGTATTAATATCCACTCAATCCAGTCTCAAAATTAAGATATACATAAGGAGCAAATAACGGCTTCTATTCAATAAATAAAATATGTAATAAAAGTAAAGAAAGTTAAGCCCTTTCAATGTACATTTTTTAATGCAATCTATGCAGTTTTTTAGGTAATTTTATGGCGAGTAAAACGAATTTTTCTCTAGAGCATAACAACGAATAGAAGCTGAGATATTAAAGAAATAGCGCTGAGAGCGTTAAAATACGAAAAAATGCACTAAAATAGGCCTTGCGGCCAAAATTAGGCTGAGAAAACTCATTTACATTATGTTGGGACTATTTTAAAGTAGTTAAATCGATTTCCAAGCTGTACCCAAAAATTTCCAAAAATCATGAATACTTTACGGCATTTTCCTCCACTCTTAGTTAATTTTATTATTTGAATCTATTTTAAATGTAAATGCTCTTTTACAAACTTTGAATACATTTTGTGGGAAAAGTATGAAAAAAAGAGAATTGTTTTAAATAATCAATCAGGTCAAAAAAAAAACAACCATCTTAAAAAAAATTTAAGTAATAATTGTACCTCTGCGGTTATTTATTATTTTTTTTTTCATGAAAGTTTCATAATCATTAATCTAATTCTGTTTAATTTGATTTCGTTTAATTTAGCCCACCTTGACATTTGATAAATATTACGTGTTGCCCGCGCCATAGTAACGACAAGGATAAGTGAACATGTTAAAAACCAGAAAAATAAATCAAAAGAGCGTGTTTTCGGGCACATAGGTCAGTGGTCAAGCAAGACAAGGTTTTTACAGTAAAAATGAGTTTTGATTTATTACATGTTACCTATCAAGGTTTAACCTTCCTTTAGTAGAGTGCGTAATTGAAACATTATTGCCGATATTAATGCAGTAAATTCATTTTACTTTCATATAGAAGATGTTATGGAAATGGTTTAGTATATTTAAAACAATAAAATAGAAAATTGAGCCTAAACGTTAATTGAGTCAATGTCTACGTTGAGACGATTGCCTCGGAAAAAAATTTTTTCTAGTATTACCAAAATTTTTTCGTGTTTCAATTAAAACCGGCCAAGTGCAAGTCGTACTTGCGCAATTGGTGTTTCGTACGGTCATTGTTTTTAAAATAAAATAAAATCCTTACCTTGGCTAAGTTAATTACGCCCCTGATATGTACAGGGTGAGTTAACGATAAAGTAAAGTTCATTTTCTCATTTGTGTCGGGAATGACGAAAAAATGTTAAATATAATAGTTTTAGGGAATATTAAGATGCACAGTTTAAAATTTATTTTTGAGTATACAGGGTATTTCAAAAAAGTGTGGCCGATATAAAGGATGTTTTTTTTTTATATGGCGCATCCTATTTTCTAATTTATTTTTAAATTCTGCCTAAAATTTTATAACTTTTTTATTAATAATGTTATATACATAAACCTAGTAGTTTTTCTAATATTTCAATTTTTTTTAAAAAATACTAGCTTTCAGTTTTGTAAAAAATTGGCAGTAGTGCCATTGTTTCTAAATGTGGAATTCTCATAACTGGTACGAGCGTTCTATAGAGTTGAAAAAAAGAGATATAAGTAAAGAAATTGGAGTTAGATGCTACAGGGTATTCAAAATAAATTTATACATTTCGACTATTTTAAATTGAAAAATCTCAAATATTTTAAATGTTAAATATTAAGTATGTCATATACCTATTTCTAATAATTTTCGATTTATTTTGAATTTTTTTAATTTTTACCCTTGTTTTTAATACACTTACGCTATTGTGAAAACATAAACAAATAGTTAATAATAATTTTAATATAGTTTAACTTATCTAATGATTAATTATTATGACGTAATAATAATTTTCTCATGGTGCGATTAGCCGTAGATTGGGATGTGTCAAATAAGTCAGCTAGTTGATGGCTGCTGACTTGGGGATTATCTTCAATATGAAGTAAAATCTCCATTTCTTTTTCTTTATTGGTAGCATTCTGGTTTACTGCTTTCCATTTCGTATATCCAACGCTACCACTACCATCAAACTGTTCCATTAAGCACTAAAAGGATTTTCTAGATGGTATACGTCTATTAGGGTACTTCGCTCCGTAAAGCCTTACTGCCAAAAGACAATTTTTTTTCCCGCCTCGCCCAGTATATAAACCATATCAATTAATTCATTTCTAGGAAAATCTATAACTATTACCTTTATACGTCACTTACTACAATAAATTAAACTATTTTTACTTGCTTAATAGACATGTCAAAATTTGACAATGCCTACATTTTTGTTTTGTCTTGACAACTATGTTGTTATAGCGTAAGTGTATTAAAAACAAGGGTAAAAATTGAAAAATTCAAAATAAAACCAAAACTATTAGAAATA
Source organism: Pachyrhynchus sulphureomaculatus (assembly GCA_019049505.1). NCBI lineage: Eukaryota > Metazoa > Arthropoda > Insecta > Coleoptera > Curculionidae > Pachyrhynchus > Pachyrhynchus sulphureomaculatus. The sequence goes on along the minus strand of CM032455.1, from coordinate 120,261,026 downwards.
GGTATATGACATACTTAATAAAGTTGGAGGGTTTTGTAAAATCTATCAGAAAAAATAATAATATACAGGATGCGCCATTTAAAAAATTTGAGATTTTTCAATTTAAAATAGTCGAAATGTATAAATTTATTTTGAACACCCTGTAGCATCTAACTCAAATCTCTTTACATATATCTTTTTTCTCATCTCTATAGAACGCTCGTACCAATTATGAGTATTCCAACTTCAGAAACAATGGCGCTACCGGCAATTTTTTACAAAACTGAAAACTAGTATTTTTTTTTTTTTAAATAAATATTAGAAAAACTACTAGGTTGAGGTATATAACAATATTAATAAAAAAGTTATGAAATTTTACGCAGAATTTAAGAATAAATTAAAAAATAGGATGTTCCATTTTGAAAAAACACATGTTATATCGGCCACACTTTTTTAAAGTACCCTGTATACTCAAAAATAATTTTAAACTATGCACCTTAATATTCCCTAAAACTATTGTATTTAACATTTTTTCGTCATTCCCGAAACAAATGAGATAATAAATTTTACTTTATCGTTGACTCACCCTGTACATATATATCTTAAGATCCAATATGTATTTTCATGTTTTTTTTAGTCAATACCTTACTCTAGACAAACATAGTGCCAGATGTCACGCACTCGCAGATTCACCATCCGGACGATCCAGAACAAGGCCCTCCGCATCATCGCCAAAGCCCCATGGTTAGTCCGCAATACTCAGCTCCATAGATACCTCCAAATGCCCACAATCCGAGAATCCATCGCCATCACCCAGTTCAAATTTCTGGACAAAAGCCACCCATAGTCGGAACTACCTACCGACCCCCCACGCCAAGCCTGCCGTCGTCTGCGATGAACTAGCGACCCCCTGTACATATATATATATATATATATATATATATATATATATATATATATATATATATATATATATATATATATATATATATATTGTATGGTATGGTATGTGGGGTAGTACACCCGTTGATCAGTATTTGTGCATGAACTTTACTTCCAAAATCCTTTTTTTATGGGTCTAGTACACGTGCTACAAGTCCCTAAAGCACTCCAGGAGCGGCATGTGTGCGGAAAACTGTCGGTAGTTTTTTTCAAAAAGTTTACGTTGGAGGACCCGACATGGTTATATCGAGACACACTCTTTCTCTGGCATCGTTATTCATTTTGCTGGGCGTTATATTGGGATCAAATATGTCGTGGCATAAATATGTTGCATGCAAAGTAAAAAAAAACGTCTCAGAAGCTGGAAATAATAGTTAGTACTAAAAAGTTATATACTCCACAACACCTTATAGTCTTTTACAAAGTGCAAATTCGACTACTGCTTTCATGTTTGCGACTTAAATATACTTCGCACTTATTAGATACTATTATGAAAAGATCGTCTGATTGGGGAATCCACCAAAAACTTGGATTCTTTGAAACATAGATAAAACTTGGTGACTTGAGTTTGGTCAATATATAGTTTCACAGGAAATGTTTTACCGCTTTAACCAGCTTTATTTTTTTCAGAGTAATCATGCTAGGAATACATGTTGAACTAATGGATCAAATCCTTATACGATTCAGCTTTTCACTCGTCGTACTACCCCCTCCAAAAATCCTTTTTTATAGCAACCTTCATTTTTTTTTAATAAACTGTTTCTCAGCTGACCAACGTAAATTGTAACTTCTGCCCTCAGTAAGAAACGCTGTTACTCTTTTATCGGCTTCTCATTTTTTTAGTTTCCTAAGGAAACTTTATGACCTTAAGCTATCTTGTATAATACTAAAACAAACACTTAATTTAATTTTACCAACTCTAAAGCATAATGATCCCATTCTCTTTCACTGTCCATTAGATATAGCAACCAATTACGTAGAAGAGGTCAATAAAGCCGGTAGTAGGGGGGGGGGGGGGGGGGGGGGGGGGGGGGGGCGCGGCGGAAAAGGGGGATAGTAACAACATAAGGTGTTTATAAGATGGAACGATTAAAATTAGAGTTCTTTGGAGTAGAGTCGAGAATAGCTTAGAGCAAGTTTGAGGAAATTCAGGGGTTATTCGTAGTTATTAACAGTGTTACGTAAATAACACCTAACAGACGAAACTTTCATTACATGCTGATAAGCAAAATAATATGAATACACTTTGTGAGAGGGAATTATTCAACCGTAAAATTATATAACTTTGTGGTGTACATAATATAACAAACTTTAGGTTCAGCAATAAAACTAGTAAAATGTAAGCTAGATTAGGATATTGAGGGTCTTGTATGTACCCCGTATATTGAAACAACATTTTAATTTAAAATTGTTATTTTTGTAAAGACGTAACTAAAAATAAATGAAGTTATACATGGATTAGCAGAACTTAAGTGGACGTAGCAGTGATTACAGAATCAAAAAAGAAGGAAAAGGGTTAAAAAAAATTTAGGAAAATTTGATCAATTTTACAGTGGAGTACCTAAAGAATACAGAGCCCAAGAATGACTATTATTGATGATATACAGAAGATTGAGGAAATATATTATGACTTGGGGAGGAATAAGTGAAAGATTAATTAAATTAAATATATGTTTGCGCGGTTATAAACTGATGGTTAGGGGGGAATACGCAGTGAATGATGATGCCCCAGTCAACGTAGAAATATATTCTTTGAACAGATCCATGAGGAAATAACAAAAATAAGACAATCACGGGAACTAATACTATTGGGAGACATTAATAGTAGAATAGGAAGGAAAGATATAGACGAAGTTGTGGGAAAATATTAAGAGGACACTATTAATAACAATTGTGAAAGATTTATAAAACTATGCAATTAGAACCAACTTCTTAATGGATATTTTTCACACAAATGGATACACAGATATACGTGGACCCAAAAGACAGGGAATCTAAAATCTATAATCGACTATGCGATAATGAAAAACGGCCGAGAGTACAAGAAGTGAGAGTTCAAAGACATGAAACATAAATAGTGGCCATTATTCACTGCGCGCGAAAATAAACTCCCCAGTAAGAAAATAAGATAATGAAAGATAAGAGGACATGAAGAAAAACCGGTCAAGTGCAAGTTGAACTTGCACAATTAGTGTTCCGTACGTTGATTGTTTTTAAAATAAAAAATTTTGTTAGGGTGGTATAAAATGATTAGTGACTTCACAAAACACACCTCAAAGGAGTTTTCAACAAAGGTTGTTTCCAATCTTTACTGAAAACTGGTGACCTTGAAATTTTGTTTTTTTTTTATATACCAAATAAATTATTAAAGGTAATGCACTCGTGATAATTTTCGTTCAATCTATACCCCGTGGAGAATATTCCAGAATTTTTTCAAAATTTTTTGATCAGTACTTTTCGAGATAAGGTAGGGGACAGCGATTTTTTAAAAGTAATACGAAGAAAAGTGTGCGCAAGTATTACATTATATACGAGTATATATATATATATATATATATATATTATATATATATATATATATATATATATATATATATGTATATGTATATATATATATATATATATATATATATATATATATATATATATATATATATATATATAAATTTTACTCGTGTTTTCACAAGCTTTCATTGGACATCACACTCGATGACCTAGTAAAAAAAAATTTTTCACTTCCGATTTCACCCCTCAAAACGAACCCCTTAAGTCAAAATTTATGTTACGGTGGTATAAAATGATCAGTGACTTCACAAAACACACCCCAAATGAGTTTTCAACAAAGTTTGTTTCCTGAAATCTGATGACTTTGAAATTTTTGTTTTTTTTATATTCCATATAAATTATTAAAGGTAATGCACTCGTGATAATTTTCGTTCAATCTACACCCCGTGGAGAATATTCCAGAATTTTTTCGAAATTTTTTGATAAGTACTTTTCGAGATAAGGCCCGGGACAGCGATTTTTTCGCGAATTTTTAAAAATAATACAAAGAAAAGTGCGCGCAAGTATAATATTATATATACATTTTTTACTGGTGTTTTCATAAGCTTTCATTTGACACCACACGCGATGACCTAGTAAAAAAATTTTTTTTTCGCTTCCGACTTCACCCCCCAAAACTAACCCCTTAAGTAAAAATTTAATTCTCAAAACTACATGGCTCTGATGAGGCCATCAATTCCTATATTATTACCAAATTTCACCTTTCTATGTCAAATAGTTTCGGAGAAAATCGGGTGTGACAGACAGACAGACAGACAGACAGACAGACAGACAGACACCGAAGTGATCTTATAAGTGTTCCGTACGGAACACTAAAAATGGAGGAAAGGGAAAATTAAAAGAACGAAGATACAATATGAAAAGTCTAGAAGATGAGAGTACTTTAAAGTTATTTAAAAAAGAATAGAAGAGAAGCTTAAGGCGCAATACTCCAACAACGTCGAACAAATATAAGAACATTAAAAAGGATGTTTACACTAAGCAGCATTTGAAAAACTGGGTTATTTTTTTTTATCCCTCACCTTCCCGCCTCAGTAGGGATTTTAACCTTTTTCCATATCCCAAGGATATCGGTGAGGGTGTCGTAATACCCGTCAACGTTGTCCAAGTGCCGAAAGATACATTTTTGTATTTCACGGCACCTTTTAAACAATACGGTAGTGCTGCTACGGACGATATTTGCATTTCTGCAAACAACTACTACCTATGAATTATACATTTATACCTAGAAATTATACAAGAAATAGAACAAATAAATCTTGGCGGGACATCGAAATCGGAAAAGATATAGAACACAAAAGGAATCTTTAACAGAAATATTTAAACACCAAAAAATTTGAAGATAAAATAAAGTATAAAGAAATGCAAGCAGTAGTAAGAAGAAAAATATCTACGAAAAAGAACAATGCTTGAGGAAGGAACTGTCAAAGAATAAATATCTATTTAAGAGGAGCCAGAAACAAGAAAAGCTGAAAAATTATAAAAAAAAATCTAAGAAGGACTAAGAACAAAGAAATAATAACAACTATAAGATTTGTAAGATTGGGAGGAATACTTCGGAAATCTACTGGTAGAGGACGGAGAAAAAATTAAAGAGGACAGAGAACCAAATGAACAAAAAATTACAGTAATAGGTTCACCAATAAGAATAACAGAAGAAAAAATAAAGCGCTAAAGAATAACAAATCGCTCGGACCTGGAACATCCCGTTAGAATTGTTCAACTATGAAACAGACAAGTTATACGAACCCCTTAGACAACTATTTCAGAAACGTATAAGTACAAACGAAATCTCGACGGAATGGAAAGTATCGTACCTAACCACTATACCCAAGAAGAGGGACAAAAACAATTGCGATAATTACCGAAGAATCGCAATTACGGCATCCATGAGTAGAAAGTTTTAAAGAAGAAAATGGAGAAGGAATTTCCAGATTTCGAAGTAGAAGAGCAAGCAGGCTTTCGCACTGGACGATCCACAATAGACCACATTTTCTCTTTAACTTATTTAATAGCACGAAACCAAGAAATCTACTTGCTGTTCGTTGGCTTAAGAAAAGCATATGACAGAGCTCCTCGGCAGAAATTTTGGCAATCAGTTGAAAGTACTAATATTATTATGGAATTAATTAAAGATGTCAAAACACTATTCGACCAAGCCATAACAAAAATTGAAACAGAAACACAAATAACACCATGATTTATTACTTCAAAATGTTTGAAGCAAGAATGCTGTTCATCACCAATACTTTTTAAAATATATCAAGTAATTAACCCAATGCTGTACACGCTATCCTTCGCGAATGACCAAGTGGTAATGACCCCAGATCTCCACGATCTGAACTATATGAGGAGAAAACTATTTGGCGAATACAAATATTGAGGTTTAAAAGTCAATCTAAAGAAGACAGAATATCTATGTAATGGAGGGCAACAAAAAAATCTTATACTAGACAACAGTGCGGCGACTACAAGTATCTGGATATAAAATTTTCGGAGGACAAAAAACTGGACAGGGCAATAAGAGAGAGAAATACGGCAAGAAGAAAGGCCATTAAACAGCATTCAAGGGGATAAATCTGTAAATAAAACCAACAAAAAGAGAATATAGGAAACCATAGTAAAAAATTCCACATTATGTACCTGTGAAGTATGACCTCTGAAGGAAATAGCATCAGCCACTCTGAGAGCAACGGAAATGAACTTCTGGACAAGAACAGCAGAAATACCCAGAAGAGAAAGAGTCACCAACGATCGTATTAAAGAAATCATTGGAATCAAACTTTTACACATGACCAAACCAATTAACTGATCTGGTTTGGGCACATTCAAAGAATGGAGGAAGATCGAATATCATAAGAAATACTAAAATGGCAATCGAAAAGAAAGAAAAAGCTAGTTAGACCGAGAAAAAAGTTGGAGAGAGGGGATAGACAGGGAAATTGCGGAAGGAAACGTGAAAGATCTATTGAACGACCGAAAAAAGATGGCGATTGGAAGTCGGAAAAACGTCGGAGCACGTTGTTAACGGATGTATATATATATATATATATATATATATATATATATATATATATATATAATTGTTATTTTTCAATTTTCTTGGGTTTGGAGGTCAATTATAGAATGAAACTTTCCAAAATTTATTGTAATCCTTTCCTTTTATTATTGACGTTTCGGCACAGTTTGCCTTTCTCAAAAAGTTTGGCTTGGCCGTGGATGTTTAAGTTAATATTTATCAATTTATCATAGCCCATTTCAATGAATCACGACGTATTCTTTTTTCATTTTTTCGTTACACGAACCACATGTTAATTAGTTGTCACTGTCATTTATTTTTATTTTAAAAATTTGGAAAGTGTTCTATGAATATACCCTTAATTTCTCCTATACTCTTTTATATACGTCCAGCTAATACTTCACATCCGTATGAGGTTCCTGGTAGAACTTTTTTCAAGCAGTCTTTTATATCCTCATCCCTTCGGAATGATTTTTCCAAGACTGTTTCCCACCGAGTAAAATTTACAGCGATTCTAGGCCAACGTGAACCGCTTTTCGCTGGAAGGATGCCCTGGTTATATGTTCTCCTCTTCAGACTAATTTGACTGTCTTTCTAAAATATATCCTTTAGAGCTCTATACGCTACGCGTGCACAGGCAACAGACAGTTCTCTCAACATAATTTGCATCTCTGTCAAATCGTTAGCAATAAGTCTCACATCGTCTGTGAATCAAGTTCGTTAAGTTTTTTGCAATCAATAGTTATACCCCTGTCACCCAATTTAGCGTCTTAAAAGGACGAGTTATAAAAACTTTTGGGGATAGGGTGTCTTCTTGCCAAACTCCTCGCTCCCTTCTTATTATATCGTATTAATTTAAATATCCATATAAAGGCTTTAAACTATAAATGAGTTTCGTGAACTTAATTTAATTCCACCAACTTAACGACCTCATTTCATTTAACTACCCCTTAGATATAGTAACCAATTATCCCAGTGAGGTCAATAAAGCCAATAAGGGCACACCATAAGGTGTTTATTAGCTAACACTATTAAAATTACCTTTGCTGGGAATGTAGACTCATGACTGGCTTGGGGAATATTCCGTCTGCCCGGCATTGCACTCTTATGTATCCCTCGTCGGCATTCAGACGTTTCAGCTCGAAGAATTTTTCTGAAACTAAAAGAAAAATAATATTAGCGAAAAACATAAATTCTGTTTCTCTTATAGAAACATTTGTATGTATGTTGGGAAACATGTTAAAGGAAAAACAATAATATAGCTTGAAATAAAATTTCTTCTTTGTATTTATTAAAAATTGAGCTAGTTGAGAAAATAAAATATGCAACATTTATTTAGAGCCGCTGGGGAATTTTTGGAAAACAAAATTTTTGAATGTAAACTTTTCGAGAAATGAAACTTACGAATAAATAAAATATCGAAAACCCTCAGTTTTTTTGACCAATCAAAGATCCTGGCAACTACTGCCTTTTTTAGGGAAAAAAGGGAAAATTGGATAGTCTATCCAAATATTTAAACATCCTACTCTTAATTGTGACACAGATTTTTACCTCTCACCAGTCTGGGAACAGATCGTTCATATACCATACTCGCCCACCTAGTCCGTTAATATAAAAGGCGTATGCAAGCGGAATTAAATCAACTTCGGGCAGGAAGTCAGCTCTAGAAAAAAGCTTTAGAGAAGCCGACAGGATGATCGGGAAAACCTCAGCATCACTTGTTCAGCTGGCACAGCAGAAATCCAGAAGAATTATACATATGTATATGGACTAACTAGTTTAAGTATACTTTTTTGAAGTAATCTAAACTAACTTTGTTGAAAGTTCTTCTCTTTTAGCCTTCATCGATCCCTTTCTGGATATAGGCCTCAATCATATCCTTCCTCTTTTGATGGTTCCGTGCCCCTCTCTTCCATACAAACCCGGTCGTTCGTTTAATATCAGTCTAACGTTTTGAAGGGCGTCCTCTCGATCGTTTACTTCACTTCAATATAGGTTGGGACCATCTGTCATCTGTATATCTAGTAACATGGCCAGCATAGCTCCATTTGAGTTCAGCCACCGTCTCTACTACATTTCTAACCTTAGTTATTGACCTAATATAAGTGTTGCTTTTACGATCTTACTCAATATTTGTCGTTTCATTATGTTGTCTTCAATTGATTTTTATGGTGCGTGGCATGTGCCCATGTGTGGGCCCCGCAAGTTAGAACTGGTAAGATTCACTGGTCGAAGAGTCGCGTCTGCAGGTACATAGGGATATTTTTTTTGTTAGCGTTTTCAACCGTGAAGCTCGGATCTTTTCTACACATTACCTTGGTTTTTTGCAATTTCATCTTCAGTCCGACAATCGCGTCAATAATTCTCTCCCTAAGTCCGTCCATATTATTTGCAATTCAGCGGGATTCTCCTCAGTTAAGACAATATCATCTGCGTATCGAATATGATTCAGTCTTTTTCTATTAATCAAGATGCCTCAATTGCCCCAGTGCAAGTTCTTGAGTATGTTAGCTGAGGTTAATTTAGGTCAAGCTAAATAACTAATTAAATGAATAATTATTTCGACTAGAATTTTGTTTAGATTTAACTGAACTAATCTCATTTTGGTTGGTTAATCGCAGACAGAAATTAGCTCATATTATTTAAAGTATTTAGAGTTTAGTTTAGGAATACTTCAACTTACCTGAATTAATTGCTGGTCCGAACTAGTCAAGATTCCCTTAATTAGCTAGTCAGAAAGGAAGTTTAGGTGATCTTAAGACTTAAATTTTGATTGATACAAAATTTGAAAATTTTTATAATCTTGGTGATGAAAATTTAGAATTTTGAAAATTTGTTCATTTGAAAATGCCTCAGGAATTGTATTACTCCCAATACTAAATAATTGCCGTATTCCTAGTTTTTTGGCTTTCGTGAACACTTTCTCGTTGTTTCATATGGTGGAAATCAAAGATTTTTCAGTTCTCTTGTAGAACTTAACATATAAATCTCTCAAGATATCAGAATTCTGTAAAGTTCAAAAATAAATAGAACTGAATTCAGCAGATTTTATTGTTTAAAATGATACATCGATATATTTTTAGCATTTTTAAGCAACAGTTAGGAGAGGAGGCAGTAAAATTAAAAATAAAGAACTAATAAAAGAACTGAAAAGGATGTTACACCAATTCGCCACTTTCATACGTTTAACAATGCTTTAAGCCACGTATCTAAGACCGTCTGCCATAAGCTGTTTTTCCCTGCAGCATTATTCTCGATATTGCTTTTCGAATACCCGTAATCTAAAATTTGTGGGATAGCGTCACATATCTGAGGTAATATAAGTCGCACATGGTTAACATTTTGAAAGCTGACATTTGACAGATGTGCATAAACTGGTGGAATTCATTTATTCAGATTTAATTTAGAGCATCTTGAAGATGAGTGAAATGAGTGAAAAAGTTAGCCACGTTTTAAAATTTCATTTTGATTAAGGCACAAATACTGTGATGGCAAAGATACGTTATCAAAAGCAACAGCCAAAAGGTTGTCCAATAGCTTTCGTCCTGGAAATTTCTATGTCAAAGATGCACCCGTACCGGGACACCGATACACTGACACACCGACAAATTACAGACAAATTTTGTAGAATTTTGGCAAAAGTTAAGAAAGACCGGCACGTAAGTAACCATGATATCGCCAAGAAACTAAACATCCATCACCAAACAGTTTTAAACTATTTGAAGTAAACTAACTAGAAAGAAGAGAGATGCTCAATGTTGGGGTGCCACATGACACTAAAAATTTCGAATTTCCATCTGCGAATCTACGTGTTATTTCTGAAGAGGTTGGTCATAGGCGATTTCGCACGATAATAATGTGCGAAAAGTATGGTGGTCGAAAAAGAATGCAGCTCCAAAAATAATGCCAAAAAAGGTGATGCTGTGGTCGGTGGAATTGGAAGGGAATCGTGCATCATGAACTACTGCAGCCTTGCGAAAAGATTGACTCTGTACTCTGCTGTCAGCAATTGACAATTACTTGATTGATTGAATAAAATTGGTCTAAACTAGGTAACTGAAGGGGTGCCGTCTTTTACAGTGGCAACGCCAGATTACACAAATATTTTCATGACTAAGCACAAATTGACTGGACTTTGTTGGGAAGTTTTACTATAATGCAGCCGCCGTATAGCACGGACCTTGCAGCGTCACAGTATCATTTGTTTCGGTATCTGCAGAATTCTCTGAGTGGTTAGTTTCGAAAAAGGTCTGTGATAAGTCATTTCATTTTTTGCTCAGAAGTTCTACAGTGATGGAATCATGGTATCGCCAGAAAAATTGCAGGATGTCGAATAAAATGACATATTTGGTTTAATAAGGTTCTTTTAAGATATGAAAGCATTGTTTCAATTTTGACTTTAAAAGGTTCAACACGTTTTCAGCAACCTAATATTTATAGTCAAATATATGAGGTCGAAGGGGTGAGAAGTAAAGTTAGCGGATTTACTGTGTATGTATCATGACATGCGTCCTTGTTGGAATTATAGGAGGGGAATCTAAAAATTAGGAATAAAAATTTAAACAAATGTTTAAGATCACCACTTATGTTTATTATTGCTGACAATTGTTTCGACACACTGTGTCTTCTTCTGCAGCATGATGTAAATTAACTAACAAAGTATGTTTTAGAATACATAGTTTACCTAATTACAAGTACTAAATTCATTAACAATATTTACCTTAATACCTAGAACAAGTTCAATAAAGGAGACCCTCCCCTATCTAATTGATCGTTGAGTAATAGACCTGAGGATTTTTTCTGATTAATTTCTACCTGTTCTAAACAATTCAGTAATTTTCCTTTCTTTCCGTTATGCAAAATTTTGAAATCTTCATTGAATGTATGATTTTCCTCTGTTAAAATGTTTGGCGTAATGAGATTTCTTATTTTTCATTCTAAAGCTCTGCTCTGTTTATGTTCGTTTATTCTTTTATAAAAAGGTCTGCCTTTTTGTCCTATATACGTTTTATTGCAAATGCCACAGCATACTCGTAATTCGGAAATCCTCGATATATTTTCTTTTTTTGTTTTACTTTTATTATTTCTAATATGTCGAGATAATGTGTTATTTGTACGGAAAGCGATATTTACATGATTTCTATGGGAAAAATTTTGAATTTTATTAGTTAATTTTCCGGTATAGGTGAGTATATGAAATTTTTCTTTGTTTAGTTGTTTGTACGGGTACACCAGTCCTATTGCTTTTTTAAATTGTTTTTTCATTAAAATATTATCTACGAAATCGCTACTATATCCATTGTTTATACTAATTTGTTTTATAATATGTAATTCTTTCTAAAAATGTTCTTCCGTTAATGGTGTATTTATTAGTCTATGGATGAAACTATTATAAGCCGAGATTTTATGTGTGAACGGGTTGTTAGAATTAGCGTGTATAGTTAACATATATCTGAGTATGTTGGTTTATTGGATTTCAAAAATCGTGTTTATTCATTTTTTTTGATATTTTTAAATCTAGGAAATTAATCGATTTATTTGTTTCTATTTCTGTTGTAAAAGTAATATTATTATGAAGTTGGTTAATATAATCTAGAAAAAGTTTTAATTGTCGATCTGTGCCTGTAAAGCAAGTCAATATATAATCTACATACCGGTACCAATAAAATAAATTTTTAAAAAGATGAGAATTACTGATTTGTTCTTCTAAATGGTCCATGAAAATTTCAGATAAAATTGGACTAAGAGGGTTTCCCATTATTAAACCTTTCTTACTTATGTAAATGTTATCGTTAAATTCAAAATAATTCTGATTTAAGCACAATGTTAAGATATCTAATATTTCTTGTTTAATTATTGGGTTAACATTATTTTTATTGAGTAATCTTTGGACCAAATTTATAGCGTCTGATGATGGTATACTAGGAAAAAGATTTTGTACATCAAACTATATAAATCTGGAATTACTTGGTATAATTAACGTATTAATTTGTCCTATCAATTCATTACTATTTTTAATACTATATTTAGGTGTGAATTTACAATATTTTGTCAAAACCTCAATCAATTTATTTGATAAAGAAAAAGCTGACGCTGTTATGTATGAAACTACCGGACGAATTGGTGAGTTATTTTTATGTACTCGTAATTTAATAAGAGAATATAGTTTTGGAACTTGAGGATTCATCGAGACAAGTCTGAGTTTTTCATTCTCTGTGAAAATGCTTATGTCTTTTAGCACATCTTTAATTAATTTTTGGAAAGTTATTGTTGGATCAAAGTTGACGGATTTGAATACATCTGGTTTTAGGAAATCTATTGTTTTTTCAATGTAAATTTGTTTATAGCTATTACAGTTTTTCCTTTATCTGCTCTCGTAAAAATTATGTTATGTTCATTACTTTTGTTTTTTATTTGTTTAGCGATCTTATGTTCATTATGGAATTTACCTGGGAAACATTCAAACTTTTCTGTGCGTGACATTTTAGTAATTATATGTTTATTCGTAACATCTAGTGAATTACTACTACAGGCTATTTCACATTCAGCATATAAATCACGTAAATATAGCTTTCCGTACAAATAACACATTATCTCGACATATTAAAAATAATAAAAGTAAAACAAAAAAAGAAAATAAATCGGGTTTTTACGAATTATGCTGTGGCACTTGCAATAAAACGTATATAGGACAAACAGGCAGACCTTTTTATAAAAGAATAAACGAACATAAACGTAGCTTTAGAATGAAAAATAACAAATCTCATTACGCCAAACATTTAACAGAGGAAAATCATACATTCAATGAAGATTCCAAATTTTGCATAACGGAAACTGAATTGTTTAGAACAGGTAGAAATTAATCAGAAAAAATCCTCAGGTATATTACTCAACGATCAATTAGATGGGGGAGGGTCTCCTTTATTGAACTTGTTCTAGGTATTAAGGTAAATATTGTTAATGGATTTAGTACTTGTAATTAGGTAAACTATGTATTCTAAAACATACTTTGTTAGTTAATTTACATCGTGCTTCAGAAGAAGACACATTGTGTCGAAACAATTGTCAGCAATAATAAACATAAGCGGTGATCTTAAACATTTGTTTAAATTTTTATTCCTAGTTATTATAGATCTCCATCAAGTAACGGCTAAGTTAGTGAAGCATCTAAAAATGGTGTTTTTCTTCATTATTTTCAACTAAATAGAGTCAAACATATAATGGTTAAAAAAACGAGGCAAAGAATGTGAGAGGTTCCTTTATATGTTTTTTGTAACACATCCCGTTCTGTATTCTTGGATTCAAAGAATTTAAAAATTGTGTAAAGTTTCCCTTATTCTTAAATATGTAGAAAAGACTAACATGTGATTACTAGTGATTCAAAATATTCTCTTAACATATTAGACTTTTTATATGTTTGTGACCATAAATAACTACCATCTTTAAATACAATTATTCGTTTATACATAAAAGGTTTAGGATGTGGAAGTTGGTCTTATATTTTATAATTAATGGTGTCACATAGTACTTGGAAAATAATATTACTAATTTTATATTATCTGTACTTGTTTTTAGTGTTCCGTACGGAACACTTATAAGATCACTTCGGTGTCTGTCTGTCTGTCTGTCTGTCACGCCCGATTTTCTCCGAAACTATTTGACATAGAAAGTTGAAATTTGGTAATAATATAGGAATTGATGGCCTCATCAGAGCCATGTAGTTTTGAGAGTTAAATTTTGACTTAAGGGGTTAGTTTTGGGGGGTAAAATCGGAAGTGAAAAAAATTTTTTTTTACTAGATCATCGAGTGTGGTGTCAAATGAAAGTTTGTGAAAACACGAGTAAAAAATGTATATATAATGTAATACTTGCGCGCACTTTTCTTTGTATTATTTTTAAAAAATCGCGAAAAATCGCTGTCCCGGGCCTTATCTCGAAAAGTACTGAAAAAATTCCGGAATATTCTCCACGGGGTGTAGTTGAACGAAAATTATCATGAGTGCATTACCTTTAATAATTTTTCTGGTATTTAAAAAAAAAAAAAAAAAATTTCAAGGTCATCAGATTTCAGTAAAGATTGGAAACAAACTTTGTTGAAAACTCATTTGGGGTGTGTTTTGTGAAGTCACTGATCATTTTATACATCTGTAACAAAATTTTTTTATTTTAAAAGCAATCAACGTACGGAACACTAATTGCGCAAGTGCAACTTGCACTTGACCGGTTATTTTTAAATAAAAACTTGAAAGGCGAGGGCCGCCTTTCAAGTTTTTACAAACGCCCACTAGATGGTGCTATTGAGATGTGACATCACCACTGTTTGATATTTGTTATTGTTAAAGCAGTGGCAGCTCGAAATTAGCCGAGTAGTTTGTTTATAATGAGCGTTTAAAAAAACTATTTTGTGAACAAATGGAAATTTCGCGTGAAGGTTTCCGTTGGATGATTTTTTACGATTTGGGCAAAGGTCTAACTCAACAACATCGGCTGCTCAGGCGAGTGTCCGCAGACAGCGGGAGGTTGTTCAACTTAACAAAGACCTGGAAGAAATTCTATCTTGGGGTGACAGTAACCAAGTGGAATTTAACTCTACAAAAAACCCAGGCGGCAGTTTTTTCTAAAAAAGTTAACATTGCTGAACCCGACATAGTTATGGCGGGGCACTCCATTCCTCTAACATCGCCATTCAATTTGTTGGGCGTTAATTTGGGAGCAAATATGTCCTGGCATGAACATGTTGCAGGCATAGTAAGGAGAGCTTCTCAAAAGTTAGGAATATTATTTCGAACGAGAAAGCTTTACACTCCACAGCAACTGTTAATTCTTCATAAAGTTCAAATTCGACCAACTATGGAATACTGCTCCCATGTTTGGGGCTCCGCTCCCAAACATACACTGCATTTGTTGGATTCTATTCAAAGAGGAGCTGTTCGTCTAATTGGAGACCCGGAACTGACCGGTGGCCTTGATTCGCTGGTACATCGAAGAATGGTTGGCGACTTGAGCCTATTCTACAAGTATTTCCATGGAAAGCGTTCGGAGGATGTGGCCCGTTTAATTCCTCCCAGAGCGGTGCATGTTAGAAGTACACATCGCGCTTATACTTCACCTCCGTATGAGGTTCAGCTTGTTACTCCTCGTACAACGCTTTTCAAGCAGTCTTTTATATGGAGAATACCATCCCTTTGGAATAATTTGCCTAGGACTGTGTTTCCCACCGAGTACAATTTACAGGGATTCAAGAGTAACGTAAATCGCTTTTTCCGCACACGTGCCGCTCCTGTAGCGCTTTAGGGACCTCCCTGCAGCACGCATGCTAGACTCATAAAAAAAAAGAAAAGACTGTTTACAATTAGTTTACCGAATTTCGTGATGTTCACGCTTCCGTCAGCGTTGAATTTCATGAAGGTCGACCAAAATCGGTTGTTGTTCCAAAAAACATCGACGCTGTGCGCAACATGATTGAAGAGGATCGGTATGTAACTTATCATGAGATAGAGGCATCTTTAGACATGTCGAACACTGCAGTACATTCGATTTCGCGTGAACATTTAGCTGTGAAACAGATCTGTTCCTGTTGGATGGACGTATAATTTGACATAAACTGAAAAACAGGCTCGTGTTCATGGGTGTAAGAAAATGCTCAAAAAATTCGACCGAGGACATGCAAAATCCGTATACACGATTGTAACAGGAGATGAAACTTGAATATATTCGTACGAGCCGAAAACTAAGCAATAATCAATTGTTTGAGTGTTCCAAGATCAACCGAATCCAACAAAAATGGTTCGTTCGTGAAGCATTTCCGAGAAAATGATCGCTTGTTTTTTTGGTTATACTGGACATGTTGCAACCTTTGCTTTAAGCGGCCCATAGACGGTCAATATTATTGTGCAATATGGATTGCACAATATTTTGACAGCTGCCCATAGACGTTCAATATTATTGCATAATAATTGGGTTGTGCAATATTTGCGCAGTATAGACGTACAATGTGCTTGGCAATATTGTCAGTCCCCGCCGGTATTGTGAAGTGAAGTCATATTGAGTGACACTGAACTCTGTTGTTTAATTGCTGTGGGCGTTATTAGTGCGAAAAAAAAAAAGAAGACACGAAGGAAATGGGCCAAACAGTGGTTTACTGATAGGGAGAAGTACATCCACGAAATTTTTGGCGATACTTCTCTCACCATTTTTAAGGCGATTAGTATAATCTTTGCATTTAACATCCCATAGAGCCGGAACTCCATGGTAAACTTCGATAAATTCCAAAATGAACTGTTTATGCCATTTTTTTTATCCGCCATCACGACGCGTTGGCTACCACCTGTTGATATCGACTGACGGGATATTGCACAATCCTGCCCACAGACGGCACAGTATTTTCCAGGTTGCGCAATATATTTCAACAAATTTTGATTTCGTATAATCTATTGCACAACCTTTCAATACTGTCTACAAACGTTCTATTATATTGCACAAACCCAATTATTGCGCAATAATATTGACCGTCTATGGGCAGCTTTAGAGGATCGAAGAACAGTTAATGCTGAATGGTATTCAGTAATTTGTTTGCCAGAAGTCATCGATGAAATCAGGAAAAATAACCGAAAATGTCGTAACATTTTTCATCAGGACAATGTCAATTCTCACAGAGCAGATCAAACAATTGATTATTGGACCGAGAAAAACATCAAATTATTGTCTCATTGCTCGTTTTATCCTGATTGATCGCTTAACGACTTCTTTTTATTTCCGGATATCAAAAAAACTGCGTGGATAGCGATTATCATCACCTCAAGAAGCTGTTGAATCTTCCAAAACTATGTTTTTGAGGTATCAGGAGGTATCAGGTCAGAGTGGAAAAAATGCATCGAGAATTGGTTGGAAGGCATGCAAAGCGTATAACTCTTAGAGGTGAATATTTTGAGAAACAATAAAACGATTTGTACCAAAATTTTTTTTTATTTCATTGTTTTTGTAAATACTTAAAAGGTAATCCTTGTATATGCCGAAAACTCAGAAGTGATGAAACGTGAATTTTATAAATGCAAATTCATTAAAACAAAATTTAGCTAATCCTTTTATAATTTTTATAGCTTTTTTATTAATAATTTTCCTAATCACTACTTTTAAATTTGTTTTGAAACATAACACAGGTATACAAAAAAAGTTCTTTGTCTGTGAGACACGTCTTTTATTGAGTATTTTTTTTTTTGAGCTGAATTCATAAGAATCATAAAAAAAGATATCCACCTTGAGATCTTTTCAGAAAACACACTTAAATTTTCCAGAAACCTATTAAATTGGAAAAAAATACATTTTAATAGATAAAATGTAAAACTGTATACTTATTAAAATTATACGATAAAACTATTATTTCGGACATCTTGAAATGTTCTGAATCTACATTTATCAGGCATTTATTTATTTAAAAAAGCATTTTACCAACCACATATCACCCTTGTAATCGTTAACAGCTAGTTTTTTGTTGAAACTGAGTATAAAACTTTATTTTTTGATGTCAAGTCAAGATTAAGAATTTCAAAAAACACTGGAACTAAGAGTTTTGTTAGTTAGTTAAAGGTGGTGTATGCGTTTTTTTGTTAAACATGAGCACTAAAACCTAATATTTTTAAGTTTTTATGATAAATACAGATTTAGAACATTTAAAGATGTCCGAAATAATAGTTTTATTCCATAATTTTAATGATTATACAGTTTTACATAAATTATTAAAATGTATTTTTTTTCTATTTAAGAGTTTTCTGGCAACTTTAAGTGTGTTTTCCGAAAAAACCTCACAGTCTATGTCCTTTTTTGGAATTCAGCATAAAAAAATACTTAAGAAAACACAAAGACAAGAATTTTTTTATTTTGTATACTTTTGAATTTTAAATAATTACAAAATTTACCATGACAAGTTTTGAACTGAAAACCGTGTTAATTAGGAATATATTAATTTATACCTTTTCTCTCAAAGATTGATATCGCCCTAGTTTGGATAATACATTTATAGAAAATGTCATTTATAAACAGATTCTCAAAATTCATCAACCATTTTAATTGGAATTTCTATTTCAACAACATAATTTTACTATAGGACTCGATATGGCCCTTTACTTATTATTAATTAGAAAGTTTTGGTGTTTACCTCAACAAATTATTCAATAAATTTCTCCGAGAAGTTTAAGAGAATATTACATAACATTTAATACTTCGGTATTATATTTTCTAACAAAGATATCAAAGTTTCAATATAGAAGCCTCGGTATTTTGATTACCTAAATATTTACATTGGAATTTAAAGCTGTAATGTAGGAATGGGAACACCTAAATTAGTTTTGTCTTACATTTCCGCCATGGATTTCGAAACGTCAGTGGTGGCGAGATTGATTAATGTAGAATTATTACTACAAAAATAAATATACAATAAGAATCAACAAAACGACGACGGCGAATATCAAGTCGATCTATGAAGAAATCTATGGTATAGTAAAATTTGAAAAAGAGGACTCACTAGGATTAATAAATAAGAAGATGTGCAATCTTCCAAGCAGAAAAAAGAGTGCTTAACACAAAAAATAACAAATGTAAAACGTATTTAAAACCAGACTTAACCACTAATGGAAAGTGGAAGAAGACTATCGCGCCACATCAAACAAGGCACCATAGAATTCACTAAATTAAATAAAATTAAAATAACTGCTTTAAAAAGGGTAAAGAAACACAGCATATAGTGTAAAATACTGTTGTTAATAATCTAGAAAGCGAATCAATAACAAATAGTAGGGAAGAAATCATATTCATAGTTTTAAGACCGAAAAACCAAACACAGTAAGAAAAATTATAAAAATCAATTCCGAAGAGACACCTGAAATATTAACAATAATTTCATTTGAGTAATAAGCCAATTATTGAAATGAAATTAAATCGTTTTCCAAGAGAACAGAAAATAATTCTCGAGTTTATTAAATATGAAGGAAAAATAAAGAATTTTAAGATAACAATTACTAAACAAATGCTTAGAGGAAAGGAAAATACTACAGAACAGATACAATGTGGTAATCGTGTTACCGCATAAGAAAGGTGATAAAGCAGAGCTGGAGAATTATAAACCAATATGTCTCTATGTCAAATATATTAGTTACTTATTAAAATAAGAACGGCAATTCTAACAAAAAAATTCGAATTATAACAAAAGAAATGAACGAGCAGGTTTTAGAAGACAATAAAGCAATAACATATTATATTGAATTCGAAACATCATCGATGAGACCTTAGAATACAATAAGCACTTGTTCTCAGCCTTTACCAAAATAAAATGACGAGAGTTGAATAAAAGAGAGACAAAGGGTCACCAAGACATTACAGGCACCTGAGGATTATATTCACTGTCACAAAATTTCTTCTTGCTAGCTAAATCTGCAATGACGGTATGGTTAGCTAGCTAATTGCCCAAATGACCTTTTTACGGCTGTGTTATATTTTCTGATGAAAATATTTAAAAATAAAGTCAAATACAAATCGAGGACTGAGACATTGAAAAGCTAGAAAAGATTGGTTTTTAATATATTATCATAATTTTCATGTTCTGGCTTTAATCGTACTTGAAAATAATTTTTTCCATATAGCACTGCACAGATTAATTAGATTAGGTTTTAAAATTAGAGCAGTTTTAAAGTTAAACCTTGTCAGCACATTAAGTGGTTAAAGGTTATGTTTATATTTGTAATTGTTACTATTTAAATAATAGATATAGAATCCACAACGTTTTAGAGAAGAAAATATTTACGACACAGGGCATTTGAGTAGATAGTCCTAGCAATTGTAATATTGATTGTTACTATTAAGTAGAAAAGAAAGGTCGACCCAATGAAAATAATATATTTTAACACATTTGCTAATTTTTTCTTTCAAAAGAATGTTGCCAAATTATTACTATTTTTTGAAATCTATTCTGGATTTTAAACAAAATGTATTTTTTGGAGACAATCAAACCGTTATGTTAAAATTCCCAATATCGTGTTTATTTATATATATATATATATATATATATATATATATATATATATATATATATATATATATATATATATATATATATAACATATATATAATAAATTTACAATCTTACAATTAACAGCAACATATGATTGTTTAATAACTGTATGATGGCTTTTAGGTTGCAAATTTACTTGGGTACTATGCCATTCTGCAGTCTGACAGACGGCACTAGAATTAGTTTTTGATCAACGGCAAATCTTTTGCTAAATTAATGGGATCAGCGTTAATTGTCTTTAAAAATTTAGACGTTGTAGAGTATAAGTAGTGCCAAGTTGTAGGATTTTGTAACTTAAGAATGAATAATGAGCAAAGTAATACTAATTTCGTGTTGAAGGTTCTTGTCTTCTGTTTATCATCATCATTATCATTAGCTTATTCCATCCATAGTCGGATGTGACCCTCCCCAAGTTGTCTCCAATGAGTTCTGTTGTTTGCTTTTTGCATCCAATCGTATCCTGCTAATCTTTTTATGTCGTTCGTCCATCTTGTCTGTGGTCTACCTCTGCATCTTCTATGTTCTCTAGGCCTCTATTAGACTATACGGCATGTCCATATTTTATCATTCATTCTTGCCATATGACTCGCCCAATTCCACTTTAATATACAGATTCTTGTATTACATCTGTCACTTTTAATCTTTCCTGTATCTGTATATTTTCACATGACGTAAGTATTTTAAAGTGAACTATTCTTAAGTGAATAATAAAACTTGTAGCTCTTAAATCGGTAAGAAGTTCTAGTTTCAAAAGAATAATTGCCGTTTGGTTTCAAAACTAAAAAACTGTCAACATATTTTAACTTAACTACCGAAAGTTGCTGTGTCTACAATTGCGCTTCACTAGCATGAGAGCATAAACAAGAAAGGATCCTCATTGAATTGCAGTAATTATAGACCAATTGCTTTAATATCATGCGCTGCTAAAGTGTTTCTCTTGATCCTAAATAAAAAACTCAAAACTTTTCTGCTGTCGAAAATTTCTACCGAACAAACAGATTTCATTTCAGGAAGGGGGATTAGGGAGCAAATTTTCAACATACGCCAGATAATAGAAAAGGTCAAGGAATTCCAAATATCAACTTATATCTGTTTTATAAACTACTCCAAAGCTTTCGACTGCATACAGTGGAACAAACTCTGGTCGATTCGAATCAGCATGGAACACCTATACATCTTGTAAATATTATAGAATTAAATTGAATAATTCTTTTGCCGAACCCCTTAACATAGAAGTCGGTGTCAGATAGAACTGTATTCTGACACCCTTACTTTTTAACGTATATATAAATGACGTCTGTTTTGGATGGCTGGAGTGGAGGTATGACAATCGGTGGAAAAAGCTAAGTAACCTTAGATATACGGATGATACTGGTTACGTGCAACGTCAACACAAAAGCTAAATTCAATTATGGAGTGTCTTGAAATCACTAGCAAAAACTATGGATTGACAATTACTAAGACGAAAACCAAAGTAATGATTATTAGTTGTAATGAAGATCTCTCACACATAAATGAAATTGCTGGTTTAACTGTTGTAGACCATTTTAACTATTTGGGCTCCCTCTTAACTAACTAACAATGGTGGCTGTGAAGCGGAAGTAAAAAGACGTTGGTTAAGGCTAGAAACTCGACGATGAAATTCACTAAGATCTGGAAAGATCCAGCTGTCACAAAAAACACAAAGTTAAGATTTCTGTCCAGCCTTATATACCCCATAGCAACTCACGCATCGGAAACATGGACCATTAAATAAGCTGACAAAGAACGAATCGATGCATTTGAGATGTGGGCATATCAAAGAATTCTCATAGTATGATATACCGACCACCATACTAATGTATCAATTCTTAAAGAGCTTAGTATAAATGACCGTATTTCAAATAGAATTAAAAGACATTACCAAAAACGACTTTGGATATTATTAATAAAAATTAGGTACCCATAACATAAATACACATTTGGTAATACAAGAAACCAAAATTCAATCATCGATTATATTATGACTAACAGGAAATATACCCAAGTCAAATCCTAGAAGTAAGAACTCTAGCATCCGCAAACTTGGGAACTGAACATGGATTGGTTCTTTGTAAATATAACACAAAAGTAAATCTACAAAAGAAAAACCTCCTCTTTACGTTAAAAAATTAACATTAAAGATGAAACAAAAATCTTATACAAAAACAGGATAGAAGAAAAAATAGCATTAAATTCCATTTTAGAAGGTGAAAATGTAAACGATATTTGGCAAAAATCAAAATAATTGTAATAAGTAGCTCTTAAGAAGCTCTCGGAACCAAACTAGTAAAAATCAATGGAAGACGAAACCACAAGCCATGGTTCAGCGATGAAGTAAAGACATGAGCAACACAAAAGAAAGACGCGTATATCAAGTACAGAAACATAAGAACAGCAGAAGAATATGAAGCGTACAAATAGGTTAGAAACAAAGTCAAAGAAGCAATACGAAAACATAAAGAAGGCATATTGGGAGAAATTTTCCACAGGGATGGAACACGATGCTTATGGAGGACAAAAAAAAACTGGAATGTACTCAGGAGTAGAAAAAGACCCAACGAAGAAGTAAATTCTATATCACCTAACAAGTGAAAAACCCACATAAACAATCTGTTCAGTAGCCATCAAGAAGAGACTGACGACGACTAGGTGGAATCAGATGGCAACGAAGAGCTGTTAGATGAAGAAGAGAATATATCTCAAGAGGAGGTACATGAAGTACTGAAAAAACTAAGAAACAGAAAAGCTTTTGAGCCTGATGACATCACCAACGAAATGCTCAACTATGGAGGTATTAGAATAGAAATACTCTTGACAACCTTACTCCAAAAGATAATCTTAAGCCAGAAAATTTCTGAAGACTGGAGGAACAGTATTACAATCCCAATATTCAAAAAAGGAAATAAAAATGACTTCGACAATTATATAACCATTATTCTACTAAATAGCACTAGTAAATTATTAGTCAAGATCATAACTGTAAAAATAACAAAAAAGATCAAAATAAGCGAGGAACAGCAAGAATTTAGAAAAAATAGATCGACAGTGGATACTATATTTACAATCAGACAATTGATTGAAAAATCATTAGAATTCAATAATCATCTATTTCTGTGCTGAGTCGATCTAAAAAAAGCATTCGATATGGTACGGTTGAGAGACTTCTTACAAATTTTGCGAGACATAGCAAGAACTAACTGAAGAAGTACCGATATCATCTGGAATTCCACAAGGCGATAGCATGAGTTCAAACCTTTTTATTTAATAATGGACAAAATAATAAATAGTGTCAAGGAGGTCAAAATCGGATGAAAAACTCTAAAAATATTTTGCTTTGCTGATGATGCAATATTAACAGCGGAAAGTGAAGATGGCTTACAGCGACTAATACGTCGTTTCCAAACCACAGCAGAAATTTACAACATGAGAATATCAGTGAAAAAAACAGAATCAATGGTTATTGCTAAAAGCCCCATTAGATGTAAATTAGTCGTCGACAACAAAACAGTAGCACAGAGCATGCACTGCACATATCTGGGAGTGGGAGCTGAAAAAATATATATCAAGAAGTACTCAATCAGGCAAATAAAGCATCGAGAATATCTGGTTATTTGAGGGATTTAATATGGAAAAATGCCTACATGTCTACAGAAAAAAAAAGTGCGTATATATAGAACCGTGGTAAGGCTGCTTCTAACGTATGTAGAAGAAACAAGAGCAGAAAGATCTAAAACAAAAAACCTTATGAGAGCTACAGAAATGAAAACAATACGCACTATCAAAGGAATAACCCTGAAAGACCAGGTAAGAAGCACAACCATACGAGAACAACTCAAGATTCATGACACCTTCGGTTTGCCAGCTAATAACTGGGCAAAAGATGAAAAACCAGAAACAAGAAAACCTCCCGGTCGACAACCAAAAAGATAGCACTGAAGCTGGACATCTACGTCACAAAACGCTTAAAAACAGACGAACTGAGAAGAAGCAGGCACCCATTATTTTAAACGTTTCTTAAGAATTTTTAACTGAAGCAGTGTAATAAATTATTGTTAAATATAAAATTAGCTTCTATTATTTGATATTAATAACAGTTTTAAATTTTAGCATTAGTATATATTTGACTCATATGAATTTGGATATAAATTAAATACCACTGTCAGACAGCCCATGACTAAATTATATAGTTATTAAACCTGGCATGAATTGGAATACATTAAAGGCAACAAGACATGAACTAATTATTAT
Organism: Pachyrhynchus sulphureomaculatus; assembly: GCA_019049505.1. Classification (NCBI taxonomy): domain Eukaryota; kingdom Metazoa; phylum Arthropoda; class Insecta; order Coleoptera; family Curculionidae; genus Pachyrhynchus; species Pachyrhynchus sulphureomaculatus. The sequence continues at coordinate 120,236,190 of CM032455.1, read as the reverse complement.
TAATTCATTGTTCCAGAGGGTGCGTAGGAGGTAAGTTATTATATTGTTTAATTATCTTTATATACGCGTGACATTTATTAACCCTTAAGCAAAAGTAATTTATCTAATGGTAATACAAATACACTGAAATGCTATTTTTTATTCATTGAGTCAGTGGCTGTACAACAAGACTTACCAATCAATCTCAAATATGTTGTATCCATGTTTTAAAATCACTTTAAGACTGAACGAACAAAAATTATTCGAAGATTTTTTGTAAACTCTTTGTCAATATATCGAAGTGGATATGTGAACGATGTGATATTTATAGTAAATAACCGGTCAAGTGTAAGTTGGACTTGCGTAATTAATGTTCCGTATGTTGATTGCTTTTAAAATAAAAAATTTTGTTAGGGTGGTATAAAATGATCAATGACTTCACAAAATATACCCCAAATGAGTTTTCAACAAAGTTTTTCCCGATATTTGCTGAAAACTGATAACCTTGAAATTTTTGTATTTTTTTTTTCATATACCAGATAAATTATTAAAGACAACGCACTCGTGATAATCTTCGTTCAATCTATACCCTGTGGAGAATATTCCAGAATGTTCTGATGAATACTTCTCGAGATAAAGTGGGAGACACTGATTTTTCGCTATTTTTTAAAAATAATATAAAGAAAAGTGTGCGTAAGTATTACATTATATGTATTTTTAAACACGTGTTTTTACAAGCTTTCATTTGACACCCCACTCTATGACCTGGTAAATTTGTTTTTCACTTCCGATTTCACCCCCCAAAACTAACCCCTTAATTCAAAATTTAATTTTCAAAACTACACGGCTCTGATGAAGCCATCAATTCCTATATTAGTGCAAAATTCCAACTTTCTATGTCAAATAGTTTCGGAGAAAATTGGGTGTGACAGACAGACAGACAGACGGACAGACAGACATACGGACAGACACGTAAGTGATCTTATAAGTGTTCCATAAGGAACAAAATACAATATCTGTATAGATTTAATATTACTAGCGACCATGAATAAGGCTTTCATAAGTAAAAATCAAAAGGAGATCTTTTGACATATCATATATATTTAGAACATTTCAGTTGAACAATTTGGAGAATCTCGAGCGCTTGCACTTGATATATTAAAAGCATTCGATCGTATTTGACATGACAGATTACTAGCTGGGTTACGCTCTTGTGGTATGTCTGAGTGATTTAGTTTATAGCTTGCATATATTCTCAGAGAACATTCTTTACGACTGACAATCGACGGGTTTTTTGCTAGTACCCACTTCTATCATCATCGGTGTATCCCAGGGTTTCAAATTGTCTGGTACTTCCGTTCACTTTTACGTAAAAAATCTGCTGGAAAGGACGCTTATTTCTTCACTTATTTTGAACTTTTGAACATTAGCTCACTCATCCGCAGACAGCAGGAGGTCATTCAAATCAACAAAGACCTACAAGAAGTTTTATCTGAGGATGACCGAAAGTAAGTAAAATTTACCACTACTAAAACCAAGGCAGTAGTTATGTCTAAAAGAGTTACCATTACGAAATCTGACGTAGTTAGCTTCTCTATTCCTTTAGTATCGCCACTTAACCTTCTTCTTCTTCGAGTGCCACTCCTATCGGAGATTAGAAATCATCACAGCTACTCTCACTTTATTTGCTGCTCTTCTAAACAGTTCAATTGATCTGCAGCTAAACCAGTCGCGCAAGTTACGTAACCACGATATTCTTCTTCGTCCAACATTTCTCTTCCCTTTAATTTTGCCCTGCATAAAATTCCGCAACAATGAATATCTTTCTCCCCTCAACACACGTCCCAAATATTTCAGCTTCCTTTTTTAATAGTGTTCATTAGTTCTGGGGCTTTGTTCAGTCTTTGGAGAATCTCATTATTGGTTACCCTATCAATCCATGACACTTTCAGAATGCGCTGATAAAACCATATCTCAAAAGCTTCAATACTTTTAGTATTGTTCTGCCTCAAAGTCCATGCTTCCACTCCATAAAGAAGCGTTGAGAAGACATAACAACGCAACATTCGTAACCGCAGTACCAGGCTTAGATCTCGATTGTAAAAGAGTTTTCTCATTCTATTAAAGCTTGATCTTGATATCTCTATTCGGGTTTTAATCTCCTTTGTCTGATCTGTATTCTCGTTCAGCCATGTTCTCAAGTATTTATAGCAACTGATTTTCTCAATACTTCTGTTATTAACCAGAAGACGATCCAGGTTATTTTGAGATTTTGCCATCACCATAAATTTTGTTTTTTTTAGATTTATCTTTAGACTTAACCTGCTGGTCTTTAACTTGGGATCTAATATGTCTTAGCATGAGCATATTGCATGTATAGCAAAGAGATCTTTTCGAGAGCTGGGAATATTATTTCGTACTAGAAAGCTTCACAATCTACAACAACTTTTTTTGCTACACAACGCTTAAATTCGTCCAACATATATAGTGCTTTCATATTTGGGGCTCTGCTCTCAAACATACGCTGCATTTGTGGGATTCTATTCAGAAGAGAGCTGCTTGCCTGATTGAAGACGCAGGATTCACCAGTAACCTTGATTCCTTGGCGATTTGAGCTTAATATATACGTCTTTTTATGGACAATATTCCATGAATCGAGCCCCCTTAGTTCCTCTTAGAGCTGTACATGCTAGGAAGATCCGTCGCGCTAATATGAGGTTCAGCCTGTCACTCCTCGTACCATTCTTTTCAAGAATTTTTATATTAAGAACCTCATCCTTTTGGAATGTTTTGCATAGGACCTCGTTCAACATAGAGTACAATTTACAACGATTTACGACTAATTTGAATAGTTTTTTCCACACACGCGTCGCTCCTGTAGCGCTTTAGGGGTTTCCCTGCAAGACGCGTGCTATGCCCATAAAAAAATGTAAATACGGAATTTAAATTTCGTTCATAGTGAAGGAATTAATCCAGAGTATTTATGGATGACTTTTAGTTAAAATTCTTTCAGTTTCATCATCTGGTGCATTGTTATTTGAGTTAAAATCTTTAACAAGCTGTAAAGAGCTATGCATGTTCTTTGTCACTTCTAGCCCATTGCAAGTTAAGTTCTGTTCTATTACGTATACCAGGTGACTGGGTTTTAGGTTTCTTCATGTCTTTAATCGTTACCATATCGAGCTATCTTGTTTAATAAGACAGCTAATATAACCATGAGAGAACGTTTCCTGCATTTATGTAACTTTCGATTTTTACTAGTTATTTATATTATTTAGTACAGGCTTATCTTCTTGGGTATTGTTTGATAGCTTGACCTTTCTCTTTTTTCCGCCTTAAGTTTTGTTTTTATGTCGAAAAGAGCATTGTATAAGTTTCATTTTTAGTGTTCCGTACGGAACACTTATAAGATGACTTCGGTGTCTGTCTGTCCGTTTGTCTATCACACCCGAAACTATTTGTCATAGAAAGTTGAAATTTGGTAATAATATAGGAATTGATGGCTTCATCAGAGCCATGTAGTTTTGAAAATTAAATTTCGACCTAAGGGGTTATTTTTGGGGGGGTGAAATCGGAAGTGAAAAAAAAAATTTTCATTAGGTCATTGAGTGTGGTGCCAAATGAAAGCTTGTGAAAAATACGAGTAAAAAATATACATATAATGTAATACTTGCGCGCGCGAAAAATCGCTGTCCACTCGCCTTATCTCGGATGTAGATTGAATGAAAATTATCACGAGTGCACTACCTTTAATAATTTATCTGGTATACAAAAAAAACAAAAATTTGAAGGTCATTAGTTTTCAGTAAAGATTGGAAACAAACTTTGTTGAAAACTCATTTGGGGTGTTTTGTGAAGTCACTGATCATTTTATACCTTCATAACATTTTTTTTTATTTTAAAAGCAATCAACGTACGGAACACTAATTGCGCAAGTTCAACTTGCACTTAACCGGTTATTTATTTTTAACTTGAACGCAGCGCGCCTTAGCGTTTTTATCGCTATATTTAATTTTTTAAGGCTCACGTTTAGGTTTGTCTTCTTTAACTGTTGTATATTAACTAATTGTGTGATCTAAAATTTTTTTGCAAATGACCAGTTTGTTGGGTCAGTAATGGGCATGTGGTCAAAACGTAACTTAAAACAACTATTAGGCTGGAACTTTGGTTGATATCGGTCAGCCAATAGATAGGTTAAGCTAGTGACGAGAAAGGTGTTGCACCAATAACCTATTTATTTAACGCTATTCTAAAATTACTGGCACTAGAATAACGTAAAATAATAAAAATTTGGTTATATCTTGTATTATTAATGTCTGAATCTACTAAAGGACAAGAAATGACAAAATCGGCAAAAGTTGAAATAGATTTATTTAAACAATTTTATAAATTTCACATATTCTCTGTGAGTGTACAAGGCTGGTTTGAAAAGTCCGTGGAAAAATAAAAACTACTTATGTGTTTGGGGTAAACCTTTTTTATTTTTCGACATAGTCTCCTTTTAGGCTTATACACTTCGTCCAACGATGTTCTAGTTTGTTGATCCCTTCCGAATAATAGGATTTGTCCAAGTCTGCAAAATATCCATTAGTGTCTGCTATCACCTCCTCCTTTGAATAAAATCTGTGTCCCGCCAGCCATTTCTTCAAATTGGGGAACAAATAGTATTCCGAGGGAGCCAAGTCTGGAGAATAGGGGGGATGTGAAACGAGTTGGAATCCTATTTCCATTAATTTTGCGACCACAACTGGTGAGGTGTGTGCTGGTGCGTTGTCGTGATGGAAAAGGACTTTCTTGTGGGCCAATCGCGGGCGTTTTTCTTGCAGCTCGGTTTTCAAACGGTCCAATAACGATGAATAATATTCACCTGTAATAGTTTTACCCTTTTCCAGATAGTCGATGAGGATTATCCCTTGCGAATCCCAAAAGACAGTCGCCATAAACTTTCCGGCCGAAGGAACGGTCTTCGCCTTTTTTGGTGCAGATTCCTCCTTGGTAGATTGTTGTTTGGTCTCAGGAGTATAGTAATGTATCCATGTTTCATCCACAGTGACGAAATGACGCTTAAAGTCCTCCGGATTCTTCTGGAACAGCTGCAAACCATCCTTGCAACACTTCACACGATTCCGTTTTTGGTCAAGCGTGAGCAATCGCGGCACCCATCTTGCGGATAGCTTTCTCATATCCAAATGTTTATGCAAAATATTATGTACCCGTTCAGTCGAGATGCCCACAGCACTAGCAATCTCACGCACCTTAACTCTTCTGTCATCCATCATCATATCATGGATTTGATCAATGATTTCTGGAGTCGTAACCTCCACAGGCCGTCCAGAACGTTCAGCGTCACTTGTGCCCATATGGCCAGTCCGAAAATTTTGAAACCACTTATAAACTGTTCTAATCGAAGGTGCAGAGTCACCATAATGCTTATCAAGCTTCTCTTTAGTCTCCTGAGGCGTTTTGCCTTTCATAAAGTAATGTTTAATCACCACATGAAATTCTTTTTCGTTCATTTCTTGAAAATCACTCGACTTCCTTGATTCACACGAATGCCAAACACAAAGAAATAGACCAATATCGCTGAAACTTGGTGTGCGTTCATTCAAGAGATGCTAGTAACTAAACATGACCTCGATACGCGCCGGTGGTGCCATCTCTCGGACTTTGCACGGACTTTTCAAACCAGCCTCGTAGATATAGTAGTCGTTGAAAAGTTGAGATGACAGAGAACGTAAGAGTGTAATTTTAATATGTTCCAAAATGTTCATCTTGAGCATAGAGAATGTAAAAACATAGTCCTGTTTCAAAATTAACTTGATTTGAATTCAGATGCGTTCCGAGAATAAAGCTGTTTTATATTATGTTCAATCTTCTTTGATGGCAATTGTTTCTTGATTCTAATTAAAAGAAATCGGCAATAAAAGAGCAGCAGCAAATAAATCCCCCAAGAAAGACACTTAATTATATTGTGAGACAAACTTAGAATAAATTTTAATGTTACATTTCACATAGAAATTGTTCTAGTTTTTTCTTAAATATTTCGTTGACAATATCAATCAAAAAGCAGTTTGATTTTTCTTTTTTTCAAATTTTTCGTTACTCATTGGTATGAAGTAACTAATTTATATATGGTAGATTAACATAAATCCCAAGAGATTCTGTCACGGATATGCGTTGGTTTTCTATAGAGTTTAAAGTTAATATTGTTACCCGCTCCTAAAATGATTGAAACTAGATAAAAATATTTTATATTCGTTTTCAATTCCCCTAGTAAGTTTTATGCTTTGGTGAATACTATTGGGAAATTGTGAAAAGGAATTTAATTTGTTGAAAGCTACTGTCCTTTCAATCAATGTCTTGTCGACATACCGACATGAAATATCAAATTTTGCCTGAAAGATTGTATCAAGAGGAGAGAAGTTTATTATCCAAATAATTCACGAAATCATATATTTGTAAAAAAATCAGAATCCAGGAAGGCATCAAGCTTAAATAGCACTTATTTTTGAGGAAGTTTTAAAATAATTTCTTAATATTATTCAGATTTTCTAATTTCGGTGTACTTGGAAAAAAATTTCCAACATCTAAGAACAGAAGAATATATTTGAAAGGACGACTATGCTAAGCTTTTTAATAATATTAATATTTTTTAATAAGTGCAATAGATTTGTGGTATTTTAAATTCTACCAGGGAATTTTTAAACCAACTGGCTATAAAGCCTAATAGTTAAAGAGGGAAATAAATGAAACAGAATGAAATTTTGAGCTCGCTTTCTCTCAAACAGGGGTAAAATACAGGATGTTTTAGAAAATATTGAGATTACATTCTCACATTCTCGGTCAATTCATAATCTTAAGGACTAGTCCGACCAAAATTATCGCTCCAACTTCTCTTGCTATTTGCTTGCTTAATTGTTGCTCAATTATCGGTCTGAAGTACTGCATGTACTTTGTAACACAGCGCTGCCCATGCTGGCTTATGCTGCCTCAATAGCGATCTTTAGTTAAGTCATATTGAAACGCTGGAATATACTAGTTCAATTATGCTTCAAACGTATTAATCCAAAGGATTCGAATCTGGGCTCTTAGAAATACAATAATAAAGTGCGCTTTGTCCTGGCAACCTCGGGAGAATATATGTCGTATTTTTAGTATATACGGTTGGTATCGAAGGCCCCCCTAAGCAATTTAACGTATTGCTGGCTCACATACATATACAATCGACGCTAAATTTTGCAACTCTTTTCCTGGGTTCTCCGGAATCAGTGGTTGAGCCTTTTTAACGACTGCGAGGCTCCTCGCGGTGCATTCTTTCGAGTTACTCTTCCTGGTCGATTGTTTTTAAGCCCTATATTTTGCCACCACGTTATTAACGATTGATTTCGGGTGTCTAAAGACCCGAACTCTGTTCCTTCGCCGATTGCGTCTCTTCGATTATATTCCACACATCAACCGTCGACATGGCAGCATTTTGCGGTTATGACTATCTATTAGAAGCATATACATAATACTCCTATATAGCGAGATTAAGAGAGAAATGTGTCGCCGTTAGTAAAGTATAGACCATCTTTTCTCTCTCGCAACCTAGCTTGGAACTTCACACGAACTCTGCATGAGTTATATAAGATCATATTAATTCTGTGCAAGTTAGCCAGTGCGCGTGAGCGTTATCATTCTGCTCTCTACTTGCTTCTTTCTTTAATGGCACTCGCTTCGCTTACATGCGAAGATAGGGCGCTAGCTATATAGGAGTACTACCTAGGAGTACTACCTATATGATTAGAAGTAGCGATGAGCTTAACAGCAACTTTTAGGTCACAGGTATATCTGCAACGGTGATTTATAAGTCACAGCTTCTTTTAACAGCGACTTAAGTTGCCGCTGCACTCCGTCCGAAATCTCCGGAAATCCGAAACTACTGCTGCTTAATGATGGCTATTAGAGCCAGCCAATTTTATAACCTATTATTTCTGATATTTTGATGTATGTATACTGTTCTGTGACTATTTTCAGAGTACTTTTGTTATTTTATTAGTTTTTTTTTTATGACATCTGTCTACTTAAATGTACGTATAGAAGTATTTACCAAAATATTTACATACAAATTTATGCAACAAAATTTTACTTTGTAATTATTTGAGCTGACAGCATTTTGCCTTCCAATGGCGACGCGACAGTCCAATATCGTGTACCGGTGAATCGTCGGTCGTTGGGGACTGCGACCGTTGTCTGTAACGAAACGATAGGCACCGTTGCCAATCATTAAGTCGACGGTCGAGTGTCGGGTGGATTTGTGGCATCTGCGTATGCAACGAATATTTAAAATAGCGATTAGAGTAACTGTTTTACGAAGAATCGAGCTGCACATATTACCTGTGACTATCTAAGTCAGTAAGGTAAACAGATAAGATAACATCGCTAATCTCTAATTAGAAGCGTCAAGTCTTCTCGGATGCCAACAATGACCTCTGGTGGGGTAACAATATGGCGGGTAAATTGAATCGAAATATGTCCTGATTTTGGTGACGCATCCTGTAAAACAATCTAAGATCATACTTTTAATATACCATGTTATTTTGGCGTACCTTTATTTCGGGAACATACTTTTATACTTTACATCAAGAGAACCCAACTGCACTTACGGTAGCATTAAGAAAAAAAAAAACATAAAAATTAACTTTCCTACTTTTTCATTAGAGAAACAACAAAAATCCATTACATAAGTGTAAAAATTAAAACATTCCCACATATTTTTTTTTTATCTTGAGTTTATCGACTTTCATTTTAAAAGTTTATGTACATCGTTAAAGTTTTAAAAAGTTTTATATTGTTTACAAAGTTAAATTAGAACTCTTAAGTTTTTATTTACGCGTGGGTGGGTTTGTAACCTGTAGGTACATATATAAAATATATTTATGGATTCTGAACTTATCAAAGTTATATACTAAACCAAAAAGAAAATAATAAAATTTGTGTTGAGTGTTGAGAGACTTTGTTAGATATTTAGATATATTTTTTTATGGGCCTAGTACAAGAGCTGCAGGGAAATCCCTAAAACCCTACAGGAGCGACACGGGTGCGAAAAAAACAATTCCTGTTGGTCTTGAGTCGCTGTAAATTGTACTCGGTGAGAAATACAGTTCTGAGCAAATCATTTCAAAGGACTATTGTTCTCCATATATGGTAAAAGACTGCTGGAAAAGGGTTGAACGAGGAGTAAAAAGCTGAGCTTCATACAGATGTAAAGTATTAGTCCGACGTGTATTTCTAGCAGGTACCTTTTAAGAGGAATTAAGCAAACTATATCCGTAGCACAAATACACAAATAATAAAAATATATGCCCCAACCACAAATTCTGAAGACTCAGAAATAGAACAACCATATGAAGACCTAACAACAGCGAGAATGAACGAAACAGCCAAATACATGGTACTAATGGGAGACTTCAACGCAAAAGTAGATTAATGTTAGATAAAAATAATAATATCCCAAATATAGGCAAACATTTTCTGGGTAACAGAAACACTAGGGGAGAAATGTTGACTGACTATTGCAGAAGTGAAAATCTCTATTGTATGGACTTCTTTTTCAAAAAATCTCTAAAGAGAAGATGGACATGGAGAAGCCCAAATGGTACGGTAATAAATGAGGTAGACTATATTATTACCAACGACATACGAGCGAATAAAACTACTAAAAATGCAACCTTTTCCAACATCCGAGATCTTAAAATAGAACAAAGAATAATTTCAGGGTAAAATTGAAAGGAAACTGAAAAACAGGGAAGAACTGGAAAATATGGAAATAGACGAGCTCATAGAACAAATAAATAACAGCTAACAAACAGTAACAAAAAAAATATGCACAAAACATAAAAAGGGTAGTAGAATTAGTAACAACACAAAAAAAATTAAAAGAAGAAGAGAATTGCATCGAGATTCTGAAAATTATAAAGCACTTAACAAAGAAATAAACAGGAATATATGAAAAGATCTACGAGATTACAATACAGACCTTCTTGAGAACACCACTTTAGATAACAAAAATATGAGGATTTTAAAAACAAAATTATCGAGAGGAAAGACAAAAGTAGCAAAACTTAAAGACAGACAAGGTATAACTAAAGTCAATATAGACGAGATAGTAACTGTAGTATAAGGGTTTTATGAACAATTGTATAGCTTAAAATTCCAAGAGAATTATGACACCAGATCTAAAATAAAAAATGTAGGTTCGGAGGAAATCCCTGAAATAGATAACCCCAAACTAACAGCCTTCCAGCACATGAAAATAATTAGAAGTTCGGGTGAAAATCGAATTACTACAGAAATGTTAAAAACGGGAGGCGAGAACTTAAGAGAAAGTGTAAGGATATTACTGAACAAGTGCCTATTACTGGGTAAAATTATGAAAAAATGGAAAAATGCTGAAGTTGTTATTATATAGAAAAAAGGCGATAAAGACAAAGTAGAAAATTATTGTCCATTTATATAAATTACTTACAAAAATAATAACTGACAGACTGACGCACAAGATGGATTCATATCAATCTCCGGAACAGGCAGACAATAGCCCACCTACATACAGTATCTATGCTCATTGAGAAAGCCCCAGAATATAATATACCCTTACACTTGGCTTTCGTAGACTACCAGAAATCCTTTGACTCTATAGAAATGTGGCCAATTTTAAGAACCCTAGATAACATTAGGATAGATACCAGATACTCGACTATGACATCTACGACAATGCATACATCCAAATACTGGTAAATGAAGACATGAAGACCACAAAGATACCGCTAAAAAAGGAGTACGTCAAGGAGATAATATCTCGCCAAAACTGTTTACATTGGCGCTGGAGGACGTTTCTAAGACCTTAGACTGGCAAAAAAGAGGATTAACATAGACGGAATACGACTTAATGATCTACGATTTGCGGACGATATCATTCTAATCAGCACTACACCCAATGAATTAACAACTATGTTTGCAAAACTGCATCATGCATCGTCACAAGTCGGATTGGAAATGAACCTAAGCAAGACAAAGGTAATGAGCCAAGAGTAAATAACGATTACCATCGAAAATCGGCCATTAGGGAACATATCCGAATATATATACCTCACAAAAAAAAATACTACTAGGAAAGGAGAACCAAACGGTAAAAATTTCTCGAAGAGTTGGTCTTGGTTGGGCAGCTTTTGGTAAACTGGGGTTTATTTTTAGATCACGAGATATCCCTGTAAACCTCAAAAGGAAAACGTATGAGTAGTGTGTACGGCCAGTTCTCACATACGGTTTTGTAATGATGTCGCTAACACGTAAGTCGATAAACAGACATCGAGTGGTGCAGCGTGCAATGGAGACAGCTATGCTTGGAGTGAGTTTGAAAGATAGAATCCCAAATGAGGAAATTCGGAGAACACGGCTGACGGATACTCTGCAAGGAGCGGCTTAACTAAAGTGGAGATGGGCTGGCCACTTAGCGAGAGAGAACAAAAACAGATGAGCATAAAGGCTTACAGTATGGCGCCCAAGGGAGAGTAAGAGGAGTGTGGGAGGACCTCAAAGAAAGTGGCGAGATGACATTCAGAATATCGCAGGAAAAAATTTGAACAGAACGGCTATGGGCAGGGAAAGATCGAAAGATTTGGAAGATGTCTGCATCCAGGAGTGGATGAGAACAGGCTGAAAAGAAGAAGAGGAAGATATTCATAGAACACGTTCCTTGAAAATACTTGTAGAATAGACTTAAGTCACCAACCGTTCTTCGATGTTCCAATGAATCAAGATTGTTGATCAGTTCTGAGTCTTCAGTCAGGTGAACAGTTCCCTTCTAAATAGAATCCAACAAATGCAGTGTATGTTTGAGAGCAGAGTGTTATAAGTGCGCTGCAACCGTGTCAGGGGGGTGTTAAGTCCTAAATTCTTGCGATATGGCAAGTTAAATTAAGGTAAATTTCTTAGGTCACTTTTAGGTATATTAAAATTGATTTGACATAAGAGTTCAGGTACATCCAACAAGGCATTTGTCAATTTAAACAAAAAAACCAGAGATCCAAGATCCTCCTTCTATCTGAAAGAGATAATAAGTTGTAAGTTTGTGCTGTCAGTTCTACAGTACAATTGTCCTTAAAGGGCACTAACTTAAGATTCATTCCCTGAACTGCTTCGAGTCTTTTCGTAGGTGTAAAATAGGGTGGGTTCCAAATAAGGGACAAAAATGATAGTTTACTGTGTACAAATGCAGAATATAGACCAACAAGAGTTTTTGCAGTCTTCAACTCTTTACAAGTCCAACATTATGTTGGATTTATTAATAATTTTGTCAAACCGTCCTTTAAAGGACCATTTAAAATCTAGTATTACTCACAGGTTCTTTATTTGATTAATTTTAGCCAGAATGCTTTTATTAGTATTGTATGAGTGTTCAATCACATTAGCATTCCGCGTGAATGGTATACTAGAACATTTTGTTTATAAATAAACTGTAAATAACACAATACTCAGAGAGTCTCCCTTGAATTTTAAAAAAAATTCTCTATGTTATCTATTATATTAAAAACTTTTAGGTCATCTGCATACAATAGAAAATTAGAGTTCTGAAAACAGTTTTGAATATTGTCGATATATATTATAAAGAGAAGAAGCTTCAAGTGGTTCCCTTGAGGGACACCTGAGGTTGCTAGAAGTAATTTCGAACATACTAATTGACAGAAATACTCTGCCTACTGTCACAAATGTAGGACCACACATGTCTCTGCAGACCATCACAAACACCAATCTAAGTAAGCCTCCTGATCAGCATTTTGTGATCGATCCCATCAAAGGACTTATTGAAGTCCATGTAAATACAGTCTACCTACTTTTGCTAGTCGGTACCGGTACATGTCACTGGAGAGGAGCACATCAAATTTGTCTCCAGAGATCGTTTTGGGAAAAATTCAGGGTGCTGTTCAATTATTATACGTATTATCTCGTATTTCTGAAAGTAGGTAATATATCATAATATAAAATTTTCTCAAGCATTTTAGCAAAAATGCAGATTCTACCCATAGGTCTACAATTACTTACGTTATATTTTTGTCCAGTCTTAAAGCTTAGAGTTATACGTGAAATTATTCACTTTTTTGGAAATTTCGGGATCTCAAAAGAGTTGAAAACAAAATGCAATAGTCAGACCAAATTAAATCTGAAATTTTTATCAGACACGGAGGTAAACCATCAGATCCAGCACTTTTTTATGGTCCGAATCATCAATTAACTTAAGAATTGCACTATAGTCAACCTCAATTAATCTGAACTAATTTGACAATTATCTATTTCAAAGCATGGATTAGACACACCATTATTATTAGGTACAAAGACACTACGAAGAACAATTAACATCTCGGATAGATCTCTGAAGTGAGAAAACTCGATATAATATTTGTCTCTTTTATACATCTTAAATTCTTTATGAGCTTGAGATTTTTCACCAACTGATTTAGTAGTATTAGAGTTAAAACAGACTGAATATTTTCCATTCTCCATATAAGATGGTACATGTTCATTTAAAACTTTATTAATTGCTGAGTATAACACACTAACCGTGTGAACTAAGGTCATGTTTTGGAATATATATTCCTATTCAGGTGCCGACAAAGACCGATTAATAGCTCTAAAAACGTTTCATACTTTACGGAATTAAGGTCCGCGATGATGGTTATCACTCTCTCTGAAAATAATTTTTCGAAGAAAAATAGCTTGTTAAAAAAGGAGGAAAATGAACATTGTCACCCGGAGGTTATGAAAATAGTACTATTCATTCTGAAAACAGGACTATTTAACCGTGTTTTTGACAGATATAACTTACCAAAATCAGAAGAGGCTAAACTATGAAAAAAGTATATTGTTTTTGTCCTTAGTCCACGCACATTTCGGTAATAAATGCGCAGTCCTTCTGTATCAGGATCCATTGAGCCAATATATCATTTATTAACTACTAGCCGTGCTCCGGTCACGTGGACTTGGTTCACTATTATCGTTGCTGCTTATTTTTTCATGTTACCTAACGTAAAAAAAATATATCCTATAACTTGGAACATATGTATGAATTAAATAAAAAACACGTAAATCGGATAAGTGGTTCTCTAGTGATAAGCATACTAACGGACAGACAGGCTCTCTGTCTGCCTCATGTTGCGTTTTATATATATATATATATATATATATATATATATATATATATATATATATATATATATATTATATAGATTATTATTATTATATAACCTGGCCAGAGAACATATGCGTGAATTAAAAAAAAAACACGTAAATCGGATAAGTGGTTCTCGAGTGATAAGCGCACTACCGGACAGATAGACAGAGAGACGTTGCATTTTATATATTATATTCTTTGCTACATGATATTGTTCGATATTTAACGGTTTAGGCAGTATATTGCAAGAGAGTGCGCTAGCGGCAAGCTTTTTTCCGACGATTCACTATTACCGTTACTGCTTATTTCTTATGTTACCAAACGTAATAAAATATATCCTATTACCTGACCGAAAACACATGTATGAATTACAAAAAAAAAAAAACACGTAAATCGGATGAGTGGATCTCGCATAATAAGCGTAATAACGGACAGACAGACAGAGAGACGTTGCATTATATATATTACAGATATACAGGAGGAGACAAGGACAGTTACATTTTTGAGTGCATCCCCCGCTTTTTATTAAAAAGATCCATAAGTGATGATCCCTATTGGCAAACTATCATTTTGTTTGAAAAAAAAATTGTATTTGTTAAAATTATCTTAGTTACGTTACAATAACTGAGTTCATAAATTAAATAAATGTTTATATATACATTTTATCACATAGTAAGTCTTTTTTCTATCCAATGAGAGATAATTTGTAGTTAAGCTAATCTTCAATAAAGTCATATAATTGTCAATGGGTTCAATTTTGGTCATGACGTGAACTGAACGGGTTTAACAGCTCCTATAGGTGACCCTGCCTATCAGTTATTTTAGTAATTGTGACTAAGAAATGTGTCCGTGGTAAAAATTGTCTCTCTCAGTTTATGCCAAGTTCTAAAATATGTGGCACTCCATTAAAAACAGTAATAGTCTATTTCCGATTAAACTGCGAGTTCTTCCATTAGAAAGAATATGCTAAAATTCATAATGCTATCCAAAGAATTTTTCCTGATGCTTCGTAACTTTAACAACACCTTTATAGAGGAAAACCTGGAACGTCACAAAAATAAAAAATAAATCACAATGTTCTGTGATCTTTTGAGTTTTCTTAGTTTTGAATTTTTTTTTTAATTATAATTTTCTTATATTCTTATATATGTTCAATAAAAAATTTAAAAAGCAACAGAGGAGTGTTATAAAAATAAATTATAAATGTCATTTTTTATTTGTAGGACAGAAATAGAGATTTTAATATTCATAAATTCTAAAAATTTATATTTCAGTGGATTGTGAATTAGACTATAAAAGTTGATATGTTTTTTCCAATGATGATTTTTGATTTAGTTGTTGAGTTTTCAATTTTAAACATGTTTTCAATTAGATCAGACGGCATTAATTTTCAGAGTTTAAAAATATTTTTCTGACACATTGATTGATTTATGCATAAAAAAATATACCCGCCTTTTTTGAGTTCCTCTCACGTGGACTTCTTATCCAGGTTTTCTGCCACTAATATAGCGTCATCGGCATAGTAAAGTATTTTTATTGCCTTTTGTCCCATTCTGTATCCTACATCAACTTTCTTCACATCTTCTATAATTTTGTCCATTACTGGAATAAACAGAACTAGGCTCATGTTATCTCCCTGTCGGATTCCTGTTCTTATTTGTACTTCTTATGTTAATCCTTGGTTTGTTTTTATTCGGCTTGTGTTGTTCTTATTTAGGTGTTCTATGACTTTAATATAGCATTGTTCAATTTCTTTTTCTTGGAGTATTGACAGAACGTCGGATAGTTGTATTCTATCTAATGCCTGTTTAAGATCGACTAGACACAGATATAGTGGTTTGTTAAATTCTAGTGATTCGTCAAGTATCTGTCGCACGATGAATATTGCACCAATCGTAGATCTACTTTGTCTGAATCCTTGATGTTCTTCGTTTATTTTAGTTTTATTTGTTATTTTATTGGTTAATACTTTTATTAGTAACTTACTTGTAGCATTTAATAAGATTATTGCTCTATAGTTCTGGGGGTCGTTCTTATTTCCCTTTCTAAAAATCGGCGTTGTTAAGCTCCTCTTCAATTTTTCTGGGGTTTTTTAGTTTGAGATAATTTTTTGGAATAGTGTCGTTATTGTTTTTTCTAGTGCTGGACCTGCGTATTTGAACATTTCATTTGAAATGCTGTCGGGTCCAGGGGCTTGTTTGTTTTTTAGTTTTATTATTGCTTCGTGCATTTCTTCTTGTGTTATACTTCCTTCGCTCTGTGTTTATTCTAGGTTTTCATCTGTGGGTGGGTCTGCCGCATCTTCATTTTGGTTTCTGTATAGGTTTTGCATATAGGATGTCCATTCTTTCTTTGTAATGGTATTTAGTTGTATTTCTTCGTTCACTGCTTTTTTCCTGTTCCTAAGCATTTTACAGACTTTTTTTTATGTCCTCCGTATAGGTCGTTTTCCATTTCAGAGGAGAATTTTTCCCAGTACATTTTTTTTAGTTCTTTTGTTGCATCGTTAATTCTGATTCCAACATTCTTATAATTTTCATATTCTTCTGTTGTTCTATTGTTTCTATACTCAAGGTAGGCTTCCTTTTTTTATTTTGTTAGTATTTTCACATCATTTGTAAATCACGATTTGAAATTTCTTTTTTCGTTTATATTTACTTTCCTCGTCCCTAGTGCTTCAATTGCACTTTCTGTTATGTATGATTTTTTTTTGTTCCAAGTTGCATCAACTTGGTCGTTCTCTGTTATCGGGTAAAACCAAACTTAATATGAATTAAAGTTAATTTAAGCTAATCCGGTAGGCGGCTATGGGGTTAGGGTGGTGGGTAGCTTTGTCGAGGATTTTGGTCTAGGCATTGCTGATGAATTCACGGATTGTACGCATCTAGAGATCTCGGTAGAGTTGGGTGTTGCGGATGAACCATTCTGCTTTGACGATGGTGCAGAGGGCCTTGTTTTGAATGGTCCGGAGGGTAGATCTGCGGATACGTGACATCTGGCACCATGTTGGGCTGGAGTAGGTCAGTCCGGCTAGGATGATCTTCTTGTAAATTGTTAACTTGTGGCAAGTTCACAATTTGCCGGACTTGACTAGAGGGTAGAGCTTGCCAAGGTTGACTTTCTTGCCGGAAGCGATAATCTGGTCCATCCATACTAGCCGTTGTGTAAGTAGTATACTAATACTTTATAAAGAACTATTATATTGTCTTATTGTTTGTAGTTGAATAACAATGTTGTCAGTTTTCTAATATTTATTTATTTTTTAAATTTGATTTATAAATTGGAAATAATCAAAGTAAACAGTTTCACAATGCAATCAGAAAATGAGTGCTCCCTCAAAAGCTATTGCCAATTTCTAAAGTAACGAATAGAATTCACCGAGATAAATCGCCACTGCAATTCGTGATTCGTGAAACAACATTTCCAAAATGATTTGCCTCTCTTAACAATCGACGGAATCTACAAGACCCCGAAAGTATATTAGATAATAAAGCAAGGAGTCCAGTGTACACAATTGAGCAGGGAAGTTGGCCGGAGTAATAAAGTTAAACATATCGGGAAAGACGTAATCTGAACGAAAGGGCTATTGTGAAACGGAGCAACGTCTTTGGATAATGTATATTGAAATCCGTGATGTCAGCAAACACGACGTGACAACGATCTTGGACAAGACTTAACGGATGAAATTCCATGTCAGAAATGACCCTTATTGTCCCGAATTGTCGACTGAGCTAACATGAATAATGCAGGTTGAGGTCAAAGTTTCTACAAGTAATCAATTTATTTTACACTGTAAAAAATATTTACCGATTAAAAATAGTTTAGCAATTTTCAAAATCATTATTATAAGTATTAAAATTTCAGTAAATTAGTGGTGGTGAGGAACTAAAGAAATTAAGTAAGAGCCTTATCAGCCTTTTTCATTTAGTCTTTATTTAACACTGGTACTAAAATAGTGATGGAATATAGTTATACCTATTTATTATCCACAGTATTCACATTTTCGATCAGCCAACCAGAAGAAAAATATAAATTTGTTAAAAAGATTTCTGGAGTAGCAGAAGAAGCACTACCTTTCGAATAAATTTGTGTTATCTTAAAGAAGCAATCGATAATGACATGATAATCAAGTGTCGAGTGCAGAGATTAAGATCGGAAAAGAAACTTATTGTTGAGAAATAATATTCCGTTGTTTTTTTGTAAAATCGATAAAAAAAACCCTATTTAGGCATTAACTAATTTCGTGTTGACTCACACCATAAAAACTTTAACTTAAGTTAGAAATATCATGTCACATACACACATACACCTGGGCGCTGCAAAAAGATGTATATTTAAAGATATATTTTAAAGTGAATAATACAAAAGGATAGCGATTTATTTTACTTTAAATTATAAGAATTTTTTTAAATATTTTTTAAATGTTAACATTATTTTTTATCGGGTTATATGGACCCCTAATGAAAACTCTGGCGCCTCGTTCTCTGCAGGACCACTTCATAAAAATAATCCAATGTACAAAAATAAAAATTAATCTTATAAAATAATGAAATAGTTAAAAATTGTCGAAGGTTTTTTTTTCAAAAATAAAAAAATTTACGGTGTTTCAAACTTCAGTGTGATTTTTGATAAAAAAATTTATGGTTAATTATTTATAAAAAATTGTGTATTAGGAAAATTAAAAAAAAAAACTTCTCAACATTTTTCAGAAAAAGTAATTATTAAGATTTAAAAGGCGGGACCATTGGTGCAGTAGGTAATGAAACCTACTGTGAATCCGGTGGTCGGCGGTTCGATTCCGCCAGTCTGCTTGGGTGTTGTGTTCATCATTAATAGATTTTGTAGATGTTAAAATAATAATTGACTGAGTAATATTCTAGACGGCAGGTCACATTTAATGTTATAACTTTGTAATGGAATTGAATGTTCTTAAAAAAAAAATTTTTGAATAATTCTTAGAAGTATAGTGAATAAAAATCTGTTAAAAAAAAAAAAAAAGAAGTTTTGAAAATTCGAGGTGTACGAGGGGGGACCCAAAAGTAACGGGAAATGTGTTGTGGTTAGGTTGGTACTTGTAGTATACTGTTCGCCCGCTAGGGTGGTGTAGTTATACTCCTTCTAAGTCAGTCTGTCAAGCGGCATCGGTATAGAAGGTTGTGAGAGGGTCCTGAATTTTTTTTTTGTGAAAGTTGTTTTGTGTACTCGTCGTTTTTTAAGATTTTCGGGAACAATGTGCGGCTGTGAAATTTTGTTATCTATTCGAAAAAAGTGCCGTAGAAACTGTTATGTTAAAAACTGCTCTCAATGTTCCAATGAATATGAAATAATTGAAGAGCGGAATTTTCTTTTAATTAATGAAGGGGCCCCCTTCGGAATACTCATAAAGGACCGGAGATGGAGTGAGTGAAATATTATTATTACAAAGAGGATGCTATGAGTAAAGTCTAAGAGTGGTTTAATGGCTTCAATAAAGGTGAAATGTCGATTAAAGACCAACCACGTTCCGGGCGTCCTTCAAGTTCTCAAACTAACGATAAATGTCAACAAAATTCGAGAATTAATTTTTGAAGATTGACGTAGGACTATAGTGGAGTTATCTCAACTGACGTGGAGCTCCATTCAGCGAATTTTGTCAAAATATTAGGAAATGAGAAGAAGTGGCAGTAAAATTGTGACAAAAAAACGGCATAACCCCTTTGCCCCACCTACCGTATTCGCCGGATTTGGCTCCATGTGACTTCTTTTTTTTCCAGGATGAAAAGGGACCTGAAAGGAGGGCGTTTTGCTGACATAGAAAGGATGAAACAAAAAACGACACGGGCTCTGAAGGACATTGAATTAGACGAAGTTAAAAAATGCTCCAATGAAGAGTATTTTGAAGGAAACTAATAGTTGCTTGTAAAAAAATTTAATAAAAAATTGTTTTTAAAAATAAATTTCCGTTAATTTTGGGGCCCCCTCGTATGTAACCCCTTAACTGTTGGGATTATTTGAGGGATAAATCAAATACATTATATATATATATATATATATATATATATATATATATATATATATATATATATATATATATATATTTCGATTAAACAATCATACAACCATGGGTTGCCTTCTCAATCCCAGTCTCCATGTGCCTCTTTCATACGCCATGCTCTCTTCAAGCCTCGATCTCTCATGGCTCCGCGAATTCCATTATTCCTTTTTTGTTCTTCATTTCTGGTTTCCACGTAAAAACGCGTTTTGGCCATCTACTTTCGTCCATACCAAGTAAGTGTCCAAACCACTTTAAACTTCTCTTTTCAATTTTATCTAGTACTGTTTTTGTTGCGTTCATTGTTCTTCGAATTTCTTCATTCCTTATGTGTTCTAGTCTTGGCTTTCATGCACTCCCTCTTAGATAGTCCATCTCAACCGCATTTATTCTTTATTTGTCGTCTTTCTTTAATACCCACACTTCACTTCCGTAACACAACACTGTCTCAACCATGGTTTGACCTATTCTTCTTTTGTTGTTCCTGCTGATGTTTTTACCCCATCATACAGAGTTGAGTGAGCCTACTATTTTTCGTGCATTTTGTATTCTTTGTTTGATTTCTTGCTTTCCTATACCATCCTTATTCCCTATTGTTCCCATGTACTGGACTCCTGTATACGGCAAGTAGATAAATTTATGATTTGGATGCACGGTTTGAAATATTAATTCAATAATTAATATTTCAAACTGTCCAAATCACCGCCAGATACTCTGTTTTTTCCAAACTTATTTCTAACCACCATTTTTTGTATTCTTTGTAAAACCTACGAAGCGTAAATTCCATATCAAACGCATCTTGGGCCAGTACTGCTTGATCGTCAGCAAAGTTTAAAGTAAGAAGGTGTGATCTATTAATTGGGATTCCCATTCCTTCACATGTTCGTTTCCAGTATTTAAGTGCTATTTCAACGCAAATGTTAAAAAGTAGGGGAGATAAGCTACATCCCTGTCGGAATCCTTTAGTTGTATTTATAGGTTGTGATAGCATATTTTGTTGTTTAACGTATGAAACATTGTCTTATTGTTATAGTTCTTGTATATTTCTAATTAGATAGTTACTTACACCAATCGTTTTCAGGGCTTCTTATAGTTTGTTTCTTGGTACATTCTCGTAAGCTTTTTTTCAATCTATAAATGTAATATGAATTTCATCTCCCTTAGTAATCTTCTTTTCTATAAGCTGTTGTATAGTACATAAATTATCAGTACACGAGTGTCCTGGAGTGAAGCCGATTGGATCCTCTCCTATCTAATATATATATATTTATATATATATATATATATATATATATATATATATATATATATATAAAAGATATATATATATATATATATATATAAGAAAGAAAGACAGTAACAGGGCACTGACAACATCTCTTCTTCTTATAAGGGCCTTTCCCCAGTAGTTAAACTTACGATTGTTTGTTGCCAGTGCCCTGTTACTGTCGTTCCTCTTTCTTATATTTATATATATACATATATATATATATATATATATATATATATATATATATATATATATATATATATATAAGGAATCGAAGAGGGATGAGCAATCAAAGATCTAAAGGCTCTAGTATCTGCTTTTTATTTTTGTTAACGAGCTTTCGCTGCCTAATGGTAGCTTCTTCTGGATTCTAAAAATGGAAACCAGGTACAGAAAAATAAACCTAAAACGTTCGTTTTTGAAATGTGATTCAATAAATTATAAGGCTGTATGAGAAATTATTTACAAAAATTTAGCAGTTAATTCATCTCTGGTGAAGAAAATAAAATTTGCATTTTTGTCGGCCAGGTAGTAGGTATGATTACAAAAAACATGATAAAAGGACACTTAGAGAGTTACACAAGTATTAAAAATAAAACTCACGTTTTTGATTAATGTTTATTGACAATGACAATACATATATATATATATATATATATATATATATATATATATATATATATATATATATATATATATATATATAGCAGTGCCCGCGGCTCCGCTCGCGTGGACTTGATTCACTACTATCGTAACTGCTTATTCCTTATGTTACCTAACGTAATAAAATATCTGCCATTATTTCCCCTTATCTCCTATTATTTCCCCTTATCTCCTATTATCTCTACATAATTTCCATTATCTAGGCTTATCTCTGCTCATCTCCCATCATTTCTCCTTATCTCCCATTATTTCCCCTTACCTTCCATTATCTCACCTTATCTCCCATTATCTAGACTTATCTTATCTGCTGATCTCCCATTATTTCTCTTTATCTCCCATTATTTATAACTTTATCTCTACTCCCCCATTATCTCACCTTATCTCCCATTATCTAGGCTTATATCGAATTATATAGAACATATGTATAAATTTATAAAAACACGTAAATCGGTTCTCGAGTGATAAGCGCACTAACGGACAGACAGACAGATAGAGAAACGTTGCATTTTATATATATATTATATTCTTCGCTACATGATATTGTTCCATATTTAATGCTTTAGGCAGTTTATTGCAAGAGAACGCGCTAGCGGCAAAGTTTCCGACTTGATTCACTCTTATCGTCACTGCTTATTCCTTAGGTCACCTAACGTAATAAAATATATCCTATAACCTGGCCAGAGAACATATGTATATTTAAAAAAAAAGCACGTAAATCGGATAAGTGGTTCTCCAGTGATAAGTGCACTAACGGACAGACAGACAGAGAAACGTTGCATTTTATATATATTATAGATATTCTTTGCTACATCATATTGTTCCATATTTAATGGTTTATCATGTTTAAAAAAAAAGCACGTAAATCGGATAAGTGGTTCTCCAGTGATAAGCGCACAAACGGACAAACAGATAGAGAGACGTTGCATTTTATATATATTATAGATATTCTCTGCTACATAATATTGTTCCATATTTAATGGTTTAGGCTGTGTATTGCAAGAGAACGCGCTAGCGACAAACTTTTTTCCGACTTTATTCACTATTATCGTCACTGCTCATTCCTTATGCTACCTATTGTAATAAAATATAGCTGGCCAGAGAACATATGTATGTTTTTAAAAGAAAAAAGTAGGTAAATCGGATAAGTGGTTCTCCAGTGATAAGCGCACTAACGGACAGACAGGCAGAGATAAGTTGCATTTTATATATATTATAGAAGTAATAAAATATAGATTTATAACCAGGTCAGAGAACATATGTATGAAGTTAAAAAATCACGTAAATCGGTTAAGTGGTTCTCGAGGGATATGCGCAATAACGGACAGACAGACAGACAGAGAGGTTGCATTTTATATATATTATAGATAAAGATTATTATTATTATTATATAACCTGGCTAAAGAATATATGTATGAATTAAAAAAATACATGTAAATCGGATAAGTGATTCTCGCTCTCTCTCTAGGTTTCCACCTTAACATACTTATTCACTTGATGATATTCTTCGTATCTCGATGTTAGGAATACGATCTTAGAGTCTAATATTTAGCATTCTCTTCTCCATTGCTTTTTGGATTACCTGGGTTTATTTATTATACTTTTATTTAAATGCCACCTTTCAGTGCCATATGTTAATACCGGCAGTACATATTAATCGAATACTCTGGAAATGTATTTGGGATGTTCAGTTTAAATGTAGATAGTGACCTACCGAACGGAGACCTAGCTATATATATATATATATATATATATATATATATATATATATATATATATATATATATATATATATATATATATATATATACCATATATGTATATATATATATATATATATATATATATATATATATATATATATATATATATATATATAATACAAACTTTATAACAACCAATCAAGGAAACCAAATAGGTTTTATAAAAAAACACCACAATATTGTCTCTCACAAGGCACAAAATCTGTTGTCTCCTTAACTTAAAAAAAAGTCAAACTTGCTATATTCTATACCCTGTCTAAATTGCCCTAAAAAATATATTGGGATGAAAACAGAATACTTAGACATCTATAGCAAATGAAAATTAGGAATTCGACTTTCTATACATTACTGAAATCGTAACGCAAGAAAGAGATGGTCGCAAACTTGTGGCAAATGAAATGGTTTGTATAAAAAAAAAGGATCAATATATTGTCAATAACCAGCAAGATATTACCAGTTTAAGTCAGATTTATTATAATTTTATACACTTGTTTATTACTAAGTGTTCCGTTTTCATTTTATTTTATAATCTTTTTAATATTTGAGAAATCCAAATATAAAACTAAAATTGGATAAAGTCAACAAACCAATACCCAACAATATATATATATATATATATATATATATATATATATATATATATATATATATATATATATATATATATATATAAAATATGATAAAGCCTAGTCGCTGATTTATAACGGAATTGCGAGGCATATTTTCAAAATTCGTCCCATTTTACTAAACAACGCTAATTGGTAATCTAAATACATTTACATATGTCAAAAAGTTTACAAAATATAAATACTAACAAGCCTGAACGTAAAATGAATAATTGCTGCCTGTTTTAATTCAATTTCCAAATTTTTGCTTGTTTTATTTTGGCCCGGTTCCGTTTCAACCTAAATAATAAAAATTAAATATTCGAAATCTGCAGCGTTCAATATTTTTTTAAAAATTTTATGTTTACTCTCCTTAAACCAACAACTGTTATAATATCTATGTGAACTATGCTTTATTTTTCGAATACAGGACGTTTCCAAATCCCTAAATCCTCACTGCTAAAAACTGGTTAGTACGACTTATACACTGGTGAGCAAAAAAATCGACTCAAACAATTTTGCTTCATTTAACACCGATCCTTGAGTTTAATTTTCAAACAGTGGTATTATTTTGGATATCATTAGAATACTGATTTTCTACTCTGTCCAATAATACCAAAATCATTTGGATTTCCAAAAAGTTTTACTGATTAAAACGGTTTTACTCAATAGAACCGGTTTTGCTCTCTCAGCAACGTTCTCGTTGCGCGCTATTCATCCCTATAGAAACACATGCAGTGTCATTTTTCTATCATTCCTTTATTGGAACTTGAACTGTCAATATCTCTGCTGTACCTGCTCACTAAGTACGTCATCGAAAAATGGCTACCACCCAGGCAGAAAAGGCACAAGTCTTTGCCCTATTGCAAGAAGAGCATAGCCAACGTGTAGTCAATGTGCAGCTGCACCTGAGCTAGTCAGCTGTCTCCAGAGTCTACATACGTTACCAAGAGACTGGCGCCTTTAGACGGAGAGTAGGATCAGGAAGAAGAAGGGGTACCTCGGAGTAAGACGACCGCTTCATTGTCAATACAACAGTAAGAAATCATCACTTGGCCGGCATTGAGCTCTAGCAGGAGCACTGACAAGTTTGTCATTAGGCTGTCAGTCACTGGACAGTCAGAAGAAGACTTAGAGAAGCTAACTTAACTCCGCAGAGACTAGCTAACGGACCTAAATAGACAGCAGCCCATCGACAAGGACGACCCAAATTTGTGGACTGGTCCTTAGAACAATGGCGCTCCGTTTTATTCTCCGACGAGTCCCGAATGTGCCTACATGGAAATTACTAAAACGGTCGCCTATAGAGGAGGTTATTTCATAATGTGGAGAGGCATTTCACTGGATGCGAAAATCGCTACAACTGGTACATCGAGGAAATCGTGCAGGAACACGTCGTTCCTTCGTGTCATTGCACGATAATGCGAGGCGAAAGTAGGAATATCCACATTAGACTGGCCTACGCGGAGTCCTGACTTCAAAAGGAGGGTTCGAGCCAGAAACCTAGACCTGGAGGGCTGAGTGGAGAAGAATCTCACAGACAGTGGTGAAAAAGTTCACCCACTCCACGACAAACTGGTTGGAAGCAGTAATAAGGGCTAGAGGGGTAATACAAAATATTGATTTTAGTTTTGATTAATAAATTTAATTGTTAAACTTACAATTTGTTTAATTTTTCCTTTTGCTTAACCCTATTTTCAATCCTTGTGCTTCTTTTTCCTCTTTTAATCATTTTAATCAGTAAAAAGTATGAGGTATGCTATAGAATTTGCTATCATAAAAAAGAGAATAGAATGGGTTTTCAAATAATACTAAAATCCATAAAAATATATGAACCCAAAATTCTAGGATTCGTGTTGAATGAATAGTTTGATTCGATTTTTTGCGCACCAGCATATATCAAAAGTAATTTTTTTCATGTTAGCCGTGGCAGAAACGCATTACTGCTTCCACAATCTTATAAGAACAAAATATAATTATTTGGGGAGATTTAATTTACAACCAAAAAATTAGCCATAGGATTGTGTTGCTGCTAATCAAAATGTAACAAACTAGATCATATCAAATTATCAGCAAATTTGACTAGCACTAACAGATAAATTTACCTACTTTATAGACTATCAGAGAGTTTGGGAATACGTTAAACATACTTTGTTAAGAGCACTTCATAAAATTGGAATTCATGATAAACAACTCAGGGGCTAGGGGAATCCCAGGATTCTCCTAGTACGGGCATTGACGATCCCGAGGTACCTGAGTCATGTTGTGCTGTCTTGTGTTGTCCAGATTATATGTAACAAAAACGCAATCTTAAGGTGTTTACCGTGCCGAGAAGATGAATGGCTCAGCGGTTATGAGTCGCAAACGGTTCCCCCGGATACCGGGCGCCCTCCGGGAGTAAGTAGCCTTGCTGTGGCATCCAGGCTCTGCCGCAGTCGACCATTCTTTCCTAGGATACTCGTGGGAACACTATGTCACAAAATAATAATTATACTAGTGATAATGGCAGGGTGCTGAGGAGGCGGACCCCTGTCGTACAAACAGCTACAGCACCCCCACAACAACAACAACGACAAACGATCCAACAAACCGCCTCAGCTGAAACTACTCCCGATAGTTTTACCAGATCCGACATTGTAGGTGATGGAAATTGCCTTTTCCGTGCAGTTTGCTTACACTTATATGGCCACCAAAACCATCATGAAAGACTCCGAGAGGCTGCTCTAAGATATATACAACAAAACTGGTCGGAACTTAACACATTTTCATTAATTGGGGACGACGATATGAAAGACTTCAATAACTACTATAACTATATGAGGAAAAATGGCACCTATGGAACGAGCCTAGAGATACTTGCCCTCTCGGAAACCCAGAATAGCAACTTTCATATCTTCTCAAAACAACGAAGAACAAGAGATACAAAAATAACTTTTAAGGACAAGCCAACAATAATAAGCACAAGAAAACACACCGAAACTATTTACCTTCTACTAACAGGCAACCCAATGTCGGGACACTTTGAGCTTCTGACACCACAAAACACTAAAAACATCCCAAACAACAGTAGACCAATAAAAGAAGCATCGGGCGAGCGACGTAACGGTCGAGGACGTCGCGGGAAATGGCAGCTCGACCAAAACGATGAAGACCGGGCAACTGACAATGGACCTGCCAAAAGTGTTGTGCCGGCAAGTAAACCGACACCCCACCAAGGCGGGAAAGTCAAGGCAACGCATGAGTTATACTACAGGAACAAACGAACACATCATGCGTTGCTTCGATAAAAGCACAAGTCCTGACAAAGAAACCACTGAGAAGGGAATCACTCGCCGCCTAGACCCACCACCATCAATCCCAAACGCAACCGATGAAGTATTTAATCAAAAACTCCCGCAACGACAAAGAAATCCCAACAGCACAAAACCAAAATTCAAACGGCAAATAAGAATAGAAAATCAAATCAACAACATCAGGAGATATCTAGGACACCTTACCCAGTTTATCAACGGGAACGTGTCCAAACGAGTCACGCAGAGTATAAACAAGATCAAGTCCGGGTCTCTCGACAGAACACTGCCAGAAATCCTGGATACTCTGAAACAAAAATTATCCGTATATGCCGCAAGACTTCGTAGATACAAAGAACCAAACGAGAGGAAAGATACCAACAGCCCCTTCCGAAGAAGCCGAACACAGTTCTGCCGGAAAACTATGCACAGCAAACAGACAGCAGTGACCGAACCATCAAACAAACAAGAACTCACAGATCATTGGAAAAGTATCTGGTCAGAACCCAAACTACCCAATAATAACACCCCCTGGATCAAAGCCAAAGAAGGCAAAGATAAACATGTGACAGAACAGGAAAATTCCACATTAACTACTGTGGGACCAAAGAGCATGATGAGGCGCCTGGATGCAAGAAGTTCCGGAGGTAGAATGGCCCCCCGTTCGGATCTCCGGGTAGGGGCTGGTTCGGAGGCGTCGACTTGCAGACATCATAATTTTAAGATAAATTTTTGCAACATACGAGGTATAAAACTCGAACATAAATTCAGTGCATCAACACCTGCAATCAGATAAACCTCATGTACTCGCTCTATGTGAAACCAAGGTCAGTCCATCGACCAGCACGGTCAACTATCTTTATCCTGGGTACGACTTCTATTCCCGATTTAGGCGTAACTTTGGAATCTGTCTTTTTGTCAGAAGCGACCGCTCTTGTCAACGAGAAGAAGCTCTGGAGCCCCCAAACTTTGATGTTATGTGGTTAAAAATAACGACTCAACAAACCACAAGGTTCATCTGTATCCTGTATCGACCACCAAGTGATACCAATTTTCGAACACTTTTCGCTTCTCTTGCAGACACCATCGATCATTTACAAAGTAACTATCCAAGTGCCGAAATTGCCATCCTGGGCGACTTTAATGTCCACAATATCAACTGGCTCAAATATTCAAATACTACCGACGAACAAGGTCGTGAAGCTGAATCATTCTCAATCAGTTATGGCTTAACTCAGCTTATTGACGAACCAACACGGATCCCTGATCGAGACGGGGAGTTCGCCAGTCTGCTTGATCTGTTTTTAACTACCAATCCGGAGATTTACACGGTCACCGTAAATCCGCCATTAGGTTCTTCCGACCATAAACTGTTTTCGACATCGAGTATCCTGCCAATTAGTGACAGAGAGGCGCCTAGGCCGCGCAAGATTTGGCACTACAAATCTGCTAAATGGGAAGATCTCATGGAATACTTTCGAACTTTCCCTTGGATGGACGTTTGTTTTCGATCCGATAACCCATCTGACTGCGCCAGGGAGGTCTCCGATGTTATTTTGGCTGGTATGGAAGCTTACATCCCTTTTTCGAAGAAATGCTCCTCCAACGGCAAGCCTTGGTTCGACCGAAAATGCAAAGAAGCTGTTGCTTCTAAACATATTGCCTACCGACAATGGCGTGAAAATCCTAACACCTTAAATCGAAACATCTTTGTTCATGCCCGGAACAGATGCAAGGGAATTATCGACGAAACCAAGGAGGCACACAATCAACGAATTAGAAACAAACTTCTCGCTTGTCCCAACAATTCCAGGTCCTTTTGGGCAGTCGCTAAGGCAGTTAGTCAAAATTTTACCAAATCCACCATACCACCACTCACACGGCCAGATAATTCCATTGCAACCACACCTGTTGAGAGAGCGAACTTGTTGGCTGAACTCTTTGCTTCACACTCTACTGTCGATTTCCAAGGAAAAACACCACCTACTATTCCCATATTGCAGTCAAGGATGCCCGATGTTGTCTTCAGACAGCGCATCATAAAGCGTATTTTAATGAAGCTAGACACCAAGAAGGCTTCTGGCGCTGACGGAATACCTGCCATAGTTCTCAAAAACTGTGCAAGGGAACTAACACCAGTTTTCTGTAGACTTTTTAACCTATCCTACAGAAAGGGAATATTTCCGTCCTGCTGGAAATGTGCCACAGTTCAGCCGATACCTAAAAAAGGTAAGAAGACCTTGCCAAATAACTACCGACAAGTTGCACTGCTTTCAATAATATCGAAAGTCATGGAAAAGATTATCAATGAGCACCTTCTAAAATATCTTGAACGATTCAATATTATTAGCGATCACCAATATGGTTTTCGTAAACATAGATCAAAAGGAGATCTCCTGACTTATGTAACACATGTTTGGAACAACGCAATTGAACACTTTGGAGAATCTCGAGCGGTTGCTCTTGACATATCCAAGGCATTCGACCGTGTTTGGCACGATGGACTGTTGGCTAAGTTGCGCTCTTATGGTATGTCTGAAAGGTTCTGTTTGTGGCTCTCATGTTTCCTCAAAGAGCGTTCTTTACGAGTGGCGGTCGACGGATTTCTTTCTAACACCCTCACTATCAACGCCGGTGTGCCCCAGGGCTCCATACTGTCTCCTACTCTCTTTCTCATTTACATTAACGATCTGCTGGAAAAGACCGGGAATCCAATCTATAGCTTTGCAGATAACAGTACGCTTGTCTCTTCATTCACCTTGAACGCTCGGACATCGGCTGCTCAGGCGAATATCCGCAGACAGCAGGAGGTCGTTCAACTTAACAAAGACCTGGAAGAAATTCTATCTTGGGGTGACAGTAACCAAGTGGAATTTAACGCTACAAAAACCCAAGCGGCAGTTTTTTCTAAAAAAGTTAACGTTGCTGAACCCGACATAGTTATATCGGGGCACTCCATTCCCCTAGCATCGTCGCTCAATTTGTTGGGCGTTAGTTTGGGAGCAAATATGTCTTGGCATGAACATATTGCAGGCATAGCAAAGAGAGCTTCTCAAAAATTGGGAATATTATTTAGAACAAGAAAGCTTTACACCCCACAGCAACTGTTAATTCTTTACAAGGCCCAAATTCGACCAACTATGGAATACTGCTCCCACGTTTGGGGCTCCGCTCCCAAACATACACTGCATTTGTTGGATTCTGTTCAGAGAAGAGCGGTCCGTCTGATTGGGGACCCGGAATTGACCGGCGGCCTTGATTCGCTGGAACATAGAAGAACGGTTGGCGACTTGAGTCTGTTCTACAAGTATTTTCATGGAAAGTGTTCGAAGGATGTAGCCCGCTTAATTCCTCCCAAAGCGGTGCATGTTAGAAATACACGTCGCGCTGGTGCTTCGCATCCGTATGAGGTTCAGCTTGTTACTCCGCGTACGACGCTTTTCAAGCAATCTTTTATATGGAGAACGTCATCCCTTTGGAATAATTTGCCCAGCGCTGTGTTTCCCACCGAGTACAATTTACAGCGATTCAAGAACAACGTGAATCGCTTTTTCCGCACTCGTGCCGCTCCTGGAGCGCTTTAGGGACTTCCCTGCAGCACGTGTGCTAGACCAATAAAAAAAAAAAAAAAAAAAAGAATAATAAAATAACTATGGAAAAAGCAGCTAAAGTTTGCATTAATATTAACCTGTCACTGGAGATTTTTCGAGTATTAAAATGAGTTCACGAGAGAAACGTACTATAGTTCATTCTGTTTATTATCTATGTTGAGAAAATACTGTGGGTGGCGTTAAAATAAGATGAGTAAGGTACAAATTCAATAGAACATTAATAAGTATTGTCCGCTAAATCTGAAGAATAGCGCAATTTTAGCCAATAATTTCGAAGACTTTGTGTAAACACACCACTAATGCGATAAATAATACTAGCTATATATTAACATTGCAAGATAAGAACGATGGTAATTAAAAGACAATACCACGCTGCTTATCTCAGCATCAACGGAGCGTTAACCTAAACAATTCTAAACATTTAAATAGATGTCCTATGTAAAAATACCCGCTCTCTAACTGAAAAACCTTCTTCTCATAGTGGATGCCCAATAAGGCTAACTGCGCTACATATGGTACATTCTTACGTATGGTGTCGAAGCGTGGTCTTTGAAAGATGAAATATTTCAACTCTTGAAAAGTGAACATTCCGAAGACTACTACGTATTCCCTGGCATGCTCACATATCAAATGATAAAGTTTTACCAAGAATCATATAAGATATTATAAAAAAAACATAAGGTTTGGCAGCAGATACTTCATAGCAATACTTATGTTCCAAGAAAAAATTGACGAACTTCTCGCATACAGCTGAAAATGACATTCGTGGTGATATAACAGACGCTTCGTCCTAAAGAAGAATAATATAATAAATAAAAGAGAGAGAATATTCTCTTTGTGCTGAAATCATGTTATATAATAAACTGGAAAATTGAAAGTGTAGCGATTAATCATGCATTGTCAAGCAAGTGTTCCAACACGCCGCGGTGTTAAATCATTATAAAAACTATAACAGTGCATCTGCCAATGCAGTATCACTATGGGTACATTGTGTTGCATGTAACCTAAATGAAAATAAAATATTGTATATATTATATTTATCTTGGTCAAACTATTAAGTTTATTAAATACTATACTATAGCGAATTTTAGAAAATGAAGTAAAGAGCTCAAATTAAACCCGTTCATATCAAAGAAATAAATCGATGAACACATAATCCTCCTTTTGATTAAATATTAAATGAATTTGACGCAACACACAGCTGCAACATTAAAATAAACATCATTAATTAATTTTAACTCATTTATCAGCTATATACAGAGTTTGAGGAATGTTCTATTAACTTTCTATTCTTTTTAATTTTTTTTTGTTAAAAAACGCCTAATAAAGTAAAAAATTAAAATAGAAAAATTTGTATTCAGGAGTACGAATATTACTGGTTAACTCTGATTAGTAACCAACTATACATAATTTTTTAACTTAAAGGCGCCTTTGGAGTCCCTAACGTCGTATTCGCCATTATTACGTCAAACTGACAGATTTAGCAAGTGGTTAACTCAATTTTTTGCAGGCAGAAGGTGTAGCACGAGAACCTGGCAAGTAATATCTTTTAATATTCAAGAAGATACGTTTTAAAATATCTAAAGTATCCCTAAACTATAAAGTGAATTTAAATATTCTCAAAAAATGAGTTTTTCTTTATCCCAAACTTCTGGAAAATAATAAAATATGTCGAATTATATTATATTTGAATATACTAACACCAACAACGTTTTTTTTTTTTGAGAAATAATCTTAACTTCAGCAAAACCAAATTCAACAACACTAATTTCAACAATTGGCAGTGTTAAGTCTATCTAATGTCCTTGTTCTAAGAACTTTACTAATGGAACAGGCAGAATAGGCTCATTTCGAATTTACTAAGTTAGTAGACCAACTATACATAATTTTTTAACTTAAATGCGCCTTTGGAGTCCCTAACATGGTATTCGCCATTATTACGTCAAACTGACAGATTTAGCAAGTTGTTAACTCAATTTTTCGAAGGCAGAAGGTGCAGGAAGAGAACCCGGCAAGTAATATCTTTTAATATTCAAGAAGATACGTTTTAAAATATCTAAAGTATCCCTAAACTATAAGGTGAATTTAAATATTCTTAAGAAATGAGTTTTTCTTTGTCCCGAACTTCTGGAAAATACCACCAAAAACGTTTTTTTTTTTTTGTTGAGAAATAATCTTAACTTCAGCAAAACCAAATTTAACAGCACTAATTTCAATAATTGGCAGTGTTAAGTCTATCTACGAGGCTAGTTTGAAAAGTCCGTGCAAAAATAAAAACTACTTATGTGTTTGGGGTAAACCTTTTTTATTTTTCGACATAGTCTCCTTTTAGGCTTATACACTTCGTCCAACGATGTTCTAGTTTGTTGATCCCTTCCGAATAATAGGATTTGTCCAAGTCTGCAAAATATCCATTAGTGTCTGCAATCACCTCCTCGTTTGAATAAAATCTTTGTCCCGCCAGCCATTTCTTCAAATTGGGGAACAAATAGTAGTCCAAGGGAGCCAAGTCTGGAGAATAGGGATTTGGAATCCTATTTCCATTAATTTTGCGACCACAACTGCTGAGGTGTGTGCTGGTGCGTTGTCGTGATGGAAAAGGACTTTCTTGTGGGCCAATCGCGGGCGTTTTTCTTGCAGGTCGGTTTTCAAAGGGTCCAATAACGATGAATAATATTCACATGTAATAGTTTTACCCTTTTCCAGAAAATCGATGAGGATTATCCCTTGCGAATCCCAAAAGACAGTCGCCATAACCTTTCCGGCCGAAGGAACGGTCTTCGCCTTTTTTGGTGCAGATTCC
Source organism: Pachyrhynchus sulphureomaculatus (assembly GCA_019049505.1). NCBI lineage: Eukaryota > Metazoa > Arthropoda > Insecta > Coleoptera > Curculionidae > Pachyrhynchus > Pachyrhynchus sulphureomaculatus. Next base: position 120,201,972 of record CM032455.1, on the reverse strand, counting down.
CCCTTAGTAACCCATTGCTTAGATTGTTGTTTGGTCTCAGGAGTATAGTAATGTATCCATGTTTCATCCACAGTGACGAAACGACGCTTAAAGTCCTCCAGATTCTTCTGGAACAGCTGCAAACCATCCTTGCAACACTTCACACGATTCCGTTTTTGGTCAAGCGTGAGCAATCGCGGCATCCATCTTGCGGATAGCTTTCTCATGTCCAAATGTTTATGCAAAATATTATGTACCCGTTTAGTCGAGATGCCCACAGAACTAGCAATCTCACTCACCTTAACTCTTCTGTCATCCATCACCATATCATGGATTTGATCAATAATTTCTGGAGTCGTAACCTCCACAGGCCGTCCAGAACGTTCAGCGTCACTTGTGCCCATATGGCCAGTCCGAAAATTTTGAAATCACTTATAAACTGTTCTAATCGAAGGTGCAGAGTCACCATAATGTTGATCAAGCTTCTCTTTAGTCTCCTGAGGCGTTTTGCCTTTCATAAAGTAATGTTTAATCACCACACGAAATTCTTTTTCGTCCATTTCTTGAAAATCACTCGACTTCCTTGATTCACACGAATGCCAAACACAAAGAAATAGACCAATATGGCTGAAACTTGGTGTGCGTTCATTCAAGAGATGCTACTAACTAAACATGACCTCGATATGCGCCGGTGGTGCCATCTCTCGGACTTTGCACGGACTTTTCAAACCAGCCTCGTAAGTGTCCTTGTTCTAAGAATTTTACTAATGGAACAGGCAGAATAGGCTCGTTTAGAATTTACTAAGTTAGTAGACCAACTATACATAATTTTTCAACTTAAATTCGCCTTTGGAGTCTCTAATATCGTATTACCCAACATTACGTCAAACTGACAGATTTAGCAAGTGGTTAACTCAATTTTTCGCAGGCAGAAAGTGCAGGAAGAGAACCTGGCAAATAATATCCTTTAATATTCAAGAAGATACGTTTTAAAACACGTGGACTAGTCCTTAGAGCAATGGCGTTCCGTTTTATTCTCCTACGAGTCCCGAATGTGCCTACATGGAAATTACTGAAACGGTCGCCTATAGAGGAGGTTATTTCATAATGTGGAGAGGCATTTCACTGGATGCGAAAATCGCTACAACCTGTACATCGAGGAAATCCTGCAGGAACACGTCGTTCCTTCGTGTTAATGCACGATAATGCGAGGCGAAAGTAGGAATACCCACATTAGACTGGCCTGCGCGGAGTCCTGACTTCAAAAGGAGTTCCTAATTTCGTATTTCCCAATATTACGTCAAACTGGCAGATTTAGCAAGTGGTTAACTTAATTTTTCGCAGGCAGAAGGTGCAGGAAGAGAACCTGGCAAGTAATATCTTTGAATATTCAAGAAGATACGTTTTAAAATATCTAAAGTATCCCTAAACTATAAGGTGAATTTAAATATTCTTAAGAAATGAGTTTTTCTTTGTCCCGAACTTCTGGAAAATAATAAAATATCTAGAATTATATTATATTTGAATATACTAACACCAACAACGTTTTTTTTTTTGTTGAGAAATAATCTTAACTTCAGCAAAACCAAATTTAACAACACTAATTTCAATAATTGGCAGTGTTAAGTCTATCTAAGTGTCCTTGTTCTAAGAATTTTACTAATGGAACAGGCAGAATAGGCTCGTTTGGAATTTACTAAGTTAGTAGACCAACTATACATAATTTTTCAACTTAAATTCGCCTTTGGAGTCTCTAATATCGTATTTCCCAACATTACGTCAAACTGACAGATTTAGCAAGTGGTTAACTCAATTTTTCGCAGGCAGAAAGTGCAGAAAGAGAACCTGGCAGATAATATCCTTTAATATTCAAGAAGATACGTTTTAAAACATGCGGACTAGTCCTTAGAGCAATGGCGTTCCGTTTTATTCTCCTACGAGTCCTGAATGTGCCTACATGGAAACTACTGAAGCGGTCGCCTATAGAGGAGGTTATTTCATAATATGGAGAGGCATTTCACTGGATGCGAAAATCGCTACAACCGCACATCGAGGAAATCCTGCAGGAACACGTCCTTCCTTCGTGTTAATGCACGATATTGCGAGGCGAAAGTAGGAATACCCACTGGACTGGCCTGCGCGGAGTCCTGACTTCAAAAGGAGTTCTCAGTGTCGTATTTCCCAATATTACGTCAAACTGACAGATTTAGCAAGTGGTAATTTAATTTTTCGCAGGCAGAAAGTGCAGGAAGAGAATCTGGCAAGTAATATCTTTTAATATTCAAGAATATACGTTTTAAAATATCTAAAGTATCCCTAAACTATAAGGTGAATTTAAATATTCTTAAAAAATGAGTTTTTCTTTGTCCCGAACTTCTGGAAAATAATAAAATATGTCGAATTATATTATATTTGAATATACTAACACCAACAACGTTTTTTTTTTTTGTTGAGAAATAATCTTAACTTTAGCAAAACCAAATTTAACAACACTAATTTCAATAATTGGCAGTGTTAAGTCTATCTAAGTGTCCTTGTTCTAAGAACTTTACTAATGGAACAGGTATAATAGGCTCGTTTGGAATTTACTAAGTTAGTAGACCAACTATACATAATTTTTCAACTTAAATGCGCCTTTGGAGTCCCTCACGTCGTATTCGCCATTACAGCGTCAAGCTGATAGATTTAGCAAGCGGTTAACTCAATTTTTCGCAGGCGAAAGGTGCAGCAAGAGAACCTGGCAAGTAATATATTTTAATATTCAAGAAGATACGTTTTAAAATATCTAAAGTATCCCTAAACTATAAGATGAATTTAAATATTCTTAAAAAATGAGTTTTTCTTTGTCCTAATCTTCTGGAAAATAAAAAATTTGTCAGATTACATTATATTTGAATACACTAACACCAACAACGTATTTTTTTTACTGAGAAATAAAATCTTGATTTTAGCAAAACTAAATTTAACAGCACTAATTTTAATAATTGGCAGTGTTAAGTCTAAGTATCCCTGTCCTAAAAGCTCTACTAGTGAAAATATGTTCATTTTGAATTTAATAAGTTGGTAGATTTTAAAACTCTTTAGATATAATTAATTATTATAAAACTGATGTACTGATACCGAGAACCAGTGCTATATATTCTCACTGGTTTAATAAAAAATTAAGTCATCAGCATATAATGCACTCTTGCAGTAAGAAAAATTTTCCTCTAATTGAGAAATAACTTTCATAAAATAGTGAAATATAGGCACACATATACAACCACTCTTTTCCAGTTATTACCAACAAATTTATGGAATACTTCGAAAAACAAGCCATTGAAACTTTTCATCTAAAACCGATACTCTCGAAACGATCCATTGATGATACTTTCGTAATTTGGTCATACGGTCAAGAATCTCTTCAAAGCTATCTTTGACATCGTAACTCTTTACATCCAATTATCCACTGTACCTTTGATACTGAAAATAATAATATTCTTTACTTCCTAGAAGTATATAGAAAGAATGCTCATACAGACAGAGATCTATGGTAAATGTTTTCTCGTATCACGATCCTGCCCAAAAATACACGGTCATCAACTCTCCAGTTCGTAGAGCGGTATTACTTTCTCAGCCGCAATATCTTCAACACTTCCATTCTTCAATAAAATAATTTCAAGTACCACTGATCCCTAGGAATCTTCGAAGACTGGAAGTTAGTCAGGCTCTTGGAAATGTAGTCCTTCCGTACATTAAGAATATCACAGGTTGCATTCTTAAGACTCTACGGAAACACAAAATACTAATACGTTTCTCTAAGTACCTTAAACTCTGGCAATATCTTATATTTGTTAAAGATAAGATTCCTCTCGAACACTCAGGAGTCTACAATAACTCATGTGGCTATGGTAAAACTTATATCGTCAAAATAACCAGAATAATATATACTAGAATAAAAAAAACATTAAAAGGCATTAGGTTTTCATAACATTTCCATTTTAGCACTTGCAGAACATCAGTATGAAACAGGACACCTGATTCTCTTTGACCAATCAAAGATCCTTGCAACAAGTCTCTTTTTCTATCCTAGGAAAATTCGGGAGTATATCGAAGTATCTAAATAGTCCAACAAACTTAATCGTTAGAATGGTTCTTATCTCTCACCAATTCCCTAACTAATACAAAAAGGCACGTACAACCCAAATTAACTTAGTTCGTGTTAGATTCTGAAGAAGTCAGTTCTTGGAAAAAGCTCTGAAGAAGCCGGGAAGAAGGATGATCGGAGTTAGTTTGTCATCGATACAGGAAAAATTCAAAAGAGTTTATTTATATTTCAACTAGACAAATTTTCTTTAGTTTAAACTTCCGTAAACTATTTCATGAAAAAAGTAAAAAAGCTTTCCTAAGAGTCAATAAATAAGTTTAAAATGTTTAATATGGTGTTAGCTTTTTTTTATTGTTCCCATTAATATCTATATTTAAAGAGAAGACATTGTACTGTACAAGGGAAAGTAGATATTCGTGTACTTGAAGCATCATCGTAAACAGGCTTTAAAAAAAATAAAGACAATGAGACTCAATAATTTCTTGAAGTAACAAACCAGACCAACGAACTCATTTTTCTTATTTTCGCGCAGAAAATGCCACATTTTCTTCAGTATATTAATAGGTTAAAACGCCAAGAATGGTGTTCATATGTATCAGATTCTGCTGCCAAACACACTCCATATTTATTGGATTCTATCTAAGAGAGACCATAATCTTACCTTAAATCTAGATTCACTGAAACATCGAAGAAAAGTTTGTGGCTTAAGTGGCCCGCTTCATTCTTCCTTTTGTAAGCTTGGACTACACGTCGCACTAATTAATACATTACAACCGTCTGTGGTTCAGTTTGTCACTACTCGTACAACGCTTTGTAGGAACCTTTTTTGTGTGGAAAACTTTATCTTTTTGAAACTAACTACCCTAAACTATGTTGCTACAACGATTGCAGACTAACGTTAATCGCGTCTTTTATGTAGTATTGCGAGAATTTTCCTCTAGAGCGTATGCTGTGTCTATTTCAAAATTGTAAGACTTGTAAATTTTAAAACAAGGCGGTTCTCTACCTATGCTCTCCATATATAACCGACAGGCACATTTAATTAATAGGCTAAAAAACTGGTTGTAAATATATCGATAAATAACCATTTTAATTCATCTGCCACCATAGTGCCCTATTTATTAATCCCGGTGAGTTCTCCACACCGGCCGGTGCATTCATAAATAACCTAAGAGATGCAAATTGAGCACACGGCAGCTCGTGAGGTCGTCGGTGCTGGCCACCAAAAGTTATGGCTAGAAATTCACCACTCTTTTATTTCCTGGTCCCCGAGGTTGAGGCTCGTTTTTCTTTTCACGGTAGTTAAATAGCCTTAAAAGTGGTTTATAATTTAAAGAAAAGGTTTTGTGGTTTAAATGTGGGATATAAATTAAAACAAATGTGTTTTTGCATCATGTTTCATTTTGAAATTCCTCTACTTTTAAAGCGGTACAAATCTTTAAACTAAAAGTTTACAGAATGCATTTTTACGCAATTATTTTACACTTCTGGAAGAAGAATCAAATATCTTCTTGATTTAACTTTGTGTATATATATATATATATATATATATATATATATATATATATATATATATATATATATATATATATATATTACACTATATAGGTTTTCACGGATGGTGAAATATAATACATTAAAATTCCTCATTTGGCATTTTCAAATGCTCCCGCTGCTGCTGCTACTCGATACTGTGATCTTGCTGCTGCTGCCGCTCGAAGCTAACTCTAATTCTCAATTAGCTTCAGCAGTAGTAGCAGCAGAGGCTGCGGGAACACTTGGAAATGCCAAATGAGATTTTGGCAAAACGTCGTGTAAATTCATTGTTAGACGAACGGATTGAAACCCGGAATTTTAATGTAATGTATATATATATATATATATATATATATATATATATATATATATATATATATATATATATAATATATATATATATACATATATATATATATATATATATATATATATATATATATATATATATATATATATATATATATATATATATATATATATATATATATATATATATATATATATATATATATATATATATATATATATATATATATATATATTTATATATATATATATATATATATATATATATATATATATATATATATATATATATATATATATATATATATATATATATATATATATATATATATATATATATATATATATAGACTTCCATAAATACTGTTACAAACTTTCACGTACGGCCTTATAAACCTTGACAGTTTTGTGGTGAAATTATTTATAGATTATGCTCGATACTGTGATTTTGCTGCTGCTCCGCTCGAAGCTAACTCTAACTCTCAATTAGCTTCAGCAGTAGTAGCAGCGGTAGCGGGAACACTTGAAAATGCCAAATGAGATTTTGGCAAAACGTCGTGTAAATAAATACTTTTACAAAATTTCACGTACGCCCTTATAAACCTTGACAGTTTTGTGGTCAAATTATAAATAGGTTATGCTGCTGCTGATTTGGCTATGGGCTTCGCATTTACCAAACTACAATTATTCTTTCTGTTATGGATCGCCCAATAGAGGACATTTGACTTCTGTCATGATCCAACACCAAAAACTATTCTTCTCTTATTGTTTCCTCAGCACAATGGCTTCTAACTTCAGAATTATTCCCTATCAACTACAATTTTTCTTTAATGGCTTCTAACTTCAGAATTATCCACAAAAATTATTATTCTCTAATAGATCCCTCAGCATAATGGCTTCTAACTACAGAATTATTCACTACCAGCTGCTATTTGTCTTTAATGCCTTCTAACTTCAGAATTATCCACTACGCCAAAGTATACCAAAGTTTTACTTTATTTAATTTAACATGTTAATAGAGTAATACAACAAAGGAATCAGTCTCTTCACGCTCCTGGGCAACTGAGGAGCTATTCACACCCATTATGTTTTCTCGGATTAATTGCCAGGATGAAGGAAGGTTTTATAAGGATATACAGAATTTTTTTTTTATTATGACTCAGTTTTAGTAAAATTTAAATAATTCATGATAATTTGAATAGATTCAAATTGGAAAGCATTTACTGCACTGAAGTAGGGTTTGTATTACCTAGTTCTGACAGCTCTTTATATAAATCTTTTCCAACATTGAACAACTGAATAATGTATGTTCTACATCTTCTCCTCCCGTATTTCATTGACAATTTTGGGTATCACTAATCCGTATTCTACACAAATGCTCTTGAGTTAGATAGTGTCCTGTCCTCATTCTTATTATCGTTGTAATAAGTCTTCTGTTTCTGTATATAGTAATTTTATACTATGGTAATATCAGAAATTCTGATTGGATTTGCTTATACCAACTCCCTTTTATCTTTGTGGTCTTTTTCCATTGTTTCCTCCATTCATCTTGAATATTAAATTTAATGATTCTCTCCAGTCTAATTTAATTTGCAATGAAATTTTAACTATTCTGTCTATGTTCACTAATTGGTCTGCTCTTTCGTTACCTTTTATTCCCGAATGTCCAGAAGTCTCCGCCATTTTAATGTCAAATTGATTCATATTTGCCTCTAATATCAGTTGTTTAGTTAAAAACGATAGATGCTCTACTTTTGTCGGTATTTTAGCCCTTTTTATTTTCATTAATGCACCCTTTGCAATAGCCATTGGATGAAAATTACCTTCATTTTTCCCTTATACTGCTTACACAGTTACTGTAAAAGGACCTATACTATTATTTTTATATTTATTTATTGTTTGACTTTATTTTGTTCCGTTTCCATAATTTTATATTCTTTATCTGACACATCTATCAATTTCACCTTTCCTGGGGGCGCTATATCTGATCCCTCAGCTTCGGGATTCATAATCGAAGTTAGAAATGTTCTTACAAACCCTACTTAGATGAAAAATATCTATACATTTATTCTAAAAACTAAATTCTAAAAAAGGAGTAAGGCGAACTTACAAAGGATTATGTTAGTATTTTCTAATTTTTCCAGATCACATTCTCTAACGAGGACCCAAGCTGAAAAACCAAATTTTAAGGTTATGATCTATAGGTTATATTACTCAGTTGTTATACAGTTATTGTGTGTGTATATATTTACAATTTGAATTCTTTAAACAATACAGTGGGGTGATCAGGAAAGTAGGATTGCTGTTATACCTTTATTTAAGTGCGGTATGGAAAAAAGCGACATTTTTAAGACCTTAAAACTGCTTAAAACAAGTACTGTGTTTGTTTATTAGGCGATAAAATTATTTACTGAAACGGGAGGCATAAAAGACAGGCAACGTTCAGTTCGAACGCCACAAGCTGAGCCACTGGTCATTTGCTAACGGAAGATTTAAAGCGAAAACCGTGGCAAAAATCTAAAAGTTTGTTAAAGGAATACGCTAATGATAAACACAGAAACATTTTCTTTACCGACGAAAAAATTTTCACTGTAGGACAACCTTTCAGTAATCAGAATGGTAGGATTTATGCCAGGTCTTCTAAGGAAGCGTTTGGACTGAGTTCAAAGGGGTCATCATCGAGCATCAGTGATGGTTTAGTAGGGAATCAACTTTGATGGGGTTACCAGAATTTATTTTTGTGAAAAAGGTGTAAAAATTTCGGCTAAAATATATCAAGACACTATTTTAGAGTACGTTGTGAAACCCCTAAACGTTACTCTTTTAAAAAATATGTATTGAATCTTTCAGCAAGATTCTGCACCAGCACACATAGCTAAAACAACATAAGCATGGCTTCAACAGAATGTGCCTGCATTTATTAATACAGAAGATTGGCCCCCCCCCCACCCCCCCCCCCCCCCCCCACCCCCCCCCCCCCCGCCTTCTGCAAGTCCTAATCTAAATCCTTTAGATTATAAACTATGGTCCCTCTTAGAGGGTATGGTTTGCTTTAAAAGACATGCCAATCTTCACTCTTTAAATCGAGGTTTAATAAAAGCGATGGACAATTTTCCGTTGAATCAAATGCGTGCTGCCATAAACAAATGGCCTAATCGTTTGAGAGCTTATGTAAAAAAAGGAGGAGAACATTTTGAGTAAATATTAAACTAATTTTGTCATTATAAATATATGAATTATTTCCATAATAACTTCTAAGTTGGGGATGTGGAATTTTTGGCACAATGACACAGTCAGAGTCAATCATTGCTTCTGATGAAGCTAACATGGTTAGCGAAATGCGCGAAATGCGCGTCGAGTCCAAAAGTAAAGTGGTGATATATATTGAGTAGTACCATAATTTTCCATAAAAACTAAATGTTTAGGCAATATTTTCATTGTAATAGTATTTATGAGAGTATTAAATATTGCATATATATATATATATATATATATATATATATATATATATATATATATATATATATATAAATATATATATATATATATATATATATATATATATATAAATATATATATATATATATATATATATATATATATATATATAATATATATATATATATATATATATATATATATATATATATATATATATATATATATATATACGAGGCTGGTTTGAAAAGTCCGTGCAAAAATAAAAACTACTTATGTGTTTGGGGTAAACCTTTTTTATTTTTCGACATAGTCTCCTTTTAGGCTTATACACTTCGTCCAACGATGTTCTAGTTTGTTGATCCTTCCGAATAATAGGATTTGTCCAAGTCTGCAAAATATTCATTAGTGTCCGCAATCACCTACTCGTTTGAATAAAATCTTTGTCCCGCCAGCCATTTCTTCAAATTGGGGAACAAATAGTAGTCCGAGGGAGCGAAGTCTGGAGAATAGGGGGGATGTGAAACGAGTTGGAATCCTATTTCCATTAATTTTGCGACCACAACTGCTGAGGTGTGTGCTGGTGCGTTGTCGTGATGGAAAAGGACTTTCTTGTGGGCCAATCGCGGGCGTTTTTCTTGCAGCTCGATTTTCAAACGGTCCAATAACGATGAATAATATTCACCTGTAATAGTTTTACCCTTTTCCAGATAGTCGATGAGGATTATCCCTTGCGAATCCAAAAGACAGTTTCAATAACCTTTCCGGCCGAAGGAACGGTCTTCGCCTTTTTTGGTGCAGATTTCCCCTTGGTAACTCATTGTTTAGATGGTTGTTTGGTCTCAGGAGTATAGCAATGTATCCATGTTTCATCCACAGTGACGAAACAACGCTTAAAGTCCTCCGGATTCTTCTGGAACAGCTGCAAACCATCCTTGCAACACTTCACACGATTCCGTTTTTGGTCAAGCGTGAGCAATCGCGGCACCCATCTTGCGGATAGCTTTCTCATGTCCAAATGTTTATGCAAAATATTATGTACCCGTTCAGTCGAGATGCCTACAGCACTAGCAATTTCACGCACCTTAACTCTTCTGTTATCCATCACCATATCATGGATTTGATCAATGATTTCTGGAGTCGTAACCTCCACAGGCCATCCAGAACGTTCAGCGTCACTTGTGCCCATATGGCCAGTCCGAAAATTTTGAAACCACTTATAAACTGTTCTAATCGAAGGTGCAGAGTCACCATAATGTTTTTCAAGCTTTTCTTTAGTCTCCTGAGGCGTTTTGCCTTTCATAAATTAATGTTTAATCACCACACGAAATTCTTTTTCGTCCATTTCTTGAAAATCACTCGACTTCCTTGATTCACACGAATGCCAAACACAAAGAAATAGACCAATATGGCTGAAACTTGGTGTGCGTTCATTCAAGAGATGCTAAACATGACCTCGATACGCGCGGACATTTCAACCAGCCTCGTATTTATATATATATATATATATATATATATATATATATATATATATATATATATATATATATATATATATATATATATATATATGTGTGTATATTCGATCATATACATTCCGGACAGCACTTTATTTCCATGAACGTGTTCTTTTCTTCGATTTTTAATACTGAATTGAACACAAATTTGTGTTGAATTCTGTTTCAAAAATTAAATTAACCATTTTGATGCTCTGATAATTTTACGTGTTACTATGACCGTGCTTTATTAAAAACAACAACAAATGATTGGTATTCACGTTTTGAGAATGGCCGTGAATCAGTAAAAGATGATCCAAAACTTGAAGAGCATCAATATCAAAAACTGATGACAACATCAACAAATGAAAACATTGGCCAGAGAAAACAAAAATATGATTACTTTTCAGATAGCAGAGGAGACTTCAATATCAGCCAACCTCAGTAGCGTAGTTGGTTAAGAGCTTGCGTATTAAACCGATAGTCGCTGGTTCGATTCTGGCAACCAGTTGGATGTTGTCTGTGTATTTTTAGGTAGTAGTTAATGCAAAAATGTAATAACGCCCGTGGTAGCACTATCGCGCTGTCTTAAAAAGGCGGTGAAAAATGTATGGTATATTGTGGCACCTAGGTAACGTTGACGGGTATTATGTCTCATCAGGGATACAATAAGAAAAAAGGTAAAAATCCCTAAAGTGGAGGAGGAGTGGACTATAAAAAAAAGAAAAGGTTGAGTCCGTTTTTAAAGCATTTTACGTGAAGATTTGAGTTTTTTTAATACTCAATATTCAATATACTTACTCATGGTATACACTAGGTATTTACAGTTATCAGAGGTGTAAATACAATTAAAAATTAAAATAGATAAAAAATGTAGTACATAAACAACTTAATATGATAAATAACATATTTAACATATCTATAAGAAAAATCCAATATAACAACTAGTGACTCATGAGAGCTAGGAGGCCTTATAGAAACCGACTTAATATTAAGGATTCATAGTGCTACTGAAGTACTCTTCCACACTATAAAATGTCCGCCCACCAGACATGCCCCCACTTTTTTTAAGGTAATGATTTGAACTCGTGGGTCTTTAATATTACTAGAATATCATATTGAGATTTTCACTAAGTATTTTCCATATTTTACAAAATTAGAGGAATATTTCCTCAGCTTGAAACAAAAATTTACCTAAAATGCGTTTTTAAAGATAGGAAGGGCTTTAAAAATATGATATAACAATTTTTATTTACGAAAACTGTATTTTAGGCCTTTAATAGGCATGACCATATCTGATTCAGAAGGTAACAATTACTCAGATAATGAGCAAGCTTCCAGCGCAAGTTCAGTGAGATCGAGAAGTTAAAAGGGTAGTAACCAATCAAGAGCATTTCACCTTCAAGGTCCAGATCAAGATCCAGAACGCCGAGTCGATCGATATCAAGGTCCGGATCGAGATCTGGAAGCCCCAGTGTAAGGCCTAGATCGAGAAGCAGATCTAGAAGTAGATATAGGAGTCCATCTCGGAGTAGATCAAGGAGTAGTAGTAGGGTCTAGAAAATCTGAGTAAGTTAAATTTATAAATATATGATATTATTATTAAAATTATATTCTTTTATGTGAAACTCTCAGGTGAATAAGAAAATCCTTCAATGGAGCTCTACTATTGAGGCTACCAGGCTAAAATATTTTTTCTTTAGTTTAAATTTCTACTACAAGAGACTGTCTTGTATTTTTCAAATTGTCAGAGAGAGAGAGAGAGAGAGACAGAAAAGAATTTCTAACTGTTCTATGCAGTTTATTGTAAAACTTGATGCAAAAGGGGTTATTACTGAATTTGCGGGAGTTTCACCTAAAAGATTTAGTTCTATAGTAATTTGTTGTCGTGTATTATGTTAATTCGATTATGATATGCAAAAAGTGAATATTTATCAGTATACATTAAAGGTAGTGCTAAAATATGGAAATGAATAAATTTTTATTCTGCGTCGTCGCCTGCTTCAAGCTTGTCATTATGAGTATCACTTTTCGTTGCAGCCAAAAGATTCCGCCGCTGCTATTTAAACTGAGTTTATCATAAAAAAGTATACGAATCTGCTAACCAGATGATTTCTAATCATGGTTCTAATCCAACGTTTATTCAAAGTATAGTTACTGGTGACGAGACGTGAGTCTATGAGTATGATATACAAACAAGACATCAATGAAGTGAATGGCTTTCTTCGGATAAGTAGCAATGAAAATCGAAGGACACCCTTATGGTTCGATCAAAGATTAAGTATCAGAATGTACTTGAGACCTAGATAGATAAATAATATATATATATATATATATAAATATATATATATATATATATATATATATATATATATAATATATATATTTATATATACATTTATATATATATATATATATATATATATATATATAATATATATATATATATATGCTGCTATATATATGGAAGGACACATATATATATCGTAAACGTTATATATATATATATATATTTCATATATATAGTTATATATAACTTTCTACAATATACTATTATAAATATAATATATTTTATACATATACGCAAAATATATATATATATATATAACACGATATATCTATTGGTTAGGTATATATTCCCATATATATAATATATATGGTATGATGCATTAGATATATTTATATATATATTTATATATAAGATATATTTAAGTATATAGTATATATATATATATATATATATAATTCTATATATTTAAGTATGCTTTAAGGGTATATATAATTAATTAATTAATGTATATATATAGAATATATATATATCTATAAATATTATAATTTCTGATATATATATATATATATATATATATATATATATATATATATTTATATATATAATTATATATATATATATATACTCGTATATATATATATATATATATATATATATATATATATATATATATATATATATATATATATTATATATATATATATATATATATATATATAATTAATATAATATATATATATATATATATATATATATATATATATATATATATATATGGGTTTATATTTTCTTGGTATTTGGTCTATAAATATAA